>JBAMBO010001377.1:0-600000 GCA_037044535.1 Lordiphosa magnipectinata
AAGCCATGCGTCACTGAGTATCTGAGAGAGAGAGAGAGTGAGGACAAGTTTATTTGTTCTGCCCTCTCCATTTGGCCTGCACTGTTATATAACGGTAACAACATTTCCGTATGACCATTTCGTCGATGTTTTTGTATTTTCAAACATTTAAAGTAAATGATTTTACAACTTAATAATTTTGCAGTGCTGCTAGAAAAGGGTCAGTTTATGATACTGGCTATCGCCCGGGCATGGTCATGATGGTGATGGCGAAATGTTTAGAGCCATTAAAAAGCATTTTCCTAACCAACAACGGAAAGGCAAACCAAATGAAACCAAACACCCAAGGTAAGCAAAATGACACCCCCCCGCTCGCCCCCGCTCACCCCCGCGCAAAGAAAAGAGAGCCAACAGCAGCAACTTAACCAACCAACCAAATGACTTGGCAGAGCGTCAAGTGCCATAAAAAGCGGTAGCAACACTTGCAAGCCAAAAACTAAAGTGCAGGGACTTGGCCATGTGTGCTACCTCCCACCCCCATTACCATTTTGGTGCTCATCTTTCAAAGTCGCCGCGGTGTTAGGTTAGAAGTGAGGGAGGGGTGCGAGGGTGGAGCACACACAAAAGAAAACATTTACAAAACTTCCATTTCCGTTTTCTATGGCCTAGCCAAGGAAGCGGGGAAATTGAAAAAAAAAAGATAGTTGTAACAACACACAACATACAAGTCCGGAAAAAAAGAGCAACAACTGGGCGCACACAAAGGTAAAAGGGAGAATTCTGTTTTTGGCGACGGAAGTTGCGAGCATTGTAAAAGTTTTGCAGCTGAAGGTAAATCAAATGATAAAATGAGCCAAACCAGGAACACAATAGCAACAGGAGCTACCGTTTAGTTTTTTTGGGACAGCTTTTCACCACAGCGCAGCGACGCCTGCGCTTCAAATTGCACTCAAATAAAAAAATGAGTGAATATTTTGTTTACGCTTTGAGCTTGACCTGACTCAAGGCCACTTGTGTTGGGTGTTGTTACTCTGAATGCAAAGAGTGTTGCCTACTTTTGGGACTACGGCTGTTGAGTGGATAACCATTGCCTACTTGTAGGCTTAGGCTTAACCCTTCGCTTGGCTTGTCAATATTTGGGCTTATCAATTAATTGATTTTTAAACGCAAGTCAAAATACTCTTGAGTGGTTACACTTAAGTGGGTCGGAAAGCCAATGGAAAAATGTGTGGTGTTATGGGAATTTTTCCTTCACACACCAATTAACACATTTGAAGCAAAATATTTCACACATATTTTTAATAGATTGATTACACCTGATTAGCAGGTCTTGACAAATTGATATCTCCAATACAATTAATTGCAGATTTCGGGGAGTGTTGCGTGTATAGGGGCGGGGTGGGGGCTATCTTATCTCTGAACCTCCCTCTCTCTCTCTCTGTCTGGCCAACTCTATCATAAGCAATTATTTGTCATACATTTTTGGCCTTAATCGAATTCTGTCAAAATTATAGACTTGGGTAAAAATTATGACGATTGAAAGTTTATTTTTGCAGTTTGTCAAATTAATTTGAATCAAATCAGACCAATTAGCAGGAAGCAAATTGTTGAACAAATATTGATTGATTATTATTTTTAGATCAATAACTGAAGGGGGGGCTTATCTTTATTAATAGGATATAGATAAGGCATTAAACCTGTCGAAGGGTTAAAGAAGCCTGCATAACCAGCTCTTGGGAGAGGCGACACATGTCGATCAATTTCTCAATTACTCTCCCTTACGCTCTCGCTGGCTCTCTGGCTTACTCTTTGCGGTGTGTGTTTGTGTGTGTGTGTGTGCTTTGGCTTTCGCTCCGTTTAAAAACGTGCTACCCGCAGGAACTGTAAATCATTACGGTGAGAAACGTGCTGCTGCGAGGTACTCAAGTTCAAGTTTGTCTAGCAAACAAAAAAGTCTAAAAGATATACAAGATATATACACATATATATATATGTACATTGTACACGCAACAAAAACGTTGCCATTTTGTGCCTGCCTGTGCCTTGTGTTTCGTCTCCGATCAGCCGTTTCTCGCCCCCGCCGCCGCCGCCAGCCAACTTAAACTTTGTGTCGTCTGTTTTGTTCTGTTGTTTTTATCGACGCGTTCTTTACGGTTTGTGCGTGAGTGTATGTGTGTGTGTGTGTGTGTGCATGTTTGTTGTTAATTTTGACCAAAACGACAAACCCGCCCGCCCTCCTCCGATAAAGGCTCTGGATCATATGCTAATCAATGAATTAGATCCGGAGTTATCGTCTACTTATCAGCAGAAGAAGAGAGTGGAAAATTTTTCGATTGTGAAATTGATTTTGGCAAAAGTCAACGACGTCAACGTCCACATCTTTGTTCGAGAGTAAAAGGTAAAAAAAAAAGAGTAAAAGATCTCTCACTTGAAGTACGTGTCAAATGTAATGCTCAATTCCCCCCCTTCCCCTCCCCCTAACCATCGGCCATCAGTGGTTTTACGAGAGTGGTTCCATAAATACGGGTCAGCTGATGTCAGCTGTGCCCCGAAAGCCAAAACTGTTTACTTCTGATACCCTCGAACAAAGAAAGAAAAACTCATATTATGTTGCATTATCACACTGTGACACATTTTTGAACTCAAAAAAGTTGATTGTGTCGAGACTAAAAAATTCTGAAAGGGTGTGTTGATAGCATCAAAAACCCTGTCTGGGTTTGGTCTCTGATTAGCTGGCGTTTTCTTTTTATTTCACTTTGAACTTTTCAGCTTCAGAGTAGGACTTGGCCATGGCAAGAGCCAACAACTTCCTCTTAGACGTCAAAGCGATTCCAATCAGAAGCTGAAGACTTCAAAGTGCAATAAAAAGAAAAGTGCAGCGAAACAGACCAAACCCAGAGAAGGTTTTTGATGCTATCAACACACCCTTTCAGAATTTTTTAGTCTCGACTTGACAAACTTTTTAGTGCTGCACAGTGTTACTGATCTATGTACTTAACTAAATTTTAGACGATTTTCAAAATTTTAGAACTATTTCAATTTTAGGTCGATTTTCTTAAATATAGAAAAACAGCCATGCTCCCATTTTCGCTTTCGTAAAAATATTGCGATTTAGAGTACAAATTTGGTACAAAAACCGGTTTGAAATCATAAAAGTTTTGCGAAAGCGAAAATTGGAGCATGGCTGAAAAACATTTTCTGAATGTAGAAACGATCGGTCAGAGAATCGAACCTAGTGAAAAAACTTCTTTTAATTCTGCCCAGTATGGGAAAAATCGGACGACTGTTACGTTTATCTGCCTAAGAAACGATTGGTTACAAAAAAAAATTGGATCCGAAATGAAATGCTTACTTAAGCATGACGAAAAATATTTAAAATACTTAATGAAGAGAGTTTATAAAGAATTATACTCAACCATAGACCTTGAGCTAGCCAGATATAACTTTGACTAAAATCAAAAACAGGTCACTAAACCCCATATACAAAGAGAAATTAAGTTAAAGCATTTTCAAGCAGTTTTCTTTAAAAAATTATTCTTTTGAGTTCGGGGCCCGTAAAATTCGGGACGGGTAAATCAATTTAGACAGTAACAGAATACGGTTTAATCGAACTTGACCAACTTTTATACTTGTCTTTTAAGATTTTCAAGTTTAGTTTATTTGGTTTTTTTTTTATCCCAGTGCATCAAGATTATATCTTTTAAATTACATATTTTTCTTTTATACTTATAATACCTTAAGACTAACAATGTTTTGACTAATAAATATCGTCTCTATAAACATAAATCACACGAGAAAAGTGGTTATAAATACATTTAAAAATTAATAAACAGGAGTAAAACAAAAAAAAATTCTATAAAATAATAGGTATGGTAAAGTTAGTATTATATGTTTTGTCTCTGAAGATGTTCTTTAAGTTTAATTTTAAATTGCGTAGCGCTTTTTATGGATTTTACAGAATTTGGTAGTGTGTTCCAGTGGCGAGCAGCATATATGAAGAACTGTTTCTCAGAACTAGCCAGTTTAATTTTAGGGCATATTAAATTATTAGTTTTAAGCTTCTTATACAAGTAAATTGGTTCTCTACGAGTGATAATGTTGTGTAAAAAGATTAGGGCCCTAAACTTTATCCATTGGCTAAGGCAAAGATCAAAAATTTTATTTGCAAAAATCATTATGTGTTCAGTCCTATTTCTATTGAATATATAGCGAGCTATAGAATTAAAGGCGACTTTAAGTTTGTTCATACTAGCTGCATCACAATGCCCAAAAACCTCTATGCCATAAAATAGTGTAGGAATCAGATACATTCTAGCTACTGTCATTCGAATTTGAATTGGTAGAAACTTTTGGAACAAAGAGAGATTGGAAGCATCATCAACATAACTTATTTGCATGCCATCAACACATAACTTAGGCAGCTCCAGCTCATCAAGGGAATTTTTGTACAGCACCAAGCATTTGGATTTAAGCGGATTCAGTCCCAAACCATTTTCTATTGCCCACTTATTTACTTTTGTAAGTTCTTCATTACATATAGAAACACACTCATTTAACTGACTTAGCGGACGACTTATGTACATACAACTGGACATCGTCAGCGTACATATTTATCTTACAGATGGACAGGACATTAGGGAGGTCATTAACATACATAGAGAACAATAACGGCCCAAGAACAGATCCTTGGGGTCGTACACATTTGTGGTGAGTTTGTTCAATATAGCTTCAGAAAGAAACAAGTTTTGTATACTTCAACCAAAAGATATGCTTATTCTGTCCTCTAGTTCCTATGACAGCAATTAAATATATAGGGTATTCACTAGTCCTCGTAAAATGGTATGCAAATGGGGTGCAAAACGCTCAGAAAAAGGGACTGCATTTTTGAATACACTCAGAAAATTAATTTTCTATATTTAAGAAAATCGCCCTAAAATCAAAATCGCCTTAAAATTTAAAAAAAATTTATTTATTTAAGAAAAATTTTTTCTGCATTTTAGAAAAGTTGCCCTAAAAATGGATTTTTAAAAAAGAAAAAAAATATATATTTTTCTAAATTTTAGGGTGAATTTGCTTTATTGCCGTTTCTAATTTTTAGGGTAATTTAGAAAATATTTGTTACAAATTTAGAGTATTTTGACCTAAAATTCAGAAAATAAACCCTAATTTAAGAAAGTTTTTCTAAAAGAATATATAAAAAAAAAAAGAAAAAATGCTTGATCTCAGACCTCGCCCAACTGCGTACTTTCTTAACTATGGTTTTGTTTTGACGCTACGTCTTGCTTGAGGCAAATAGCCGAGTGGGTTAAGGCGTCCGTCCGTGTGTTCTCTTAGCATTTGTGAGAGGTCCCGAGTTCAAGTCCCAGTATAAGTAAGCGAAAAAAAAAACAAAAATTGTTTAATGCAGAAAAATAGGAGGTCATCGGACGAAGATTTTATAATGGGATGGTTTCTAAAAATTAGGGCGAAAATAACACATTTTAGGGCGAGATGTTTTTTGAGTGTAGCTTTTAAATCCTGATATAATTGTCCCCATAAGTGTTTGTTTAGCCGGCTCAAGGTCAACGATTGATAATAATTCAATAACACTTGGCAACAGGGTCCAATATATTGGATTATTGTATGTGTTGTATGTATTCAAAATGGTATATCTTCGCTAAAAAAATCGTGGAATTGTTTAGGAAAGTTTTTTTAAAAGTTAAATAGTATTAGTTTCCGATAATATCAAAGAAAGTCAAAATAAAATAACAGATTCCGTACGAATCGCGCATAAAAAGTGTCAAAATAGGAATTTCAGGCAACTTTATGCTCAAATTACTAAAAATCTCGAAGTGATGGACCATTTCCGAAAACAGATTTGTGTTCAGCACACGAAAATTAGCGAGAATCACCACCAAACCTTCAATATACTAACAAAAAGGCTAATTTTGTTGAATTGTGTAGTCAACACAAATCAACAAGAAACCGGAGTCCATAAACCACCACTGGATTCTACATGACTGAAAGCTCTTAGTGGTGTTCTTTGTAATCCCCAAATGCTTATATCGTGAACAGTTGATATTAAAGTAACTTGCAAATCGTGTTGAAGAGTGACAGCAAAAAAAGTCTGCTGATGAGAGAACCATGAGGCCCTTGAAACAGTACTGTACAGGCAAACCAAAATGCTATCCAAAATGTAATAAATCTTTGTTGATGTGTGTTGATTATTGAATTATAATCTATCCTTGACCCTAAGCCGGATAAACAAACACTTTATCTAAAATAAAAATAGGACGCATAAGCCCACACACATTGTCCCCAAAATATAAAGTCTAATATGGAGCTAAAGTTCGCTTAAGGTTAAGAAACACGACACAAATCAATAGGCCACTTCTAGAGAATGAATGCAGTCTGATGATAGGTATATTAAGAGATCGGTGGGTAGTAGTTGCAGGAGCTGTAAGGAATCACATGTTGTAGAATGATTGACAAATCATGCTTAAACGCTACATTAAACTAATTATCAATTTGGCCTTACAGAGGGTCCACCGGCGAAACATAATATAACCAAAATTGGGATAAATCTTCTCTTATAGGAAAAACGATTAAAATTACCAGATTTACAAGTCTTATTGTCTGAAGGTAAGCGCTTAAGTCGTACAACTCGCCAGCAAACTAAATCAAAACGAACCCGAACCTTTTTGCCTTGTGATTTTGGGTTCGGTTCAGCTATTTCGAAAGAACGCCAGTTTGATTTGCGATTCGGCTTATCAGCTGGAACTAGCCGTTCTGTTACGGTTTGGTTCGGTTCATTACCGAAACGACTTTCATCCCTGCCAAAAATGTATAGTAAATGCTAGAGAAAAGCTCTGCTGTTTCGATCCTTTTTCAAATTTTCGAATATCTATAATATCAGAAATTTTCATCAAGATCGGAAAACACAGTAAAACGCTAATATAAACCCCGGTATGAGGCCCTTCAATTATGATAAAAGGGTCTTCTGTAAGCATCACCTCATACCCAGGCTTTATTTGAAAAACTGGGTATGAGGAGATGCTTACAGAGGACCCTTTTATCATAATTTAATGGCCTCATGCCGGGTTTTTAAAAAAAATTGGGATTTTGTCGAATTGTGTAAGTAATTTAAGGGAAGGCTAATTCATATTTTTTTCCCTGAGTAACGGGTATATAGAAGTCGGACTTGGCCGACTTTAATTTACGCTCTCGTTATAGTTAGTTCTATCATTGTTTGATTTTTGTGCCGATTCCGCAAGAGCCGGAAACATATCATATTATAGAAAGTTTACAGCAATTTGTGCATTCGATGGGCAGTACTTCACACAGTTTGTATGGCGTCACATTCAAAAGTTATCAGCTAAATATAAATCGGTCGATTCTAGTCTTTATCAAAGTGCGATTCAGCCACCTAAATTAACCGAGTTCCCCCGACTTTTGGTACCCTCCTCGTATTGCGGTTTGTCAGCTATTTTTGGATCGGATCTGTTTATATTGTGAATGTCTTTTTTTTTTTCTTTTTTGGTTGGCAGTGAAAATGACAATTTGCCAAAATCTCAATGATACTCTTCAATTGTACTTAGGCACTAACTAAACACAAAATTGTTTTGACAACTCGTAACTTTAATTGCTCTTGAACAAATTATTGGGCAATTGCAAGAAATAAATCAAGCGGCAGCATGTGACTCTATACAAACTGGTTTTTGGTTCTACTCTTTGCCAAGTTAACACAATTTCAGTTTGCCTCACCGCACAACTTGTTCTTTTCTCCTTTATGCTAACTTCTGACTGGCTTTTATGCAAATTTACAAAACACAAAAAAAAAAAACAACAAACGGAACACCACAAAAGCAGCGTCTGTTATCAGCGATGGGAACTACTCGCGTACCCTGAAATTCACCGAGTTGTTGAATTGCAAGTTGCACTTTCTTGCATTGCAAATATTTGGTCATGCCACTGCTGCTGCACCCTCGCTCCCTTCCCTTCAGCTGTTGAGTAATGGTTCAATAATTTGGCTTCCCTTTGCCACTTGCGGGTCGCTCACGATAAACGATAAACACACAATGTTAACTAGAAATTGTTTATCTTGACTTTTTTGTACTTGCTGCTGTTGCTATTGTTGTTGTTGTTGTTCCTTTCATGAAATTTCAGCGAAAATTGTATTGTGACGCATAAAGTCTATTTTGTTTGTTGTTGCACCATTACTATGTAGTGGTATTATTATGAATGTTGGTGTTGTTGTTGTTGTTGGTTTACACTTTTGTTTACACAACTTGAGACGGAGCAGATTCTGCTTTATTTGGAGAGTACTATTTATTGTTCCTGTGCATGGTTCATAGAACTTGCATTGGTTTTGTATTTGGAAATGTGCCAAGATATCAATTAATGATACAAACAGAAAAGAGAGCTGAAGTGAAAAATCCGTATGATATTTGAGAACGGTAACGTTACTGATTAATAAGTGTAAGCCATTGAACCGAACCGAATCGGTAGATAGGCTAGCTTCAAAAAGATGAATTGAAAAACCAGTGTTTAGAATTTGCTGTGAACCACTGCATCTCTAGCTTTTTCGAACTAGTGATCTCTAACTCTATTGATTTGATAAGGCTCCCTTGAACCATTTTCTGTGACCAGGCCCTATGCGCACGCCGCGCATTCATTGTTGTTCATGGCAATGTGTAGTGCAACAACAACTTCATATGTGTTCTCTCTTCACTTTCTCTGCGAGCGAAGGTTTTGTTGTTGGCGGCTAATGATTTCGTGTGTGTCAGACACACACACAAACAAAAATTGGTTTCTCTTTCTATTGCTTGCGGTTCTTCACAAATATTTTCTTCGTTTGTGTCCACGCGGTCGTAAGCTGATTCTGGGCACCTCTGATCTAGACTATAGGCCTCGAATTAAACTACAACTTTGGGACTAAATTACAAAATTTTTGAGAACAAGGCCCATTATCATGCTAAATATATATTTTTGGTACCGTTATATGAGATTTATATTCAATCCTGAACCAGTTCTGAAATGATTGGAACCGGCTTGGAATCGGTTTCCTGCTTACAAATAGATCAAACGATTCAAATCCTGTTTGCACATAAAATTTTTAGTTAGTAAACTATGAGATAATATATCGATATCAAACTGGTTTGAAACTGGTTTGTACACTGAAAAAATCTTACTTTGCTTTACCAGTCTACAAATCTAATTTCAAAATTTTTTTGAATTTTGGCACTGAACCTATGGACCTTCGCACAAATCATGGTTCAATAATATAAAAACAACAAACTTTCAACCGTATTAGGCCAGTTCCGGTTTTCATATCAAGTGAAATTGTCTTGTCTCATAATAAATAAAGCGAATCGGTAGCAAAACTAAAATTTTTACGTATTTTTTAACAATTGGAAAGGCTTTCAATTTCAATTTACAAATGTGTTCGAAAGTAAAAACCCAAAATAGGTCAGTGCGTATTTTTGTAAAATTTTCGAACAGATCGGATCCGTAGTTAAAACTTATAAAAGGTACATTCAAGGTGTGCCACAATTTCAATTCTTAGGTACCACAGAAATAACTTTTGATAGGTCTTAAACCTCTCGTGTTTTGTTGCGAGATTTTGGTAATTACTACTCCTCAAAAATTTTGTAAATTAAAAATTGGAATTTCTATTATATTTGTGAATAAATTGTATCAAATTTTGATAATAAATTTATGAATTTTGATAATTATTCATTAAATCTACCAAAGCAAATACGCAAACCAACATGCAAAAAAATAAATTACCTTAAACCGCTAAAAATAGGCTAAAATTCATGGCAATTGGGCCTAAAATCGGTGCCAAAGTCCTTAAAGTTGGGAATTTAAGATTGCCAACCTTCAGCTTCAGTTTTTAGGTCATTTTATCCTTGGTATAAGGCAAAAAACTGACTAAATTTTTGAAATTTTTTTCCAAAATATGAGGTGTAAAAATATTTCTGAGAAATTCAACAATTTATATCCACAAAGAGAAGTAAAAGCCTGTCTTTGGAATTTCCAAGCAGTTATAGCAATGCTGGCATGGGGTAACTTCTGCTAACCCGCTGCAGACAGGCAAAGACTGCTGATGATTGAATTGTGGTGATACATGAAATGGCTATATAGTTAAACTTTGCCGTTCTTGTGCGAAAACTATAAGCACACTTGCCAAGACATTGACAGAAGCTCGGCTAGTAGCCCTTTGGGCTGTGTAAACCCATTTTACATTACATATAGAGTCAGCCAGCCTCGTTTGTGGTGTCAGAGAACTGCAAAAATCACTTTTTTCTTGATTGGCTTATACACAAAAATTCTTACTCACATTTAATCAATCAACAAAACTCAGAGCTGAATATATTCAACTCACAACGAAATCGCATCGAGCGGCGCTATGTGATCCAACGTGTATGTTCATTTTTATTCATCGAACAGAACTCAGTGCTGAATATATTCAGCTCATACCGGCAGTCGCATCGAGCGGTTCAGCTAGAGTTTTTTGATGGGACGTTTATGTGTTCGGTCGAACAAAACTCAGCGTTGACCGGTTTCACTGTTTCCATCTCTCTCTTTTTCATAGCTGTCAGCAGCACCATCACTGCCTATGCGTCTTTGCAAGAGTTTATTCATACGAGGTGATTTTCGCTCACTTTAAACCATCGTCTTTGTGACAAACGAACTGATTGGAATGAAATCGAACATGATTATAATCAGAGTGCCAACAATTGGTTCGAATAAAACTCTGCTGCGAACATGTTGAGTATGCAAGTTTGATGAATAGAGCGCGAAGCCTGTTTATTCGGGTGTTGAATAATGTGTGAGCGTTTTGCAATCGAACGAAGCCGTTCTCTGCTGTGTGTCTTGTTTTAAAAAAAAATTATGAACAAAATCATAACTTATTGACCTAAAAGTTGTATGAGTGGTAAAACAAGAAAGCAAAATGTCTTTTATGATGGGGTTATTAGTGTTGACTAAATTCTTCTTTCCAAAAAAATGGCATTATACGCTTAGTATACAAACACGAACTCTTGAAGCTGCCAAAAAAACAGCGCCATGTATCAACACGAGGTTTAATTACAATAAGTGGTAAGCACATTGAATAGCTTTCGGCTGGAATTTTACACAATTGGAATCCCCAAGTGTTTATTCGCCAGTACAATTCGTATATAAGCGAAAAATGCAAGTTGCAACAAGTCTGCTGATGAGACGATTGTGGAGATTCTCGAAACAGTGCTGTAAGGACATTGCATTGCTATTCCAAAATGTTGTAATTAATTTCTGTTGTTATGTGTTGATTATTCAATTATAATTAACTGTTGACCTTGAGCCGCCTAAAACATATTTTGACTTTAAAACATTTTCATTTTTAACCTTATCTATCGAGGTGGCGCCTTAACGTTGCACAGAAAAAAAAAGATCACGATATTAAGTATCAATCTGGTATTTTGTAGTATCAAATCGGCCTTCATCTGAAAAATACCCAGATGATATGTTCGAATATATCACTTTCACATTTCGAACACATCAAAGTGATATTTTTTCAGATGAACAATTTGATATTCTTTAATATCAATGATATATTATTATAGTATAAAAGCTATATTTTCAAAATACCTGTAGGACATGGTTTTAGTTTCAAAGAAATATTTTCAAAATATCAAAAGGATATTATTGTAGTACCAATGCTTAATTTATTTAATATCAAAGATATATTTTTATAATACATATTACAATTATTATGACAATTATCTTTCTGGAAAAATCTGCTATTTGTCGCTGGAAGAAATGAAATTAAGGCAGTCGAAGCTAAATACACACTCTAGAAAAATTGTAAAATTAATATTTTGAGAAGAATAATTATTTCAAAACAAAACTTATCAATTAACTTTTCGTACTCCAATTTTTCAATGTCTAGTTTTTGTATCAGCTCATAGAGTTGGATGTCTTCCATTTTAATCTGAAAATTATAAAAAATTAATATATTTAAACTCGCTTAATTATACCCGTTACTCGTAGAGTAAAAGGGTATACTAAAGTCGTGCAAATGTATGTAACAGCCAGAAGGAATCATTTCCGACCATATAAAGTATATATATTCTTGATCAGCATCAACAGCCGATTCGATATAGCCATGTCCGTCTGTCCGTCTGTCCGTCTGTCCGTCCGTCCGTCCGTCCGTCTGTCTGTATGAACACCTAGATCTCAGAGACTAGAAGAGCTAGAGCAACCAAATTTGAAATGTAGACTCCTATTGTCTGCACGCAGATCAAGTTTATTTCCAATTTTTGCCACGCCCCCTCACGCCCCCGCAATTTGGAAAAAACGGCATATCTCCTACAGTTTTGATGATAGATGGTTCGTACTTTCTAGAGATATCTAGTACTCAAAATTATTTATCGATTTGCTGAAGGAATGATAAAGATCGGATGAACGATACTCAAGTTATGAGCAAAAAACGGTCAGTTAACGCCCACCACCCACCCCACCCATAACCTAAGCATTGCGTTCAGCAGCAATCTTAGTGAGAGAGAGAGAGAGAGAGAGAGAGAGAGAGAGACTTAGAGAGCGCACTGCGTTGTGCGTTGTGTGTTAACTGGCCGTTTGACTCGTGACCAAATTCGAGCTGCGACATTAAGGGTGCAGAGTATGTAATAGTCGGGCTTGACCGACGTTTTCAAAAGTTTTGTTGTCTGATCTGTTTATCGTGATGAATTTGGAGTCATTTATGTTGGATTTAGTAATTGACAAATGTCTATTAATATCTGGCGGATAATAAATAGCCGAGTTAAAAAATATTGCATACTTTTCGGCTGACCCACCTCAGGCATACAGGAAGGCTAATAAACATTTGTTTCCATGAGTAACGGGTATATCGAAGTCGGTTAGAGCCGACTTTAACTTACGCTCTCGTTTTTTTTTGTGCATGTGTGCGAAACCTGTCGAAAGCAAAGGATGAGCATGCGCTTTTTTGTTCTGCCCTTGAACGTCAAACAGCACACAAGCACACATATACATACATACATGCATATGCAAACATGCGTACACATGCGTACATTTGTATGTACGCATGTACGCATGTTTGCATATGCATGTATGTGTGATTGTGTGCTGTTTGACGTTCAAGCAATGACGCGCTTGAGGCAGCAGAGCAATGAGCATTGTTTTTGCTTTTTTCGAGATAGACTATTGCTGTCTCTCTTTGATTTGAAAAACTCTGTGTGTCTCTTTCTACTTTCAGAATTTCGATATCTACTTTGATCTGAAATCATATCACTAGGGCATTTTTCATAACACTTTGATCATTTCACACTTCAATATAATGTTTTTAGTATCAATGTAGTACTACAGGTTCATATTGATATTAAGTAGTTTCACTTTGATATGAAAATATTGATATTACTGATATTCTATTGAAATACCTGATATAATTTTTTTCTGTGTGGTTATCCTAAGGAACCCAAACATTTGTTTAGCTTCCAGCTTGCAAAAAGCCGCATGGAGCAGACGATAGATAGCGTCTCCTTAGAGCGTGGAGGTGGTGAGTTCCAGTCAAACTGCAAGCGTTGATGTTTTTTATAGCGAAGCTCTTTTACGGACAGTTCGACTGGGGGACTAAAAGTTGAAAAAATTTTTTTTTGCTGCAGATTTCCTCGGCTACCCTTTTGTCTTTGCGTATTGTATTTGCAAAGTCAGCCGCTTTTACGATTTGCCGTAGCAGCAGGTGGATTGTGTGTATGTTTGTGGGAGGAAGGGAAGAGGAGGAAACAGTGAGTTAACAGTAGGTTAACAATGCATTAACAGTGGATTAACAGTGAGTTAGCAGAACAATGAGTTAACAGTGGGTTCATTTATTTCCATTATCCATTCCTGACTTAAATATCGAATCTGCTCGCATTTGTAAACAAGGAATTAAGAAGCAAAAGCGGGATTTCATGCCCATAGTTGATGATATTAACCTACCAGAAACGCAAATTGCCATTTTAGTTCCTGAACTTAACCACAAATCTGTTTGAGTCCTTAAAGAAACTGATTTTCCAATAAAAAATTCAATTATACAATGAACCACAATCCTTCCCACCCCAAATATATTTCATATATTTCAGAAATTGTTGTCCAAAATTTGTTCATAGTTAGTTTTTGCTATTTTAAGTTTGAAATAAAAACTGATTTATCATCGTAAAGAGCTTCGCTCGTACCGGGCGTCCGATGTCACCAACAATGAGTTTATTTCTGAACAATGCTCTTGGGTCATCGATTGTATAAGTTCAATGCAGCACTGCAGTACTATATTTGGCATTTTAGCTTCGACTGTCGTTATGAAAGTTTAGAAAAGTGACAATTTCCTTCTAAAATTTAAAGGCATCATAATATATTTCATCAAAAATGTAAACTATTATACTATAAAAGCAAATTATGGAAAAAAAAATGTTATAAATTAAAATATTTACTAGAGACGCAACCCTGTTGTTATAGTTAGGCCTTAGACACACATTTTCTAACTAAAATTTCGAAAAACCGAATTAAATCTTTTGAAGTTCTGTGTTTGCAATTTGCAAACCAACCGATGTCGAAATTTGTAGAGATTTCTGTGTCACCCATGACATGCATTCATTTATATATAGACAGATAGAAACCTCAAGGGAATATAAGTTATCTTTTCTCTTATTTATCTTTCTTGGGAGGCCAGGTACCTCGCTGTACAATATTTTCCATCAGTTCTCGAAACTGAGTTTCTCTTATCATTTTGCGGTAATTTACAAGAAAAATGTATTGTTTCTTTCCATTAATCATGCCTACTTATTTTAAGCATGTACTTTCCATACCGGCACAATGGTTGTTCATAAAAGTACATTAGTCACAAAGCTGTCAGAAACATGCACCTTCACGTACGCCCATCTTCTTCCGCGAATTTCCTTTGAAACCGATATACAATACTTGTGCATGATTTTCCTAGCCGTCCATGTACCTACCTCTCTCTATATATACACATTATTATTATTGTTCTGATCACGCTTATCTGAAGCAAAAACATTGACACAAAAAAGGGGCCGACAGCAAACCGGCAACTACATTGCGACTTCATTGGGACAAGGCATTGATTAGGCACGGTGGTTACATGTGCTGTTAGTCAGCCCCCGAAACGGTCGTCGATCTGTCCATGCCGTTCCATCGATTGTCCGTCAGTCAGTCAGTCATTCAGTCAGTCAGCCATTAGTTGAAACGGCCATAGTCTAATTAGAGTTGTGTAGCTGAGGTGGATGTTTGCAGTTGGAATTGGTTTTGTATTCGCAGCAAAATCAGTGAAGCGTTGCAAAAAGGTTTATTTTTGATCATTTTGACTGCATTTAAGTTTTCCAGTCTTTGTAAAACTCAAACATAGACGATCATAAATTCTTAATACAATTTGACGAATTTGTTAGTCAAAATGGATTAATAAATAATTGTTTATAGCTGCACTTGAGAAATGCGTTTAGAATTATCAAATTTGTTTAAAATATATGGCTCTTCTATATAATTATTAGCGTTAAGCGTTTTGCGTCGACCCAAGCAGATAATTTCAAGTGCTGTTCAACTGACATTTTTATATTTGTTTTGGCTACTGTTTTATGGTCAGCAACAAAAAAACAAAAAAAAAAAAGTAGCAGGAAGCACGCCCAGTGGCGTCGATACAACCCTCCTCACTCAGGCCGGGCCAAAGAGTTGTTGCTGTTGTTTCAAGTTCAATGTCAGCTGCAGTTGCAATTGCAGCTGTCGCTGCTGTTTTATGAGCAAAAAACCGGTTCCATACCTGACCCAGAGGCAGCACGTGAATCATATGAATCATTGAACTAGACCAGTGATGGCTTGCGAGCCGAAATGCGACATCTGTGACACCGCACAGTGGCGGATTTGAGAATGAAAAGTTGCTAAAATATACAAAAGTAGTTATAATTATACTGATAAAGAGGGTTTACTAGTTCTTGGTTTCTATTCAAAACGATTTTGTGGGTCAAAAAACACTTTTAGTTTCTGTTTCTGTTTCAAGGTACAACAAATTGGACTTAAAACAGGTTTTTATACTCTGTACCAAAGGTGGAAAAATCGTCATATCTTCCACAGTTTTGTAGATAGATATTTCTCACCTTGTAGAGACATTTAGTAATCAATATTGTTTATCGATTTGCTGAAGGAATGATAAAGATCGAATGAACGATACACAAGTTATGAGCAAAAAAAGGCCAGTTAGCAGTGTAAAATTTTGAGTACAAGCTTCCAAGGCAGACCCGGCCAGCCATAGCTACCACGAGCCGAAGTTAGTTATGTTTTTACGCAAGCGCGAGCCGAACTCATGATTGTGTGAATCGGTGCACATTGAATTGCAAGTAAAACGGCTATAGTCTGGAGAGTGCTCTCTTGTTCACCAACACAAGCACACTTTTTTGTCCTCTCCATTTGGCCGGCACTGTTCCAAAGTGATTTTTTTTGCTCTCTTCTCTCTCTCTATCTTTTTGAAAATGGTAAACCGATGCTGCTTAATTTTTTTCCGTCTTTGATGTGTGCAGTTATATCAAGTCCAGTCAAACGAAAGAACGAATAAAAGTTCTTATCAAACAAATACCCATTTTTGTGTGTCAAAAACACTTTCAGTTCCTTTTCTGTTTCAAGGTACAACAGATTGCACCTATAACAGTTTGTTTTCGATTTTATTTTATATATTGTAGCGAATTTGGGTCAACTTGGATTGACCACGCCTTGGTGGTTAGCCGAGCAAAACTAGTTTTTGTAAGGTGATGGGGCCAAAGTCAACCGCCGATTGGCCTGGGGTCTCCGAGAGATTGGTTAAGTAGGGTTGACCCAGAATTCTGAGTCTTCTTCTACTCAGAGCGGGACAATGGCACAGAAGGTGTTGTACCGATTCCTTCTCTTCCTCATATCTGAAACTTCTACAGAAATCATAGTGTGTGCTACGCCTAGGCGTGCTGTGTGTCTGCCAATAAGACAGTGGCCCTTCAGTGCACCTACCAAAAGAGCTTTGTATCCCAAAAGTGTGTTAGTACGTTTTATGTTGAATGCTGGCCACCTTAATCTTGCCACCAAACAGGAGGAAAGGTTTTTTTACACCTGTCCGTAGCGAGACGTAGTGTATCGGCTATTGTATGAAGCTTGTAGGTAACCATAGGCACACCTATCGTGCTCTTCTGTGAGAGGAGTTTGAGCGCAGACTCATTTCCATCTATGTTCCGGATTCCAGGCACCATATTAGGTGAATACTGCAGTGTCGGGCAATCTCGTTCAGGGATAGGCGACATTCAGGCGATAAAAACGAGGAAAGGAGGAAAGGTTTTTCCAGTTGTCCGTAGTGAGACGCAGTGTCAGGCTTGTGGGTAGCCATAGGCACACCAATCGTGCTCTTCTGTGAGAGGAGTTTGACCGCAGACTCATTTCCATCTATGTTCCGGATTCCAGGCACCAAATTAGGTGAATACTGAGGTGTCGGCCAACCTCGTTCAGGGATAGGCGACATTCAGGCGATAAAAACACTCTTTGCTTCGAAACTATCACACTGGGCGTCATCTTGCATAGCGCAGAAACAGCCAAAGCAGCATTGCGGCGTGCTATATGTCCCGTCTATAGAGTTAACATTTGTTATTGTTTGTTAGAAGTTATTAATTTATACTAGAAGTTGTTATAATAGAAGTTTGTGCTTCATATTGAAATCTATTAATTTTTTTTCAGCACATCTTCTGGGAAAGAGGGTCTTCCACAGCATTTACTTTTACCTAATTGCAGAAGTGCTTGCACTAAAATCAAAACACAAAATGTGACACGTCAAGCATCAATTCAGCTGTCAGCTGCAACATTCGGCAGGCTTCGTCTTCGTGACTTTTCGAACTTACGTAGTCATTTTTTCAATGCTTTAGTTTCAAATTTATACTTTTGCGTATCAAAATAATATTCTCAATATCAAATAAATACCCAAAATATCAATTTGATACTCTCACGGCTTATATTGATACCAAAAAGAATGATGCGTATCAAATAAATATTGAATCAAATTTGTTTGTGTGCATTCGATTCATTTTAAAGTTAGAAAAACTCTCATAACTCCTTTCAAGTTTTCTAAATTTATAAGTTTTGCCATCTAAAAAGTCAAAATCTTCCAGAGTGCGCCACGAATAGGCCTCATGTATAAATAGATCTAAGCTCTGTAGATGTCGCTTTTGTATAATTTGTACGTTTCTTTCTCTTTCTTTGTCATTTGCGGCGAGTAGTTCTCATTTCTTGCACTATCTTCCACTTCTCAGCTGATAGTCTTCTATTCTGGTCTAGCCCCCATTTATCATCTATATTTGTAGCTGGCGCTGGAGCTAATTGATATGTTCCTTTGAAAGCAAATCAAATCAATTCTCAACACACGACACATAATAGACAATTCGATAATTTATGGCGATTGGTTGGTATATAATTCAAATACCATTCATTACTGTCAATCTAAAATGTTTGTTGATAAGACCCACCGCTGGCC
Organism: Lordiphosa magnipectinata; assembly: GCA_037044535.1. Taxonomy (NCBI): domain Eukaryota; kingdom Metazoa; phylum Arthropoda; class Insecta; order Diptera; family Drosophilidae; genus Lordiphosa; species Lordiphosa magnipectinata. Next base: position 18,482 of record JBAMBO010001377.1, read on the forward strand.
GTTGGCTAAGTTGGAGACAGTGTATTATATATATTTAATACCTCTGCGGCTTTACTTAGTCATAAATAAACAATAATTTAAATCAAAATTAAGTCAGCCCATCGACCGATCGATCGTCGTTTGCGTCGTTTTCGCCAGCGCACGCTAATGAACCCATAAAATTGATCACCACGTTAATTTTTGGCTTCGAATTTGTTCCCTTTTTGATAAAAAAAAAAAATAATGTAACACCTACGGTTTATGGGAACTTGGCGTATTTATAAGTCGTCTCTAATTTAGATAACATGCGTCTTGGCGTCTCCTTGTTGATGTTTGTTATAAAATGTGTAAATTTATTTGTTTTTTTCACGTACCGTACATATTATGGTACACTTTAGCGTATCGAATTGGTCTAGCAAAACGCGTCACACGATCGTCTTAAAATAAACACCAGCCAAGTTTCAAGCAGTGATTGATTTTAAAATAGAAATAGAAATTCAAAAATTTATGTGTTTATGCCAAGTTCTTACCCAATACAATTGGGTGCCTATTTCGTTGACTATTTAAGTGTCTGTACACACGATCAGTTATTTTCAGGCCTTTCAATAACTTTCAACGAGTATTTCGAATCAATTAAGTTTTTTTGTTGAAATGCTAATGAGTTTAATATTAATAATAAAATTATAACATATTCAAATTCTGATTTAAACATTTGCCGTTTTATGGCTAAGACTTCACAGTTTCATAGATAAGTTGTTTCCATTTCTTATCATTGCCAAAAAAAAACGGAAAATTAATATTTGGAACCAACTAGATTAGACGACTATAACAAAGTAGAACCATGTGTTTCGCATTTATCATTAGCTTTCTATTTATGGACGGTAAAACATGCGACAAACTAAAATCGAAGTTGGAGAACAAGCTTGATGAGGGTACGGACTATTCAATAGATTGCTTTAGTCTCCATTTTAAACTGGTGCAAGTCACTATCGATAAAAAATATCATCAATTTTTCTATTTAACATCCAATAACAATGAATATTAACCTTTGTATTAAAAAACTTAGCTCTATATATAATATATGGAAAATGCATTAAAAACGGTTGTTTGGCCCCTATCATTAGTATAAAGCAGGGGTCGGCAAGAAACACAATCACATTTTGTGTGTGTAGCCACTGTGTGCACAGTAGATAGCAACTTGCCAGACTCTGCTTGTCTGGACTTGTAAAGACTGGTAAATTTGACTGTCTCAAGGCTGCCAAATCCTAAAAGTCTGAAAAATTCTGTCCGTAGGTTTTTCGATATTTCCATAATACTATCAAAATTCAAAATTCACAAAATAGACTTTTGATGTATAGAGTCCACTAAATATAGATATATCGATCAATTGTTACTTCATATTCACTTATTACTAAAATCACTGAACGTATTTGGGGTTTAGTGACCTGTTTTTGATTTTAGTCAATGTTACAAATGGCTAGCTCAAGGTCTTTTGGTTGATTATAAGCCTTTTTATAACCAACACAAACCAACAGATATTAATTACAACATTTTGGAATTACTGAACTTTTTTATAGCACATCTACACAATTTCACTTTGAATTGGTAGCACCCGTTCTATAGGAGCTTAAATCAGACATGTTTTTTTAAAAAACCTTGGACTAACAAATGAATTTTGAGAATTAAGAACCGAAGCGAATAACGGTTGGGGTTACGGTGACTATCTAGGCCGATCGCTTTTGCCAGGTTATGGTTATATTACGGTTGTGGGATATGGGTTACGGTACGGGTTACGGTTATTAACCGTATTCTGTTTCGGGTTTTGGTTACGGTTATGGTAATAAGTTTAAAATATCACTTTGACAAATCATCCAGACAAAAGCGGGCCCATTTGGAATCTCATTTGTTCAGTAAATGTACTAAATTCAAGAGTCTTACACAGAAACATAGTGCTGAGGTATCTAGGCCTTTTCAAAAAGCGTTGACGGCTAACTGAAGGGTATGGACAGCACATCTTATTAATGAAAGCTCGGAATATTAATAAAATTATTTCCTTTTTCCTTTCATCATTTTAACCATATTGCGTCCGTAATCAGTGGTACAGGAGTATACCAGCTAAGTCCTAGTCCCAAATCGATTCAGAACTTGTATGATAACGTCTTTAAGATGGGTGGCCGAATGATGCGAAAACATCTCCTCAGTTGCCAAAGTTCTCAAAACAACATATTGTTTATTTATGTCTGTGCTATGTAAAATGTAAAATGGCTATATACTGCCCAGAAGAGGGCCATAAGCCGAGCTTATCTCGATCTCGCGGCGTGTGTGCTTCTACTATTTCGCACAAGAGAAAGGGAGGGGGAAGTGTAACAAAGTTTGAGAAACTTTTTCATGGCTAGTTACTTCAAAGCTGGTGCCAATAGCTGGTGAAGGTAACCGAATGTGTAAAAGCTATTTTCTAAAGAAAGAAAAAACTTTTTATAAGTTGGTCCGAGGCGCCGACACACTAACCGCTGTGCCACACCCGGTCCCACAAAAATAAAGTGACCTTAAGAGTTTATTATTTTCTTACTAATAAGTGGATCTTACGATGCATGCAAATCATATTCCCTACGTTCTTCTTTAATCTTTATTTCTTTTAGATTCATGGGAAGAGATTAACTTGAAATCGCACAAACAACAACCATATGTGTGAATACTTACGCTTTTATACAAGCAGATTTGCAGTGTAATAACAAATATAAGGCAAGATGAGGAAGGTAAAGATTTTAGTTAGCTGCATTTTCTCATTCGCGTGCCCATTAGCAACAGTGCGTCGCATAACAAAAAAGGAGATAGTTTTAGTGAATAAATTAATATGTTACATACATGTTCGTTGTACAATGTACATACATACATTCATACAAAATTCTTACTAGTAGAGGAAAAACCGAAATTAATCCATATACCAGCAATATTTTTGAACCGATTCTGTAGCATTGATCTAATAGAAGCTTTTCTTTTAATACACAAGGCAACAAAATTAGACTTTTTCCAGTATATTGAACACGAATCTTTTTTCGGAAATGGTCCATCACGTTGAGTTTTTAGTAATTTGAGCTTATATTGCAAAAATTGCCCATTTTGACACTTTTTCGACCCGTTTTGTGACCTATACTTTTGTTTTGACTTTTTTTCATATTATCGTAAAGTATTTCTTAAGGGGGCAGCCTGCTTTAGAAGCTTCAAAACATCGATTTTTCCGAGGACTTTTTTGGGGAGGAAAGAAATATTCGATTGAAACGAAACTTTCAGGTTTTATTGTTATATATTTCAACAGTCTTCTCAAATTTTTTCATTCAAATATATGTCATATTATGCCTGGTACAAGCATTTCGCCGAGACGCCTCGGGTGTGCATGTGCGGGAAAGATGCAGGTCGCAATTTCCATCTGAAACAAAAAAACCCAGAAAATTTTCGATTTTCAATAGTATAGCTTCTAGTTAAACCAAGAAAAATGAACAAAAAGTGAGAAATTCAAAATTTTTTCGCAAATTAAAAAAAAAATCATTTTATTTTTAAAAAAAATTCACTTCAGATTGTTTAAAAAGTGGGTTAATCATAACTTTCTTAAGGTTTTTAGGTTCAACTAGAAAAGAATTTAATCCCGAATACAATAAATTTTGTCTCGTTTCGATAGGACGTTTAATTTGTTCCCTATCTTTCCCGCCAATTAGGAAAAACCGTAAAAATGAAAAACCGAGAAATCGCACGTCAAAGTTTTCGTATATAAAAAATCTCGACGCTTGCTCACTATTTCTCCTGTAACTTTAAAAATATTTTGAAGCCTCTAAAGCAGGCTCCCCCCTTAAGGAAAAGCCAAAAAATATGCAAAATTTATTTATAACTCCGCTTTTTATTATCCGATTTCTATATAAAATTTTCAGAAATTGTAGATATTGGTTATATAAATGTGAAATTTAAAGTTGAGATCGATGTCCACGAAATTGTAGGAGTCTTTCAACATTTTTTATTGCGGTTCAAGAATATTACATATATTCTATATGTAGTCGGAGATGCTAATTAAAACATCAATTTTATTTACCGACTTTGAACCCGTCGCAGGAAAAACGAATTTTACTATGTCAACAGTTTTTGCATCTGATTTCAAACCTTCTTGAAGCAGTAAAAGAAAATAAGCCGAATTAAATTTTATTTAACCTTAGAACTTTTTAGCAGGCTCTAGGTCAATAAGTTATGATTTTCATCAGGGAGAGAATTTCCCCCACTAACAATAGAAGGGCCGATTACGGGGCATGCACAAACACATATACAAAGCTTTTGTGAATTTTTGCTACAAGTCTGACTTGGGATTCCCAAGCAGTCTTAGCAGTTCTGGCATGAGGTAGTCGCTGCCAACTCATTGAAGTTGCGCAAAAAATCGCTGATGTTTGAACTGTTGGAAGTTCATGAAATAGTTATACGATCAACCAGGCTCCTTTGTGGTGTTGTGCGTGTCTTGTTTTAAAAACGTTATGATAAAAATCATAGCTTATTGACCTAGAGCCTGCTAAAAGGTTCTAAGTTTAATAATCCAAAGGTCACTAAAACATTCAAATTTTATTTAACTTTAGAAAATAATTTACCAATTGAGAACTTAAGAAATATTTTGACAATGAATTTTATTTTTTTTTCCCAAACATACACTTATCAATCATATAAAAGACGCTCGTCTGTAAATTATTTAAAATATGTCTTAAAATCAAAATGTGTCAAAGGTATGCAGTGGGACTAACATATAGTTAATCCAGTAGAATTTCCATTTTTTTTATCAATGGTAAAATCCTTGTCTTATCTTGCCACACCCACCTTTAAATACATTTCCTTCACAATTTCAAGGTCTCCAAAGTCAAAGTTTTAGTCTGCGCGCGTGTGTGTATGTGAACAAGAACTTAACTAAAATCCATGGTCAAATATAGCAGACATCAATTTTTTTTTTATCGTCTATGGCAAACACAAAACCTACAACTTAATATCCCCGTCGCTAAGACTAGTCACATTGCCTTACATAATCAAAGCGATTGGCAAATTTGAGCAAACGAAAAAAAAATACATTTCCGAGTCTAATACGTGCGTCCCGCTGCCTAAGCGCGAGACTCATGTTGGATTGTCTCTGGTATAGATATAGATATACGATAACCACCAACACCAACACCCACCACATTCGGCTGTGACTTCGGCTGGCACGGGCACTGGCACTGGCACTGGCAATGGCTGCTCACTTTCATAACATTTGATTCTTTGGAAACAGAAGCAAAACACAACACATAAATCAACGTATTCGCAGCCGCAACAGGTTCACACGGCTTTTGTTTGTCATTGAGCGCGCTTCGTCCTACGTTGAAACGCGTGTATTTCGCCGGACGTCTGCACCTGCAGTTTCGTGTAAATGGATAATTCAATTTGTGAAACTTAAGTTATCCTGTGACCAACTAAATAGGTGCTTACTGAATAATTCAAGACCTGCAGACACGCACATGTAATGGTTGAGGCAGTCGTCAGGTTTATATTTCGGTTGATTGCCCCCAAAATAAATACTAAATAAAATTGGGGTTGTGCTCCCTTAAACTTGGGCATTGCTCAATATTTTTAGAGTTTTTTTTTTTTTCAATAAAAAGATGATGGAATTAATAAAAGAAGCTCCATTAAGAATTGACGATCAGAGACGCCGCACATACACACACTTAATGATTATCATTTCCATTCCCATAAAGATTCAGTGTTTAAATAACGTAAATTGATCACGAGTCGGCAGCTAACAAAGTCGCGTGCTCCTCCGCCTCCTCCTCCTCCTCCTGCTGCTTTCTGCCCCTTTTGACTATGCGTGTTGCTGCCATTTAACTTTAATTGAGTCGCGTCGCTTGGCTTTTTATTGCTTCTCTCCTTCAATTGGCCTCTTTAGTGTCCAGCAAAATTGTTTATTAATGAAATTGCGTTCTAAGTGTCTGTTTCTATTTTTCTGTTGTGCAGTTTTGCTTATCCGTTGGACGTTGCACCGAATGCCGAGATTCTTGGAACACCCACAGTGGCCGCGTCATTTTACACACAATTCAATGCAAGTGCGCTGGTGCAGACATCTACAAATTATCAAATAAGCTGTTCAACGAACCCAATAACAGTGATACCTGAACAAATACACACAGACAGACACAAAGAAGCTTTGTACTGTAAAGTGGAAACGTTGCCGCAGCCCTCAAAATGAGTTTCAGTTCGGCCAGCGGCAGGGAGAACAATGTTCGCAAATTATCCTTTCTGGGCTTCAATACCAAAAAGAAGGTGAGTACTAAATCATTAAATAAACATTTACATCATCAGACAAAGCTAAAAGAAAGGATATACAGCTAATTAAGTAAGTGATTCACTAATGGTATTGAAAGATGGGGGAAAATTTGATTATACAGGTATAACCCTATTTTCCTTAAGTGATTGTCTAATTATGAAAAGAACTGATTAGCATATTGTTTGGACGTTGATATACATTTCAGTCCACCGAACAAAGTGCACGGTCGCCAACTAGTTTAGTGTAGGATTGCTAAACTTTTAAATTGATTTTGTTTCGCAGAAACTAATCACTGGATAGATTTTTGTTGTTGTATCAGCTTAGAGCCACACTATATAGTTCATGGAAATCTTGAAAGCTAAGAAGAGATTTACACGTTGAAGCAAATTTCATCAAGTTTTTATCAAAAACATTTGTTTTTCTACAACAAAAAACTCCACAAAGTTTGCTTCATCCCGACTAAGATGATAAAGTTTAGGAGCGATCAAATTTTGTGAATATTGGACTATTATGATTCCATATTTTGCAGTAGGGCATTTCCAAAATGCCGTGACGTTAGTTTTGTACGAAAAAATGTTTTAAAAAAAATGGCAAAACCTTTGATTTTTAACAAATTCTTTAAATTTGGATAGCAATTAAGTACCACTACAATCAGATAAAAAAATTGACATCAATCGATTATAAAAGCGCACGCACACATGCAGCTGAAAGATGAACTGACGGCTGACCGTGATATTTTAGTACGTCAGCAAGCCGAAATAAGCAAACATACTTGATTGATTCTGCAAAGCTGAGCTTACAACCGAATTTTAAAGATCAATCCAGTGTTTGTTGTTGACACTAGTATACGCGGAGCGTGGTTATTTGTGCAGATTCAGCCTCATGTGTGCGCGCGCCCTAAGAAGTTAAAGATATAAGCCAAAATATGTGCTGAAGTGACGTTACAAAAAAACGGAAGTGGGTTTTGGGATGATTTAGAAAATTGCAAAACTTTGCCAATTAAGCAAAGCTTTTTGTAGTAGTAGTAGTAGTAGTAGTATGTTGTTTTTATTGTGTAAAGATAAAATATTGACAACATAGTGATTACAGATTATAGCTGGCATTACAATAATAAAAACTGTAAGTGTTATACAACAATGGTTTATTTAAAACCGTCAGTTGATGCTACACTGCTCGCCACTTGAATAGGACACCTCTAAAGTCGATTTTCTATAGTTAATTGCTGCTAAACCAAGCCATCTAGGAAAATAATTTTTGTTTTCTTATAAAGTTCATTTAAATGTAGTTATTAGACGAAAATTACAAAATTATTCAAAAGTTGTAAGTATAAAAAAAACATTGTGAACCAATAAGTAACTAATTTTGGAGTCTTCATTTTGCACCACTTGAATAGGACACTTTATCTAAAAAACATTTATGAATATTTCAATCCTTTTCAAATAACAATATTACTTAAATAAGAAATTACTAACATGTTTTTAAACCAAAAAAAGTTTTTAATAGTGTGTTGAGCCTCCTTTTTTCTCCAAAACCTCACACACTCGGTCTGGAAGGGATGCATACAATTTTCCCAAATAATTCAACGATTTCGAGCCCCATGCTAATTTGATAGCTGCAATTAGTTCGGGAACGCTCGAATATTGCTGACCTGATCCATATACTTCACGTGTTAGCCATCCCCACTCTCAATGATATTCAAGTCCGGTGAATAGAGTGGCCAGTTTAGTAACTCCACGTTTTGGCTCGCTATATAGGATTTAACAATCCGGGCTGTATGTATAGGGGCATTATCATGTTGATAAATCCATTTTAGATTTGCAAAAAGAGTTTGGAAGTGTGGAAAGGCCTCTTTCAATATACCATTATAACACAACGCATTCATGGTGGTTGGAATAAATTTAAGCTCACAGGTGCCATAATAGGAAATGGCCCCCCATACCATAATACCTCCAGCACTGCTGTGCAACTTATCAAGATGGTGTGGTTCTTTTCGAAGATCATGAAAATTAGAAGCTGTAGCCATCGGGGCCCTCCAAATTATACTTTTTTTCGTCCGAAAAGACAACACGTTGCCACTCCGAAGTCCAGGTGACATGTGCGCGCGCGAAATCAAGGCTTTGTAACTTCCGAGCCGGGTTAAGAGGTGGCTTCTTCTTGATTTTTAGTCTCTTCAGGTGTGTAGCATTATTAATAACACGACGCATTGTTGTCAAACTTGCTGTAACGTTGCATTTTTCCCCTATCTTGGCCAAAGAGTCGTGCGAATTGGAAGCTTCTCTTAATATAAGTCGCTTGTCCGCGATGGTAAGCACACTGTGGGTGCGGCCACTTCATGTTTTTACCATAATTAGCCTCATTATTTAAAAAATTTGTTATGGCGTGACGGCTTCTGTCGACTTTTTTTGCTATTTTGGAAATAGAAAGGCCAGAATCCTTGTAAGTTTGGATTTTTCCTTTCTCCGACTCAGATAATGAAGTGCCACGCCCCATTTTAATTTTTTTTAATTTTATATACACTTCAATTAAAGCAAAAAGTTTAAGTAAACCAAAATTTGTGTGCACGTGTCAACGATACCGACCAAATAAAATGCATGTTCTATTCAAGTCGCGCAAAAATTCAATTGGATATTCCGATATTTGGCGAATGCTGCTAAAAATGCTGATAGGATGTGTCAATTTACAACGTTTATAACGGTTCTGGAGTTCCAAACACGTTTAGAATATACCAGAAAGAGCGAAGAATGCTTGCACAAAGATAATATGCAAAAAATACCGTTATTCTACCATTTCGTTTTCGAGTTACGAGCAGTTTTAAAGAGAGCATACAGTGTACAAGTTTATTTTCCGGGTTATCATATTCAAAAATATTTAGCAAAAGTTTCTAACGATGTTACCTCACGTTACGTTACCTAAATTTACTCATTATATTTATGTGGTTTTTGTTATAATTTTAGACAAAAACTTACAGTTAACACTACAGTTGTACCCAAAGAAAGATTTAAATGACTAAAAACTCATTTTTATTACAACAAAATGTATGCAAATGAGAAAAATGGCGTTTACGCGACTTTGCATTCCAAAATCTCGAAATGGGTTATAAATAAATATTAGATTGGCGTATTAAATCTATATATATATATAAAACCAAGTCGTGTGTGTTACACCACTTATATCTCAAGAACAGTTGGATTTGTTTCCACCCCGAATAGAAGAATAGCAATTAAAAACTACAAAAATTTTGCAAAATGTTATAATAGTTACAATTTTAATCGAGATTTAATGATTGACAATTGTCGATGGGTAAATAGGACGCTTAGGCCATCAGTCCAAAAAATCCAGAAATTTGAAAATTCTTAAACCAAGTTTGGACTTAGATTATCATGAGGATTTACTAGTTGGGAATTGTCCACGGGTAAATAGGAGGTGCAGGCCAATCGGTCAAAAAAATCTCGAAATTTGCAAAACAGACAGACGGACCTAACTAAATTGACTCGGCTGTTGTTGTTTATAAAGAATATATTTACTTTATAGGGTCGGAGGCAAGGCATACTTAACTAGGTAGCCGAACTCGCTCTCTCGCTCTTTTTGCTTACTTCTTAGATGTCAGTCTGTGAACAACAGTTGCGAGCGACGCATCTCCGCTCTCTTTTGTTTTTTTATAAGAAGTTGTGAGAGAGCGAGTGCGACTACCTAGTTAAGTATGCCTTGGTCGGAGATGCTTCCTTCTGGCTGTTACATACATTTGCACAAACTCGTTTCCGTTTTCCAGAACTTGATTTGAGTTGGTATTGTTCCGTTTTCAAGAACATTTTAAACTCAACTAGGAGAAAAAATAATTTGAATTTGAAGGTTATAATCGGGGATTACTCACATTTTGGGAGACTTCGGAGAGGAATAGGAAACGGGACATACATCTTTTGATTGGAAGGGGAAAAAGAGAGAGGAGAGGCGGCAACTATTATTTTACAAGAGCGCTGGATATGTTGCTTCACATCCGCCCATATTCCCACTATATGGTATTCAGAGACATCGCGCTGCTGTACAACAAAATTTCAACGACCCTCTCCCCACCCGACTTATTTCATTTTAGTCTTTCAGAAAAACACAGTAAAATTATTTCGAACTTGACTGGAAATTTAACCCGGCACCTTCTGCACTTAGCGAACAAACGTATGGAACGACGCGCTAGCACATTCGGCCATTGCACACTTTAGCAGATTCACATCTAGAGGGCTACTTATACATAGTTAAGTTGAAAAAAAAAACAAGAGAGAGATCCCGGTTTTGATGTGGTATTAAGCCAGGGTTCCCCAAGCAGAGAGCGTGAAAATGTGACTGTGTCTCTCTCTAACACACAGCGATGCATGACTTCGGCAAGCATTCGGTGTGAATTGGCGAGTATGTTCGTGCCCCAGGTGCTATCGCTGGGGAACTCTGTATCAAGCAAATATTATCCGATTGAGAACCACTTTAGTCATTCCAGGAACATTTGGAATATTTGTTGTCAGGAATTTTGACAGCATCTTGTTCTTAATTTAAGCTGAAGGCAACTTATTTTCTGAACTGGTTTTTTCCCTCTGTGCATTGACTGAAATTCAAGCACACATTTAAGTTTGGCGTCTTCAATTCTTGAACGTGTTGGATTTGGCCTTTAAACCAAGATCCTGGCGTAAAATTCCCCAAGTTGTCAAAAACGATAAACCCAACAGATATCCACAGCGCATAGTAGTTTTTGTCAGGCGTTGGAGATCAACCTACAGGATGCTACAATATTTGCTGGCGGAAGACATCTTTAACATTTGCTCTAGTTTTGCGGCTGCAGATAACGACTTTCTTCTGCATTTTTAGAACCAGCGGAGGTTGCCATAACTAAACTTTAACTTGGGTGATTTTTATTCCATTTGGATACACTGCAAATTGGAAATACTATAAAAAAAATGCGTCCTCTCTAGCGCAAAAGTTTGTTCAAAGAAAAGCGAGGAAAATCCTTTTTTGAAAACAATTTTTGGACCCTAGGTATAACGTAGCGCTAAGTACTGAGCAAAAAAATACTTGTATCAATCTTTTACTAAATATTTATGCACAAGTTTCGTCGGTTGCTGATCAATCACTGCTTAATGATGAATACAGTTCTACTACTAGTTCATCTGAAAGAAAAAAAATACGAAATAGTCTATATAACTTTACTTTAAATGTGAAACCATTCATTTTGTGTTGAATTTTGATTCTTTTTATTACACAGGAATAAAATGATTTAGGTTTTTTTCAGAATTTAATCTTTCCAATGTTAATAATAAGTAGTACTTATACCGGTGCGTACCGTATCTAAACCGAAAACCGAAAATAATTGTAAACCGAAATAGAACCTTTAACCGAAACATCAATTTCGGTACGTACCGGAACCGGTACCGGAACTGAAATGCGTTTCGGGATTAAGCCCTGCCCAAATGTTGAGATCGGCTTCGAATCGATAGGTCAAGGTCTGCAGCCACACTCTCCGCTGCAATCGCAATATTCTCCTCACTACGGTCTGGATGTGTGGTCTATTTGGTCGCGTATTATCCAATAACGTACGTATGGTTTTGCGAATAGTGGTCTCCGAATGTCCATGACCATATGTAGCTCAAAGTCCACGAACAATTTTTTCACAGAACGCTGATTTTCGTAATACAGCTGAATAATTTGGAGTCGTTGTTGCGCTGTGAGTCTTTCCATAATGATTCGTCAAACAATGCTTAACAAAAATAAGTTGACAGAATGACACCAGACTCGCGTGATATCTGAAAAAACAATATTAACCCTTTAATTCAGGTGATCTTTTCCAATCCTTTGATTGAAATTCTATGAAGAGTACGAACCATCTATCTTCAAAACAGTGGGAGATATGAAGTTTACATATTTTGCAAATTGAGGGGGAAGTAGGAGCCGAGACATTCCATCTAAACCAGAGGTACTCATCGAAAAAACAGTCAAAAAGTTGTGTCAACGAACAATCTGTGGATGAAAATGCTTACCAAGTTCAATAGACTCATAATTTTGTTTGATTTACTTAGAATACGTGCAATTTACAATGCTTAGCAAGCTGTACACAAAAAATGTCTGTTTAGAATTCATCTAAGGAAAAACAAAATTTAAAGGCAGCCAACAGCCAGTAATTTTCCATAGACTCGTTGACGTTAATATGTTCCCATTTATCAATTTATGTTGTTTTTTTGCGAACTCATTTCGGCCAGTTTGTAGGTTGATATGTTGTTGTTGAATTTTTTTTTGCATTAAAAACCTTAAGTAATGTCAGGTAATTGTTATTGATTTTTTTGTTTTGTTTCCGTCTCTAGCGCCCGCTAGCCAGTGGGTGACACAATTTACAAACCAGTTTCTAGTTTCCATTTCAGTTTCAGTTTCAATTTCGTTTAAGCGCTTGTGTGTGCCAATACCTGTCGTCTGGTCGTCGTCAGATCTCACCTAATCACGCATTCATTCATTCATCAGAAATGCGGTACACGCATTACAGTTAGTTTGGCTGGGTTTTAACGAGTTAGAAAATTTTTTAATTGAACTAACACGCACACATACGGAAGCCCAGGGCGAGACACAACATTCAAATGAACAACAGGAAATCGATATTTGTGGTGGTCAAGGCTGCATTGAGTGGCACTCTCTGACCCTGGCATTGGCATTGACAATGGAAAGTTAATGTGGAAAAAAAATAGCATCAGGTGAAAGTAATTTTAATGGGCCCAGTCAATGCGCCATTAAGTAGGCCATGATTTATGCACAGCATTTCAATTAGACACGCATGCGAAATGTGTAATAAAATAGTTTGATTCCCCCCCCCCACAATGACTACCTGTTATGGCTAATTGGTCCGCCCAGAAACACACACACACACCCAGACGGCTAATGAGCCATAATGCGCTGGGCTGTTTGAAACTGCCATCAACAGAAGCTTTTATTGTTTTTTTTTTTTTTTGCCAAAAAGCTTCCTTCCTCTTGGCCTTGCCTGGCCTTGACCGTCGAACAAGGCTACAAAACAAATTTTGTTTCGTATCTGTGACTAAGCTTAAATATTAATTATGCACTATTTGTGCTGGGCCCTCCCCTTCAAAAAAAAAAGTGTCAGGCAAAGCTCTTGTACTTGTGCTTTTGCAACCACTCGAAAAGTGCATAGGATTTACGTCAGCAACATAGTAGTAAAACAGCTGACTGACCATGACGCTGCGTCAGCTGTGTACCATGTTACACATTTATACGCGCGCTTTCTTGGGCGCCTGCGCAGGACTAAGGCTCTAGACATGTGTGTGCCGCAGCAGCAGCAGCAACAGCAGCAGCAGAGGCGAAGGCTCATCATTTGCTGGGAAGCATTCCCAGACGCTAGAACGTTTAACGCGCGTGAGTCGCGTTGCCAATTCCTTGGCGGGTCACAAGTGCAGCAACAGGCAACGAAACTTAACCAACGAAACTCTGTGCGTGCTTTAAAGTTATAAAATCAAATTTGGAAACTTGATTATTAGTTGGCAAAGACTTGAAGCGTTCAAGGTAAATTTCGTTTGATCCATAAAACTTGCCACCAAAATCATGTTTACACACACACACACACTCGAACACCTGAAAACTTTTCAAGAGCATACAACCTTGAAAAGTGGTTCAAAAAAGCATACAAACATACACATGCACACAGGTACGGGACATTATTTTGATCAAATTATAGGCGAATTGTCCAGCTGGGGCTCACTTTAGCGGAAATGTTGCATACTTTTTGGGGCACTCTCACCTGGAAAAGCAATAAAATGGCACATCACCACAAATAATGATACCCCAAAGCCCCACACACACAATTACCAGAACACGAGCATGATTTATGCACACGTGTGTGTCTGTGTGTGTGTGTGTGTGTGCGGTCATAGCTGTTAATGTATGAGTGAATTTTCAACATAACTCACACGAACAAAGCAGCCACCATAATAACCAAAGCCTTTGTCAAAGATATTGGTTTTTAGTGCCGAAAGCAAATCATAAATGCCCATTTTGGAGAATTGTGTAATACTTGCGTGGGTGGTCTAATGAGTTTATCAATAAGGCAATTGAATAAAATTTATTTCATGTTTTTATTATCATTATAAAAGTTTTTAGCAATTTTAAAATGCCGCACAAAAACCAAAATACACATTTAACGTTCAATTTAATTCTCATTTGTTAGAAAAAGCTGACGGTACCTGTCTAGTATATCGACCAGTGCTCCAAAAATTCGGAAAAATAATTTCCTTGATGGATGAAAAATGGATGAAATGGATTATGAAAAAAAATCATGCAAAAAACATATTTTTTTTGCAAATTTTACTTTTAAAACTTAACCTTCATTGACAACATGCGTTGAACAATTTTATGTATGGAGTCCCCGCTTCGGGAATTACTTGTGGAATCGGAATTTGGATATATATTCGGATATATATTTCTTTTCTGGCCATAATGTGTCAATCTGCCCTTAACATGTACATCTGTGCACTGAAAAAAAAAATTCCGAGATATCCGGAATCAATTCCTGCCGAAATGGTAATAAAAATGGGTTGATCCTGGAATGGCATAAATCATTCCCGACAGGAACAATTTAAGTACGGATAATTTTTTAAATTTTGATCCCGCTTTAAGCCTGGCCGAACTTAAACTCATCCTCCTTTTCGAACATAACTTAGTCGCATAAGAGATAATATTCTAGTTCGGTAGAGATAGATCTGTGACCTATATACGAACTCATCTTTGTTCCATACGAGTTAGTATTCTAATTCGGCAGAGATAGATTTGTGACCCATTTTCGAACTCAACTTTGTTCCATACGAGATAATATTCTAGTTCGGTAGAGATTGATTTGTTTTTACTTATATATTTTCTGATATTTTCTTACAGGCAATATAGATATTGTTTTCGCATTTAATAAAATAAAATATTTGTGTAATAAATATCTCGTTCTCGCTTAGCCAGTTATCCACTTTTGATTGGGCAGAATTGATTCATCTTCATTGGCAATCTGCAAGTAGAAAAAATTTTAAGATTAAACTAATAAAAAATGCAGATAACTATAAATGTCTAGATAAACAGATTAGATAACTATAAATGTCTAGAAGTTCAGATCAATTTATCTACGAAATTGTGGGAGATATGGCTCATTTCAAATTTTAACATGCGGAATGGCCACTGTACTCACTTCAGTTTGTCTCCACAAGAACAGCTTCTGCCTAAAGTCCATACGGGGGCCTAAAGTAGGGATCGCTTCTCGAAGGTCTTCCGCTGTAATGAGCTTTAAGTGCTCAAACTTAATACCCGCATCTGTAAATAATGGAAATAATGTTAGGGAATATTTAAACACTGGAATAAAGCCGAAGACGCTTACAGTGGCTTACAGCTTATTTCAACAAAATCTTTTAATGAGTTCTTAAACTTTTTTAAACAATTTATTCAAATAAACTGTGATACACTGTATGTGGATACATACAGTATGTCAAAAGTGTTTTGACAAAGAAAAAATATTAAAATTTTTCACTTATTTTGCAAAAAAATGCACCAAAAAAAAGTCTTCACCACTAACAATAATTTCAATGAATCAACCATTTTTACGACCATTCAAAGCATTTATTAGACGGTAAAAGGCGGGCGCGGCGTTTATGCTTGATAAATCTTCATAATTCGCGTTCTAACAAAGGAAATTCATCTTAAATTTGCTGAGAGAAGAGACATATTCAAGACATTTACCTTAAATTCTAGGGGTAAATCGCTCAAAAATGGTAATTTTGTATACCCTTGTAGAGGGTATATTAAGATTATTAAGTGCAGATGTTTATAACGCATAGAAGGAAGCATCTGCGACC
Organism: Lordiphosa magnipectinata; assembly: GCA_037044535.1. NCBI lineage: Eukaryota > Metazoa > Arthropoda > Insecta > Diptera > Drosophilidae > Lordiphosa > Lordiphosa magnipectinata. Next base: position 34,637 of record JBAMBO010001377.1, read on the forward strand.
ACATGAAGCATATATATTCTTGATCAGCATGACGAGCTGAGTTGATATAGCCATGTTCGTCTGTCCGTCTGTGTCTATGCTATCTCCTCCCTCAGTTTTAAAACTATCTTAACCAAACTTTACACGAAGTCTTTTAGTACCAATACGCTGCACATTTGTCGGAACCGGCCGAATCGGATGAATATACGGTAGGGCGTCGCCTTAAAAGGTGGAGGTCGTGAACACTGCAAGCGTAGATTTTGGATTTTATACCCTTTCAGAGTGTATGTTACATTAAAGAAAGCAACTCCGACCACATAAAGTATAGTGTATAAGCAGTGTATTTTACTAACAAAAATATTCAACCAACTAAATCGTGTTTTTATGAAATAAGTAACTGTGCATGGGGTGATTTTCAAAATTGTTCCTATCAAGGCTGCAAACCGGTCCGCATCTGAACCCCTGAGAACCGGTTCGGTTTCGGGCTTTTTGGGGTTCGCGACCCGGACCATGAAGCAGGGGCTCTATATTTTTGACTCCTCGAATCTGAACCAGAACCGGACCACTTAATTGAAAAATGAGGTTCGGTTCACCAATTTAATTAATTTATTTAACGATACATCCAGGGAAATATTGGAAATCTCTGGAGATTTTACTGGAAACGATTGCATTTCTAACTAAACGTGAATGATTTTTGATGTAGTGACAAAATGAAGTATGATATTGATGATAGATTATACAGAAAGAAACCGCTTGACCATATAATGAATCAACTTGGCTTTGAACGGACGGTATATCACAATTAGTACCAAGTGATTTATATTACGGTTGATTTTCACGCCGAGCAATTGTTCTAAAATCTTCAGCAAATCATTGTTTATTTCTATCTAAGTGCCCCCTCAAACATTCTTCTACTATGAGTTCAGTACCAGTATGGTCTGCAGTATTCTCAGACCCCAGATTTCATATTTTTCTGACAAAAAACAGTTGCAAATCAACTCAACGTCTGATTGTGAAGAAGAGAAGCTTATGAAAGCAATGAACAAATATCAAATATAAAAGCTGTGACTGATCTTATAGATTTCTTTGGAAATTGTCAAAGAGCACATACATTACATAGATCGACGAATGTTTTCAAATTTTGGAAAGGCCATAAAAACGATGACTTAAAAAATATTGCCTTTACTATAGCAAATCAGGTATCAGTTGAACGAGCATTTTCAACACTTAAGTTTTTTCTGTCTGATTTAAGAGCTAGTGTAGATGAACAGCTCCTGGAAGATATAATGCTTAAACTAAGCAGTTCCTACAAATTGTTGATGCCAGCCAATGGATTTGATAATTACAAAAGAGAGGTATATAAATTTCAATATTAATGTAGAATTAATGAATCGAAAGTCAAACTATTCTTTTTTGTTCAAGCGAACCAAGGTTCGAACCAAAACCTTGAGTTCAGGTGTTCCAAGAACCGGTCCGCGAACCGAACCTTGGACTTTACAATGGGTTCGAACCCCCGGACCGAACCTTCAGCAGAATTTTAGAGGTTTGCAGCTTTGGTTCCTATTAAACTAATAACAATGTATTTTTAATAGTTTATATGTTTTCCTTTTAGCTTAATAACCTGATTTAATCTACCAGGCATGGAGTCTACCAGTTTTTCCTGGGTTGAAAGGCTAATTACCTCCCATTATTAAACTTTGACTGAAAGGATCTCCATAGATCTTCAATTGTATTTAAATCTGGGCTGATCGTTGGCCACTCCAATACTGGTATATTTTTTGAAAAAAATAACTGTCTTGTTGAAATGTCCAATTATTTCCATACAAATTAACTAGGACATCATCTAACAATCGAACATTGATCTTCGCATTTGTTTTAGTGGGTATAAAGTAAAGCGGAGACTTTCTTGCATTTCCAAAAGTGGTAGCAAACCATCAGTGCAGCACCACCAAAGCATGTTTGCATGGCATGTTTCCCGCGGTTTCCTCAAATCGCGCCATTATTTGTTACACAGTACAACACTAAAAAAAAACCAGGCATGGGACTCTTAAATTATGATAAAAAAAAAGTAAAATTCGTCTTTGCCACCAAGAAAAAGTAAAATTTCAATTAAAATTGTCTATGCTGGAGAAACCGCGGTACGCTAAGATGCCCTGAACTGAAGTATTTAAATGATACGATCTATTTTCCTGCTGGTAATGAAGCACTTTACTCATAAAATTTATTAAATAATTTTGGTGAAGCTGGTTTTACCCTAAATGGTTAATGTTGTTCAAAGGCAATTGCTAGTACAAAAATGCCAATAAACCGCGAACCAAGGCTTCGTTGGTATAACTGAAAACGCAGCTCATTCTATTTTTAGGTCTGGTTTATAGCCTACATGAATTGGTTTGTGGGTGTCCAAAAGTAGTACTTCATATCGCGGTTTTTTGACTGTCTAGTACCATCTCTTAGGGACATGCAATAGTCCATTATACCATCATATAAATTGACTTTAATAAAAATCTACAGTGCGCTTTTAAAGATATTCAAAAATTAGGGCACCCTAACCAACTACCAATTGAAGTGAATTTTTTGTATTGCGTTCCCAATGACGCTGTCCACATTTGCTGAATTTTCCAGATTTTTATTTTAAGCCGTTAAAATCTAAGATAAAATTGTTGTCGTTGTGTGTTGCAAGTACAAAAGTACCCATAAAACGCGAACCGAGGCTTTATTTGAAAAACTGGGTATGAGGTGATGCTTACAGAGGTCCCTTTTATCATAATTTTAGGGTCTTACGCCGGGTTTTTAAAAAAAGTTGAATTTTGTCGAACTGTGTTACTGCCGTCTGGGCCATTTGGTCTAGATGTTTGTAACGCATAGAAGGAAGCATCATTGACCACATAAAGTATATATATTCTTGATCAGCATGACGAGTTGAGTTGATATAGCCATTTCCAGCTGTCTGTCTGTCTGTTTCTATGCCATCTTCTCTCTCATTTGTCGAAACCAGACGGATCGGATGACTATATCATATAGCTGTCATAGGAATCGGTCGAAAAACTAGTTTTAGTGAGAAAAACTTTTTTGTTTTCAATAAAAACGCCCCCAAACCTCGCATTTTTCATTTTTTTATGATTTTACATAGTTCCACCAAGTTGGAAGAAAATCGGACAACTATATAGTATAGTTGCCATACAAAAGTTAGATCAGAGAAAAAGTTTTAGTAGGAAAAACTTTTTTGTTTTCAATGCTATCGCTCCCAAACTTGTTACTAATCAGTATTATATGCTACCACACAATTTTGCCAAGTTTGATTCAAATCGGATGACTATAGCATATAGCTGCCATAGGAACGATCGGTCGAAGAAGTAGTTCTAGTGAGAAAAACTTTTTTGTTTTCAATAGTAGCGTCTTTAAGCTTTCCAGTTAAGAATATTATCGGTTTCCACACAAGTTTGGAAATATATCATATACATAGCTGCCATATAACAAACTGGCAAGCAAATGGTCAAAGTACTGGCGCCATCTATTACTTGCAATTCTTTGTTTTTGTGGAGTAAGAATATTCTTCATCTTACTTCTATGTACAAAACTTTAACTAAAAAAAAAATTAATTTATTGCCTAAAATGATCGATCCTAAATTATTATTCCCCGAAACTTACAAGACAACCCTCGCACTGAAAACGGTAAAATTATAGTTTCAATTTGTTTCCATATATATATTAACGTGCTAAGCATAGTATAATCTACAATTTAATGTATTAATAATAGACTTGTATGTAAATCGCTTTTATTACTCACACGGACACACACACACACACACACCCACGCTCAGTCAGTGTCTACTATTGACCTTGAAGTATGCAACACTTTTCCATTGTGCGAACCATAGGCCAAAACAGAGGCAGGGCCAGCGTTGTCAGCATGATTCGTAGCAGCACTCGATTACATTTACGATGCTTTCACGCCTTCCAGCGCCACAATGACCAGTTTAACCTTTCGCACGTGTCAGTCCCTCTCTCCTGGGACAGTCGCTTGTGTGGGGCATTTCCGCTGCGGAATTCACATTAAATTAAGACACACACACACAGACACAAACCGTAACTGAAGCATCGTTAATTTGTGCAAACAAAACGAACGAACGAAAACTGCGTAGTCTCTAAGCGGAACAGCGCAAAAAAAAGAAAAAAAACACAAAGCGGAACCAAGTTAACAAAATTATGCACAGGCTATGCCAAAAGTTGAGCAAACAAATAAGACAAAAGTATTTGGCTCAAAGTCAAAAGCAAAAATGTAAAGTTAAACGATTTCTGTCTTTGGCAGGGCGAAGCGTTTTCTATAAAAAGAATTCAATATGTGTGTGTGTGTTCGTTGACAGGCCAACAAAACAAAAACAAAAACAATAAAAAGGCAGGACAAAGACAAAAGTTTGAAATGTGCTACAGAGGTGCGGAAAAGTTAATCCAAGTGCAAAAAAACTTGGCCACATGTTACAAACACTCAAATCTGAACAACTGTGTTGCCACAATTTGATTCAATTTGGCTGACAGACTAAAACTTTGGCAAGGCACATAACTTGCTTATGGCTTATAAGTCACGTGCCATGTTCACCGTTGCCTGATGTTGTCAAACCACATTAGAAACATACCAACCAACCAACCACAAACAGGCAACTTGTTAGTGACTTACATACATGACTAACTTTAAGCATAAGAATAGACTAAACGATATATGCATAATACAATACAGTTCATTAAAATGGGAACATTTCATTTAATTTACGAATTGTATTCAAGATTCCATTTAGAATTTAGCTAAATCATCAAAGAATACAATACAATACAATAGTACGTTGTCAAAATTCTTAAATCCAGTGTAGCTTTTTCTTAAAGTTTGCAAAAGAATTCTAGAAATTACTCTAGTAAAAATCTGCTTAAAATTGCAAACGAAGTGGTCTCTAAATTCGCATAAAATATGCAATGGAAAGTGCTCTTACAACTCGCAACTGGTTCTAACATTTTGCTTACTGGAGAAATGTTAAATTTCTGAAATATGTTTAATGTAACTGTTTAAGTGACCTTTTTGAAAATCAATCATAGAACGGTAAGTTATGTTTGTTGATAACTTTTAAAACAAGACACACACGCACCACAAAAAAGGCTGGTTGGCTGTATAGCTGTTTCAAGAACCTGCCGGTTCTATCATCAGCAGTCTTTGCCTATCTTCTGCAAGTCGTCAAAGGGTATCTCATGCCTTATGAGAATTCCAAAGGCGACTTAAAAGCAAAAAACGACACCAACCAAGTTAACAGAAGATTTGTGTATGTGTGTGTGCCCCATATCGGCCCTTCTGTATTAGTTCAGCGAAAATCCCTTCCCTCAGTTTAGCTTTAAATTCCTGCTAATGGATCCACTTGTTTGGTAATTTCATGCGACAAGCGTCAGTGAAGGCATCCGCATACTCATTTAGAAAAACACCAAACAAACAACAAACGAAAATTGACAGTTCAGTCAAAACAAGGTGCGAGGTGTGTGTGTGTGTGTGTAGTAGGAGGCGTTTTGGATGAAGCAATGTGGGCGGTAGCAAAACCATCGATTATTTTTTGATAAGCGTCGCTGACATGTTGCATAAAGTGCGCTCCTCCTTTGTTATCTACATGGTAAACGTAGCAAACTCTTAATGACTAAATGACAAAATACTTTTAATGCTTCGCGTATCTATTAATCAGCAATGGCAACAACTTCATTTGGCATCATAATTATCATTAGTCTAGCGTTGGCTTTGGCTTTAGTGTTTATCGATTAATTAACGTAACGTGACGCGCGTTACGCTTGTGACTTATCTATCACACACACACACAAGGAGACACAGACACAACCACGTGCATGCTCTCAACGTTATTAAATTGCTATTTATAAAACCAAAATGTAACTTTGTTTGTTTTGCCCTTTTCCTCACGTTTCCGCTTATCGCGTTTGGCTTATCAACAACGCAATTGTCAAGGATACGTTTACCTTCAGAATATGAAGTTATTAGGAAAATTTATTATAAAATATTCAACAGCTGGAAAAAAGTTGGCTCAGGTGTCCTTATTTATGCATATGTACACAACAGTTCAAAGACAGCACAAGGGAAGTTCGCATTAAGTTAATTTCATTTACATTTACATAAGTGGATGACAAAAATACAAATGCAAACGTCTGGGTAAACTACATATAGATATAGCACAAGTGAACATAAAAGAGATTAGATGGATTCTTTGTTGTGGGTTTTTTTTTCCCATTAAGTAAGCTTATTAAACTAAATAAAATATTTTAACTTTGGTTTCTGTAACTGATTCATTATCATCAATAATCCATTAAATGCATAAAAGTTGCTTTTCTTTTTCCATGTACAGTTCTTCAACCTTAAGCCACTTTTTGATGACCTGAATTATGCGTTCATGAGCCATAAATGTCCTATTTAAGATCATGTTTCCTGAATATAGAAAATTTGGATGAACGACACTAGATTTTGCCCACATATTTCGTTGTCTTTGTTATATACCTTGTACTACTAAAGAGCTTGGATTTAAGTCTTAATTCTCTAGTTATTAATTTGGCCTTTCCAAAGAACATATTTTCCAAAATGTATGTCTCTTTTTTAGTGCATTTCCACAGTATTTACACTCAGAAAAAAATTCCAAGAACTTTTTACTTAAATCAACTACAAACGGTGTCAATAGTGAGGTAAATAAGAAAATACTTGATCCAAGTACAAAGTTCTTATATCAAGTAGGATTTTTTCAATCCCGAAATACTTGATTTAAGCATGCTGTATACCTTCAGGTGTCATTTTTTCAAGGTTTACAAAAAATTTAATTACCAAAAAGCGATTATTAACAAGCGGATAATTTAAAAAAAAATTGAAAATCGGTCGACAGTAGGGTTGTTGGATATTTAGAAAATAACTATATTGTTTTTTTTTTCGATATTGAAAAAGTATTTTATCGATATTGATATTTTGTTGTAAAAAACATCGATATTACCGATATTTTCGAAATTTTCAATAAAGAGTAACATCTCTACAATTAATAGGTCTATTGAGGTAATTAAGATGTCATAAATTCTGAATACGTTCAAAATCTAGAGATCGGAACACCAAAAGATGGAAAAATATAAGTATATTCGATTTCTCTTCTTCCAGATAGCTGCTATGTATCAGATTAACAAAGTCGGAATTAACACGATAAAGCAAACTTCATGGGGGTTTCATAGTAGGCTTGAAAATCAAGGGAATGAATTGTATAGAATCACACTTGAGTCCCTTGCCTACTAAGAAAACTTTATGTAGTTTGCTTCATTGTGTAAATCTTTTATATTTTTATAAGTTTAACAAAAGATACACCACAAAGAAGGCTGGTCAACTTGGCGTTGTCTTTTGCTGTCTGTTTTTGCACTTATGCTGACTTGGAATTCCCAAGCAGTTAGAGTCATGCTGTTTGCTGACTTGCACTCGATGGGCAAATACTACTGAAGATAGAATTGGGAGGTTCTTGAAACAGCTGTATAGTCGACCAGCCTTCTTTGTGGTGTTGGGTCTTCCATGTTAAAGGCTTAAACTTGCTAGTTTGATTATTACAATGGTTGTAGAAGCAGTCAAGATCATTCAGATCCAAATAATTTGTGGAAACTTAATCATGAATTTAACAGAAATGTTCTCAATTCCATTTCCACAAAAGCTTTGTGATTTCAAACCGGTTATCGTACTATATTTGACTCTAAGTCACATAACTTTTGTGGGAGTGGAATTGAGAACATTGCTGTATATTAATGGGATTGAGGAAAGATGATTAACTTGAATAGAAAACATATTTTTATACTCTGTACCGAAGGTACATAGAGTATATTAAGTTTGTGCAAAAGTATGTAACAGGGAGAAGGAATCGTTTCCGACCCTATAAAGTATATATATTCTTGATCAGCATCAACAGCCGATTCGATATAGCCATGTCCGTCTGTCCGTCCGTCCGTCCGTCCGTCCGTCCGTCTGTCCGTCCGTCCGTATGAACGAAGAGATCTCAGAGATGGTAAGAGATAGAGGTTTGACATGTATGGAACATATATTTCTTATACTTGCAGGCAGATCAAGTTTATTTTCAATTTTTGCCACGCCTCCTCCCGCCCCTCAATTTGGAAAAAACGTCATATCTCCTACAGTTTTGAAGATAGATCGTTCGTACCTTCTAGAGATACATTGTAAACATAATTATTTATTTATTTGCTGAAGGAATGATAAAGATCGGATGAACGATACTCAAGTTATGAGCAAAAAACGGCCAGTAAACACTCCCCACCCCCCACCCATCACCACAGCATTCTATTGAACGGCAATCTTAGTGAGAGAGAGAGAAAGAGAGAGAGAGTGAATCTTAGAGATGAGCGAGTATAACTCGTGAGCAAATGCGAGCTCCGACGTTAAGGGTACAGAGTATGTTATAGTCGGGCTTGACCGACTTTCTTTCTTGTTATGTATAAAACGAAGAGCTAAAATTGTTTGGGGTTGAGATAATTTGGAGCACATAGTATCCTCACTATTCGAAACAGACAAACCAACAGAAATATTGACGAAAAGTATTACCAACATATATTCGATATCCGATATATCGCCTTAGAAATATATTCGATAAAAATATATAGTCTTTTTACCAAAATTATCGATACTTCGATATAATGATATTATTTCCGGCATCCCTAGTCGACAGTTACTCTTTATATTTTTGCAAACATTTTCGAAATAGTGGTTTCGAGATAGTCGCGTGGTTGTTTTACCTCTAGTTGAGGACTTCGTAGTTCCAGTGCCTCTAGGATTTTGTGTTGCCTCCAGTTGAGAACTTTGATTGATATCGGTATGAGTCCTATGACAAAACCCGAATCAATTAGAAAGTTATGTAGAGAGGTTGAAAACTTGGAGCTGATACTCCCTTTTACAGCGGGCGAATGTATATTGGCTGTCATATGCCGCTAATTAAGGTTTCCCGCGTGGTGTTGCAGTTATTGGCCGGAGCGAGCATATAGCTCTTAAACTCAATGTTGGATTGAACACATGTAAGTGCAGCATCGAAAACATGATGGGGCGTGGGCTGCAGGACCTAGAGTGCTTGCTTGCGCAGCAGGTGTGGGCTGGTCCGGAACACTTTCCATAGAAGGATGGCGAAATGGCTGATCTGGTTTAAGCTGTTGCCAACCAGCACCACGCCGACAGTAGGGTCTGGAGCATGGGCTGCAGAAGGTGTGTACTGCATGGGGCACAGAAGGGCTGTGTGCGTGTGTCCGATAAGCCTCAAGTTGTTGCTGCTGTTGCGTTGCAATGACCAGGGCTGCAAAATTTTTTGAGAACGGATTATCTGAAAGTAAAACTGACGACGGGGTTGTGTTTAGAACCGAAGTAATTCTGCTCTGAACTAAGATATTTGCAATGGTTCCATAAGGAACAGAGTTTTTTTTTTACAAATACTGTGTTGTTACTCGAATATCCAAATAATTCGGTTAATTTTGTCTGTCTTTCTTCACTCCAGTCAAAACACTTTTTTCCTGAGTTTTTCTCCTACGCGTCAATTTTCAACAAACTTAAGGAGAGGCAGTTGGCAATCAAGCATTCTTTAGCGAAAAGCCTACTGATGATTTAGCCGGGAGGTTAATGAAACAGTACTCTATATTCAATCAGCTCATTTTGGTGTACAATGAATAAGTTGTTTACAGTTGTCGAAACAAACGAAACTTTTTTGGACCCCGTCAAAACAATAAACATTGGCAAAATCAATTGAAAATTGAAAAGAAACAGACAAAACAACATGGAAATGGTTTCACCACATTTTAGTTCATTCACAAATGAATACCCATAGCTGCGCCCACCTACTAACATCAAATACAGAAAAAACAGTACCTAAAATATGAAATGGAAAGCAATAATTTCATTTAGCATAAGGCAAAGAATACTGGAGCTAAAATTTTCTTTCTGTAGAAAATCATCTTTTGTAAATTAATTGAGTTAGCTGAAATGTATTAACAAATTAGATTACCACCATTCAACATAAGCTCCATAAAGTCTTACACATTTCTTTTATAATGCTGATAATGCATTTACCAACGATAACAATATTAAAACACAATTTGTCGAGCTCCACAAAATAATCAATTACCGCTGATAAAACGGCCAACTTTGACCAATGCCTGGGGGTGAGGTAAGAAAGCAGATGAGAACTTAATCTCTTACTTAAATTGATTATTAGTTGGTTCGTCAAATAATTTCCGTTTTCTTTGATGACGTTGCCAGCTATTTAGATGATAATCAATGTAGATAATAAATACATACGTATTGAATGTCACTGATAAAACTATTTTTGCTTTCTACTTCAGTCCATTGCTCTGACTCTTGTTTATATTTAAGTGCTTATTTGGTAGTTCCAAGTTTAATCAAAAATTAGATGGGATTTCTTAAGAACAAGGTCAAGTTGTTGTTTAGCTACTCTTCAATTATATACACCTTGTTGTAATTTATTAGAAAATAATGATTCAGTTTAGTTTACTTTCACATTAATAAGCTGATTGTTATTTAATACGCTTAACAGAGCAATCGTTTTCAAAAGTTATGACACACTAACTACTACCCAGTAATAACAACAACAGATTGACAAACCAGACATCCAATTTTTCTCACTCATATCACTTGCACGGTTTATGGTCATTTTGATACCACATTTTGTAAATTTCAAAGTCAAAGGGAACATTTTTCACCGGAAGCATCAAACAGGTAATAGCTTAGCTAAAGTGGAATGAACCAGTTACTCATTCACTATTGGATCCATAAACTAACGGTAGATTAATGAGTTTTGCAAGTTATGAGGTCTGCTACTAGCTTTTAAAACGTGCAATTTGACTTATTCATTAAAAAGTTTGGTACTTATTAGCGCTAGCTTATTCAGAACCTTTTTTTTTTGTCTTTTAAAATGTATTTAAAATGCGATCATTTGTATTAAGCGCAACTTTTAAAGTGAAATCGTGTGATGAGCTTTACTTTATTGCTTAAATGTTTGTGGAAGCTATATACAAACTAGCTATATACCTGGCATCAATGAGAATTGTGTTGTGTTTACTGACAGGTTGCCATATTTTTCGGTGTCAGTTATCTGGCAACGTGTTTAGACTGAATAGAATACATGAAAATTATCTGTCATGCTCCCATTTTCAATTTCGCAAAACTTTTGCGATTTCAAAGCAGTTTTTTGAGCCAATTAGGACTTAAAATCGCAAAATTTACGCGAAAGCGTAAATGGGAGCATGGGTGTATGACAGATTTCTCTGAACATACATCAGTCAACAGTCAACTGGCACTGCCTCTGGCAAGTGTTCACACATGTATGACAGCAACTGGCACCTAAATATATGACAACCTCTTAGTGTGTGAGAATGCACCCTTATCAGAGAGTTTATAAATAAGTTTGAGCCGATTGACAATAGGTTTCCACATTTGATCTAGTTCAGACGGGTTACTCCGCTGATCTAGATCTGGAAATATCACTGAAGCAGGAATGAAAAGGGACTCCCAAAGCAGCACCTCGAAGGAGCGCTTCTGGAGCACTCCCAAGCTGGAGTGAAAAGGGACTCCCAAAGCAGCACCTCCAAGGAGCGCTTGCGGAGCACTCCAAAGCAGGAGTGAAAATGGAGTCCAAAAGAGCACCGCATGGTATCGTTTAGGGAGCTCTGAATCCCGTTATGTCATATATGATTGGCAATCATGCTTTCTTCAGCGAAAAGCCTACTGAAGAGTCGTTAGAGTATAACGATGAAACAGTTCTGTATAGGCCAACCAGCTCTTTTTGGTGGTACAATGCATAAGTTGTTTACTGTTGTGAACAAACGCAACTTTTTCGGACCTAGAGCCAGCTAAACTCACTAATTAAACATTAGAAAGGTCGCCAAATAAATTACAAATTTATAATTATAAAATAAAATTAGGAGCATTTTGAGAAACCGTAGGGACTCCTCTTCGGACCATTATCGGATCACCTAAACCAATCCCGAAACACTCCGTCTAGGTTATCTTTGGATGATTTAAGGAGTCCTTTTCAAAAAACCATAGGCTAATAGAGGAGTGAGCATTCTGGGACGCTGAAATCATTAATTTGACGAGTCCTTTATAGGCTAATCACACTGAGCACATCTCAGCGGAACGCAAGGAATTTTTTGAAGATGTGAAATTGCGATTCACACTGACAACATTTGACATCTAACATCTTCAGTCGTCCAAGTTATTTAGCAAACTGCTAAAAAAAAAATTCATAAACTGAATTTTGAAGAACAATTGGTGGTTGTTGTACCTGTTGTTACAAAACAGCAATTTTTAATTCGGCAACTTATAGCAGATTTAGTCAATAATGGGATTGTTGCAGAGATTGAAGATGAAGAGGAGCTGCTGCCAATGAGAGGCATAAATCTGTACATACCAAGAAGCGCTTGGATGTTTGTAAGTGGTGCAATTTGCTCACAAGTTATCATTTTATATTTAAGAAGCGGCTTGACATGTTTAAAAAGAACATTTGGATGGCGCAATCAACCTTCTGAATGCTTGTAAGCAGGCTTGAAGTGTTGAGATTAAGAGGCACAAATTGACGCAACGCCATTCCACTGCTATATATTGCACAATATCTTAAATGTAAAGAACAGTGCCTACAATGGAAATTGGAAACTTGCCTCAAATGAACCCCCTTAGAACCCCTTAAGAAGCCAAACCAATCTAATACTTCTGCTGACTACTCTTTTGGTGTTGAAGAGATAAGATCTGAAGAATAAAAGCGTATTGCAAGGCACAAATGATTCGGTCTGAAAGGTAGCTTGACTCGCTGCCATCTCGAAGATCCCTTTGATGCTTCCGCTTGGTGGTCAGCAATTTCAGAAATGGTGCCACAATCCGACACCTCTGGGACGAACTCTATAATATCATCCGATACGAATTCCTCAACATATGCAATAAGGTCAAAACATGTACATCATTAAATGTCTATTCATATAATTCAGTTAATAATACTTACTATGATAGTCCTACGTCTGTTTCTCGTAATTGTTGGTTCGGAATTTTTGACATTTTTGAATTAATTAAGCATATTTTGCCATTCCCGTTCGTTGACATTGTTCATGTTTCGCAGTGAATGAGAAATTTTTCAGTGGTGGACAAAAACTTTCGTGAAAATACTGATTGGAACGAAGTAAAATAGGAACATCCCCAGAAGATGTTGGAATGATGATACAATTTTGGCACGGCAAATGCTTATGGAAGATCTTTGATAATGATGTTAAATGTTAGATGTGCCTCAGTGTGAATAGCCTATTAGGCACACTTTTTTCTTATATATATTGAAAAGGCCCTTTTCTCCGGCGGATATGCTTCTTTGGGACACTCGGCCTCCCTGGGGCTCGCGCACCGCGGGCTAATGGAGCACCTTGCGGACTCCTCTGGTTAGCTGGGTGCTTAGTGCTCTGTTCGCTCATGATCGAAGAAGTGAACCAATACATTTCCTTAGAAAACCAAGCAGCTCTTAGGGGGACTTGACTCCTACGACAAGACGTTCACGGAATGCCGTAGATCCTTAAATGCGAACGCTCGGTCTTCGTATCAGCCTTCTCTGGGTGCCTGGATAACCCAACATAGAGGGAAACGAGTTAGCCGACAAACTGACTAGACAGCGGCTCCCGTAGAAGATGCCCTTGGCCTCTTAAAAACCAGGCACAAGGAATAAATCCTGGCGCCTGCCTACATAACGATATAATGACCTTCCGCATAACGCTGTATTTAGGATCACGATTCCCACGTTTAACCTATCAGCAGTCTTTTTATACCCTTGCAAAGAGTATTATAATTTTGCCCAGAAGTTTGCAACTCATAGAAATATTCATTTCCGACCCCATAAACTATATATATTCTTGATAAGGGCGACGAGCTGAATCGATTGAGCTTTGTCCGTCCGTCTGTCTGTTCGTCTGTCTATCTGTCTGTCCGTCTGTTTCTACGCAAACTAGTCTCTCAGTTTTAAAGCTATCGAGCTGAAATTTTGCAGAGAGTCTTCGTTTTACTGCACGCTGCTAATATGTCGGAACCGACCGGATCGGATGACTATATCTTATAGCTGCCATAGGAACCATCGGTCTAAAAATGGGTGTTAGTGAGAAAAACTTTTTTGTTCTTAATGTTAGCGTTCCCAAACAAGGTCATTATAAATATTATATGCTTTCAAACAGATTTGCAAACTTTGGTCAAAATCGGATGACTATATCTTATAGCTGCCATAGGACCGATCGGTCGGAAAATGGGTCTTACTGTGAAAAACTTTTTTGGTTTCAATGTTAGCGTCCTCAAACTCGTCCCTTATTAATATTATATGCTTTCAAACAGATTTGAAAAATTTGGTCGAAATCAGATGACTATATCTTCAGGCTGCCATAGGACTTATCGGTCGGAAAATGAGTCTTAGTGAGAAAAACTTTTTTGTTTTCAATTTTATCGTTCTTAAACTTGGCGATTGTTAATTTGATATGTTTTCAAAAAGATTCGCGAAATTTGGTCGAAATCAGACGTTTATCTGACGGAAAATGGATTTTAGTTACAAAAGTTTTTGATTTTTATCTAACCGTTCTTAAACTCTGTCATTTCAAAAACAGCTTTTGCAAGGGTATAAAAATTTCGGCACAGACGAAGTTAGCTTGGCCTTCTCGTTTTTTTTATATTTCATGTTTATTTAACTAGTATTAACCTACACATTAGATAGACAATTTTTTTTTTACAAATAAGTTGCATGCTCCTGCGAGACGACCGCAAGACAATGCTTCGCAGAGGCCCAACCGCATTATAATAAATTATGCCCGTCTCAATCGCTCCAGTCTACGCAGTTAAATAAGGGCGCTGGCTGCAAAATTACTGGTTGCGTCCCAGAAGATAGCTTCTAAAGCATCCGTGACCAATTAGTATCTGGATTTGGTAGAAGTTCACCTCAACATGGGGTCTCTTAAGCGACAGTTTGGGACTAGCCTGTGCGTCCAGCGGCCTTTTGAGGATGAGTCCCAGGCGCACTGCCACTTGATAAGACTGTCCTTTCTAGCTGCCGCTTTCTCTACAGTGTGTGCTCACGCGATGCACGGTAGACTGTTGCCGAATTCGCTGCCAGGTAGCCCAACGGCAACATTCCTGCCATGACGAGCGCTGCTTCAATAGATATCGTCCTCAACGCACGGATCCGCAAATGCTTGGGCCCACACAGGAGCAGCGTACAGCATGATGGATTTACATACTCCCATAAGGAGTCATCGGCGATCATGCTTTGGGCCTCGGGTGTTTGGCATTATGCGTGCCAAGTATGCGAGATAGAGATTTCGCCTCTACTGAAGTTTTTTTTTAGTTTGGGATATATTTCTTTGAACCACTGTTAAATGGAATGACTGACTTGTTGAACTGTAATTGAGTTGTACTGAAAAACGAAATGTGCGCATACAGCGCCACATGCTGAGAACTTTTCGACTTTTGTTTACTCCAACGAAAAAAACCACAGATGTATCCAATTTGGTATAGTCGTTTTCAAGTTTAAACAAACCACAATCCACCTTCCCGAAATTTGGCTCCGAAACTCTTTTGAGCCGATTAAATATGGTTCAGAATAGATCTGTAACCTATAAAGAATTTAACTCCATATTATAAACCCATACACAAAACATTTAGTTCATAGCTCAAACTTTTTTTGAGAAATTCGTCTGAACCAGTATAGAATCTTTCTTTATATTTGTCATTTCGACTGGATTAAAGCTCCTTCAGGATAGACCCAGTAATACCTTGAACATTATTTAAATATTTATTGAGCTTTTGGTTTTTGTAAAATAAAAGAAACTTCTTGAAAAAGTGGGAGCTTACGCTAAGTTGTCTTAAGGTTGCTTTTAAGTAAAAGGGCTAAGTAAAATTCATGTCCCGCTGATTAAAATCACAGTAAGCAGTTTCGTTGTGAATTGGAATTGCTTTTCAAACAGTTGTCTTTATGGTCTTCATTTTTCTAGATTTTCGACGCTCGTTTTCCATGTGACTCGACGACTTGATGTGTTGGGTAAAGTTGCCTGCACGCAGAAACCAAAGATCACAAACTTCGCAGTGAAAAGTGCGTTCGCCTTTTTTGATCAGTTCCCATTTTGATTGTGGAGCTCGTCCCATTTTACAAGCCTCTCTTTCGTGTCTCACGCGAGAGCTATTTGTGCTATACTCCAAGCCACAAAAGGTGCAGGTATATGGTCCCTCGGTATGCTTCAACTGATGACGCCTTAGTAAATGTAGGGTATAACACTTCTGATGACACTGCTGGCACTCATATGGCTTGGTGCCGGTGTGGCGCAATAAATGCACATTGAAATTGCTGACATCGTTGAACTGGCGGCCACAGTGCTCGCATATGTAGGGCATAATGGTTTGGCCGTCACGATCCATGATCCGTTTGGGCTGCTCTTTATCATCAATGACCTTGACATGTATTAGCTTGCGACCCAGACGCATGGTGTGCTTATTGGACTTGGGTTTGGTCTTTGGTTTGGGCTGCGCAGGTGGTGAAAGGGCAACTGGTTCTGGCTTGACCGCCAACTCAGTCTGCATATCTTCATCAAGCGGCATATAATCATCTTCTTCATCATTCTGGTTGAGCTCATCCAGACGTTCAACGTAAACCTCATCATTCAGCTCCTGATCCTCTAGATATTGTTCTTCAGTCACCTCAAACAATTCCAGCTCCGCCGTATGCTCTTCTTTAATCCTATTATTAGACGACATCGACAAGGCATCGGCATCGGCAGCCACTAGCTGCTGTGGAGTAGCTCCATCATCCTCAGCTTGAATTGGTATTGGCTCCAGATTGGTCCTACGTTTCGTTAGATATTTCTCTATTTTGTCACATCGCCAGCGAAAGGATTGTATTTGCTTCAGCAACTTCTGGCATTCCTGGCAAATGTAGCTGGGAAATTGTGCCACATTTTCAAGCCAACAATTTGTTATGATTCGCAGAGTCTGCAACAGCGGAAGACCCTCGCCAGAGAATAGCTTTAAACAGTTTTCGGTTTCAATCTTTGTCCCACAAGTACGACAGAATTGCTCCATTTTGTTTTAAAATAATTCAATAGGTATAGATTCTTAAATTTTCTTTAAAAACTGAAAGATTTTTGTTGTGTTGCTGGGCTGGGAACAGCTGACTTTATTTGAACTTTATCTTAATCAGGGTTGAAAACAGGCAGTGCTCTAGATCAGCGGTGGGAACGCAATTGTAGCGTGGCCAGAAATGCCAGAAGCAGGAATTGGGTGCTCAAAGCAATAGCCGGGAACTCTGGGGGCAAGGAGAAAGAGATGATCGCGATCACCTACAAGTCGATCGGCAGATCGCCCATCAGTTATGCTGCCCCTATTTGGTCACCCTTCATCAGCGACACCCAGTGGAGAAATCTGCAAACGGTGCAGAATGCCGCCCTCCGTGTGGCCACAGTCTGTCCTCCGTGTGCACCAGGAAACCGAAATCCTCCCTGTTAGGCAACATATCGAGCTCCTGACTCAGCAGTTCCTCATCAACTGCCAGAATCCAGCACATCCCAATCATGACAGCACTAGAGCAGCAATGTGTGGAAGAGACAGGCCAGTCAGATATGACCTGAGAACGGCATATCACTCCATCGAGCGCTTTCTCGCTCCTGAGCCCATGTCTCACACTGAGTGCATCGAAGCAAGGAACTCGTCCCACACCAACATGGTCGAAAACATCATCATGGCCTTGCACGACAACGTGGTACTTGGTGGCAGACCACCGTCTATTGATCCGAGTGAGATAAAATTGCCCAGATCAACCAGAACCACGCTTGCACATCTACGCTCGGGGAAGAGCAGGCAACTCAACAGCTATCTTGCCCGCGTTAACAACCGCGTTAATCCTGAGGTTGCTGACACATGCCGCAAGGGCCGCATGACACCAAGCACACCTATTCAACTGTGCTCAAAACCCCACCACACTCTGGACCAATCCCATCGAGGCAGCCCCCTACCTTCCTTGATTTGGATATGGGTACTCTTTAAACATCTACTTTAATTTCAATCTCTCTCTCTTCTTTCTTTTCATACTAACGTACATACTTGTCGAACCAGCCGTTACAACAACAACAACCCTTATCAGCTACAAAAAGAGTATGTTTTGTTTTTTAAAGACGTCTAAGCAAAAGCGCTAAGCGTGCACCTGTTACGCCGTCTGCTTGTACGACCAGCAGGCTCCGCGCTCCGATTCGTACAGGCTTTGCACTTGTTGTTGTAGCGGCTATGGAATATATATCCGCATATATTGCGTGTAAAGAAAGAAAGTTGAGTGGAGAAGTTTGAAAGGAAAGGAAGGGGTATTTGAGTAGTGGGTTGATAGTTGAGTTGATAGCTCGAGCTTCCCAGGTCCAGTCCTAGGAAAACAGCTGTGTGTATGGGGTGTGTCCAGAGGTGTAATGGTGTGAGTGCTGTGAGGTCGGCCGAGCAGTTGAACAGATAAGGCGTGTCGTGGGGGATGAGTCCACACTTGGGCATTCATCTACAGTGCCGCTTAACTGAATAGGTTTATTGTCTTCCTCCTGGACAAAAGTCCCCAAATGTTCTCGATAATGTTAATGTCAGGTGAGTAAGTGAGTAATCCACTGTTTTACAACCCGAGCGGTATGGATGGTAGCATTGTCATGTTGGTACGTCCATGGAATATGACCATAAATCTCCGAAAAGTGGGGAAAATCCTTTTGGAGCACAGTCTTGTACACATTTGCGTTCATCTTCGAGCTGATAAACTGGAGCTCGCATGTTCCATAAAACGATATGGCTCCCCACACCATTACTTCACCTGCACAAGAGTGATGACGACTTAAAAAACATTCTTTCTTTCGCATATCGTGGAAATAGTAATTATAGCCATCCGGTCCATCGAGGTAAAACTTCTTTTCGTCGGAGAAGACCCACCGTCTTCCACTCCTTGTTCCACGTCATGTGTTCTTGGGCAAATCGTTGTCGTGCTTCCTTAAGAGCATCATTGAGAGGTGGTTTTTTATTATTTTCAATCTTCAGTGTTTGGCGCTTCGAATAATTCGTTTTACCGTGGCCACACTAGCATTTACGCCGCATTCTTAACTAATTTTACCAGCAGAAAGGTGGCAAATAAAAGCAGTTCGTAGGATAAGTCGACTCCCGGTTGCTGTTGTTACATATTTTTTTCCTCTATTAATTTTTTTACATAATCTGCTTCATTACGGAGAAAATTACTCACAACGTTTTGATTTCGACCGATTTTCTTGGCTATTTCATAGTGTTTTAAGCCAGATTCAATATAGCCTTTTATTTGACCTTTTTCTAAATCGGTTAAAGGTTTTCCGCGGCCCATTTTACAAAAAACTGATAGCAGTTGCTTTAAATTTTTGGAATACAAAAGAATTCAACTCTTTTCAATCACGCAGTCAATCAAAAAGTGAATTCAAAAGTGTCAAACCTATTCAGTTGAGCCAAAAAAAAAATGGAGATTTTTTGTTATGTTTTTGAAAAAATAATAAAAATCATAAAGTTGATAGTTAGCGACCTTTCTAAATTGTAGAATTTGAGTATTGCCGGCTCTAGGTCAAGTAAAACACACAAATATGTATGATTTTTTCCAATATATTTCGGTTGCTCCTCGGCAACCATCTTCAGGGACACTACAAAAACAATTTACCAATTACAATTTAACATTGATTCAATCAAAACAAAAAAGAGATTTATAACATACATTATTTTACACGTCTGCTCCGTTCGGCGTGGGGGACAGACACTTACTGACAAATAATAGATCAGTATCCAACATATTTGTGTGTTTTACTTGACCTAGCCGGCAATACTCAAATTCTAATAAAAATGATATAAAAACAAAATTAACAAAACAGAAACTTTGCTAATTCACAAATGACTGATTTCTTTATACAACAAAATTTATTTCGCTTAAATCGGAGTGCTTGTTCCAGAGATAGAACGTTTCAAAACTTAAAAAAAAAAGTCAAACCTATTCAGTTGAGCGATACTGTACAATCGCCTGGTTTATCCTTGCCAGATAGCTGTTTAGTGATGCTGAGTGTCCTGATCTGAGTTGTGCCAAAGTTGTCCTGGTGCTTCTTGGGAAGGTTTTTGCGGCATCATTTATGTGGTCTGCCTCCCAGGACAACATTTGGCTTCAGACGGTTAATGGCTTCATTTACCATGCTCTGGTGAATGGCAACTCTTACACTTACAGCTTCTGGTTCGGTTAGGGAGGTGGAGTTTCCAGCGAAGGAGAGTACATCGAACAGGTGTAGTCTCAGATCTTGTCGGCTGGAGGGCTTTATAGTTCGGGTGGGTTTGAACTATTCCATTTTCAAGGAATTGCTTAGTTAACATATTGCAATGGTCGCAAACACCTTAAACATGTGTCTCTTCATGTAGATCAGGCATGCCCAAGAGCAGCAAACGACAGAGCACTCACCAATACTCACAAAGATAAGCACCAATACCAATAATGAAATTGTTGTTGGTCAGTTTGCTTGCGCTCGCAAACACCAATCAAAGAAGAGAACAAAAACGGTTTTTGTTCTACGCGTCGCATACACACGTTAGCATGTGTGTCGTTTCGTATGCCTCGCGCCCTGCATGTATACGATCATTGATTTCCTATGTTCCGTGCAATTACAATAACAAAACGTACCCAAAGAGCATACGGCTGGGCATCGCTGATGTAGATGATCTACCGGTGATGGTACGTAGAGCAGCATTTTGAGCGCGTTGAAGCTTACCCCACTGGTTGCTACATAGTCACATAGGACTCTTCCAATTGCTTTATATATCACCAATAGCGTCTCTTTCTCCTTACCCCAGGAGCTTCCAGCTATAGCCTTTAGGGCCCTGTTTCTCTCTCTCTCTTACTTTGCCGTGTTTTTAGAGTGCCTCGCAAAGAAGAAAAGATTATCGAAATTGACTCCCAATATTTGTGGGTATTTGCTCGTGGGAATATTGCCTCTGTCCTCAGTGACGTCGAGTTGGGTATTTTACTATCTTGGTCCAGGTAGTAAGTAGGGTGGCGCAGAATTTTCCTGATGAGACGGTCAGGTTACTTCCACCCAGATATGAAGTGACTGTTTGGAGGTGGAAATTAAGACCCTCAACTGTCTTATTGTAATCCCTGTCTGATTCGAGCATGGTGTAGTCACCTGCATAGCTGACTGGTTTGAGTACCGGAGGTGGTGGTGGTGGTATACCAGCACTTGTTGCAATGTCTGCTTGTGCGGTTCGGCGTCACGAAGCTGTTGTTACTCGACAAATGTTTTGTTGTAGGCACTGCCTTGAGTAGGTTGCGATCATGACTGAATTCAATTGAATTTAATTAATTCTTTTAACCTATTTTAGTAATTCTAGTGCCCTCCTCTCCTTAACAAATATTTCAACAAAACGAAAAGTAAGCGAAAATGTTTATAAATGTGACTTAAAATTTTGCTTAACTAAACTGCCTTAACTGCCTTTATCAGATTTTTGTAGTTTTCTGTTGGTTTCTGTGGAAAATTTTTGGTTTTCCTATCCGATTGCCCCACAATAATTACAAGTAATTGAGTTACTTATTTCTGTGTGTTTTGATTTCTGCCCTCACAAACAATTATATGAAAATGTTTTTCCGAGCAACTGGCAGCTTGGTACATTGGCGCAATTGCAATCAATGCCTTCGTCACTATGAAAGTCAATTGAAATCGATTAAAAACAATTATCAATAACGCCATTAACTATATACGAAATAAATATGAGAAGTGTTGACATGATATTCCCCCTGGTGCGTACGAGACCAAGGCAAGACGGATGGTTATGTGCAGTAGAGACCCCGTGACCATACCTCGAACTTCAGACTACGTCACGCGCAGACCCCCCCCCCACAATAAAGAACCATGAGCTTGTGTGTGATGCTAAAATATTGCTGCCGCCAAGTCACATGATTGACGTTGTTTTTTTTATAGATTCTTAATTGAAAAGTATTTTGTTGTTTTGACTCACACAACGCATAAAAACAATTGAGCAAGTAATTTACAATTTGTGTTTCGTTTACTTACAGTCCGGCAATGAGGATCCCGATGAAGTGCTGCTGGACTCGGAAATGGATAAAGTCTTTGCCGGCAGAAATGCACGTAAAGAGAAATTCGATGTAAACACCTTTCAGGATAATAATCAACAGCCCATTGGATCGCGCAAGAAGAATAGCAGTGGGTTACCTTCATTTATATGTCAAGTATCCCAGAATCATTAAGATTTATTTTTAGTTCGCAAAAATGATTTGAATATTGAGGAGGATTCGGAATACGAAAGCCAAACGGAACCCCTGAATACTGCACAAAACTATGATGACATACCTGAAGATTTCCCATTAGTTTCCGAAAGAGCTGGTCACGGTGATCACTCGGACAATTCGGCGGATGAGAAGCATGTACAATTCGGTGATGCGAAAAAGAAAACTGTGATTACACCGCCCAGTCTCAGCTATGATGAACAGCCCACGGATCAGTCGCACGAACGAAAACGCAGAAAAAGGTGAGTAACGTATGACTACAAAACGGATTTAGCTAATCCTTTTTATCTTGCAGCCGCCATCAGTATTATAGACAGCGTAAGTTCTCACATCAGGACAGCGTGGAACCCAAAAAACCCATCGAAGAGAATGGTGATGCAGGTGCGCGTAGGATCTCTGTGCAGCCTGAGGACACGGCATTGGAGGTAGGCACAAATCAGATACCCAAACTGCTCGACTTACCTCTATTACTTACCATTGTGCTTCTCTTAATGCTTCCTGCACGGATTCACTCACCTGTAGACAAATGGCCCAACACCGGCTACTCAGGTTGACCATTAATCCTTGGCCGTGCCCTTAGCCTAACCCTCTATTTAACCCCAAATTTTGTAGTTGAAAGCCAACTTAATAATTTTTCTATTTTGCACCCATTCAGGAAGCGGATCTCAATGAGCTGAGATCACATCGTTCGGATGATCCGCGTGCTATGCGACGTCATAAGATCCATCATTCTTCCATTAAATTGCGAGAGTTGCCACAGATTACGATTTCTCCGTTTCTAAATAAGAAGCCAGAAATTGATCATAGTCCACATGAGGTGAGTGATCTTCATAATTGATCAGTGATCAAACTGTTCTGCTGAACGCACCCAATAACCCAACTTATCTTTTGCCCAGATCTTTGTGCAACTGGACGAGCTTACGGGCGTGGGTGAGGATCGCGAGTGGAAGGAAACTGCCCGCTGGATCAAGTATGAGGAAGATGTGGAGGAAGGTTCAGATCGTTGGGGTAAACCGCATGTGGCCTCACTCTCATTCCATTCGCTGCTCAATTTGCGTCGCTGCCTGGAAACGGGCGTTGTTTTATTGGATCTTAATGAGAAGGATCTGCCCGCTGTGGCTTATCGCGTGGTCGAACAGGTTAGTAAATAAATTTGGCATCTTCCTAAGTTTCCCTTTTACTAATTTCCTTTAAATCGTAGATGGTAATCGATGATCTTATAGACATCAATGACAAGCCTTCGGTCATGCGCTCACTGCTCCTGCGCCATCGTCATGTCAATGAGCATCAGGGAGTACTGCCCTTCACCAAGCGCAAATACAACAGCTACACCAGTCTCCAGGTAGGAACAGTTCCCCCCCTTCTGTGCTTATCGTCACCGTCATTGCCATTTGTGTCTGCTCCATCATGCTTGTCTCTGCTCTAAATAATTGGCTTTCAGTACCAAACAAAATTACTAACACTTATGATCATCTCTTGTCTATTTCTGCATCGATGCGTCGTCCATATTCATATTACATCAACATCAACAGCAACTTATACCAAAATCGGTAAACCTCAAAAAAAAGAAATGCAATTGTATATAAACATGATCGTAATATTTATAAAACTGCTTTGTAAACTGTTCTCGTGCCCATTTTGTGTATCTTTCAATTCTTTAATTCAAAAACCAAATACTTACACCAACTCAAATCAAAAGTTCCTTTGGATGGGTACCGAGTCCACAGCACCGCCACAACGAAACCTGCATAAGGCCAGGCGCAGCATATGCGTCACCTCTAGTGAACCGCCAACGGCAGCTATGCTCAACGCGGCCGCCACAACAAAAGCCATCGATCATCGGCGTCACTCGGCGATGCCCTATCTGGGTGTAATGAGTTTTTTTTAAAGCCCTTTAATTTCGTTTCTGTTTTGATAATTGTTAAATTCAGGGAATGAAACCGTTTTGCCATTTCCAGATGAAAGTGGTTGCTAGTAGGTAGTCTCTTGATTTGGCGACAGATTCGACCGAAGACTCTTGATTTGACGGTAGATTCGTGGGTAGACTCTTGTTTTTGGGGTGGATTCAAGGGTAGACTCGACGGTAGAAACTTTATTTGACGGTAGCTTCGACGAAAGACTCTTGTTTTGACGGTAGATTCGTGGGTAGACTCTGGTTTTTAGGGTGGATTTAAGGGTAGACTCGACGGTAGAATCGTTTTTTGACGGTAGATTTGACGGTAGATTCTAGTGTTGACGGTAAATTCTTTGGAAGAACCTTGTTTTGAAGGTCGATTCGAGCGAAGACTCTGTTTTGACGGTAAATTCTAGGTTAGACTCTTGTACCAAGGGTAGATTCGACAATAGAAATTAAGTTGGACAGTAGATTTGACGAATGACTCTGGTTTTGTCGTTAGATTTGATGAATGACTCTTATTTTAACGGTTGATTCGACGATTTGAGGATAGTCTCTTGTTTTAACGGTAAATTCGAGTGTAGACTCTGGCTTTAACAGTAGATTCGACGGTAGATTCTTGATTTGACGGTTGCTTTGACGAAAGAATCTAGTCTTGACGGTAGATTCAAGGGTAGACGCTTGCTTAAACGGTATATTCAACGATAGAATCTTTTTTTGATGGAGATTCGACGGTAGACTCTTGTGTTCACGGTAGATTCAATGGAAGAATCTTGTTTTGACGTTAGATTCAACGAAAGACTCTTGTTTTCTAGGGTTTACTCTTGTTTCAAGGATAGATTCGACGGTAGAATCTTGTTTTGAGGGCAGATTCAATGGAAATATCTGGCTTTGTGGTAGATTTGAGGGTGGACTTATGCTTTATCGGTAGATTCGAGGGTAGAAACTTGTTTTGACGGTAGAATCGACAGTAGACTTTTGTGGGGGCAGTAAACTAGACAGAAAACTTTTGATCTGACGGTTGATTCGAGGGTAGAGACTTCTTTTGTTGGAGATTCGACGGTAGACTCTACGGTTGACGGTAGATACGATGGATGACTCTTGTTTTGTGGTAGATTCGAGAGTAGACTCATGTTTTAACGTTAGATTCGAGGGTAGAATATTGTTTTGACGTTAGTTTCGACATTAGACTTTTGAAAGGGCAGTAGATTAGATGGTAGATCTTTGATTTAACGGTTGACTCGACAAAAGACTCTAGTTTTGTCAGTAGATTGGACGAAAGAATCTTGTTTTGACGGTTGATTCTACAAAAGACTCTAGTTTTGTCAGTAGATTGGACGAAAGAGTCTTGTTTTGACGTTATATTCAACGAAAGACTCTTGTTTTCTTGGGTGAACTCTTGTTTCAAGAGTAGATTCGACGGTAGAATCTTTTTTCAAGAGTAGATTCGACGGTAGAATCTTGTTTTGACGATAGATTCAATAGAAAAATCTTGTTCTGTGGGAGATTCTCATGTTTTAACGGTAGATTCGAGGGTAGAATATTGTTTTGACGGTAGTTTCGACATTAGACTTTTGAGAGGGCAGTAGATTAGATGGTAGATCTTTGATTTGCCGGTTGATTTGACAAAAGACTCTAGTTTTGTCGGTAGATTTGACGAAAGACTCTTGTCTTAAAGGTAAATTCAACAGTAGAATTTTGTTTTGACGGTTGACTCGACGAAAGAGTCATGTTTTGACATTTTCTTGGAGGGTAGACTCTTGTTTTAACGGCTGATTCAACAGTAGATTTTTGTTTGAGCCATGGATTGGATGGTAGACTAATGTTTTAAAAGTAGATTCGACGGAAGACTCTTGTTTTTAGTTTTAGTAAACCTCTTGGGTTCAATGGTAGACTCTACATTTTTTGACAATAGTGCTCGTTTGTCTTAGTCGATAAAGTACGAAAGTTCATTCAACGATCGCCTGTTTACTTTTAAATCAATTCAACATGCAACCTTTGAACGGTTTGATTCCCTGTTTTCAAAATACCCATATCCGAAATGAGTTTAGAATCCGACTCGTTTCTTTTTAGCCCACCCACTAGCCATGTTCCATAGACCCCCCAAACTATCTCTTAGTACCACTTTCTATGTGCTGTCCACTTCCTCGATTGGCAAGTTCTCAATTGTGATTTAGCTAGATTGCACCTATTTGCACGCTTTTTTTAATGTTGAACACCCATAATGCATGTTGTGCCTGAATTTTAATTGTTAATCCCCTTAAAGAAATCCTCTACACCCACACACTTTGAAACTGACCCAACTGGTAACTATTCACAGAACCTGTCCGGCACCACCGATGACAAGAAGATCAAGATTATGCCCGCCAGTGATATTGGAGGCAGCAAGCGTAGCAATGAACTGAAAATTGACATGAAGGATGACATGTACTCCTCGTCGCAGGAGGACCTGAAGAAACTGCAGAATGACACCATACTGAGGCGCATACCGGCGGGTGCTGAAGCCACCACTGTGCTGGTAAGTCCACCATAAATGTTAGCCAAACAGAATGGAAAGCTAATTGGATTATTTGACGCTTAGGTTGGTGCTGTGGAGTTCCTTGAACAGCCCACCATAGCGTTTGTGCGTTTGTCTGAGGGTGTGATGATGCCCTCATTGACAGAAGTGCCGGTGCCCGTGAGATTCATGTTCGTTCTACTGGGACCTCGCAACTTTGACTTGGACTATCATGAGGTGGGTCGTTCCATCTCCACACTTATGGCCAACGAGCATTTCCATGGAATTGCGTACAGGGCGGATGATCGCAAAGATTTGCTTTCGGCCATCAATGAGTTTTTGGACGACTCAATTGTGCTGCCGCCTGGTAACTGGGATCGTCACGATCTGCTGCCCTTTGAGGAGCTCAAGGCCAAGAAGGATTGGATACGCACACGAAAGATTAAGGCGCTGCAAGTGAAGCGCGATAGCGAAATGATTAAGATAGGAAAAGATGAGGAAAAGGCGCTACTCGAGAAGCAGACACTAGGTGCAGGTGGACCTGGCGGTGGTAAACGCGGTCCAGGAGGTGCTGGGGACGATGATGATGACGATGAAAAGAAGAAAAAGAAGCCCAGTCCGCTGGAGAAGACACATCGCTGGTGGGGTGGCCTGCGTAATGATCTGAAACGACGCATGCCCATGTACAAAAGCGATATACTGGATGGTCTCAATACGGAGACGCTAGCTGCCACCATTTTCATGTACTTTGCCTGCCTCTCCACAGCCATCACGTTTGGTGGTTTGGTCTCGGCCAAGACAGACAGCTGGATTGGCATTTCGGAAACGCTGATCTCCTGCTCGCTGGTGGGCATCATTTTTCACTGTCTCTCCTGCCAGCCCCTGGTTATTATAGGCACCACTGGACCTCTGCTGCTCTTTGACGAGGCGCTGATGACTTTCTGCACGGAGAATAGACTTGACTTTCTCTCGATGCGCGTGTACGTGGGTATTTGGCTTATAATTATTGCTCTGGTGGTGTCTGCTTTCGAGGGCAGTGTCTATGTGCGCCTACTCACCCGCTTCACTCAAGAGATATTCTCGGCACTGATCACGCTGATCTATATAGTGGAGACCATGATGAAGCTGGTGTCCATCTACAAGCTTAATCCCTTGCTGTCTGATTACAATTTGCCACCGCCTACGCTGGAGGATGACCACGATAACACCACCACCTCGCTAAATGCCTCAACCACAGCGGTGCCTAGCGCGCTATCCAAACTACCTACCAATCAACCCAATACCGCTCTCTTCTGCACCATACTCACCCTGGCCACATTTGTGGTGGCCTACTATCTAAAGCTCTTCCGCAACTCTCACTTCCTGGGCCGTAATGCTCGACGTGCTCTGGGCGATTTTGGTGTACCCATTTCCATTGCCATTTTTGTGCTGGTGGACTATCTGGTGCCTTCGGTGTACACGGAGAAGTTGGTAGTGCCGGAAGGCCTGTCGCCCAGTGATCCATCGCGTCGTGGCTGGTTTATTGGCTTCAATGCAACTAACCCTTGGGTGCCGTTTGCCTGTTTAATACCCGCTCTGCTAGTCTACATACTCATCTTTATGG
Organism: Lordiphosa magnipectinata; assembly: GCA_037044535.1. NCBI lineage: Eukaryota > Metazoa > Arthropoda > Insecta > Diptera > Drosophilidae > Lordiphosa > Lordiphosa magnipectinata. The sequence continues at coordinate 62,980 of JBAMBO010001377.1, forward strand.
AGTCACAAATTTCGGAACTGATTGTAGATAAACCAGAACGTGGCCTGAGAAAGGGTTCTGGTCTGCACTGGGATATTGTGTTGCTGTGCTTGCTGAACACCTTTTGCGGTATCTTTGGAATGCCCTGGCATTGTGCGGCAACGGTGCGTTCGGTGACGCATGTGTCCTCGGTAACGATCATGTCACGGTAAGATCTAAGTAGAGTTAGAAAAAAGTAAGGAATATATACTCAGCGGAGTTATAGAGTAAGGAAGATTTATTCTAGGAATTATAATGATGTAAGGTTAGATTTGAGGTGACTCAATATCTTTTTATAGGCTTTGCCAATGACATAAAGGCCGTAATAAGTTTTGCGCAAATGTATGAGTTGATGGTAGATCCCAGGGTCATGGTTGACGGTCATCAAGAAGTTAGTGAATGCGAAGGTAAATATAACGCCTTTTAAAGGCTAGAATGGAAGCAATATTTAAGCTTTCTCTGATCAATTCTCCAGAAATCCCTAGGAAAGTCTTCCACCCACTCTAACCTACATAAGACATAAGCAAAGTAAAGAATAACAAGACTGAAAGACTGGACGTGCTTGCTGCTGAGCTATTGAAGCTGGCCTCACGGGTTCTGCAACAAATCATTAAAAACTATCCCATTTAAACGGAAGGAAGCAGTTATTGCCTTTATTCCCCAAAAAAAAAGAATGGACTTAAGTCATTGTATCACACTCGTCCTGGTCAGATTCTCACCTGTGCTAAATGCACTGCTCAGACGACAGCTAAATGGTTTTAAACCTTGGCGATTCTGCACAGACCATATTAATACCCTGCTAATAGTGTAGCAGTCCACGGAATGGAGGCTGTCACTTTACTGACTGTTTGTGGACTTTGAGCAATCAAAAGTCAGACCATTTGGAGTTCTCTCCATAACTGATAAAAACTCGAGATATGCAGACGCAAGTCTCACCGTCCGTTTGGAAATACGTTCCTTTTCCTCTCTAGTGTGTCAATTAAGGTTGACGTAAACTGCGAAGCTTGTTACGTGCGAACTCCAGGCAAAATAGCAGCCTACCTTAAGCAGGGCATCCACACACGAATTTGTTCGACGAATTTGTTGTGCTCGACGAAATGTTCGTCGTTAGTGGAGGTGTTCGTGACAGATTTTTGTGTTCGATTTTTTGTTCGCAGAGAATAGAAACGTTTCTATCTTGCGTGTGTTCGTGCGAACATGTTCGTCAATGGATGGGAACAAGTGCACGAACATCATTTGTCAAAAATATTTGTAGAGTGAACACGTGCCCAAATGAGCAACGAATTGTAGCTGGAATTTGTTGAATGCCCCCAAAATGATTAAATAATGCTTGAAGCTAATTTGTATCGCCATCTAGGCCATGATTGTGTTAGTTTTCGCTGCCATATTTTCATGTTTACTCATTGAGATTTTGAAGCAAATGATTTTCGTGAGAAATGTTCGCCTGGTTAGTGGGCAAATGAATTCTTGTTTGACAAATTTGTTCGTCGAACGTGTGTGAATGCCCTGCTTTAGCGCTACGTGCTAAATAAGTTAAAACAGTAGTTTTTAACAAGAATGCCAACCGATTCTGAACCGACCGAACCAAGCTGTAGCACTTTTTAGTTTGCTCTTAAAACAGTGGTGTCCAAAATGCCAAAAGCCTATCCCATGGGATATGAACTCATAATTCTGCCGGCGTCGCAGCCGATTCACGTATGGAGATTGAGAATACCTCACCTTGGTGAGTCAATTTCGAACCCATTTGATGATTCTAAAGAGATTAGTTTAATGTGCGATTTAAGGAAGACTCGAAAATAACTCATGCATTTGCTCTAAATGTGATTCATTAAAAAACGACTCGAAAAAGACTCTCAAATGAGTCGAAACTGATCAGAAAAACGTGTTAAAAACGACTCTTCATGAAGAGTCGCGGCTAGAGTACCATTTTCGCCCGACAAAAGTATCATTTATGATTAGAAAACGAGCGCATTTATGAGTATTTTAATCAGACTGAGGACTCGAAAAAGTTTCGAGTGTGATCATAAACTTCATAAAATGCTTGCTGGGAAATAGCACGCTCGGCAGCTTACTCACTTACGATGCGCTTGTTCGGCTTTTTGTTCTCTCACGAGGCATTTGTTGTGACGTTTACTTTGTGTTACAAATATATCAGCACACTCATGATCGAAGAAGGGAACATATACATTTACTCAGACAGTCAAGCCGCTCTAAGGGCTCTTGACTCCTACACCAAGAACGCCAAGATCCTTAAATGCGATCACTCAGCATCTCCGTATCCACCTCATCTGGGTACCTGGACACCGTAACATTGAGGGTAACGAGTCAGCCGACAAACTGGCAAGACAGGGTACTACCATTCAGCTCCTCCCGGAGAAGAGCTTGATAGGGATGCCCTTAGCCTCATACAAGCTAATCACAAGAAATGAAACCTGGTGCCTGGCTACGGAACGATGTAATAACCTTCCCGTTTGCGCTACAGCTAGGATCACGTGGCCCTCGTTTAACCTGAAACGAACCAATAGTTTTTTGCACCAAAGTAGGGAAAACATCTCACTTCTGGTTGGGGACCTAACGGGTCACTGCCTCATCGACAACGACTTCTGTAGAAGCTGCAAGTGTGAGGAAGAGGAGGAGACATTACTGCATCTTCTTTGCCATTGCCCAGCTCTTAGTAGAAGGAGACTCAAAACTCTTGGCCACCCCTTTCTACTCAATCTCTCGGAAGTTTCCGAGATAGAGATTCCGTCTCTACTGAAATTCTTAACGTTGTCACAATGGTTCAGTCGGGAGGAACGCCCCCTGGCTTAAATAGGGAATTATATGGTATCGCAATGGGCCTATATTGGCCTAAGTGTAGGGACAGTCTTACTGTCCCTAGCCATCTCAACCTAACCTAACCTAACCTACTTTGTGTTTCGCTGCTACGCAATGCTTGATTGTGTGAGTGTGGACACCACTGTTTTAAATCTTTAGCCCGACTTATGTTCTAAAGGTCGAGATATTTCATACTGTTCATACTTCACTTAACGGTGTGAAGATGACACCATCGCAAAGATGACTGTGCCATTAAACCCATCAGGCAGACGGCAGCGAGGTCGTCCTCGTTACACTTGTATGTGCAGAGCAAACTAAGGCTCCAAGCTGCCGACAGGCTCAGTTAGAGCAATTTTGTTAAATATTTTTCAAAATATCAATCAAAATTCACAAAATCGAGGTCATTTGATTGATTATCGAGTCCTCAAAACTATCGACTAATCATCAGATATTAGTTACGTTATTTCCAAATAGCATTTTAGTATATCCGTACAACGATCGCTGTTTCGAGAATAACCAAATTCTCTCATCAGCGGACTTGTTTTGCTGTTCACACTTCAAACAACCATCCAGTTTGTACTTAAGCCTCATTCAATCGTCGAATAAAGACATAGGAATTCCTAATGTTGTAAATTCGCAGCCCGAATACGGACTTACCCAATTGCTATTCCAAAATGTTGTAATTAGTATCTGTTGATTTGTGTTGGTCATAAGAATTTATAATCAACCAAAAACAGGTCACTAAACCCCATATACATTTTTCAAAATATCAAAATTCACAAAATCGATATTTGCTATATCGAGTCCACAAAATATCGATATAAAGATAAATCGTTATTTCCAAAAGCCTTCTAAAATCCCTGAAAATATTTGAAATAACTTCAATACAATCACATTTAAAAGAACCATTGATAGTGCCCATTCAAATCTATCTGTAGCATAGGATATACTGAAATTATACAGCGCTTAAGTCTCATTCAAATGCATTTAAAATTTTCAAAAATTCCTTAAACATAAAGTGTGTACTTTAACTTTCAGAAGTTTTTTTGGCCGGAAAAAAAATTTAGGACCGATCGATCCTTTAGCGTTCCCAAGCCCTTTCTGCAAGCCACGCTTTCATTGTTGTTTTGTTCAAAGAAATAGCTGGCGCTTATACGGTCCACGCGCGCCATAAGCTTACTTAAAGCAACAACACATGTGTTCAAAGATATTTGAACAGAGCAATTTGAGCACTACCTGCGTTTGGGACTCAAGTGCAAGGCGTATAAAAATAGATTAGAAATTAAAAAACCCTTAGAAAAAGTGCCACATCTGTTTTCAATAAGATAGAAATCCAAGCAGCCTACAACCATGTGGTATGTCATGTGCTTGCTTGGGGGTAGAACAAAAAATGTATAAAAAGGAAAATCCAATGTCTTAATAAACATTCAGCTTCTAGAAACGGAGCTAGTCAATCGCACCATATATGCGTTTTATTCACATGCATATGCGTGTTCGCCTCTCTTAATTTCCGAGCGAAGGCTTTGATGTTGGCGCGTGCAGACCAGCAACAACAATTTCATATGTGTCTCTCTGCTCTCTCCTATGTCACCGACCAACTCGAACGCAGAAACAATGTTGCTAAGGCGTAGTCAGCAGTTTGAGACAGCAACGACCACAGGCATACACACTCACAAACAAAAATTGGGTTTCTATCTCTTGTGCCCAGCAAGCCAAGTTCGGAGCGCTCCAAATTATGTGTCTGAAAAGAGCCGAACTTACGAGCGTTTTTGGAGTAAACACATAAATTTGAAAGTTTTCAGACCACATTCAGTGCTTTCTTAGAACGGGCTCATAAAAAGCACTTATGTCTGAGCATTTTCGGAGTTGTTTTCTAATATGTGTCTGAAAAGAGCCTTTCAGAATTCGATTCAGTAGCCCTTCAAGTTCCTATAAAAGCGACATTTATGTGTCTTTTATAAGGTTTTTAAATGCTTCATTGGGAGGGTGAAAGCACCTATATCTGTATCAGAAAAGAGTCAGATTAGACCCAGAAGACATCCACATTAGGTGCGACCGTTTTCATAGAAAATAACCCTCTTTCCGGACTCTTTTTTTGTACACATTATGACGGTGAATGCTCATAAAAAAGTGTCAGATTTCTAAGTCCAATTTGACTCTTTTCTGACACAGATATAAGTGCTTTCACCCTCCCAATGAAGCATAGAAAAACCTCATAAAATACAGATAAAAGTTACTTTTCTAGGCACTTAAAGGGCTACTGAAAAGCTCTTTTCAGACGCATATTGGAATGCAGATCCGAAAATGCTCAGACATAAGTGCTTTTTATGAGCCCGTACTTAGATAGCACTGAATATGCTCCGAAAATCCTCAAATTTATGTGTTTACTCCAAAAATGCTCTTAAGCTTGGCTGTTTTCAGACACATAATTTGGATAATAATTATAATTTAGATAATATTCTTGCTTGAGATCAGTGCCGGCCAAATGGAGAGGTCAAAAACGTGTGCTTGTGTTGGTGAGCAAGAGAGCTCTCTCCACACTTTAGCGGTTTATTTTGCAATTCAGTGCTCACCGATTCACACAATCATGAGTTCGGCTCGCGTTTGCGTAGCTATTGCTGGCCGGCTCTGCTTGAGCTGTATTTTCAGCGTTTGTATTTGTTTTCACGCGGCCATAAGCTCATTCTGGGCACCCCTGCTTTAGCATATAAACATGATCCGATTCTATGAAACGAGCTATAATTACTTGCACCGCTTTAAAATTCATCAAAGGTAGGTAGGTAAGTAGTTCCGGCTGGCCCTTTGTAGGGGCCACACATAGACCTTATGGTCTTTAGTGAGGCCGGGTGGTTTTTTCTGGGTACCATTAGAAATCCAAGAGGACTGAGGAGAGCAGCAGCTTTTCCTCGGCCTCAGAGTTTATTGAGCCGCCGTGCGACTCGCAGTCCGAGTCTGCATGGACTGCGGTACCACGCCACACTTTGGCTTTAGTAGTTGTATTTGTCGTATTGGCAGTAGCTGTACAACTGTCTTGGCCTGCTCCAACCGCAACAGAGGTGTGACCGCTGGCGACACGAAGAGACGATTTCACCTCACCGTGCCCGCCGATGGTAGCAGTCACGCCTTCCACCGACGTTTGGGCTGATATCCCAGCCCGAGTTTGGTCTTGTTTTTTGTTCATTAATGGACCCATATTGGTTACTTTTTGTTCTTGGGAACCACCCCATAGTATTTTATGCCTGCTGCCAGGCACCTCTACCCAACTGAAGCTGGATAGTGCTAGCCGTCGCCTTAGCTAGACACTGCATTTCTTGGGTATAAGACGCGTAAGTGACACTAGGTATAGCTCGCTTTAAGCCGAGGTGCATACAGTGTCCATTGCCCAGCCGACATCCTCGGGGAGGGTTCAGTTAGAGGATTTCCGTCAGCCACAAAAAAAAAAAAAAAAAATTCATCAAAAGAAACATTACAAATAAACTGAGCTGGCTTAAGTTAATATAGCGTTAAAAGATAAATCGAATATAGACTCTATCTCCATATGAAATATCATCTCGGAATATTGCATATCGTATAACAAAAACAAAGATATATCGATGTATGGATATAGCCTACAATCGCTTCTCCTTGAGGCGTTAATGGCACAAGCTGCGTTTATATTGTTGCAAATCTGGGTTCAACTTGTGTAGTTTGTACGCCTATTTTGGAGGCCGAGCGGTTACCAATCTTTGTTCGGTAATAGGGGCAAAGTCACCCCCCAGTTGGCCAGGGCACACAGCGCGGTAGACAGGGAAGCCGAAGGTACTTCGCCAATCAGTAGTTGAAGTTCATTATAAGGAAGGGAGTTACTTTTACCCATCAATTCAAATCTTTATTCACAAATGTATTCTGTTCACGAGTTGAGAAAGTAGAGAGAGTTTAAGATAAATCATCATCGGTATGCTCGATGTATCGATCACACATTCGTGACACTGAACTTAAGTAGTCATCGACTGCCATAGGTGTATCGATGAATCGATACAGTATCTTAGCACTAAGAATCAATTGTGGGTCCAGGGGACTAGTTCCGAAGTCGGGCACAGAATCGCTACAATGTCGAGATAAAAACTAAATTAGACGGTTTTCTCTTGATTAAATATCAAGATTCACCTTAATCCTCTTGTTTTGCTACCAAGACATGGACAGTAGTTCCTTCTATTTTTTCCCGGAATTGTAGGCTTTAGCTTTTTGTCTGTTTAGATGGTTTCTTATTTGTTAAAACATTGAATATGTAAGAACTTTTTCTATAGTAAATAATTTTCTATTCCCTTAGCACACATGCTCCTGGTGAATCGCCTCGAATCATTGATGTGAAAGAACAACGTATATCGGGTTTCTTTGTATGTGTAATGATTGGTCTCTCGGTACTTATGTCACCACTGTTGCGTCTGATACCCATGGCGGTGCTGTTTGGCGTATTCCTGTACATGGGTGTGGCTTCTATGAGCGGTGTTCAGCTATTCGAACGGTAAGTCAAGTTTACTTCAATTCTTCTGACTGATTTTATTGACTTGATTTTGTTTGATCCTTCAGCATTCGATTGTACTTTATGCCGGTGAAGCATTATCCACCCACCAATTATGTTAAGCGTGTACGTCCCTGGAAGTTGCATCTGTTCACCACCATACAAGTACTTTGCCTGGTCTTGTTGTGGACAGTAAAGTCATCCAGATTCTCTTTGGCCTTCCCCTTCTTCCTGATCATGATGGTGCCCATACGTCAGCGCATGACTTCGCTCTATAAACCAGAGGAGCTACAAGCGGTAAGTTTAACATTTTCGAATGAAAAAACTCTGAATAATATCTTGATCCCTATTAACCACTACAGCTCGATGGCAGCGAGGTGAAAAATAATGAGGATGAGCCTGATTTCTATGAACAAACCACCATACCCGCCTAGCACCGTCAAACCCTTCAACCTGAAACAATGAAACACTTAATTAGTCTTAGATTGAAAGTATTAAGGCCAAGCCGCAGCAGCAGCAACAACAAGAGCAACGGAAAACCCAAAGTTTTGTTGCAATTTAGTAATTCTGGTGTAAACGAACTACCTGCATTAGTATTTAGATTTGTCCATTGGCATTTTTTGCCAAGGGAAAGCCTGCACTTTGTGATTGAAAGCGATTAAAGCTGAAAATGATACAAAATAATAATAAAAGAAAGAAAGAGTGCCAGAGCTGCAAAAATTAAAAGCAAAAACGTTGTACCTAAAATGAAACAGGCTAAAAAGAAAAGAAATATATATATATATATATGTATTTTTGTGCCGCAGCAACAAATTACTTGAACAAATGTTAAGCTAAATTTCTTTAGCTAAAAGACCTACCCACACACAGCACATACATATTAAGTATGTGTACAAGCAAAAGACTCTATTTGGTAGCCAGAGTTTAGGACTTTCAAAACTCATACCTGCACACAAGTTATTTATTTAGTTGGATTTTCACATGTATTATTAGCAATATACTTTACTAAACAAATGGAAAATATCAAAAACGAAAAGGAGTAGAACAAAAAAAAACCAACTGGCGTAGTGATAATTAGTGTCAAACACACACAAAAAAAATACCCCCTAAATCTAAATACACAAAATTTGTTTATATAACAAATCGTTACACTTCTAAAGTGAATGCTCCGTTGTGACGTAGCCGCTGTACGTTTGCCTTCTTTGTACTGTAGAAATGGAAAACAAAAGCACACACAAACAAACAAACAAACACACACACACACACACACACATTATACTTATAAACTATAAATATTACAATATTAACTAGTTTGTTTCAACATATTTGTACGTTCAATGCAAGTTGAAGATAGATGAGAGCATAACACTAAACTATTTTTTATGTATCCTCTATGTACTTGAATGTACTTACATTTAAGTAGTTGTTGTCTAGTATGTCTTATTCAAATTCAAATAAATTACAAAAAATAAAAATGAAATCAATGTGAAGTGGACTTTTACTTTATTGAACTGCACGAAACCAACTGCAAGGCTTAGAACGGAATTTATGTACAAGAGGTACGAGTTTGTTTGGCATGGAATTCTTTCTCCTTTTAGTTACAAGTTTGCTTTCAAAAATATACCATTTAATGTAGTGTGTCGAAAGGGGATTACCAATGAATTTGTAATTTGCAGTAAAGGTAAGGGGGCTCATACCATATTTTCCTACTTTTAATTATTTATACATACTGCTCAAAAGTATGCAATATTTTATTTGAATCGTCAGATTATGGTGGATTCTTATAGCCACCCAATACCCAATCGGAACTTGCACCATTAATAAATTCACATCTTTATTCCAATCACTTTTGTGAGCGGCACTGTGAATCACACCTTCACTAGTCTACCTAGAAAGGTGCAATTTTGACAAGTTGTGTTTGAATTTAAATCAAATCATTCATATACTACGTTTATACACACAAAATTGATCATGATTAATGCCCTTCAAAGTATGCAAACTTTATTTCCTTATAAAAGGTTCTATTAGAACGCAAACATTGATAGTCAGTTATCGCAGCGTCATACATAATCCATACTGTAAATTCATCCAGATTGTCGGACCATTAATAGGTTTACTATATAATCTTGTATTAAGCCAAATATAAAATAAATATAATTCTGAATCATTCCTTATTAAAAGCATTGCATACTTTAAAGGGCATTAATCAAAATAAATTTTGTCTGTATAAACGTAGTAATAGAGAAGTATTTAATTTTAATTAATATTTGGCTTTACACAGCTCAAAGGGCCACAAGCCAAGTTTCTATCAATTTCTTGGCGTGTGCGCTTATAATTTTCGCAATTGAGAAAAGTACCTAAAGTTGAACGTCGAATCCCACTAAGGACCGTAAGGTCTATGTGTGGTCCCTACAAAGGGCCAGCCGGAACTACCTACCTAACGTCGAATCCGAACAAAGTTTGAGAAGCTTTTTCATGACTAGTTATTTCACAGCTGGCGCCAATAGCTGCTGAAGGTGTCCGGTTGTGTAAAGGTTTTAAAAGAAAAAAAAACTCTTTTTTTTAGAGGTTTCGGCCCGGATTGGACATACTACCGCTGCACCACACCAGAGAAGTATAAAGTTAAGAAAGTAAGTGTTCTTTATATTCAAACTTTTATATCCTTCCGAAGGGTATTCGAATTTTGCCAAAAGTTTGCAACGCATAGAAACGTTCATTTCTGATCCCATAAACTATAGATATTCTTGATCAGCTCGAAGAGCTGAGTCGATTTAGCTTTGTCCGTCCGTCTGTCTGTTTCTACACCAGGGTTCCCCAAGCAGAGAGCTCGAAAATGTGACAGCTCTAACATACAGTGATGCATGACTTCGCCAAGCATTCGGTGCGAATTGGCGAGTATATTCGTGCCCCAGGGGCTATCGCTGGGGAATTTTGTTCTACACGAACTAGTCTCTCAGTTTTAAAGCTATTGAGCTGAAATTTCGCACAGAGTCTTCTTTATAGCAGAAATGGGTTTTAGTGAGAAGTTTGCTTAAGATAGCTATAAAACTGACAGAGGAGATAGCATAGAAACAGACGGACAGACAAACGGATATGGCTATATCAACTCAGCTCGTCATGTAAGAATATATATACTTTATGTGGTCGGAGATGCTTCCTTCTATGCATTACAAACATCTGCATAATTTTAATAAACCCTCTGCAAGGCTATAAAACCATTTTTGTTTTAAATGTTAGCGTCCCGAAACTCAGCCTTTAATCAAAGTTATAGGGTTAAGGCCCATATGAACATCCAAATAAACAATAAGTTTTTTACAATAAATGAGAGTAGAAGATGCAGAAGGTACGATTTCGCCACATTCACTTTTTGCAAGTACTGAGCTAAGAATTTGAATGTTACGCTTAACACCACATTTGTGGAGACTATGTGGGCTGTGGGCCTTATTGTGCTTTGATCATCTGACGCAGCATTGAGAAGTTAAGTCACTCTGCTTCTACCTGTATAGATCAGATGGAGTGCTTTTAGTTAAAGTGATTTTGAAAAAAATAATATAAAAACCATGGCAGAAAAGCAACAACGAAAGAGTCGTTTGGAAATGTTTTCGCATGAAGAAAACTCTTATAACTTATAACTATATAACTTATATATACTATAATTATACTATAATTTCATTAATTTTGGCGCTGTAAGAGCGGACTGTTATTTCCGATCTTTTCCTTTTTGTCGAGTGAATAGCAAGTTTTCGCCCCCTGTGCGGCCATCCGAATGCAAAATGCACTTTTTTCGCTATATCTTGGAACTGAGGGTGATGCAGTGAAACTGTTAACAGATTTGGAATCAGGTGTAAATGTTGAGTAGTTGTTGTGTAGTTGTTTCTGAAGACTTTTATTTCTGATTTAGTCTATCGTGTTTTCTTTTTCCAAAATAAGTTTTAAGTTGCAAAAGGCCCTCAAAGTAGGCGTTCTTCAATTATTTGGTACACGTTGACCCGTAGAAGATCACAGCATTGACTAGCTGTTGTAATGGATCCATATTGGGATTACGTATGAATATCACGAAACACTCCTTTAAAGTATTCACACTGTTGAGCTTTGAATCGCGGTAAACTAAATAAGTAGTAGTAGTAGTAGCAGTTTTTTATTTTTTTGTAAATCAAAAAAAATTAAATTTATATAAATTTATCGTATACAAAAAAAATTAAAAATAAAAAGTTTAGTTTCTGACGACTTGGTTAAAGAACCGTCTGTCGCTCGCACCCTCTACACGTAGCCTAATACACCTGGCTTCCCGGGTCTTCCCCAGATACCAGATCGTTAAGCCAAAATTTCCGAAAATTGAGAGCCGGAGTTCCCGAAGAATCGGGCAACCTCCAATGAAATGGATGACATTTTCTAGCTCCCTCCTGTTACAGAGAGTTCAGTTTGTGTCACTCCTCGTGACATTCAGGATAAAGTTCAAGTTTAATATCTCACCTCTGGCCATAAAAACACTTCTTATTCCTTCAATGGAGAACTCATCGGAGAAATAATTATTCTCTCCCAGATCGTAGTGCAGCTGCCCATAAATTATTCGCTCAGAGCTTCTGCGGGATTCTTCAACAAATTTCATCCTATATGCTGCATCCATTTTAATTGTGATGTTCTTAGCCCAAGTTTTCCATGTCGCGTTATCTTCGAGATTCAGTCGAACTCCATGCCTCACTCTCTGAAACATTGCAGACGTTCTTTTAATATATATTCTGCCAATATCCTAGGTATTCTTCTTTCTTCCATGGTTATGGCTTTTTGCATATAATCGAAGTGCAGATTAATTGTAAATAAATGAAGTAACGATAGTCCGGTCTCCAGATACAACATTCTGTTCGGTGTGTATTGTGGTAGACGAAAAATGTTCTTAAGAAAGTATCTTTGAAGACTTTACACTTCTTCGTATCGTTGTATCCCCCATACTTGTGCTCCATAACACATTATTGCCCTCACTGCGGCATTAAACAGCTTATACTTTGTGCTGGTAGCAACCTCTTTTTTGCCTAGTATCGTTCTCCAAGTACTATTTATCGCTACTTTAGCATCTTTTAGTTTTTCTCCCAGGTGAAAGTTGATCCAGACTCCTAGGTATTTCTATGATTTTACCACCTCCAAATCAATGTCGCCCAGTTGCCATTTTTCCGCAAACGGAAGCCTTCTCCAGTGTTTTTTAAAAATTAGCACCTTTGATTTTTCGCAGTTAATTGTAAGCTTCCACTCCTTGCAATAATTCTCTAAAGCATTGATATTGTCTTGCATAGCCTTGGGTGTTTCTGCGAAGACCACTATATCATCTGCTTATAATAAGGTTTTTATTTCCAGGCCGTTTATTGTAAGTCCTTTCGGAAGGAATTCCACTATATCATTTAGGAATATCGAAAAGAGAACAGGGCTCAGCAAGCATCCTTGCTTAACTCCAGACTCCGTAGGAAACCATTCGGTTAGCTTTGCGCCATCCCAAACTGCTGCTTCATGGCTTTCATACATACTTTGCAAAGTTTGTATAAGTTTGGAGGATATGCCGATATTGCTCAGCTTATACATAAGAGTCCTTCTATCAATCGAGTCAAAGGCTGCCATAAACTAAATTGTGCAGCTGTTTTATAATATGGCATTAGTCTATTAACAGCTGTTAGGAGCAGTGTGGCACCTATATTTGGTTTAGAGAGTGTCAATTATCTGAAATAAGTAAACGTTAAATCATCCTCAACTAAATTCAATTGCCCTCCTAAGAGTATGCTATGAAAAATCTTTGAACAACTACGCGTACCTTTACTCTCACATGATTCCACACACTCATCCAACTATGCAGGTACGTACGAGTCTTAGCAATTAAGCACACAAATTAGGGAAAGCTAAAGACTAACTTTTCAGGCTAACAAGAAGCACAAATGTTAATTTTATTTGCAACTTTTCAAGCAAGCCACCTTGCATTCCCTTGGGTAAGTTTCAACCGTGTTATCACAGAAACACTCGAATCACTTTTAGCTCAAAAAAACACTCGAAAGCTCAAAGCTGTCCCAAAACCCAACTCAACACGCGTTGAGGACAGGGACTATGTCAACAGCGTCTTTTCAGGGAATGCAATGATAAAACGAAGTCAACATGCCAAGCATATTCCGACAGACAGTCGAAGACGAGCGGCCAACAGCATCGCTCAGCTGGTTAATTCGGTGACGGGAAAACGCGCAAATTGTGAATAAATCGGGCTCGGGAAGTTGGCGCGTAATTTTATGTCTCATCATGCTGTGTTTTTGTGATCCGACGTGGTGGTGGTGGGCATTCCGGCTTAACGTGACAACAATTTTGATTTTATTACAATTTGGCCAAAGCCAAATGGATTGGCTTTAATAAATGCAAATTCAAAGAGCACACCCCCCTTCTTCCCCCCAACCTCACACACACACACACGCACACTTACTCACACTCTTTCGTTGTGGCGTGTTTATGCAAAAGAAAATTGCAACAGCCAGCGCCAACGCCTGAGGATATGCACAACTCCCCGATTCACGACACATTACACATACGCCTTGTTGCACACAAATTATGTAATATGACATTACGGCGTCCCATTGACAATGCAACAACAGAGCAGCAGGACGACCGCTTGACAGGCGATACTTATATTTTAGCATATCGATGATGGTGCTGCTCTTCGAATATTTTTTTTGTTCTTTTTATTTTATATATTTGTTGAGCTCCTTAGATGGTATTTATGCAGTCATCGTCTTGGTCTTGGATGGGGGGGGGGGGGGGGAAAAATAAGTATAAATCATTCCTACGATTGCAGTGACTGGCGTATATCAGACTCGGCTGTCACCATAGATGCACGCACCTCAATGCCACGCACGGGTGCCCGATCCAAATGAGGATTTAGATATTTGTAAACCTCACTCCGATTGAGATCGATTTTACGCTCCGGCTTTTGGTACTTCATAAAGTTGACCCTGTGCACAAGGAGAGAAAAATGGGGTATTACATTTTGGAAATGGTAATAGTTGTGTGAGTGGGCTGCCTTTTATATATCGGGAATGAGAGTTTAAAAAGAACCAAGAAGTTTCGTGGAAGTCCTAGAATGATAACTATACAATCTTCTAGGCTAAACCATTGTCATCTGGCAGAAATTTAGATACACCTTTTTGTACTTCAAATTTCCACTAGTTGCACGGTTTAGGACTGGTTTAAAATGTTCTTTAAAACGGAAGCATGTCAACTCAAATCTAAAATTATTCTTAAAGTGAGAACATTTTACTATTAATGAGAAAAACCGTTCCAAGCACTGTTTTTGGTAACGTTTGTGTTCAATGTACTCGGTTTTTTCCCTCTGTGTACTTATTCAAAGATTTAACCGGGATTAACTTAGGACTATTACAACCTAAAAAGATTTTAAAATAGTTTGAAATGTACTTAATATATAACGAAGCAGTCTTAAATCAAGTATTTTGCCATTAGGATCCTACCTTGAATGAAAAAATTGTACTTGATTTAAGTATTTACGTACTTACCGCACAATTGACACCGGTTATACTGAATTCAAGCACAAAGTTCTTGAATTTTTGTCTGAGTGTAGTAATTCAACCTTATTACTTCATCTATAAAGTTATACAATCTTAGACGAACGATTTTTGAGATTTTTCAGCTCATTTTTGAAACACTTTTAGCACGTCAAATGAGGTACCTACTCTTCTTAATGCTGCGAAATCTTCTGGTAAACTCACACAGAATAAAATAGATCCATCAAAATCCATTTGAAAAGAATAGTTTTATTCTATTCTTTTTTTGATATTAAAATGAAGTTTTAAAAAATCTATATATTAATACGCAAAGCAAATCTCATACAAATGTTCGTCTCCCTTTTTAGCATAGTTAATCAAATTCAATTAACACAAGATTTACATCATATGTTGGTAAGAGTATTTAGAGTTGACGAATGCCAATAACAAAATTGTATTGCAATTATTTATTGTTTTATAACGGTTTATAAGCAGGATTCGTAAATATCACTCATTTAAATATCATTGAACAAAAAGTCAAACACTGATATCTACTAGGAAATATCGTGAGTGATAAAAAAAATTGTGAAGTTTTTTTTTCAAAAATATATTTCACATAAATATCACTATCATTTTCATCACGAGTGATTCAAAGATTTTTAAATCAAACTGTAGAAAAATAAAATACATTACTCTCTATCTTTGTGTGCTCGTTACTGTAAAGTAAAATGGGAAGAATAAAGAAATTCAACAGCATTTCAATAAGAAAATGTCTAATCATACTGGAAATATAAAGCACCACTTCTTGTTCTTGTTCACAAAAAAGATGTAGAAGACATGAACGATGTGAAAATAGCCGCCAAGAAGTCAAAAAAATGTATTTCTGAAATCTATTTCACGCTTGGTTTCCTACTTATCCTTGCCATTTCGTATATTCGACAACGATAGCTTCCAACATATATTGTAGCCTTGGATGGATGGATATAATCGCAAATTTAACTCGAGAAATATTTGAACTCAACTCGACATGAAAATATCTGAGGTAATAGCAGAGCAAGTTTAGGATCGTATGCTATGCTTAAAAATGGACATTGCAACTCGGAATGATCGCAGCATTATCATTTTTGGATGATTTTAAAATTGTGGTGTATACCATTGGAATGATACAGCTTAAAGAGCTTCACGCAGCCCAATATCTAAAGGAAGAGGTGCTTAAGTGTTTGGGGAAATTTCGTCTAAGTCTTGAACAGATTTACTCGATGACAACCGATAACAAATGCAAATGTCATTAAGACATCAAAACTCCTACAAGAGTATGAAGATATTGGAATGTCAGAAGGAGATGACTACGATAATTTTGAAAAAATTAATGAAAATATTAAAACTTCTTTAAGCGTGGTTCATTGCGCAGCGCATACACTACAATTAGTGTCATGCGACGTTATTAAAACTGTCCAAGTTAAATTAGTAAACTGTCGATGAATTGTTAAATTATATTTAATTTGAATAAGAATAATAAAGCGAGATCACTTAAAACTTTGTGTTTAGTGGTCAGAACTGTTGAACTCTTTTATTTCCTTAACAATTTGATAAAAAAAAACCTTGAATCAGTCGTGATGAAAATATTAGAAAAATTCAACAATGATATTTACGAATTAATGTCGTATCACTTGATATTTTTGTTATATAATATCTATCTCTGAGAACAATGCTAACAATTTTTTTTTATCACTAACGACATTAATTCGTTAATATCATTGTTGAAAAAAAAGGCCATCTCTGTGTTGAGTGATATTTTATGAACTTTGTTTATAATACGCATAATAGGCGAGAAAATTTCTAGCGAGGCAAGCGTTGCCGAACAATTTTAAGACAGTTAATTTTGTTTGAAAGTTTAATAAATGTACATTTTATCAGCTAAGCAATTTGTTTTGGAGTTTTTGGTACTGTCCAAATCGCAATCATATATACCAAAAATAATTTGATATTGGCATGTTTAATTATCTCGGAAGGTGGTTGCACTTAATTTGGTAAACTATGATTGCTTTCCAATGAATTTACGCTGTACGCATTACAAAGCAAGTCATTTGAAATCGAAAATCATTTCAGCAGATAGAAGTTCATTCTCGATATGTTGCCCGAAGGGAAAAATAGTTTTGCCTCCTTCAATCCTCCCACCGAATCCTCCTCTTTCAACGCTTCCTCTTCTCCCTCTTCCTGTGTAGTTTGTTAAATGTTATAGATGCACCACATTCGAAGTAGAAAAATTTCGCGGTTTTGCGCCGCAGGCGATTTTTTTTTTTTTTTTAATTTTCGCCTGCGGCGCTGAACCGCGGAATTTTTCTTCTTCGTATGTGGTGCATCTATTTATTACCTCTTCAAATTGGACATCTTCACTTATAATATTTTCTTCTGAGGGTTCATAAAGCTGCCCAATAGCCAAGAAAAGTGCAAGTACACGCTCTGGGTAGGATTTATAGACTGAAACTGGAATTGCGCCAGATATCCAAAGTAGTGGTGCTATTTTCGGCCAAAGTGAGGAATCTCACCCACATCACGAAGCGGCAAATGTCCTGAATACTAATTTTTGAACCCGCGAAAAAAGTATTTTTCTGCACGGATTTCTGAAAATTTCCTATCATACTTCTTCTTCCTGTCTAGTTCAACGTAAGCCCAACATCTGTACATCAAACCGGAAAGACGGTTTGACAGCTTGTACATATTTCCGCACTTTGGACACAATTTTTTGTTCCGGATGACATTGTGTTGACATAAGAACTCCATTAACTCATCCGAACTCATACTCAAAAAGTTGCACCCTGTACAAATGCCCATTTCTCAGCCATATTCAGCAGACTTTGACGAATGTGCACGAAATTTATTTTAAATCAAATACATAATTCGAAAAGCACAAGCGATTACACATATTTTGTATGTGCAAAAATGCCAATAATGAAATTCAATTGCAAGAGAACCGCGGGTGACCGCCAACTGTTTTCTGAACGTAAATTCTTTATAATTCGCGGTACATCGAGGACATTTTTTCAAAATTTGAGGCCATGATGGACCTATACTAAACATTTAGCAAAAAGTTTTATAATAATCTTATTAATAATCATAAGGAAGAACATTGATTAATTTATTAGATTGTTGAATTTTGACCACTGCGCAAACCTAGTATCCATTATTTCATTTAAATTTTTCAAGTAAATAATATCTTTCTGAACCAAAATAATATCTTATACTTGAATTGATATTAACTAGTATCAGAATGATACAAAAAAGTGTTATAATGATATGTTAAAAAATATCAATTTGAAATTGCTTAACATATCAATTCGATACATGGTCATATCGGAGTTAAATTGATATGTGCAGTTTTTCACTGTTCGGATTTCAATATTGTCAAAATGGCAATGTAGTTGTGTGTGGTTATTTGTGGTCTTGAAAAGTAGTTTCATATTTACCATGGAGATCCTTTAGCATACTTTTTTGCATACTTATTGGTATTGATAGTTAATGATTAAGTGAACAAAAATGAGCAGCTAGCTAAACTAAATAAGTACTCAAGCCCTTCTTGTTCTTTTGTTTCTTGTTTCCTTCAACTCAGTTACATTTTACTCAGTGGTTTACAAAGGTCAAGTTATGGAAGTTATCAATTTTGGCTAATTCCCGTTATATAAAAGGCAACCCTCTTGAATGCTGCTCCCTTTTTTTTTTGTAATATACAGTATCCACGCATGCAATGAACCAAAAAAACAAGGAAATCTTCACTGTGACAACTTACTTTTGCATGGCCAAGCTGAGACCTTGCAGCTCCCTATGGACGTGAGCAGTGCAAGCAGCAGGAATCCGAACCATTCCCCACAGTGGGTTAAGTACAAGACAAGGGCGGACGCAATACAACGCACGCACACACACACACACACACACACACACACAGAAAAGTGCATGAGGTGCAGGAGCAAACAGAGAGAAGTTGTTAGCCTCATTAAGAAGTCGATTCTCAACGCAGCGGAAAACTTACCTGAAATGCTGGCGTGTCATATGCTCGCCATTGAACAAACGATTCCAAAATGCAATCTACGAAAGAAATGAGAAGCAACGAAAGCCATAAGGCAAAGGCATGCATAGAAAACAGGGCAGGTGAAAGGGAGGAGACGGGTAACAGGAACAGGAACAGGAAAAGTCAAATCAACTTCAGGCCATGACAGAGAAATAGACAGGCGACAGACGACAGACGATGTACCCAGTGGTACCAGGATAATGATAATGACTATGAAAGTGCAGTACCTGGCATCGTAGCCCAGCAGCGGACTCTCATATGGGCAGCTGCTAATGCGCAAATTTATGGTGCGTCAATGTAAGCGAGTGCCAGGGAAAAATGAGAAAATGAGAAAATGAATGCCGGCATGAGCAGGAGCAGGAGCAGGAGCATGAGCGTGTGAGCATGGGTCTGAAGTGGTTCTACAAGCATGTCTGACCAAAGCAAACATGGCCAAACATTTTCACAGTTTGCACAGTTTCACTTTGTGTGTACGTGTACCCACCCCAGTGTGGTGCCCGTTATAAGCTCCGCCTGTGCGCTCAATGTCTCCGCTATGAATTCATCATTGTAGGCATCCTTGGGACGATACCAGCGCCTGCCGCCGGGCAATACCAATGGACGCTCCGATGATGGCACTAGGGGACCAAAGGCGCGCTTCGAACGCTTGGGATTGTTTTTGCGCACCAAATGCTCCTCGAGCTCTTCAATGACATTGTGTTTCTGGCATGGCCATGTCATCAAGCAAAAAAACATGCAGAAGTAGAAGAAGAGAACAAGAACAAATGTTGAAGTGGTATTCACTTGGTGGTGCCTACTCCACTAATTGTCTTTTGGTTTCTGCATTTTTCTGCTCCAGCTTCTTCTTATTCATCTTCTGATTCAGCAGCTGCTGTTCGAGAGCTTTATTCGACTACAAACAAATTGGCAGTAATTTATCAAAATTGCAACTCAATTAAAAGGCTAACTAAACTACATTTGGAAGCGCACATTATGCTGCAAGTAGAAAAAGACAAAAACCAAATGGCATTTTAGTTAATTTGATTTGTGGAGACAACGAGAAGACGAGGAGAAGAGACATCTGGCCCAAGTGAGAAGATGAGGAATAAAAATAAAAAACGAAAAAAAAAAGGGCAGGAAATCTTCGGTACGAGTCCGAAGCGTATTTAAACTTATATTTATATGATTGGGGATTGGAATGTGTTCAAAATGGGAATAAAATTGAATATCAAAAATGTTCTTTAATCTTTACGAATTTAGAAAAAAAGCGTAAGGCATACAGATTATAATAAGAACTGGTTCGTTTCAGTGGCTCACACAGTTTAACATTCAATTTTAGAGCTAACTGTTTGCCGGTTTGCGCATTCGAAATTTTCAATATTAAGACCAGTTTCTTATATCAAAACTGCAAGCAATAACGCACCGATATTAAAGTTTTTTCATAACCGAAACCCGTTGATCTTTATTGTTGGAAACAATAGAGCCCCAACCAAACCGATTCGTTGGCACTGGTACTGGTTCGGCTTATTTGTAAACTATAGCAAAGGGTTTTATAAATTTGCCCAGAAGTTTGCAACGCATAGTAATATTCATTTCCGAACCCATAAACTATATAGTATATTCTTGATCTTGATGAGTCCGTCCGTCTGTTTATTTCTACTCACACTGGTCTCTCAGTTTAAAATCTATCGAGCTTAAACCTTGCACAGAGTTTTCTTTTTACTGCACGCTAGAAAATATGTAGGGATCGACCAAATCGGTTTGCTATATCTTATAGCTGCCTCACTGCCCATTGGTCGATAAATGGGTCTTAGTGAGAAAACTTTTTTGTTGTCAATGTTAGCGTGCCCAAACTCGATCATTATTAATTTTAAATGCTTTCAAACAGATTTGCTAAATTTGGTCAAAATCGGATTACTACATCTGATAGCTGCCTTAGGAACTATTGGTGGGAAAATGGGTCTTAGTGAGAAAAACTTTTTTGTTTTCAATTTAATCGTTTTTAAAATCCGCGATTGTTAATTTGATATGCCTTCAAACATATTCGCGAAATAAGCTGAAAATCGGATGACTATCTATCGGAAAGTCGGTATTAGTTGGAAAATTTTTTTGATTAATCTGCTAGCGTTCGGGGTCGGAAATGAATATTTCTATGACTTCCAAGCTTCTGGGCAAAATTTTTATAGTTTTAATCAGGGCTTAATACCGGAACCGGTACCGGAACCGTTAACCGAAATAAACCGTTTCAAATCAAGTACCGGAACCGATACAAATTTTTGTTTGAGAATGGATAACCGTTAACAGTTATTAATGGAACCGATATCACCGAAACGAAACCGAAGCGTTGGTACCGGTACAGTTTCGTTTTTTTTCGCCTTTTCACAACGCATCGTAGTTTTGGTCAAGCGTTGGAGAACAACCCACAGGATGCTAAAATATTTGCAGGCGGAAGACATCATCAACATTTGCTCCGGTTTTGCGACTTTCTTCTGCACCGGAAGTGTGGGACACAGATCGCGAAATTGTACGCATATTAGAACCAGCGGAGGTGGCCACAACTGAACTTTAATCTAGTTTTGGGTGATTTTTATATTTCATTTGGATACACTGCAAATTGGAAATATGAAAAAATTCGTCCTCTCTAGCGAAAACGTATATTCAAAGAAAGCGAGGGAAATCACTTTTTAAAACAATGCTTTTTTATGTGGCATATTTTTGAACCCTAGTTATAACGTAACGCTAAGTACTGAGCAAAAAAATTGTACATGAATCAATCTTTTACAAAATAATTATGCACAAATTTCGTCGGTTGCTGATCAATCACTGCTTAATGATGAATGCAGTTCTAATACTAGTTCATCTAAAAGCGTCGAAGAAGTTGAGGCATATTTGATATTGCAGGAAAAGAAACTTGGTGATAAAAATACATCAATTGTGTCAACAAATAAGTTTTAATTCCATTAAGACTTTTTTGATACTTAAATGTGTTCGAAACCATGAAAACATTCTTAACTGGAGGTCAAAATCATTCACAAAGTTCCCACAATTGTATGTGAAATCAAAAGTCTTGCTTTCTGTTCCAGATACGCAGGTTAGCGTGGAACGGCTATTCTCAAGCGTAAAATTTATAATGAATCTGCTAAGATGTTGGTGTTGATGTTGATGTTGATGGACTCAACCATAATTGAATTGAATTTTGACTCGTTTTATTACACAGGAATAAAATGTATTAGGTTTATCTCCGAATTTAATTTTTCCAATATTAAAAATAAGTACTACGTACCGGTATACCGAAATAAAAATCCGGGTACCGTATCGATACCGAATACCGAAATTAGTTGAAAACCGAAATAGAACTTTTAACCGAAACATCCATTTCGGTACGTACCGGTACCGGAACCGAAATTCGTTTCGGGATTAAGCCCTGGTTTTATTGATGTTTTAACAGAAACTCGAATGATCTTTGCGCCATATTGATTTGCAGGACAACTGTTATATAACGCTCTTGAAAATGAACCTGTAAATTGAAATAGTGACATACACGTACTTATTATTATGCATTATTAAGTGAAAATTCGTATTATTTGAGCTTTGCCAGTCTTGAAGTAAGTAAGTGATTTGAATAAATTGATTTGGATGTAGATCAGAATGAATCCGAAACGCGCTTCGGGATTCAACTGACCCTGATTTTAAACGAGTTTCTTAAATTCATTGAAAGTATAAGCAACCAATTTTCAACGATTTAAGAATCTATGAACCAAGGTTCGAACCATAACCTTTGCTTCCATTGGGTTCGTTTTCTCATGTTGCTTTTTTTTTTTGCAAATTTAGGTGGATTTACTGCATTTGTTTTGCTCATGCACCCACCATCCAGGTGGATTTTGAAGCCATCTACTTCATCCTCATTTATTTCATATCCAAGTACTTGTCAATGAAAATTATGTATTTTTGGAGGATAATTGTGAGTAACTGAACTGAAAAATTTAAAATATTGGATGTGCCTTTTATATACAAGACACCTGCAGATATTGCTCAAGAGACAGATGCGCATACTAATTCCCCTAGATCTTAACCACTGTGCTAAGTTCACACAGGCAAATAACACTAGGCAACAAGGT
The DNA here is from genome assembly GCA_037044535.1 of Lordiphosa magnipectinata. Taxonomy (NCBI): domain Eukaryota; kingdom Metazoa; phylum Arthropoda; class Insecta; order Diptera; family Drosophilidae; genus Lordiphosa; species Lordiphosa magnipectinata. The sequence continues at coordinate 85,999 of JBAMBO010001377.1, forward strand.
CCAGTATATTGAAGGGTTATGGGTGATTCTATATGATTCTATATGTTTTCAGAAATGGTTCATCACGTCGTGATATTCAGTAATTTGAGCCCATTTGGACCTTTTTCAGACGCGTTTTGTGGGGAACCTTTACCTTTGTTTTGAGTTTTTTTTGATATTATCGTAAATCACTATTTCTTAACTCTAAAATATACTATCCCAAAAAATTGTACGATTTTTTTAAGCATTGATATACCATTTTGAAAACATAGTCTCGATAATAATAATTAATACTGCACAAAAGTATGCCTTACAGAAACACTACATCCGGAAGAATTTCAATGAAAATGTTGTACGATTTTTTTAAGCATTGATATACCATTTTGAAAACATAGTCTCGATAATAATAATTAATACTGCACAAATGTATGCCTTACAGAAACAGTACAACCGGAAGAATTTCAATGAAAATATTCAACAAAAATGGTAAAAATGGTATATGGGCATTTCCACAGAAAAGTCCACCGAGTCAAAAAAATTGAAGGTGCTTAAAAACACTTTTTTTTGTCATATTTTCATGAGGAAACAATCCAAATTAACTAATATGAGCCAAACTTAAACATATTAATGGCCCAATTTGAGATTTTCGAATGCAAAGTGTCGCAAGCGCCATTTTTATACCCGTTACTCGTAGAGTAAAAGGGTCTACTAAAGTCGTGCAAATGTATGTAACAGGCAGAAGGAATCATTTCCGACCATATAAAGTATATATATTCTTGATATTCTCAACAGCCGAGTCGATATAGCCATGTCCGTCTGTCCGTCTGTCCGTCTGTCCGTCCGTCCGTCCGTCCGTCCGTCTGTATGAACACCTAGATCTCAGAGACTAGAAGAGCTAGAGCAACCAAATTTGAAATGTAGACTCCTATTGTCTGCACGCAGATCAAGTTTATTTTCAATTTTTGCCACGCCCCCTCACGCCCCCGCAATTTGGAAAAAACGTCATATCTCCTACAGTTTTGATGATAGATGGTTCGTACTTTCTAGAGATATCTAGTACTTAAAATTATTTATCGATTTGCTGAAGGAATGATAAAGATCGGATGAACGATACTCAAGTTATGAGCAAAAAACGATCAGTTAACACCCACCACCCACCCCACTCATAACCTAAGCATTGCGTTCAGCAGCAATCTTAGTGAGAGAGAGAGAGCGAGAGAGAGAGACGAGTTAAAAAATGTTGCATACTTTTCGGCTGACCCACCTCAGGCATACAGTAAGGCTATTAAACATTTGTTTCCATGAGTAACGGGTATATCGAAGTCGGTTAGAGCCGACTTTAAGTTACGCTCTCGTTCTCATTTGGATACGTTTTGTTGTCATTAAAATGCCTTTAGATTGCATTGATTTTTGGACTCTAAAATATTTCTAAAGGTACAAAGAGTTAATAAATATTACATAAGACACCATAAGAAACTATGTGATTGTAATTAACTGTAAGTTTTTGCATTATATTGTAACAAAAATAACAGAAATAAAATGAGGAAATTTTAGTTACGTAACGGCAGGTAACGTCACGTTAGATACTTATGCAAATAAAAAAAAGTTGAGAAAATATTTTTGAATAAAGTTACCTGGAAAATAAACTTGTATTATTTCAAATCATACCAAAAAAAATTGTATACCAAAAGCTTTGCCCAATTCTCAGAGTTTTGTAATATTCTAAAGCACAAAACCACTTCCGTTTTATGTAACGTCACGTCAGCATATATGTTTGCTTATATCTTTAACTCCTTATGACCAATTGATGTCATTGTTTTTGCTAATTATAGTGCTACTTAAGTGCTACCCAAATGTTAAACAATCCTTTTAAAAATCCAAGATTTTCATATTTTTTAAAAACATTTTATTATTCAAACGTAACGTCACGTCAGTTTGGGAAAGCCCATATCTTCATGGAAAAAAAATCGTAGAATTGTTTGGGATAGCTTATTTCAAAGTTAAGGTGTAGTTCTTTCTGATAATATCAAAGAAAGTAAAAACAGAAGTATAGGTTATCCACAAAACGAGTATAAAAAGAGGCATTTTTTGTATCCTTAAGCTCAAACTACTAAAAAATCTCGACGTGATGGACTATTTCTGAAAACAGATTCGTGTTCAGCTCACGAAAATCATCTAGAATCACCACCGACCCTTGAATATACTGGAAAAAGTCAAATTTTGTTCCCTTGTGTAATTTATCCAAATTTTATAAATTTAGCCATGATTGAAGATTTTACAGGATTTAAAACTTAAACTAGTAAACTGGTTCCAAAAGCAAATAATTTGATCAAATATGGCCGGAAAGTTCCCCAATTCGGCCTATATAGCCAAATTTTCATTAAATTTTATACAAATTATTTGCCTGTGCTTGCTTTTTTTTAAAATTGGCGTGCAATAAACATAACCATAAACAGCCGAGTGTAGAGGTGCTGCCATCCTACTATTAGGGCCTTTCCTGCCCAGCCGGTGTGACCGTGGAGCAAATGCCCAAATTAATAATCAACCTACATGAGACATGATTAATTGCACAAAAAACACCTATAGGTAGTTGCAAAATCTAGGTGGATTTCGATTTGAGCAAAAACAGGAACATGAGAAAACGGCTCTTAGTTTAGGAACCGGTCCGCGAATCTGTGGAACGAACCTTTTGCAGAATAGGAGTGTCTTGCAGCTTTGATATAACTACCAAATTCGAATGATCTAACTGAAAGACGGTTTAAGTCAATCTATGGTAATCGCATTTTCTGGATCGGAACGATAAGCAAAGTCGGACTTCTGTATGTCCGTCTGCCTCTAACCAGGTGACATTTTACACAGAGTCTTCTTTGCTCATTTACACATTCCTATGAATGGAAAGTTAAACTATAATAATCTACACTCTGCATCCATTTGTCAGGCACAATATGATCTAAAATTTACATCACAAATGGTAAGCAATTTTTGTCAATTTTCGTGCATACAATTTTTCAACAAAAACGAACTTTATGATAAGGTTTTAAGAGCTCATCGCGGATTTGTTTAAACAGATTGCAAATCAGTTTGAACAGGGAAATTATTTTATAAATCAAACTGAGATTTGACATTAGCATTGTCTCAATTTTGAAGACCCGATTTTAAACAGTGTAAATCTACTAGATTGTTAAATCCATTTAGAATCCTTAAGTAGATCGTCATACTTATGTCACTTTCAAGTTAAAAATGTACTTTAACAGACGGACTTCCTGCAGCATCTATGTCCTTGAGACACTTACCTTTTGCTTCTTGAAGCTTTGCTCCTCTCTAAGCTCCATCTCCTTCTCCCGGTTCGGCTGCTTGGCCTCGTCCTCTTGGCGATTGTCGCCATTTGAGTGCGAAAGTTCCGCCACTTCCAGGTCATTGGCATCGCATTTATTCTCATTATTCTCGTTTTCAGCTGCCTCTGATGGCTTTTCAGCCTCAGATATGGATATGGCTACAAGGGAAAGTTAGACAGAGAAAGAGAGAGAGAATACGCAAAGTGCGGGCCATTAGAAAAATTTAATTACAGTGGCCCAGGCCATAGTTTTTTTGCACCTGCATCCCCAATTTCGCCCAAGGCCGCCTTTGCCTCCTCCGGCACCACCTCCTGTTCATCGATTTGCGGCTGCTGCTGCTGCTGAAGCTTGAGTGTGGGCAGTAAATCGGCCAGTTGTTTGGTCACCGCATCCAGGGTGGACTGTATGGTTGAGGGTAAAGTGGAGAGAGCTGCCAGCTGTTTTTGCACATCGGCGAGCTGTTTTTCTAAAGCGAGTTCTTCCTCCGTTTTACATGGTGGAGCGGGTGGTGAGTCCAGTTTCACCTCGTCATACGTCTCCTCCTCTGACTCCTCGATGGGTTCAGCTTCAGTTGGTTCCACTGACTCTTCAGACACCTCTTTGGGCTCATCTGCCTTCTCCAACTGCTCCTCTTCTGCCTCAGGTAATTGCTCTAAATTTGGCACTTCACTGTCAGTGGGCAGTGGTTCCTCTGCTAACAAAGTCTGCTCTTCCTTTTCCACGGGCGGCGAGGGGTTGAGCTCTGGTTCCGGCGGAGGTGTTGCTTCCTTTGGCGCCGGCTTAACTTCCGGCTAACACACAGATGTGTGGAATATTTCAGTGAACCAAGTCAGTTGCTCTCACTTGTTCAGCAACTCATACTCACCATGGGCGACTTGTCGCGTGGCGCCGACTTGACTATCTTCACCTTGTAGGCATTGGCCGCTCTTCGTTCCGCCTCCAATTGCTGTTTGCTCTTGGGCACCGGTCGATTTGGACGTTGCAAGAATGTCGACCACTTGCGATTCTCCTTATCCTTCTCCAGCTTGGTCTTGGTCACCTCCTCGTTAATGGAGCGCAGCACATCGCTGGACATGCAAACGCCCGGCTTGGGAAAGATTCTATAGAAATTAACGCTATGATATAGAAGCAGTTAAATTCCTCGCCCCTGGCATCTACAATGGGAATGTCCACTTTAACGCACCCCAGGACATTGTGCTCTTTGAGCACCTCCGTCTCGCCGGACAGCACAGCGGCAATTTCCTCTTCCACCAGCTTAATTTCCGACTGCTCTGACAGCGCCGAGCATGGACGATCGGGTAAATCGGGCAAGTACAAGCCATCTTCAACCACATCCACGCCGCCGTCTTCCGAATGCACTTCCGACACGACTTGAGGACATTCATCCACCTCGACTGCCGGTAGTGGGGGTGGTAGTGGAACTGGCTCCAGTTCCGGAGTGTCAGCATTTGTGGCTTCCGTTGGCGATGGCGTTGGTGACTTGGTCAACGAACTTTCGCTTATGGGAAACTTCTGGAGACATTCGTAGGCCTCCTCCTCGTTCTCGCTGCAGAAAAAAATGATAAATGAAGCCACCAGCATCAGCTGTGCTGGCTTACCGATAGACTCCAAAGTAAAAGACGCTGCCACTGTTCATAATCAGACGATGCGCCTCGTCGTGGGTCAGAGGCGTGGCAGCCGTATCATTGATACGCACAATGACATCCTCCTCACGTAAACCAGCCTCATCCGCTATGCTGCCCTCAGCGACCTGACAGAGAGACAAGGCTGATTACTTAAACAGATTCCAAAACTGATACAGATCCAACAGATACGGATGCGCGTTCGAGCACAATAGATGGCTATGGATGTGGGTATTTTCTATTAGCCATCGCGGCGTGTCGCGTGCTAAGTGCATAAAAATAAAACGCGCGCAAAATGTCAACAAAACAGAGACCAGACCAAAAGACCCAGACCCCCACACACACACAAACACACACTCACACATTTAGACCAACCAAGACAATGCCCATAAGTACATGCAGTGTAAAGCGAGGGTAGCTCGTAATTCAATTTAAGGCTTGAGTTAACCCTGAGAGTCTTAATAAGTTTATGTAAAAATTTGGAAAATATAATTGGTTTATTTTGTTAGTTAATTGCATCAATAAAGTGTGCAAAATACTTGAAGCATCTGCAACAAATTGCAATTCGCCCTGCAGTTTATTTGTATGCAAATAAATATAACTCGACAATTTTCCTGGAAGAATAATCACTGCTAATTAGCATTGTGGCAGCTTTAGCACTTACAGGCAGATCAAGTTTATTTCCCAGTTTGCCACTGAAACTGTGCAAAGTTGAATGTAGATGGATACTTTAGACTTTTTTACTTGGAATTCGTCTATAAGAAACATGGAAATGCGGGGAGGTGAATTTCCAACGATTATTGTTGGGCTTTAAGGGAAGTAACTACTTGGGGAAATTATGTGTTTTCGAAGGTTTAAAAGGGGGAAATAGCTTTTTATAGAAGGAGAGAAACACATTTTTTTGATTTTTTTCCTTTTAGGTCGTTTTGGGACCGTTTGGCCTAATTCCCGAATTCAAAAGGTCTTCTTCGTATGTATGCATCGGTGTGTAAGGCTCGGCTAACGATATGAATGTATGCGACGAACTATACGCGCTCTCTCGTTCTCTCTCGGATAGACTCTCTCTCTGCTTATGTTAAGCCCTGGCGCAACTCTTGAGTCTGCAACCTTTTCAAATAACATTTTGAGAGTTTGGTCTTCGAGAAGCACACAATTTAAGACCAATTGACTGAGTTGGGCCTGTTATTCGTTTGCTGTTAGACCGATCATTGCTGTGTGGTCAACCACAGCCACTTAACAGTGAGTGCGATAACAGAACACATTCGGTTGCGGGAAGCCCGGGCCCCTTTTATATTTGGTTTTTCGGTCAGTGACGTGAGCAGAGCGAACTGAAAAAAGGGTTGAGAGTTATTTACGAGATATGCCCCTAAAGGGTTACACGCAGTTAGGAAGCCCGATAAAGCGAATTTTCAAGAATTAAATAATTTAAAAAATTTTTACACTTTTTTATGGTAATAATATATTTCCATATTCCAGAGGATCAGAGACATTAATAAACAACAAATTCAAAAACCAAACCTTACTTGATTTGGTTCATTTCACTTGCTCTGAAGAAGAAAAAAGTGATTATTGTCAGACTTGTCATTGAATCGAGTCTAGTATTTTTGCATTGAAAGCACACAAATCAAAAGACGTCTTATCGCACTGCACTATCGCGCACGTTTGTAGCTACACGTCTAAGATGCAACTTATTCTTTTCTGTCTGGTACGGTGCTTAGGTGAAGTTAAGATCTGATCATTTTTAGAACTTTTAAATCATTTTTATTCAAAAATTTTCAGATCCATTGTACGAAAATCTCTAGAGATTTCTGGAACACTCCCGAATAATATACATAATTTCTATAAATCTTTGATATAACGAATTTGATTATATATTACGATTAAAAACATAACGAAAATAATTGGAAAATATTAAAGATTAATGCAGTGTTTCAAGTATCTCTAAACGAGATTGGCTTGAAATAGAAATGTGTAAACTATTGGTATAAGATATAAATTTAAAATTTTAAAATATGAAGCTAGCTGCTAGTGATTTTTTCATCCAAAATAAAGGTTGAAAAAAGAGAAGACGTCATTACTAATAATTTTTCAACGCATTGGAAAAAAGAGGTGCGACATTGTTATCAAATCCGCTTAATATTGCATGCTTTTTTTTTAATCCCAGGTATCAAAGCTTAGTATTCGAAGAATAAAAAAAATAGATAATACTTATTAGGTATTAATATACAAAAATAAAAGTCCAAAACGTTACTAAACGTAACTTTGAACTCGATAGGTAAAGACGAGGTGAAAATGCTTGCCAAATAGCTCAATTTTTGGGATTCGATTCCGGAAAAAGTAAAATATTGATTGTTAATTGTATCGAAGTGTTTGATGGCGTAAAGCTTTTACCTAAGGATACAAAAATTGTTAAATTTTTTAATTTTTTTCTGGAAAATCAACATAGCTTGAATCAACTTAGCTTAGCAGTTCCAGCCACACAAGTGATAGTACAACCAGCATATTTTTTTCATCGAAATTTGTTTTATCAGACTTAAGAGCCAATATCGATGCAAATATTTAATTTAATTTTTATTTCGGTATTTTCTCAATGCTACAGGTACATAAGTACATACTATAAATTAATGCATCGGTCACAAAAACAGAGAGATCACATGAGATAATAAAAATACAAAATATATAAAAAAAAGTATGAAATATAAAATATTATACATAAAATATAATCCTAACAAAACTAATACAATACTAAACTTTTTCTAAAACGTTTATAAAATCTATGTCTTTGGAGATGATTAGTTAACTGAGATTTAAAATGCGTTGCGTTCCCAAGAGTTTTAATGTTATGCGGCAGGTTATTCCAGTAGCGGGCAGATTGAATGAAAAAGTATTTTTCTGAGCTGGTCAGGTTTACACGCTGGCAAACTATGTTTTTCGTTCGTGTTGACACAGCAAGTTGTATATTATGAAATAAATAGTCAAATTCTTTTGTCGTTAGAATCTTAGGGACTAGTAATAAAGTACGGAGTCTGATCCACGACTCCAAATCTAGGCCTAGAATTTTTTTAGCAAAGTGCGAGATATGGTCTCTCGACCCAGATTCAATACATATATTACGATTGAATTAAGTGTCACCTTTAGCCTTTGCATACTGCTTGCGTCACTTATACCAAATATGTCCACACCATAAAATAGAGTAGGGATGAGACATGTTTTGGCGACCAAAAGCCTTGGATGAAGAGGAATGAGTTTTTGAGTAAGCGACAGCTGCCTAACCAACCCGAATGTTTTCCCGAACACTTTCATAATGTGGTCGCTCCACGTTAGGGTATTATTAAATTGGATTCCCAGGTTAGTGGTATCATTGGCATATTCTAGCGGAACAGATAACCAACATTAAAAACCTTTTTGTAAATTACCAAATATTTCGACTTTTTAGGATTTAGCGCCAATCCATTCGCTTTAGCTAGAATGCTAGAATATATATTACACTAGGCAACAAGGTCCAGTATATTGAAGGGTTGGTGGTGATTCTATATGATTCGTGTGCTCTGTATATTCTTCATTGGAAAAAATCGTAGAATTGTTTGGGATAGATTATTTCAAAGTTGAGGAGTAGTTCTTTCCGATAAGATTAAAGAAAGTCAAAATAAAAGTAAAGGTTCCCCACAAAACGCGTCTAAAAAGAGTCAAATAAGGCATATTTTCTATCTTTAAGCTCAAATTACTAAAAATCTCGACGTGAGGGACCATTTTTGAGAACAGATTCGTGTTCAAAACACGTAAATCATCTAGAATCACCACCAACCCTTCAATATACTGCAAAAAGTCTAATTTTGTGTTATTATAAAGTCTTAAATAAAATTCCATCATAATGAAGTTAATTAAAGTTTTGTAAAATCTATATTATTCTCTGTTGTTTTAAAATCCACATATACAAGTATTATGAAACTAATCAAATTGAAATGTCTTTATGAAATGACACATTCTTAAAGATCTATTTATGTTTTCAAAGCAAATTTAGAATTTATTAAAAATTATACTTTTATTATCCAATAACTGATTACCTAATTCGATGTTGATGAATAATTTGAACTACTTGTATCAAAAATATATTTCTTTAGTTTATTAAATGACTTTAATAAAAAACTTGGCTACGCTTTTTTAGAAGTCGAATGATACTCAAATCTTTAGTAAGAAGACTTTTTAACAAAGTTGAGTAGTCATTGGAATTCTCCAGTTGTTTTTTAAAGGCTCTAAAGTCATCTTTCATCCTGAGTTTCAATAATTATCCGCCAGCACCTATTTTAACTTTCGAAAAAATGTTGAGATTTTAAAACGGGTTTCACACCAAATTTGCTAAAGTGAAAATTTTGCGATTTTAAAACGGGTTTCACACCAAATTTGTTAAAGTGAAAATGGGAGCACGGCTGATTATCATCAAAGACGATGTAAATATCATTAAATAACATTTTCGTTTAGTTCAGATTTCGGTTAGTGAATCGTTCCTGTGAACCTCTTCTCTTTTTTTAAAGAACTAATGACAGCACTCCCATGACGCTCCGCTCATTTTGTTGAATGAGTGTTGACTCAACCCTCGTGTTTTTGTGGATGCGTGTGTGTGTGTGTGCGTATCAACTAGTTTGCCAATTAAAAATCGCATTTGTTGCGATTTTTCGTTGATATATATAAATTTTTTGTGTTGTTGTCGACGAGTTTGTTTTTAAATTAAAATTTCTATAAATTAATGGATGTGGCATTATGTGGCTCATTAGCACCAAAATGCATGGGCCTGTCGATTAGATAAACAAAGTCTGTGAAAATCACTTTAATTAACTAAAAAATGGTAAATACTGCAGTCCACGCACACACCAACACACACACACACACACACACACACACATACAGACACACGCGGTCACTTCATTACGTAATTGAGCAAACAAGTGAAAATGCAAAATTTTCCATTAAATTCTAAACAAGATTTGATCAAAGTGGAAACAAACGAATGTTGTTAGCTGGTACAGGTGAATGACAGGTGAGATTTTGACACAGATTCGCGGTTTTTTTTTTTTATTTTATTTTTTCCCTTTTTCTGCGAAATTGAGCCTAACCTTAACCACAGTCAGCGGATATTCGTAGTCAGAGCCACCCACTAGCCGGAAGCCCCAGGGCACATTCTCAAAGCGGCACATTTTAATATCGAGCACCATTTTCGGGGAGATTTATTTCACACACGTTTAACTCGGGCACAATTGCAAACCAAATGAGTCCACCGTGTACAATGAAGTGGGAACAACGTTGGCAACCAACTGTTGCCAGCAATGGCATCAGCTATCGATTGATAGAGAGTGAGAGCACCACACACTTACAACTTAATGAAGCATACTTTTCACCTGGCTATGGGTTATGCTAATGAGGCTGCCACTTGCTATGTTGGATGAAGCTTAATCTGTGAAGACAGCTAAATAACAAGTACCACAGAAATAGAAATACTCCTGCAAGGAGTAGGAGTAGTTCCTATACCTAGACTGAAGTTGCTGAAAAAGTGCATTGAACTGGCGCAGCTTACAGAGCTCATATAAATAGCTGAGGTCTTGGTGCAGCACCAGGCCATATATTAAAGGCATTCACATGTTGGACAACAGTGCGCTTTATGGCCGTGGCCGTGGCCAGGTGCAGTTACTGCTGTTGCTGTTGGCTCTGGTATCGACCCTGCAGTGCCATCAACTGCACGTGGGTACACACAAATTGTGCGGTCAGGCACTGTCCGATGCCATGGACGTGGTCTGTGTGAATGGTTATAATACTCTCAGGCAGCAGCAGAAGCGGAATGGCGAACCAGGTTCATCCCACTACGCGTTGAGTCCCCTACTGACCAGCCTGTATGGCAGCGAGGTGCTCATCAAAACTCGACGTCAAAGGCGACAGGGTGGAAGCAGCGGTATCTACGATGAATGTTGTCGTAAATCCTGCAGATATGAGGAATTGTCGGCCTATTGCCGCCAGTGAAGCACACTTCCAACCACTCACCCACAACACTCATACTCATACTCGATACTGTACTCATCATCTATTCGTAATCGTATACGTACTCATTTATTTATACAGCGCAAAAGTTTGACTAATGAATAAAAGTAGACAGTGCAAAGTGCAAAAAAAGAATTCATCATCGTAAAAGTTGTAAAGAATTTGCGCCAAGAAGATGATGATGACTAAATTGAGTTGGTTGTTAACCAACGTCTGCTGCCTCCTGCTGCTGCTGGCATTTGCCTGGATACCAAACGCCCACGCGCGCATCGGTAAGTACAGTTGGGGATGGGTGGTATGGGGGGTATGGGGGGTAGGATGTAGCTTCATTGGTATTCATAAATGCATGACGGGGCACAAGGCCTTGCCGATGATGTTTAATTGGCTGACAGCATCTCCTCCTCCTCCTCCTCCTTCTTCATTTGCATAAGTCAGCGGTATAAAAAAAAAGTTGTGAGCATTGACATTGAAGCAGAAGCAACAGCTACTCCAAAATGCACTCAACCTGTCCCCCACTAAACTTTAACACAGTTTGACACCGACCCAGACCCCGACCCAGACACCATTTTGTGTGTCTGGTATATAAGCCAGCTCACTTAACCAGGCCAGCCACAGTTCTCGTTCAGCCTAATCTCCGTGCATAACCGTGCATAAACCAAACGTAGTCTAACCATGTGCCACTCCATTTCCAAGTCATCGGTGGCTTTGCTGGTTGCCCTGTGCTTTTTGGCCGCTGCCGCCCGGGGCTCGCCATTCAACTACAATGACAATGTTATGCTCTGCAGTGTCAGGCTGAATGAAATGATGTCCATGTTGTGCAAAGAGTTCAATACTTTGATTCCACACAAGCGCGGTTCACGTAAGTCTTATTCTATTGTAGGATTCCCTTTAGCTCACCTTTAATATTCTTTATATATAGCCGCCACTGAACTGGATCCGCTTGATCCCATACAGTATATCGAAGAGAAAGAATCGGCGAGCTTATCATCAGCGGAAATGTCACCCTATCGCTACTATCAGGAAACTCCCCTTAGTTCTTTGAGCAGCATACGGCGTCGCGAACGGGATGGCATTGTGGACAGATGCTGTAAGCGTTCCTGCCCCGTCAGTTACCTAATGGAGTATTGCGCTGTACCCATGTAAATAGAGATAGAGATAGAATGAGGGGCATAATGATCAGGATCTCAACAATGTCGAGCACCAAAACTGGAATACTAACAGTACACAATGAATATTTCTCCAACTAGATTTATACTCAGCAACAAATATATATATATACAAAGAGCACATAAGAACCCAATTTTTAACAAATTTTCATAGCTAATAAAGGAGTATGAACACAAAGGAGTCAAACTTGAATTTTATGACAAAGTCAGAGGAGGGTAAAAGAATAGGCGACACAGGTGCTTAGGTGGTATGCTTAATTCATTAGTCCATAGCGATTTCCTTTTTCACTGTCTGTTAGGCAGTCCGCTAGAGTTTCTTAGAGTTTTCCGTTGCTTATACCAGAGATTAAAACCGTAACTTTTAGCCGCTAAAAACACTTTAAAATTTGTAACCGAAAAAATTCCCTATAACCTTTATTAACATAACCGGTTATATTATTATCGAAACAAACAATTAATAATAATAATAATAAATTTATTTAAAACCAATTATACACATGCTTTATACAAAAAATTTCAAAAGAAAATATAACATACAAAAAATTTCAAAAGAAAATATAACATATCTAATTGCTAGAGGTTTTAAATAGTACTCGACTATGACTATATGTCGTCAGTCGGAGAATTCGCTTCTATTACTTTGTTGAGTTTTGTTTTATTTTATTTGAGGGTTCCCTAGATACCATACAAAAAGTCTTACTACACCCTGCTTCCCCGCTCGTCGCGAGATACAGGATCGTTGGGACCTAGTGTCGGATTAGGGGCCCACCAAATTTCTTTAGTTTATATTATTTGTGTTGTTGTGTTTTAAAAATATTCCGCCAAAATCCGTTTCCTATACTGGGTGGCCTGTTGCAGAAACTCTACTAAGCCCTTCCAATTAGTGTCGCTCGCATCATTTAAAATGTCTCTAATCTGAGTTGGGCTTAAGACAGGTTGGCTAAAACATAAAATTCTGTGCTCTCGTAGTATTGGACATCTACCCAGAAAATGATTTATGTCCTCTACCTCATTTGTGTTGCACAATTCGCATTTACTAGTTGGTCCTGTAATGAATCTGTTTCCATTTAAGAGTATCATGTCACTTCTTGCCTTAATAATCCATGACACTGCTCGGGTATCTACTTGTGCATATTTTTTGCCGACGGTATGGTCAAGTTCTCGGTAAATTCTCCATTCGCTTCTTAATTTTTGCTGCACGAGTTCTGTAAGTCTGTGTCTCTTAAGCTCCGCTAATAGTGAAATGCGATTGACATTCCATAAGGTCTCGTTGCCCCAGTTCCACTCTATGTTATGCAATGAGCTCAGTGTGAATAGCTCTTTTGCCCAGAATACATTTTTATCCAATACCAACTGCGACAGGATTCGTGGCAACCTATGGCTATCATATATAAACAGAGTTTTGTAGATATACCGAAGGTGCTGGTCCAGCATGTAGAATCTGCTACCGTATCTATCAGTATCTAGAGCAAGTGAATAGTGTGGCGTTGTTTGTGGCAGGTTATAGATACGCTTAATGAAAAAGGCTTCCAGCTTATCCACTTCCTCATGTTGGCCATAGCCCCAGACTAGCGCTCCGTAAGCTTGTATTGCCCTACACACGGCTTCATAAATTTTCCACTTCATTTCAGCGGAGACATTGTTTTTGGCGAGAAGGCTCTTCCAGGTTATGTTGATGCTTAGCTTTGCAGCCGCAGTTCTAGCTTTAACATGCTTCTTGAAATTTAAAGTGGGCGTCAACATAACTCCTAGATATTTGTACTCAGGTACAATCTTTATGGATTCTTATGAAATGTCCACAAACAATTATATGGTTTAATTTCAGTTTTTCCTCTATTAGTAAAAATTTCTGCAAACGTTAGTTTATTTGATGTACATTCTACAATGAAAATTTTACATACATTCTTTGCGCCGCACTGTTGCTAATGGGCACCAATGAAAGAGAGCGAACCAGAAAGAGAGAGAGTGCAGCTAACCAAAATCTTTACCTCATCTTTCCTTATACATATGTGTGATACACTGTCAATTTGTTCCAAAATGCACCACTTCTGTTCAAATTTGGCAGCAGCTAGCTCTGATTTTTTTTCAAAAACCTAAGTTTGGGACGAGATTAGCGAAATTGTTACAGTTTTAGCACCAGTAAAAGTTGCAACAACAAGAATGCAGAGCGAACAGTAAGTACTAGGATATTTTTATTTTATCTGGATTCAATGTAATATTGTAATAACTCAGCATTGATCAAACTTTTGTCTCACAAGTTAAAATTTAGAGAACCTAGTCTGTTTGAGAATGATGCAGAATCTTATTTGATGTCACGTGCAACAAAATCCGAAAATGAAACAGTTCTAATGACCAATAATCTGACATCTTCATTAAATATGTTTCTAAAACAAAAGGAAATCTAATTTCGGCTCTACCAAAGTATATATATATGACCTTGCAACTTGTTTAACGTATATAAGTTAAGGTTTGATTGATTGATTTTTGAACTGATTTTCATTCCAAAATTTCCTCTTAGTTTTGAACAATATTAGCTGAGCTCATTTCGAAACTCAGCAATAGATGGCGCAACTACTGTGGCCACTTTAATTAATTAATATAAAACTGTTTAGATTTAGTTAGTTTATTGGCTGGCTTCTGGTCGCGGAGAATGAGTTCAACAGAATGGAAAGAGTTGAAAGTGTGTATGTGCGAGTGAGTGTGTGAGTAAGAGATGTACAATACTTGAGCTAGTTTTATATTGTGTTAGTGAAGTGTGAACCAGTCGGGTGAACCGCATCTATGATTGGAGAGTGATGAACCCCCTAAATGATGCGTAGAGTCGACTGGGTTATCAGGAAAGTTGACGCTGAATCTATGACACGTTGTGTGGGCTTCCAGTGTTTGGAGGCTCAAGAGCCCGATTGAAGTGGTTGCTTGCCTGGTTGCTTGACAGCTTATTTGCCTGCTTGTTTCGCAGGAACATGGGATCCATATGTTGTTATACCCGTTACTCGTAGAGTAAAAGGGTATACTAAAGTCGTGCAAATGTATGTAACAGGCAGAAGGAATCATTTCCGAGCATATAAAGTATATATATTCTTGATCAGCATCAACAGCCGAGTCGATATAGCCATGTCCGTCTGTCCGCCTGTCTGTATGAACACCTAGATCTCAGAGACTAGAAGAGCTAGAGCAACCAATTTTGAAATGTAGACTCCTATTGTCTGCACGCAGATCAAGTTTATTTAAAATTTTTGGATATTGTCGGGTTAACTGGACATGTGATGCTGTATGTCAGTGGCTGATGTCGTTGAAGCTGTGGATCAGATATGTGTGCTGAGCGAGTGTACAACCGCCAATCACCGGTCTCTTTTTGACAAGGTGAAGAAGCTTCTTGAACTCTGATATGACGTCTTCATGTATGGATGAATGTTTTGGTTCGCTGCGAAAAGGTTGATCGTCTGCAGTTGAGAAGCATTTGGTAGGAGCGACACGATGTACTCTTAGTTAATTGAAAACTTCTTTTTGGGTCTGTGGCGTGCTCACATGTGTGCCAGTTTGATTTGAGTGTGTGGGTTTGAGACGCACAATGATTGAGCTAGTTTTAAATAGTGTTAAGGCTATATGACAATTGCCTGTTCCAGTCTCCGACTGAAATTTGTTATTGGTTTTTATAGAAAATATATAAAAAGTAACTATTCAAGCTTTTGCGATTATGAATTACGTACTTCCCGATCAGAGAAACTTAAATCTTTTCTGCACTTCAATTTGCAGTACCCAAAATTCATCCCATGGAGTTCGTCCCTCAGCATTTTGTTTACAATAATTAAAAATGCTGCTTAACTTTTAAGTGCATAGAACAACATCGATCGACTCTCGCGACAATTGGTTAGAGATAATGTACACAGGAAGTAAAATTGCCGACAATATTAAAAAACAAGAAAGAAAGTCGGTCAAGCCCGACTATAACATACTCTGCACCCTTACACTCGCATTTGCTCACGAGTCAAACGGCCAGAGGGAAAAATGCTCTGCAATTGTAATATTTACGCTTTGATCATTCCAACTCGTGGCAACACGTCTAAGATACTACTAGAAATGAATTGAATCTACCATCTGCCTAAAAACATGAGACCACTTGTAATTCTCAAGTTTGAATTCCCCGCAGGATTAGTACGTAAGGAGCAACTGAAATTTCGTGTTTAAATATGTTTTTAGTTGAATCAAAGTGCATATTAATGGATTTTAATACAAAAATGTCATGGTAACATCAAATATGATTGTTATAGTTTTTACTATGCGATTTTTCTCTGACACTTACAAGTTTTACTGATTTTACCAATTCGGTTAAGTCGTTCTTGAAAAAAAAACTGTTTTTTGCTATAACTTTCCGTACTTCCCACCAACAGCGATTTTGCGACTCAAAATTTGGGAGAGTGAGTTTGTCATGGATGGTAATCAACTAATTGTAGGAACGACTGACTTGTATCTCAGAAAAATTTATCAAATGAGACTTAAATATTCAATTTACATGCATTTACGTTGATTAATATATTTAAAAAGGTTTACCACAATGTCAAATTGAAATTTTATAAAAATTAATTAAGTCATTTTAAAGCACCGATTGGAGTAAAAAAAAAAGAAGGTTAATCAATAATTAATTTTGCAGTCAGAGCAGTTAATACTATATCGTTGCCAATCAATTTCGGCATATGCAGCAGTTGAAATATATAATTTATTTAATATTAATGCATTGTATTCATTGCAATTGTACATACATACATAATTTGACTTTTGCATTCGACAATAGATTAATTGCAAATACGTTTATATATATACTTATAAGTATGCAAATATGAGCACATTTAAGCAGTTTTCTTTCATTTCACCAGAGAGTTCAGTCCTATTCAGCTTGTATTTTGGTTCCTTCCTCATTCTAAGTACGGCAGTAGGCGATTAGTTCACCGTAGGAGCATGACTTGCGGCAACACTCATCGGAAACGCCATCAAGACGTCGACGTCGTGTTTTCATCAACTGATAAGCACTCTCGCCCAGCATACGGCGCAGCAAGGGCTGCGCCTCTAAGTTCGCATCAGGATTAGAAAAGCGGCCGACATTACCCAAGCGAGCAGCATTAATATCGAAATCAATCTCGTTCCATTCCTGTGCTGCTTTTAATCAAAGATTAGGACACTTAAAACGAATCATTTCTGTTCAAGTTACCCACCAAACGAACGTTTCACCTTGGAGTTAAATCCCTTAAACTCATTCATATGACAAATATCATCGAGGGCTTTGGGCAACTCCTCACCGCACAGGCGCAACATACTATCCACTTGCAGTACCAACAACAGGAAAGTCAATACGTAGAGCAAACCCACGACTTTTCCGTGCTCCAACTCCATGCTGTATCAAACCACAATTGTGTGGCTCTCCACGGCGCAATGGCACTTTATATGAAAGCTGGAAGCGGTGACAATTCGGAATAGTGTCAGTGTGCGTTAGATTAGGTGTCAGTTAAGCCCTGGGGTGGATAGGGCTAAATGGTTGTAGCTAGGTTGTTATTTGTAAATAAACATGCCTCAATACCTGGCTCTTCTGTCTGTCCGTCTGCCAGGGTGGGTGTGGGTGGGTTTGTACATACACATATCAGCTGACGTCTGGTCTAGTGTTTTGTTTACGTTTTCGCACATTAGTTTCAATAATATTGTTTTTTGGCAAATGAAGATGAAGATGATGATGATTATGGGTTTATCAGCACTTTTATGCAGGACTGGACAAGATGCAGAAACAATGCTCTTACCCATTACACCATTTCTATGTTATCTTGAATTATTTCAAACACTCGTAAAAAATGTTAGTTTCTTATCAGCAAATTCTTACTTGAAAGTGGAACTCTATTAAATCGTAACAATGCTGCCTTTTCTGCATGTTATTCTGATAAAATTTATTAATATTGGGCTTTGAGTTCACATCATTTTATTTGGTCGCTTCGTCCATAGTATAGAATTAATCATATGAATAACAATTCTATATATTTGACTTTTACAACCGAAAGGACCAAAGTCGAGCTTCTTCCTTCTAGAGGTTTATGTTAAAGTTTCCAAACTATATTGTAATTTGATTATTACCTAAATTTACAGATCTGTTTGACACGATGAAACAAACTTTTGGAAGTTTTGTCAGTAGGCGAGAGACACTTAAGTGATTCTATACCTGCTGTTGTTTAACAAATCTAGTAAAATTCCTTTGATTTTCAAGCCTTCTAGGAAATCTTCATATTCAGGGGTGTCCTGGAAATCTCTAGAGATTTTCGTATAAGCGATTGCACTTCGAACTTAACTTGGACTACTTTATTTGTGAAGTGAAAAGAATAAGACCGGCTACTAGATCATATGGAAGGGAAACCGTACGCATTAAATCTCCTTGGCTTTGAGCAGGCGGTTTCAAATCTCTCAACTTTCGTCATCCCGGCATATTTGTGCCCCTTTACATATAAAGTCAAACAGCTATTATATAAAATGCTAACGTTTGTACGAAAACCTCTAGAGATTCTGGGACACACCCGATTGTTTGCTTCATCGTGTAAGTCCCGACTTTCTCATTATACATTTAACTGGTACAAAAAAAATGATGAAAAAGTACGATCGCGGTGCATCAAAAGACGTTTATAAGATAGTCACAGGTGGCGCATCATGGATATATGCGTATGAGCCGAGAACAAAACAGCAATCGACCGTGTGAGAGTTCCAAGGCGACCCAAATGCCACAAAAGTTGTTCGCGCACGAAGCACAGCGATGCAAATGATCCCCTGTTTCTTCAGCCGAATGTGTCATTTGGCCACTGTTCCGCTTGAGCAACGTAGGACGGTCAATTCTGCTTGGTACACGACAAACACAGTTGTTTGACGAAAGTCTTCGGAGAAATTCGCAAAACCAATCACCGAAGACGAATCATTCTCCATCATGACAATTCGAGCTCTCACACATCATCACGTCACACGTTTTTTTGACCTGCCAATGGGTCGAATTGATATGTCTTCCGCCGTACAGCCCTGATTTACAACCTAATGATTTCTTTTTATTCCCAAACATAAAAAAAAACTGCTTGGCGAACATTTTTCTACGCCGTACAAAGGTTGTTGATGCGTTTAAACACACATGTTTTGGAGGTGCCTCAATCGGTGTGAAAAAAGTGCTTCGAAAATTGGTTTGAGAGAATGCAAAAGTGCATAAATCTCCATGAAGAATATTTTAATAAACAATTAAGCCATTTTTATTTTAAAATTTTTAGTTATTATTTGCTATTTCCGAAATATGAATAGTATCTAACGTATAATGCTGACAATTGCCAAGAGCGCAAGCACTGAAAACAAAAAGGAAAGTTTTCAATCTGTTAGACTATTTTGCTTAGGAACACATAGACGGACGGACAAAGCTCGATTGACTCAGATCCTGCTCCTGATCAAAAATATATGTACCCATATATAGTGAACTGTTCTTGCTTATGATTTCAAATTGATTGAAATAAAAAACAGTTGTAACTTTCAAGAAAAGATCGAAGAGTTCGATGAAACGCTGTACCATCTAGAGCAGTGGTGACCAAAATGCCAATAGCCTTTCCCATGGAATAGGAACTTCAAATTCTGGCGGTGTTGCAGCCCACACACGTATAGAGGGAGAGAATACGAGTGTTCTATAACAGGGTTCCCCAAGCAGAGAGCGCGAAAATGTGACTGTGTCTCTCTGTAACACACAGTGATGCATGACTTCGGCAAGCATTCGGTGAGAATTGGCGAGTATTTTCGTGCCCCAGGGGCTACCGCTGGGGAACTCTGTTCTATAAATAGCACGCTCGGCGGCTTGCTCTCTTACGATGCGCGTGTTCTGCTTTTTGTTCTCTCACGAGACATTTGTTCGTTGGCTTGTTGCTCATGTCAACATGTTTACTTCGTGTTTCGTTGCTACGCACACAAGCGCAATGCTTGATTGTGTGAGCTTGGACACCACTGATCTAGAGTTTTAAATCAAGATTGATTACGTTTTAAGACCACATTGAGACCATTCTAGAAAGAGTTAGATTATATTTGGAGAACATTTCTTGTCAATTGTTCCAATCATTTTCCAATATATTCTGTCACATTTTGAGAACATTTTCTTTATAGGTTTGGAACATTTCGTGCTCGTTTTAGGTTATTCATATACTTAAGTCTTAAATGCATTTTTTCATTGCTTATACTATATAGTTATTATTTTTGCGAAAACTTGGAATTTGGGAAAATTCACCCAATAAATTCACTCACAACTATTTGTATTGCAATCACTCACTGAGTACCTTTGCTAAGCCCCATATCATATCATGATTATGTAAAGGGATTAATACTAAAACCGAAACCGTTCAGCGAAATAATCCTTTTAAAATCATATACCAGAACCTACACCAAATTTTTAAAGATCCGAAACGTATTTACATATATTTTTTGAGCCGATAGAACCGCAACGAAACCGATACATTGATAACAGTACAGTTTCGGTAAATATTCCCGAACGTTACACCAAAACGCGTATTATAAGGGGTTATCACTATGACCTTACAGTTTTCCATACATCAAATGTACACTCTAATGTATAATATGTACGTGTAATATACATATACGTGTATATTTTCAAATTAGGTGATTCCACTGGAAATGTACATTCTGTCTAGTAAAAGTTTAGTACGTTTAAGCCTAGTACTGAGGGGGTTCGAATTTTCCTTTCGTCACAGTATTTCATATAATTAGAAACACCTTGGCTTTGCTTTGATGCTCATGTGCTTTTAGAAAGTGTTTCTATTTATGTGAAATACTGTGAAGAAAGGAAAATTCGAACGCCCTCAGTACTAGGCCTTAGGAGAAATACTCAAAGTGTTAGGGGCGAATAACAAAATATTTTTGTAGAAAATTGAGGGAAGAAAATGTATATAGGCGGCCTTGTCAAAAAAAATGTATATTTGGCCGAATGTGCATTTATGCAAATGGAATCAGGCTATAACACCACGAAAAGACATAGGTGATCGCAACAGAAAATTAACCAACTTTTCAATGGTCAAAGTTTTCAAAGTCACTTCGCAATCCTCGTCTAGTATTTAAGTGGGGTTTGCTTAGGTTATGTTGGCTAGACACTCATTAGGCCAACATTATTAAAATGAAAAGGGTTCCTCTTTAGTACACCGGTATAGGTTAGGTTAGGTTAGGTTGCAAAGGTTGAAATGGGAGAGAGTCCCATTTCATCACTTAGGCCAATGAAGGCCCGCTGTGTTACCATATAACCCTTTCTACGCTGTGATCGTAGAGGGAGGGTCTTCCCCGTTAAACCATTTAGAAAATATCACAAATTTGAGTAGAGAGGCTAGATCTATTTCAGAGATGTCTGACAGATCGTTTAGAAAAGGACGACCCAAAACTGTGAGTCGCCTTCTGCTAAGAGCTGGGCAATGACAGAAGAGGTGTTGTACACTCTCCTCTTCGTCCACTGAATTACAGCTTCTACAGAAGTCATTGTGTCTGATGCCGAGCCTAGCGGCATGTCTTCCTATTAGGCAGTGTCCAGTAAGGGCCTCTACTAGTAGGGAAATATACACCGGCATAAGGATAGTACTAACCAGATGGGATGCGAATCGGCCAGGAATTAGTATCGTTGCGGTTTAGTGATTTCAAATGCTTTAAACAGAGTTGCTTTCAAAATTTTATTCAATTTCGAAAAAACCATAGACCAAACTCCTTAGAACTCTTGGGTGCTTTCCCTCATGTCTTCTTTAGGACCTTCTTGAACAGCGATGGGCACGCCCTTGCTCCCATTGCTCTGAGATTTATAAGACGCAAAAGAAATGGCGATGCTATTACCTCGCTTCGAAGTTGGTTACAACAAGAATGACGATTGTTTTTGCAGTTTCTGTTGTTGGCCCACCGCTGTTCTAGAAGCGACGACCCACAAATCAGTTATTTTATCTACTCGAATGCCAATTTATCTAGTCCCTGAGAGATGGAAGGTAAAGCTCGAACGATAAGTCTAAGTTTCAGCTTTTCGAATAAAATGAATTAATAAAATGAAAATTGTATTTCAGTATATAAGAGAGTATATTAAAATTGTTCTGATGTTTGTAACGCATAGAAGGAAGCATCTCCGACCACATAAAGCATATATATTCTTGACGAGCTGAGTTAATATAGCCATGTCCTTCTGTTTCTATGCTACTTCCTCCGTAACCAAACTTTGCACGAAGCCTTTTGGTACAAATGCGCTGCACATTTGATTGAACCGGCAGGATCAGACAACTATAGCATACAGCTCCCATGGGAACCATCGGTCAAAAAAGTAGTTTTAGTGAGAAAAACTTTTTTATCTTCAACGCAAACATCCAGAACCTCGATATTATAAGTTTACTATGCTTTCACATAATTCCACAAAGTTTGATGAAAATCGGACAACTATATAGTATAGCTGCCATACAAAAGATAGGTTTGAAAAAAATTCTAAGCATGAAAAACATTTTTTTGTTTTTAATGCTACCGCTCCCAAACTTGTTTCTGGTCAATATGATACGCTACCACACAGTTTTGCCGATATTGATTCAAGTCGGATGACTATAGCATATAGCTGCCATAGGAACAATCGGTCGAAAAAGAAGTTTTATTAAGAAAAACTTTTTTGTTTTCAATGGCAGCGTCTTTATTCTTTGCAGTTATGAAAATGATCAGTTTAAACACAATTTTGGAGAGTTTGGTAAAAATCGGTTAAATATATTGTATAGCTGCCTTATAACAAACTGGCAAGCAAATGGTCAAAGTAGTAGCACCATCTATAGCTGAGTTAGGGAAATAACGCTGCTAAGAATGTTCAACGCAAATCATGTAAAACCTTAATTTATGTAAATTATACAAGCTGCAAGGATATATAAACTTCATTTATAGCTAATTGAGGGAATTCAAAAAAGCCCAAGTCTCGCTTAAAATTCAAATTCCCCT
Source organism: Lordiphosa magnipectinata (assembly GCA_037044535.1). NCBI lineage: Eukaryota > Metazoa > Arthropoda > Insecta > Diptera > Drosophilidae > Lordiphosa > Lordiphosa magnipectinata. The sequence continues at coordinate 109,117 of JBAMBO010001377.1, forward strand.
ATAAAAAGTGTGTTTTTCGGATTAAAGTTTGGACTTTTAAGTGTTCCAACTTTGTAAACTAACTTTAACTTTTCTAGAATCATAGTTCTGTTATCAACAAGCCCTTTTTAAGTTGAAGATTACGTATGTAATACATCATCTCGTATGTCTTAACAAGTTGATTCCCCAAATTAGGTATCTCTTCGTCGAGTTTACTTCCCTTTTGCTCAATGCTGTTTTCCTTCGCATTAAAATCACAGCATCATCTAATTAAAAATTCATATTCCTCATGATTGTTCTCAAAATGCAAAAGTGTAGTCCCCTGCGTGGCATTGACTACAACGCAACCACATCTGTTTATGTGGGGGGGATGGGTGGGTCTACCCATTTAGCCCGTGGGGCATTAAAAACGTCTTTGTATTGTTGCTGTTGTTTTTGAGTAACTTTATTGCTTCCATTAAGAATATTACAATGAAATATTTGGTTATATTACGTTTATGTTTAGGATTAAGTGTAGGAAAATGAATTGCAAAACGCGTTTTGGTTGTTGTCCTGCCGCCGTCGTCGTCGTCGTTGTCGTTGTCGTCGTCACCCATACTCCGCCTTAGGCTTGCCCTCGCTCATTAGGTTAAGCGCAGTACTCCACAATATCCTCGTAGGTGCAGCCATCGCGGCAGCATTCGTGCGCAATGCGTCGACGATGGCGTCGCAGATTGCCTCCGCTGCCGTTCTCGCTCCCACCTCTGTCCACGGAACGTTCCGTCTTGCGTAGCAGTGCCCGCCATTTGCGTAGTATCAACTGGTCAGCCTGCTCCACTTGAGGATACAGTTAGTTGGCTGTTAGGGCACCTCACATTTTTGTGTACTACTTACGGTCTCGTTTGATTCTGCGTGAAAATCCATTAACACAAATCAGATCAAGCGCCTCGTTCAAAGCCTCGCCGCAGAGCTTCCTTCTACCATGAACCTGCTGCATCAGCTCCGACATGGTCATAACCATCAGCAGTAGCGTCAGCCCGAAGCGGAAAGGCATCTTCTCTTAGCTGCTGCCGTTCATGTAATTCAGCTAATCCCTGTTCCCTGCTCCCTGATTCTCTCCCAATCTCGACTATACACAGACAGAGACTGATATTGCTGTTAGATTGATCTGAGCGCATTCCAACGCCAAATAGAACTGAGCTGCTGTCACGAATGCAACTGAACTTAATGCCTCTGCGGTCGGTGATCAAGTGACTTTCTGACCTCAGGTAACGGACGTTTGTTTATCAGGGGTTTTCACAGCCAGCCGTCCGGCAAATGCCTACTGCGGCCTTTCCCGCAGTCAGGAATTGCCCATCCCTTGTTAATCCCTTCTCTTTCTCGTTCGCAGGCTATTTCTGGCATATCAGCGACTTGCACCTGGACACGCTATACTCCACACAGGGCGACATCTATCGAAGCTGTTGGCAACTGGGGACACGTGCCGCCTCCAGTTCCAGCTCCACGGCGGCCCAGGAGTTGCCGGGTCCCTTTGGTAACTACAATTGCGATAGTCCTTGGAGTCTCATCGAGTCGGCGGTGAAGACGATGAAGGCCAAACAGGGTGATAATGTGGAATTTGTTCTATGGACCGGAGATGCACTGTCACACTCGGCCCAACCCTTATCCGACCAGAAACAGCACGAAATTATGCGCAATATTACGGATCTGCTGGGTCGCAGCTTCTCCTCCCAGTTCATCTTTCCTGTGCTGGGCCATGAGGATGGCAGTGGCAGCTATCGAAAGATGGGAGAATTGTGGCGTCATTGGCTGCCCTCAGAGGCATTGGTGACCTTTGAAAAGGGCGGTTATTATTCCATAGAGCAGACAAAGAGTCGTCTGCGTATTGTGGCTCTAAATACGAATTTTATGCGACACGATCACGATCCGGAGGCGGATGCACAGATATCGCCTGGGGTACGCTGGCCAGGGGAGTACTTTGCCGGACCCAAGACATCTAGTAGCACCTTATCGGCCCTGGATGAGGAACTAGCAGAGCAACAATGGTTGTGGCTGGAGGAGATATTAAGCAAGTCGAGGAGTAGACAGGAGACGGTAGATCTAATGCAAGAATCAAAATTATTGAAAAATTTTAATATTTTCCTATTTCCCCATTTCAGGTCTATATAGTGGGCCACATGCCACCCGGAGTCGATGAGCGTCATATGGGTACACAGCATAATCAACTAATCTTTACGGAGCGTAATAATCGCCGATACTTAGAACTGGTGCGTCGTTATGCCTCTGTCATACAGGGTCAATTCTTTGGTCATCTGCATTCGGACACCTTTCGGTTGATCTACGATGAGCAAGGTAGGTAGAGTTACTCATCAATAATATTCCGTTTTGGAATAGGTTTGTTATGCTGGGTGATCACTGATCATTGTAGCGTTTACCTACCAAAAGTTGTAGCCATCCAGAAAGTTGTCAATCTTCTTTAGGCTTATGTGGTCTACTATGAATATCAAGAGATATGAAGAGGGCGCTGAGGGAGAAAATTTTCGTATAAGTAGGGGAAACGCAACGACTACTGCAGAAACTGCAGTTCAGTGGATGAGGACGAGAGTGTACAAAAGAAGGCGACTCACAGTTTTGGGTCGTTGTTTCCTACAAAATCTCTCAGATATCTCTGCACAAATATTATGCTACCTTCTAAATGGTTTATTAGAAAATACCCTCTATCTGTGATCAAATTGTAGAGAGGGTTATATGGACGATAGAAACCTAACATAGCCTTACCTACTCAGGGAATTAAAATCTGATTCATGAGTTCTCTACGACTTGCGAGTGCTGTACTGTGTGGACTTCGTGTTAATGTATATCAGTTCTATCTGGGTTTTTAATGTTTTCCGAACCTTCCAAAAGTATGACCACCCGAACCTAAAACCGTACCGGACTTCAACAGTATAGAAAACCGACATATTAAAGATGCATTTTAACATGCATATCAAAATTAAATATATATCTCGAGAAAGGGAAAGAAAAGGAAAAAAACGCCGAAGTCAAGTTTTGACATTTCAATACTGATAACACTGTGTGCAACACTAAAAAGATGATAGAGTCGAGACCAAAAAATTCTGAAAGGGTATGATGGTAGTACAAAAACCTTCGCTGGGCTTGGCCTGGTTAGCTGCCGTTTTCTTTTTATTGCTCTTTGAAGTTTTCAGCTTCTGATTGGGATTTGCAACTCCATTTCTCGTAAACTATTTGGAATTTCGCTTTGACGTCTAAGATGAAGTTGTTGCTCTTGGCTTGGCTTACAAAACATTCTTCAGTAGCAAGTCAAAAAATTCACATCTTTATACTCAAAATTACAAAAATGTCTTAAAATCATCGAGATTTCCCCTCATTTTGTACTGTTTTTCAACTTTGTCTAGAAAACTGTAACGAATTTAACTAAGCAATGCAGGACAAAAACGTAGCTTGGACTTAAATAAACAAACGATTCGAATATACCAACTTCATTCGATTGGTCCTTCGTATAGTTTAAGCATGTAGAATTGGAACCAAAACTCGAAAAATGGCAATTTTTGGTACTAATTGGCCGACATAGTCAAAAATTTCGATTATTTTGTATTCAATCAAGAAAATAGTAAAAAAAAAAAAAACATAACTCAAAACTGTGAATAAAAAAATTTAATATTTTTACTCTTTTACCGAAAATGTTCGTTTTTTCGAGTTTTTATGACAGTTGTACATGCTTGTGGGCCTATAACTATATGAAAGAGTAACTAAATGAAATTGGTTCGTTCTAACGGTTTGTTTATTTTGGTCTAAGCTACAACTTTGTGCTGTATTACTTGTCAAAATTTGAAAAGGGTTTCAAGATGAACTGGAAAAACTGTAGAAAAGTGATCAAAACTTGTATTTTTTGGGCAACTTTTGTAATTCTGAGTATGAAGATATAATTTGTTTGATTTGCTACAAGGAAACGTTTTGTAGGCCAAGCCAAGAGCAACAACTTTGTTAAAGACTTAAAAGCAAAATTTAAAACAGTTTACAAGATATGGAATCGTTAGTCCTACTCTGAAGCTGTATTATTTTATTCAAATTGCAATAAAAAGAAAACGGCAGCTAATCAGACCAAACCAAGACAGGGTTTATACTACCATCACAAACTTTCAGAATTTTTTGGTCTCGAGGCTATCAACTGTATTGAGTTCTAAAATTTGTCACAGTGTAAGTATAAGGTTCAAAGTTTTGAAAAAAATAATCTATTTACTATAAGGATATTGTTTTCAAGAAGCTTGCAATCTGAAATATAACCAGATTCAAATACCTTTAATGTGGTATATGCACTCAAAAACGTAAAAAAAAGGTATATTTTCAAAAATTTATTTATTATAGTAATTAAGTATATTTTAGAAAATAAATTATTCAGAGTAGTGCCTCGTGGTGACCATAACAGCAGCCTTTTGAATCATCTAAATTCAAAAAACCAAAAATTAACCTTTAGTTTAATAATAAATTCAGTCTGTAATCGAAGCTTTTTTTTTGGAAAATTCACAAAATGGCTTTTGAAACTTTACGCTATGATTTTCGATAAAAAGGAAAAGTTAATTGTTTAAAAAAATAGTAATATTCAACAAAAATCAATATCCTTTTTTTTTTATTATTATTTATTTAGTTTCTAAATTTTCTGTCACCTTGTGTAAATTTGGCAACTTAATTTAGATTGTGTAGATATTCTCTTAACTTATCTGTTTATGTAAGTTTGATCAATATCCTTCGATTAAAGACTAGATTTTAATGCCAAAAAGCAAATATCCAAATTTCCACCAAGTGGTTTTCGAGTTATAGTGGTCCCCGAATGAAAAAGCACAATTTTCAGAAAACCGCGTTTAAAGTTTTTCAAATTTAGATCACGTATAATTTTGCTGTTAAGTATCGAATTGAATAGAAAAATTTTAACTTTACGTATTTTTATCTGTTTTTGGTGATCTGTTTTTGGTGATAATTTGAACATTACATTATTTAATTAATTAATTTTAATTTTTCTTAAATTGATTATTGATTAATTATAATTTAGTAATTTTAAAAACAAAAGTATTCTCTACCAAATTTGTTTGTTGTTAGTTTAACTTTGAAAAATTTTCGCGAGAAAAATTAAGTTCGACTTGCTTACACATGTTTATCGTATACAATTTTTAGTATACTGGGGGTTATTGCTGGCTTATACAATAATAAAACACGATTTTTGGTTTTCCAATATATTTCGAACCACTTCGGGATTCGTCTTAAGGGAAAAAGCACAGCGTCCGCTTTGTCAGCTGTGGAGTTGTTTCTCAACCCCTAGTATATAAAACATAGGTCTCTAACCACAACAACATAAAATTGTTAGCCTAATAGAGTAAATCCAATATTTATATTGAATTATCAATACCTGGACCATATAATAAGGCTTCTGCAGATGTTGAAGCTTCTAAAATATCCAGTTGGTGTTGCCTTCGAAGGTTTCTGCCTTCTCAAACTGTAGGTCTCAAACTTTAGGTCCCTTTATCTTGTACCAAGAGATTGAGAGAAGCTCGGCTTATGGCCCTCTTCTGAGAGCCAATTTTACATTTATAATCTTCTTTAAGATTACCCTCGGGATAAATGCAATATTGTTAGCATTAAAAAAGTCGAATCAACTCAATCTTTTTCGGATCGGGTAAAGAATATCCGGGGATTACGTTGTTTTATTACCGATTGGGATTGATTTGATCCCGAATGGATTGATTTTTTTTTTAAGTGTAGTACCTCACGTATAAAGTAGTAGGTGTACGTTTTGTTTCCAGTTTAGACCACGTAATGGAAAAGTTAAAACTGCTTTTGCACTGAGTCTATAACATTTATATGGTTTTGGCAACGAGTTCACGATCTAGGGATATATAAAGATTCTTTATTAAAGAAGTTTTATAAACAGCTTTGGAGCATTAAGTTTATAGGAAACTAAGGCTGCGTTCACACTCATTGGCAGGTTGCCAGATTTTTTGCGGTCAGTCATCTGTCAGTCTGTTCACACTGAGTAAAATTTATGGGAATTATGACAGATTTCTCTGAACATAAATGGAAGCAGTTAACTGGCACTGATTCTGGCAGCTGTTCACACTTGTATATCAGCAACTGATACCTAAAAAAAACCTTCCAGTGCGTGTGAATGCTCACTAAAACAGTCTTATCCCCTTGAAAAATTACAATTTTACACTTTGAACAGCTTAAGAAAATAATGTTCGCTATATTGAAACGAATCTAATTCGGCCGGTAGAAGACCTGGTCTATACATACCATTAGGTAGATGTGAAACTTACCTAAAATAAGTTTGTTGGGGTTATAAATCAAGTGACATTAGAAGTTATAGAAAGCAAAAGACCAGTTCAGAAACTTTAATACCAAACGTCTCATATTAAGTACATGGAGAATATTTCAAAGACCATTGAATTTAGAGATCAATGAATGATATTGGGATGAGGAATAACAAAAACGTATATGGTACAAAGAACTTTTGATTGATAAAAGTCAACAAAATTAAAGCCATTTTTAATAGGTTCATTCAAATTCACCGAAAGATAGAGGAAAATTTCTAAAGCTTCCTAAGAAGCTATGAACCAAGCTTCTAAATAAAACCTTAGGTTTGACAAGCTTAGGAAAGCGAACCGAACTTTAGACTTAATAATGGATTCGAACTGCCTCCTGAATTTTAGAGACTTCCAGCTTTGATTCAGATATTTCCTTCATTTAACAATTTTAGTAGTCCAAATCGTGAGAGTTTTCTTTTCACTAACTCTTGTGCGTAGTATACAAGCAAGCCCTCTCACACATTCTTATTTCAAGTATTATACTCACTTTGAAAGGGAGGCTCGTCTTATCGTTAGAAATTGCTCAGACAAGCCTTAATTTATAAGTTTAAAGTTACTTTTTTTAAACCAAGTTTTGAAGGAGCTTCCCTTATTTTGGAATTAATATCTATTGAAACCGACATTGTAATGAAAATGTATAGTAGAGGAATTAAAATGTTTGATCCTTCCCACTTATCTATTTCCACCATTTTAGGTAAACCCATTTCCTGGCTGATGATAGCACCCTCCATTGTTCCGCGAAAGGCTGGCCTGGGATCGTCCAATAATCCAGCTCTGCGTCTTTACAAATTCGACACGGGCAGCGGTCAGGTGTTGGACTATACACAATACTGGTTGGATTTGCCGCTGGCCAATCGCGCCCACGAACCGCTCTGGCAGCCCGAATATAATCTAACGCATTATTATGGCCTGAGCGAAATCTCGGCCATTGCTTTGCACAATTTTGCCGAGCGTTTTACGGGTCAGGATGCTTCCTGGTTTAGCAGGTAAACACTCAATCAGAGAATTTCCAAGCGTCCCTTTTCATATTTTGCTAACACTTTATGGCTTGCAGATATCATCGCGCCAATGCGGTGCGTTACCAATCCGGCACACCCTGCCTGGGCCTGTGCATGCTCAATCATTACTGCGCCATCACGCGCCTGGACTATGATGAGTTCCGGCTGTGCCTGGAGACGGAACAGCTGCCGTTGCAGGGCGGTCATGCGGCCATGGTCGTGCTCAGCAGTTGGTTATTGTGGTTTCTACAACCAGCGAATTTATTCGTTTAAGCCGTAGCATATCTGCTCCTCCACTAACCCCTTGCCCCCCACAAACAGGCTCAGCCTGAGCTCACTTCCTATACATATATATATATATATACAAATATCGCGCTAATTTACTCTCAATTATGCTGCATGCTCCTCCGGGGCGTGTATGCGCCATATCGTCTGTGTGTGTGATATGACTACCAAAAATCGTCTATATGTATATGAATTCGAGTGTGTACTTGTATGTATGTACTGTATGTGTTGTGTATAAAATAAACAGCAATTTTTAATGTTACTCCCTGGACGTCTCGTTTTATTTTCAATAAATATTTGAGCAACAAATTGTGGCATAAATAAATGTGTTAATTTGCACAAACAAGTCAAACAGTTAAATAAAGCGATTTTCAGTAATGGTTCGTAGGGTGAAGCTGGGGCAGCGAGGGCACGGTTATTGCTCGTTTTATGGCCGAATCCCATTAAACAGCAAAAACCGCAGCTTCCAACTGAAAAGAAGAAGAATGGGGAGACAGTGAATGGAAGAAGGAAAAGTGCAAAGGAAAAGTCAAGTAGAAGGAGTTTTTGTAAACGAGCAGGCCAATTGTAGTGGGGTAAGTTCCTAGTTCCAAATAAAAAGCCAGACAAAGACATAAACTCTGATATCTACTTACTCTGGCAAAATTAAGAAACATTTAACGATATATTTAAACATTTTTTATATGACTTCTGGGGACAATACTGAAACATCATACTAATTGGCTAGTGTTTCTTTTACTTTCGGATTACACATAAAACTTTCGTTGGGAAAACCCTCTCATTCTATAACGACGATAGACAACGAGCAGTGCAAACGAGCAGTGTTTGGACCTGCTTAAGCATCGAATGGAATTTTTACATCGAATCATCATCATCGTTTATAAGATGAGAATTCATTATACCACTCCAGAGACAAAGGAATAGTCAAAGCAGTCTCAGAAAGCAGCCAAAGCAGCCAACAGAAGTGTGAAATTGAGCTATTGCGAAAAACTCCATATAATAAAAACTGCTGCGTAATTTTTTCGTGTGGCCACATCATATTCGGTTTCTACTCATAGCGCAAAAAAGCTTACGTTTACCACTACGTTATGTTAAAAAAAGAACGGTGCTTTAAGTGCTGTTAACGCCTCTGTTTTGCGGTAACGTAAGCAAAAAAGGTTTAAATTCTAATTTGTGCGGCCAAATTGGAAGGCCAAATGGCACTTTCTAGGGCGGGCAAACTGAATTTAAGAAACGCCGTGAAAGTGAAGAACAAGGTGTGGGACATGGCGGATAAGAAACACTCGGAAACCCACCAGAGAACAACGCCGGACTGGAGCACGGTCCAATCTGTACCTGTGTGGGTATTAGTGGCGGTGTGCGCAACATCATGTGACGTCCCCAGTCACCACAAACCACCAGCGAGGAGTTAAAAATCTTTTTGGCCAGCTTTCAAACACTTCTAGGCGCCTCCAGTCCCCTCAATCAGTTCGATTTGATTCGAATCAACTATGTCTTCGATCACAGCTACCAGACCAAAAGGAATATCATTGAACAGCCACTCAACGCTCAATGATCGAGACAGTAAAACGATCACAAACCAAATGCCCGCTCCCAGTTCAGTGGACACTGAATTGCTGGTCTTCAATCAAGCCGTAGTCTAGCGAAATTGCCCCCTGAAGGAGACCAGGCAAAAGCGGATCGAACAACGAGGATGTGCCCTACATCAATGCCATCAATGCCAGGGACCGCTGCCAAATACCATTTTTGAGTTCTGCGCCGCAGAAGACTATATACGCCGCTGATTGGACGGAGGCAGCCGCAGCAGTCCGCACATTAAAGAGTCACATAGACAATGTCCGATCGTTTAATTGAAGGTACAAGAGGCTCACACTGCAGATTGAAAAAAGGGCATACTGATAAGAACAATTAATGTGTTATTCATTTCATGTAATAATAATAATTTATTAAAATAGCACACCAAATATCTCATGTGAGGTGTTGTTGTTTGTAAGATCGCGGACTCATTTAACAGCGCAAAAATAAGCTCAAGGTTTCTCTGAAACGGTTATCGATAGAAAAAAGTGTGTTATCGTATTAAAAGCTGCTACTTAGCAAACTCTGTGGAATATCAACTTTGTCACGAGAAATTTTTCGCGGCCCGTGGAAACCGCCCTTAAAGGGCAACAAGTAGCTTTCTATACTCTGTGTCAAAGGTACATAGAGTATATTAAGTTTGTGCAAAAGTATGTAACAGCCAGAAGGAATCATCTCCGACCCTATAAAGTATATATATTCTTGATCAGCATCAACAGCCGAGTCGATATAACCATGTCCGTCCCTCCGTCCGTCCGTATGAACGAAGAGATCTCAGAGATGGTAAGAGATAGAGGTTTGACATTTATGGGACATATATTTCTTATACTTGCAAGCAGATCAAGTTTATTTTCAATTTTGCCACGCCCCTTCCCGCCCCCGCAATTGGGAAAAAACGTCATATCTCCCACAGTTTTGATGATAGATTGTTCGTACCTTCTAGAGATATCTAGTAATCAAAATTAGTTATCGATTTGCTGAAGGAATGATAAAGACAAGTTAAGAGCAAAAAAAGTTAACCGGCAGTTAAGACGAATTCTATGAGCGCCTGGAACAACTATACGAGCGTTGCCCCGATCACGACATTAAGATCAAGCTAGGCGATTTAAACGCTAAAACTGAGAGAGAAGGTGTTCGAACTTGAACATGATACTCAACTCGGCCCACACGTAGTGTTAATCTCATATTTAAATATGTAGCCTATGTCGCCATGTGTGTCATAAACATGTCACCTTATGTAATATTAATAGCCGCAGTGACGAGGATCAGCCCAGCCCAGCAGACACAGAAAAGGATCAACCATGGGAACCACTTGAAAAGGTCACCGGTCCACACCACTTAATATGCAATGTGTATTCCTCACACGAATGCATTTTTATATTTATACACGCGCAGCTATCTTACAAATACTGCCTTAGTTAAGTTAGAAGATAAGGGATGAGAAATTCTAAATAATAGGGACCTCGCTCAGACTGAGCAGGTTGGTACAATTGAAACCTGCCACAAGCGTGCTCATTAAAAGTGTATAAGTATATACAGAAGGAGTTTTTGGCTCGACAGTCGGCCGATTTAGCCTTCTTGAAACAACCTCCGGTAATGGAGAGTGGCTAATAGATTCTGCCGCGGGCAGGGACTTGGTCATAAGTAGTACCAGATGTAAACATCGCGACATTTATAGGGCGACCTGGAAGTTCCCTGATCAATGAACGCGAAACCGGATTGATCATATTGTGCTCGATCTGAAGGCACTCATCAAGTATTCTAGACGTGCGCACGATTCGAGGTTTCAACATAGACTCGGATCACCACCTTGTTGCAGCCAAAGTTACGCACGCGTCTAAAGTTAAATGTCGAGAAGATGCAATCACAACGGATCTCTGAAGCCTACACAGCTTAACTCAACGAACTGCTCAGGAAATTTTCGACATTCTGGTGTATGCGAACAGTGCAATCATATATCACACTCCATGAGTACGGCTGCCAAGAAGATACTCGAGTTCGCCGAGTACCTTCGAAAGCAGACTTGGTATGATGTGGAGTAGTGTTGGGTAAAGGTTGTTTTTCTCACTGAACATGTTCACTTGTTCTTTTTTTCCAAGTGATTCAACTCAATCAAATTGCTCACTTGTTCAGTTGTTATTGTTCACCTGTTCTAGGTCTATGGCGGAAGGTTGTGTGAGCGCACGTACTTTTGTTTTGATTTTGTTTTGCCGACAGCATTTGTAAGGGGTTGGTTTCGATTGCACTGACCGCGTAGTTGTTTTTGTTGTTTCAGCATTGCTTTTTACGAAATTTTTGTGTATGTGCGTCTTTTACTCTCGCGCTAACTCTCCCGCTAACTCTCCCGCTCTCTCTCGCGCGCTTAGTTAAAAATGTTGGCGCCATACTTGTTATAGTGGTAAGTACAGCCAAAGACACTACATATATGTATGTAGTAGACACCGTAACTCATACAACCTTTTTTATTTTTCGTTTTTGGGATCCAATGTCAGCTCCCAAGAACAATCGTTTATTGCGTCACATGCGTCATCTATAATATCTATAAATCTTTGGTACAGCCTACAGAAAAACACTTAAAGCAAGACAGAGCAAGCTCAAAAAGCGAGACACTCAAAATAACTCACACAGCAAGAGAGACTGAGCAGCTTAAAGAACACAGAACAACACTTAGAGCATGACAGAGCAAGCTCACAAAGCGAGACAGACATAACAATTCTCTGAGCAAACAAGACCGAACAGCTCTTAGAACAACTCAAGAACAAATCAGAGCAAGAACAACTCAGAACAAGATAGACTGAACAAGACTTGCTAAACAATTGAAGAAGAACATGTTCACTTGATCAGTTTAAAGAACAACTCAATTTTGTTCACTCACTCATGAACAACCCAACACTAATATGGAGTGCCGGGCCAAATCCTGGAGAAGATCTATGCGAAAGATATCAAAACCTACCAACATTTTGTTGATTATAAATCCGCCTTCGACACACCGGATATGGTCAAGGTTCTTTGAAGCCCTGTCTACGTACCAGCAAAAGTACGTTCGACTTTCCATGATGATATTGAGAAGCACTCAAAGCTCCGTCAAAATAAAAAAGAACCATTCCCAACCACTTGATACTAAAAGAGGTTTTAGGCAGGTTGATATCTTATCGTGTGACTTCTTTAATCTGCTGATGGAGTATATGCTGCAGTAGTGCCCAAATGCCAACATATCTAATGGTAGAGGGCTATGAATTGAAGGTTTAATATTTATATTGATTCAATACGATTTTCCGATGCACCTCATAATACTTATAAACAACATGATAAGTGACAAAGAATTCGTTAACTCTAACGGCAAAAAAAATAGTTCTCAAAACTTTAAAATGGAAAATGGACTGCAACAAGGAACGGTGAACTCACCAATACTATTTAACATATTTATCCTGGGCTTAATAAGTAAGATAGACAACATAATATCATTTGCTGACGATATCGACATATACCACGCAGACAACAACATAAGGGGAATCAACTTGAATCTACAAAAAAAATCTATAATTGGATCGAAAGATACACAGTCAACTGGCACCTAAAAATTAATACAGAAAAATGTGAGACCATTCTTTTTAGACCACCAGTTAAAAAGTGTAATCAAGACGTAAGGAAAAACTGGAAAATTGTTTGGCATTAAATTAAACACAAGCGACGTATTAATAACAAACTATAATACAGTTAAATACCTGGGAGTTCATTTGGACAAATTGTTGTATTTCAACAACCACATCAATAAACAATTGGAACGAGCAACTAAAGCATTTCACATATATAGAAATCTATTCTAATCACAGAACATATGGGCTCGAGTTAAAATAATAATGTATCAGTGTTTAATAAGGCCTATAATCACGTATGCAGCGCCTATATGGTTTAACATTTCGCCATCATACATGGAAAGGATACGAATCTTTGAACGTAAATGCCTCAGAGCCTGCACATCGCTATACAGAACCCCTCTACCCAAACAGTTATTTGTATAACACAGCTAACGTTTACAGGATCGACAACTATTTGATCAACATAACAACACATTCAAAAATGTTTAGATTGCGAAGTTAACAACCTTATTAATGGACCATTCTACGTCAATGAGAACTACATTAAAAAAACACTGGAACTAGGATTCATCCCACCAGAGGCCTTTACTTGCCTGGATAAGCATCATATGGTGCAAAATTAAAATTGTGTGCCTATATTGTACCATAGATATCGCAGGACTACAGACAAAACTATTAAATCTTCTACACCAAAACAAAACGAATTTAGATTCGACACAAGCATATCTTCCAAAGACGTTACAGCTTTAGAAACAATAAAGTTCAAGAAATTTTGGTGGCGACAGGATTAGCCTATATATACATATATACAAACATATATTCTTAGTCTGTACAATTTGTTTTAACCTTTTATCTTATTTGTAAATAATCATATATGTAATGTTTTTTTGAAAAAATTTTTCATTACACTTCTAAAATTTATGTTATTTTTGTATCATTTCGTTTGGACCAAATTGTAATTTTCATTTTTTCTCTAAAAAGAATGCTATATATTTAAGTTAATCATAGACGCTGAGAGCTCGATGCGGGACATTGCATCTTTACTCCAACATACACATATCTCTTGTTTATTTAGATTAAGCAATTAATTACTGAATTATATAAAATAAACAAAAACGAGAAAGCCAAGCTAACTTCGTCTGTGCCGAAGTTTTTATACCCTTGCAAATGCTGTTTTTGAAATGTCAGAGTTTAAGAACGCTTATATAAAAATCTAAAAAAAATTTAACTAAAACCTATTTTCCGACAGATAAACATCTGATTTCGACCAAATTTCGCGAATCTTTTTGAAAACATATCAAATTAACAATCGCGGAGTTGAAGAAAGATAAAATTTAAAACAGAAAAGTTTTTCTCACTAAGAAACATTTTCCGACCGATCGGTCCTATGGCAACCATAAGATATAGTCACCCGATGTCGATCAACTTTTTCAAATTAGTTTGAAAGCGTTTAATATTAAGAATCACCGACTTTAAGAACGATTTACTTGAAAACAAAAAAGTTTTTTTCACTGAGACCCATTTTCCGACCGATCGGTCCTATGGCAGCTATATGTTATAGTCATCCGATTTTGCCCAAAATTTGTAAATCTGTTTGAAAACATATAATATTAATTATGGCCAAGTTTTATGACGCTAGCCTTGAAAACAAAAAAGTTTTTCTTACTAAGACCCATTTTCCGAACGATGGTTCCTATGGCAGCTATAAGATATGGTCATCCGATTTTGACTAAAATTTGCAAATCTGTTTGATAGCATATAATATTAATGGTGACCGTGTTTGGGAACGCTAACATTAAGAACAAAAAAGTTTTTCTCACTAAGACCCATTTTTTGACCGATGGTTCCTATGGCAGCTATAAGATATAGTCATCCGATCCGGTCGATTCCTACATATTAGCAGCGTGCAGAAAAAAGAAGACTCTGTGCAAAATTTCAGCTCGATAGCTTTAAAACTGAGAGACTAGTTTGCGTAGAAACAGACGGACAGACGGACGGACAGACAGACAGACAGACGAACGGACAAAGCTCAATCGACTCAGCTGGTCGCCCTGATCAAGAATATATATAGTTTATAGGGTCGGAAATGAATATTTCTATGCGTTGCAAACTTCAGAGCAAAATTATAATACCCTTTGGCAAGGATATAAAAAAAAATCTAATGCTAGTCGCATACGCCGATGATATTGACATTATTGACAAAAACGAAATGGCGGTAAGCAGGGCGTTTTTAGGTCAAGCGCATAAAGCAACAGCGGCTGCTCGGATGGTTGAAGAAGCTCCAGTAAAAAAGGCGTTCAAATTGAAGCCGGCTGACTTTGGAGAAAGAGGCAAGAGGGAACGCCCACCACTTAGATGGGAGGATCAGGTGTGGAAAGACATTTCCAAACTTGATATGAACTGTTGCCAGCAGCAGAAGCGACTGGAGGGCATGAATTGCAGAGGCCGAGTTCGTCCGAGGGCCAAAAAAGAAGAAGAAGAAACCAGCTGTGACCTACTGACTGAATCGCTGTTTGCGCTCTCACTGAATAGCGAAATGTGTTCGGCCCCTGCGGGCCTGGCGTGACAATCGCTGGTGCAAATGTGGCATACATCATTAGATATATCACCAAAACCAAATATTTGATATCGGATACCTCGCTGCAAAACATTGTTAGCTATATTTTACGTAATGATCAATAAAAGTAAAGGTTTCCGTTATACGATTTGGTTTTAAATATGCGCATCCGGGAACACTCCCCAAAAGTCTCGAATCCAACACAAATCATATCATAAGTAATGCATAAGGTGTCCCAAATTGACCCCACGCCTTGTTGCATGCCACTCCTTTTCCTCTTCCCGCTAGGCCGTGCGTGACTCTGCTACGTGAGGGTCAAGTAAATTATAGGCCAAAATCCGAGAAATTGTCCAGTCTGCCTTTATTGCCGCACCGGGTTTATTGACAAGTCGTTGCATAATTTCAGGCGTGAGGTGTTGTGCACCACAGACACACACAGACACTCGCCAGGTTAGTCAAGTCTATCAAAGTTGCACTTGCAGCCTAACTGCCTGGCAGGAAAGACAAGTGACAAGTGACAAGCACACACACACACACACACACACACACACACACGACCAAATGCCACGACACCCGCAGTCATTAAAGTTTATTAAGAAATTTTGCAAACTCTTGCTTCGTTGTGTTCCTTGGGGCTGTTTGTTGTTAACCCTCTTGACAATACGGGAACGAGTACGTGTGCTCCTTGGAGAAGACAGCCGGCAAACAGTTTTGGTTTTTGGGGTTTTTGCAATTTGGCAAAAGTTCCATTGGATTTCAACTTGAATTCGTGGGGTTCAGGTTTGGCGTTTTCTGATCATAATGCACAGCATTGTATTTAATTCCCCAAGCATTGCCGCACAGTTGGCGGCAGCCACAGAACGCAAATATATACAAAGATATATGTAGTTATTTGTACACGTTTGTGTGTTTTTTGTATATTTTTCTTGTATTTTCTCTAGATTTGTTCACTTTCCACACTTTGGCGTGCATATTATAAACACTCACCTGTTCCACACACACACACACACACACACACAGGTGAGAACACAGCTGCCAAGTATATATAAATATGTACACACGCTAAGGCCATATTCATATGCAATGCTCTGGGAACGATGCGGGGGAAATCGGCATATAAATATTTGCACATTATAGCAAATGTACGAGTAGATTCCGCTGCGCTTGGCAAGCGTTCTCTGCTCCGGCGAAAAAACACACGGCCAAAAACAATTTCAATTCTAATGTCCCATTAATCATTCACAAACATTAAACATATTATTTTTTTTTCTGGCTTTCTAGCGTGAAATACTAAAACACAAAAATGGCTAGCAGCTTAGTTGGCTGTCAGGTGAAATGGTGAAAAAAAATTACAAAACCTTTTTCCTTCTTGTTTTTTATGCTTGTGTGTGTGTATGAGTGTGTGCACGGGTTAGAAGTGGCGCAGGGCAGGTCCATTGAATACACTAATTGATGTGCTTGAACGCACTGAAAACACATGAACTTGTGAAATGCACTTCATTAAGCCATCAAAAACAAACAGCAAACAACAGTTTTAATTGGCAAAAACAAAAGTTCCAAAAATATAAGCAGATAAAGCTAATTATATACCACCATACTTGTTGTACATACAGACAGACAGACATACACGAGTACACAGGCAAACAAGCATAAAAAAAACATTGAAGAAAAACCAAGAAAGTTGGTAATAGACGAATCTTTCGTACACTGAAAGTATTTTGTAATCAGGCAAATTAACCTTTGGCAGAAAGTTTGGAAAAAGTCTAAACAAGTCCACGAAATTAAACTTTTTACAGTTTATTAAAGGGGTTGGAGGTAATGATTCTAAATGAATTTCGTGTGCTGAACACGAATCTGTTTTGAGAAACGCTACTTCACGTCTGCATGTTTAGTAGTTTGGGCTTGCCTTTTAGAGAAGTCTACACACTTTAGTTATGACTCTGTTTGATATAATTGTTAACTTTAAAATAAACTATCCCACACAGTTTTAACATTTTTTTAAACGAAGATCTACCGTTTTCAATGTATGTGTTTGAAATGATATTTTGCACCGCATAGAAGTAGGGAATTTATGTTGTTGAAAAATTTCATTAGAATTCATTAGATCAACGATAGTCACCAGAACCCCCTGGGGGGCGAAGACATTTCGCCATTTACGCGTATACGAGCCGAACGCCTGTCGAAGCTGATGAGAAGAGAACAAATAGCCTTTCAGTCGATGTCTAGCCTTTGATGCTGTTAGGTCGAAGCAAATTCACGGCTCTTTTTTTCACACACGAATACACTCGCACTTTTTGGTCTCACTCTCGTTGACCAACGCTGCATTAGATTCAATTCGATACAAATGAATAGCCTTCTGTACTGTTTTTGCATTGTATAACTTTGCGGAGTAGAAAATTTAGTCATTTTGAAAACATATTTTCAAAATGGTCTATCTTCGCTTACAAAAATAGTTCAATTGTTTGAAATAAGTTTTTTTTAAATCTGGTACTATAAGATGATTTCATGAATGGTTTGATCATACATGTGGGTGCTCTACTCAACGCTCCCAGAAAGGGCCAAAAAAAGGATTTTTATACCCTTGCAGAGGGTTTATAAAAATTGTCCAGAATTTTCGAACGCATGGAAGGAATCATATCCTATATACAATATATATTCTTGATCAGCATGACGAGCTGAATTGATATAACCATTTCCGTC
The DNA here is from genome assembly GCA_037044535.1 of Lordiphosa magnipectinata. Classification (NCBI taxonomy): domain Eukaryota; kingdom Metazoa; phylum Arthropoda; class Insecta; order Diptera; family Drosophilidae; genus Lordiphosa; species Lordiphosa magnipectinata. The sequence goes on from JBAMBO010001377.1 coordinate 127,166, forward strand.
TGTCGGTAAATTTGTTTCAATGTAATCTTCTCCCTCACATTTACAGCTATCGTGACAAAACTTAGCATGAAGTCTTTAGGTACAAATACGCTGCACATTTGTTGGAACCAGACGTGATGGACCATTTCCCAAAACTAATTCGTGGTCAGCATACGAAAATCATCTAGAATCGCTACCACGCCAAGTTTTTTAGCCAGATAAATACAAGTTGTTCATTTAAATTCATAACCAAATTTTTCTCAAAAATGTTCTGTACCAAAGGAGAGAGGCCAAAAAGTGAGAGTGTATTGATGTACGAAAATAAAGCCACGCAACCCGAATTTGTCGCTAACATCGTTCACATATCACATGAATTCAGAAGGATTTTTAAACTTATTGGATGAAGGCTTAGTTGACTTTTTGGACCCGGATACCATGTTTCAACAAGATAAGGCTGTCATACCCGTGTCAAGGTCCAGTTGTGGTTCAGTAATATGAAAATCAAACTTAGAATCCCATTGAAACCATGAGGTTTCTTGTTTATGTTGACTGACGAAAGTTCAACTCGACTGTGGACATTCAAAATTGTGTTACCGGGGTCAAATACCGAATTCGCAGTTCTAAATTATGATTAGCTATATACCTAACCGGATTTTCGAGATGATAAATAAGACTGGAGGCTAAACCCTTCTATGAGAAAGATAACAAAAACCTACCATCTATTTGTCGATTATAAAGCCGCCTTCTTCTAGGTTCTTTGAAGCCCTGTCTACCTTTGGTATACCAGCAAAGTACGTTCGACTTTGCATGATGACATTGAGAAGCACGCAACGCTCCGTCAAAATAGGAAAGAACCTCTACGAACCACTTGATACCAAAAGAGGTTTTAGGCAGGGTGATACCTTATCGTGTGACTTCTTTAATCTGCTGAGTATATACTCCGCCAGCGTCCAAATGCCAACAGATCGGGCACCATCTTTTATAAAGACGTAATGCTACTCGCATATGCCGATTATATTGACATTATCGGCCAAAAAGAACGGGCGGTAGGTAGGACGTTTTCAGAGATTGAGAATCAGTCTAGACAGATGGGCCTAGCGGTAAGCGGGGACAAGACGAAGTACCTAGTATCCACGGACAAGAAGTCTAAGCGTCTTGGACAATCTGTGAAAATGGGAGAGTACAACTTTAAGGTTGTAGAGGATTTTGTCTTCCTCGGGACGATGATAACCAGCGATAATAACACCAGTCTGGAAAACCGAACAAGAATTACTCTTGCAAGCCGATGCTACTATGGGCTCAATAGGAAGATTTATATTAAACCGAAAAAGTTTAAATATTTTTACATATTTGTCTAACCAAAATATAGGTGTCTTAATTAAATTTCTGGGAGTGTTTCTTTCCCATGTGTTCGAGCCGGTCCGGTTAGAATTAGTTTTCAGCCCTGATTTAAAGACTTTTGATCTTTTTGGTATAATTATAAAAAACACGTTATAAGCAGTGTTTGGAAGTACCTATAGGTTAGAGCTGCAAAACTATCGATGGTGACACTATTCGATTTTTTCGATAGTTTTTAGACAAAAAGTCTATATTATCGATTATATCGGTTTCTGAATGAATAAATAAAAATATAAACATAAAAGTAGAAAGCAAAATAACTTAAATTAAATAACAATTTTATATGATTAATTAATTAGATAAGCTCAGATTCGACATTTTCTTTTTATGAATAATACATATAATCTAATCGTTTTCTTTTCATAAATTAATGAGATCTTCAGACTCCAAAATTTTTTGTAAGAATAATCTAAACTTAAATGATGACGCCATTTCATTAGTATTGAGATCTTTAAGATTCCAATTTTTGTTAATTAATACAATTCTGTTGATGTGGCGCGCAAAGAAAACGTTTGGTACATGATTTTAAAGAGGTATCGGTTGGGAAGCACTGAAATTAAATGTATATACATACGCATATCATCTTGACTTCCATGGTCCATGGAACGTGATTTCTCAAAATATTGACGCATATTAACGATAGCATCTGATCGGTGGTTCCTAGCCTTTGTAGCTTTTTTCTGTTCCATGAACTGAAACAATGGTTAAAGGAAGCGGCTTTTCAAAAGGTGTTGGCGGCTCTGCATCATGGATTGGTAGAGCCCACCCATTTTCCGAAAATTTTGAGGCATTTGCGTAATTGCTTGTAGATCTAAACCCTTCTCTCTTAAATTTGCGGTCTCAAATTGGAAAAGTTGGGAATGGTGCTCTCCTCAGAAGTTTTTTTTTGATCACTCCAGCTAGGCATAGGAGCAGCAGTATTAATAACTCTGGTAATGCCGCTGCTATTATTAATGAAATTGTTGTTGATGCTGATGATGAGATCGCCAATGAATCCTTATCTTCATATTTTGTATAATATGTACATATATGGGCTTTAGTGACCTGTTTTTGATTTTAGTCAAAGTAGTTGTAGTTGTTAGTAGTTTTATAATATATATAATTTCCTTACCCAACTCTAAAAACCGATCTGCTTTCCCACCGCTAGCGAAAAATGCCAAAGAATGTAGAAATGGCTGGACACTATCGATAGTGTACAATAACCATCGATAGTGTGACACAAAACCAGTTATTCGATATATCGATAGTAGTATCGATGTTTTTGCAGCTCTACTATAGGTACAAATACCTAGGTACATACCTAGATACATATTTTGTGGACCTTTTACCTTACCTCGGTATTTTCAAATTCGAGTACCTTTTACCTTACCTAGGTCTTAATTTTCATTTACTTTTCGTACGTGATTTTTTACGCTATGATTACATTATAGCCGAGATGCTGCCGCGCTCTGCTATATCGAAAAGAAAAGTATCCCGGACCTGTTTGTGGCTTTAACTGGACGTCCGGTAAATATTCCGTGTTTAAAAACTATAGGATTCATGCTAGAAAACAGGAAACCGGACTATCAGCCGTGCTTCCATTTTCACTTTCGCAAAATGTAGCGATTTTTAGACCAATTTTGTACTGGAAACCGGCTTTAAACCGCAAATTTTTTACGAAAGTGAAAGCGTGTGCGATTTTCTCACACACATGAAATAATTGCTACTATATTAGCTGAAGTTCATGGCAAATACCGACTTAGAGATATCCAAATGTTAAACACTTACAGAAAATGTATCCAATTCTGAAATAAACAAGGCTGCAAACCTCTAAAATTTTGCAGAAGGTTCGGTCCGGGGGTTCGAACCCGTTGTAAAGTCTAAGGTTCGGTTCGCGGACCGGTTCCTGGAACCCCTGAACCCACGGTTTTGGTTCGAACCTCGGTTCGCTTGAAGATAAAAAAATAGTTTCGATGTATTCCATGTGTAGAAGATTTGTAGAACACACGGGATTAAAATTAATTTTTAAAAATAATCAGGCCCGTTCTCGTTTCCGAATTCGATTGAACGAAACTAGTAAGAGTTGTGAATTCCCAGAAAGAATTAAGGAATTCAGTTGAAACGCTTTTTCATCAAGAGTTTCGAATGAAGATAAAATTTTGATAAATTTTGAAATTTTGATCTAACAGCCGAAAAATACAGTCAGTTTTTGGAGGCGGGAACTTTTAAGAATACCGATTCCGCATGATTTGATCGAAATACCGAATTCAATAGCTGAAATTTTCAACTTTTGAGAACTGCTTAGTTAATGATCATTATATCTTTCAAGAGCTGTTCATCTATACTAGCTCTTAGATTAGAAAGATCCAACTTAAGTGTTGAAAAGGCTCGTTCAACTGATACCTGAGTTGCTGGAACAGCAAGTATAGTTAAGAAAATGTCTTGTTAGTCCTCGTTTTTTCTGACATTTCCAAAATTTTAAGACATTCGTCTATGTACTGAAGAGTTAGTAAACGTTCGCACATTGGGTAGGTTGAGTTTTATCGCGTCACACAGTCTAGCACTTTTTTTTTTTTATTTTTATTTATATGCAATAGATTTTATATAGTGTGAGTACGGAGTTTCTTATAAAGTGTGGGAACTATAGTAATGTCAAGCTGAACTTCCCTAAAAAAAATCGTTAACTACTAAATTTAGCACAATGAACTGTAATTATAGAGTCCTCCATGGAATCTATTGAGGTAACTTGGTCATCGTCCAAATGAGGAAATGCTTTTGATTCACATGAGCAACCTTCATCAACATTACATTCTTCATAGTTGTATTCCTTTTCTGCTCTGCAGTTGTCATTTAAAAGTTATTCTGCTCGAACCATCTTCGATCCATTATCGACGGTGATAGTATAAATCTAAAGTAGAGAAATGTCGTTGGATTGGATAACTTCTTGAATGATTGCAGTCAGATTACAAGGAATTACTATATGTATTTTCTTGTGTGTGTCGTTGGGCAAACTACTTAATTTTGTGAAGCGAACCTATTTTTTCGAAAAAATGATCCGGTTCGAACCCAAAAAACCCGAACCGAACCGGTGCTTAGGGGTAAGGTTCGGGACCGAAAAATTTGAAATATGAAAATTTGAAAAATTTGAAATATTATGATCAACTTAAAGATGATCTTATAAAAGGAGTTTTAGCTTCAAGCGTGACAAAGACCTTTGCTTTAAATTGAAGTGTATTCCAAATAAACCTGGATTTTTAAACATAATATTTCGATATAAGCTTGTACAGTTAATATTTATTACTAATATAAATTGATGAACCATGCCTTTTAATTTAAAAGTACCTTTTTTGTACCATTACCTTTTCTTACGTACTGGAAATTCCGGATACCTTTTACCTTACCTAGCTATATTTTTTGTCATTTACCTTATACCTTGCCTAGGTAAGAAAATTGGGTACCTTTCCAATCCCTAGTTATAAGATCTTAAACAAATAATTTAAGGCTGAGGTTCAGATGATGCAGTTAAAGTTCCCTTTTCAAGAAAATCCGAACCTGCTTGCTTCCTTGTGTATAATTCTCAATATTTCCAAAGAATGATTCTGGTCTCAACATAGTGTAGGGTATGCGAAACGACTTTTAAAATTGCTTACCAAAAAGTCTGAAAATAAATGTTCAATATTTAGAAAAAAACATGCATATAAAAATACATAGGTGAAGAGATGGTAGGTACATATATCGAATCTTTGTTTTGCAGTTAATTAGGTGGTCCGACATACACACGCACACACACACACACACACACACACAAGTGGATGTATGTGTTGGAATATTTATCGCTATTTTGCTGCTTCTTCACTTAGAGGTTGTATAAAAATACATGATTAGCCCAACTGGACGGACTAATTTATAAGTAGTTGCTGAGTGGGCGTGACTGTGGGGCAGGGGGGGGGGGCATAATAGGTACAACACATACATGAGTGTGTCTACGTATGTATGTATGTATAAAAGTGTGTCATCATTTTCCATGAAACAAAAAGCAGCAACTTTTGCTGCTTTTGCGAACCTGCGGCAAGAGTTGAGAGCCGCCGAGCAGCGAGTAACAATAATAATTCGCACCGCGAACGTGGTCAACACATCTCAGAGTCTGTCAGAAAGTTCGAGTTCGGTATTCGTGCCCCAAGTGCTGGTGTGTGTTTCTGTGTGTTGTGTGTTTTCTGTGTGTGCGAATATATGTCACCAAAAACTGCAATCAAAATTTAATTAAATAAATTGTGCACTTAAATACCAGAAAAATCAGCAATATGTGAATGCCCAGAATATTTAGCCAACAAATTGGCTTCAGCACACAAAAATCTAATTAGCATTTAAAGCACAATTAAAAAAGTAAAACGCAAGCCAATTGAAATGAACTTAAACCGAGACATATAAAAAACCGCAAAAACCAAAAAAAAGAAAAGGAAACCAAATGAAAAATGTTCGCTGCAACTGCAACAATTAAATGGCATTTTCCCGTTTTCTACTTGGACTCTGTGTGCTATTTTCGTGTGAAAATGAAGGAAAAACTTACAAAAAAAAATTGGTGTTAGAAATACCGTGCTGTCGCAGACTCAAAAATAGAATATTAGAGACGGGTGCGGCAGTAAAAATGCTGTAATAGTTCACAAGATACAGCGCAAACCATCTATAGATACAAATGTATCTGCGCGCACACATATATACAAATATATATATCTATCTATCTATCTAGCTATCTGTCCATCCATCTTTCGTTGAATCTGTCTCGACGGCGACTCTTTTTACGAACAAATATTTTTTTATACATATTTCATTTTCCTGGCGCTTTTCATTTATTTTTGTTATTTCACCAAAACTACTTTGAGTGCGGCGACTGCTGCTTTGTTGTTGCTGTTGTTGTTGTTGTTGATGCTGTTGCTGACGCTGACAGGGTGTTTTGTATAGAGATTGGCATAAATATTGGTAACACATCAGGCTAATTTACACTGGCGTGCCACAAAAAAAGGTAAAGAATTTATTAAAAAAAATATATTTCAAAAGCCAACCAAAAATTTATGTAATATACCTGAACGTCATTTTCTTAATTAGAAATAGACAACGATTTTGTCTGGCTCATCCAACCAAGAAATTTTTGATTTGTTTTGCTAGCTGCTCATTGTTGAATTTTTGCCAATTTTAAATTCTGGTGTTTCCCTCTTATTAATCGTCTAAAAAAAAAGTCATTTTATTCACCAAATTAAATTTATTTAAGTTAGTTTACGGGTTCCGTAGGCGTATCGGCCCTCAATCCTATTCTTATTTCAAGTATGCAGTTTTAAGGATCATCAACCGAAAGTAAATTATCGATTGTGCTGAATATAACAAAAATGTCATTTCAAACACATTTATGCCAAATGGTATAGCTTTAATCTTAGAATGTTTTGGGAATTTCAAATTTAAGAAGTAGTACTTTCCCATAATATCAAAGGATAGTCAGATGGTCAAAAGATAGTCAAGAATGGATTCCCTAAAAACCCACCCGACAATCCTTAACGAAAACGGATCCGATTTCGATGTTTTCTCGAAGTTTTCTCTAACAAAACTACGTTTTCGGTCCGAAAAAGTATTACCTGTCGCTCAGTTTGTGGCAGCAAAACGTAAGTACTCGATACACGTTTTCGGATCCGTTCTCGACACTTTCTCGATAGCGAAAACGCATTGGAAACGATTCAGCTTTCGATCCGTTTTCGATGTCGAGAAAGTGTCGATTTAGAGTCCGTTCTCGACACTTTTTCGAGTCCGTTCACGATACTTTTTTTGAGTCCGTTCTCGACTCTTTCTCGATAGCGAAAACGGATCGAAAACTGAATCGTTTCTAATACGTTTTCGTGAATCCACTTATGCAGGAGGTGACCAAAGTAATGATTAAAAGAGACCATCACCTGGCCGAATCTTTTTTCTCATCTGCCTACTTTTCCCTCATCGAATAGATAAACATATATCAAGGAGGCTAAGAATTGGCGCTCATTCTCAATGCCAGCCAAATGATTCTCCACCAGCTCACGTTTCCCACGTCTGTAGGCCAGCAATTGGAAGAGCTTAAAGAAGGGTGTGCTCTCAGTCCAGACCTCCAACAAAGCGCAGCTGGAAAATTAAAAAAGTCTTAACTAGAATTACCCTTTTCAACCCTATTTTACTTAACTCGCCGAAATATGTGCATGTCGGGCAGAAAAGTATTTCCCGCAAAGCTTGGACCCCAAACGAACTTTTTCGCTCTAAACTTATCAACAAATGAGGTGGCAACCAATGACTAGCTGTCACAAATAGAGAAAATCCGTATGAAACCAGATTTTCTTAAGAAATTCGGATTTCGTTGTGAGGAGAAACTATCGTAAATGTCGTAAGTCCGATTACATACGTTTATTTGTCGGGTGGGAAGGTTCATAAAAAGGAAAATATGTGTATGTTTTTACGACCTTTATATTAATCAAACCTTCAAGCATCTTTCTCATGCCTTAGCTCTCATGCCTTATAACCGCTTAGGAATTCCAAAGCGACTGAACAGCAAAAAAAAACCCGGCACTACGAGACAGCGCTAAGCTGCCCTTAACCTTTGTATGTGTGTGTATCCATCCCAAACTGGCCTTACTATGTTATTTGCTGGCTGGCAGTAGGCAGGCAAAAACCGCTGAAGATTGCACAGGGATGCTCATGAAACTGCTGTACGGTCACCCAGCCTCCTGTGTGGTGTGAAGTGTTTCCGTTTCAAAGTTATCAAATAACTTTGTCGAAACTTCTACTCATACATTGCCTTGAGCCCAAAAAGAGTCCTCAAATTAAAAGAGTTCCCAGAGTTGCCATGAAAAATGCTTACGCATTGTGGCCCAACGGAATGCACTCCAGTTATTCTTTTTGGCGTAACGGCAAAGTTCCGACTACGAGCTTAAGCTAGTCAGCAGATCTTTTGGTCTAATCAGTTCGTTTTCCTGAGCCTTCTACGTATTGCTCGATCGCTGTCGCTTGGAGTTACCTCCCTTTCCGACATGCGGTCCCTATTTTTTGGAGGGCGGTATCATGCGGTGCTTTTTGGTGTCTTCGGTGGATGCTTTAACGGTTTTCGATTTGTATGGAGATCCCATCCCCGTCAAAGTTGCGTTGCACTAACTTCGGTCTGCGCAATGCCTTCTTCCACGCCGTCAGGGACTTCGAATTGAGGCCCTCAGGCATCTTGAGATACTTAAGTCATGCCTTGTACCCGAAACGCTGTTTGCGCCGTCTTCTGCTGTCATTGACGGGTCGGTGAACAAAAGGACCCAGGTCCTCCACATAGAAAAAAAAAGATCCACTAAGATCCATTTGGGATGGATAGTTTTTTCATATCGTCTCGACGATTTTCAGGTACATTGGTCCAGTGAATAACACTGAATCGCATTTCGGTTACGGTTACGGTTCTGTTATGTACCGAAAACACACTATTTAAACACCGTTTTCTATTTACACACGGTTTTCTATTTACAATCTCTGTTTACGGGGCTGTCTCTTCGCGGTTTGTCGATACGGATTTTTCTAACTACTTTTCTTTATATAGTGTGACCATCGTTCGATTTCTTACCAATACCTTAACACTAAATTATGGATATATTAACATGTTGCTTGTCCGTTTCCCATAAAGTTGAAATAAGCTTTAAGGCAATAAAAATTGACCGAAACCGAAATTCGTTTCGGTTTTATTCCCTGAGTCAGAACCGAAACTTAACTTGTACAATATTTAGGTTCTTTTCGGTCTTTCCGGTTCCTCGTATACAGGTACACAAAAACGATTCCGGTTCTGGTTCTAAGTTTCAATCGATTCTTTTCGGTATACGATTCCAGTTTGGTTCCCTGATCCTAACTATCCAGTCCTAATGGATACCGAAATTATAAAATGGAACAAATATCTTCTTTTCCTGTATATTGGCAAATTTTCCAAACTACCCAAGTCGCAAAAAAGGTGTTGGATTCTTTATATTTCCTCCTCAGTCCCACAACTACGACAGAAGTCATTGTGGGTAGGCTCTTCCTGATGCCCTTAAGACCTATTGTGCAGTGCCCCGTTATGACTCCCTTCATAGTTCTAATTTAGTCCTTGCTATAGTGTAGGAGTTGAAAAGTCTTGCTTGAAGCGTTTTTTGGCCAGAGTGATCGGGTGATTTGACAGCCAGGTGTAAGGTTAAATGGTCGTTCTGCCCTAGTTCTGTTTATTCGTTGTACTTTTGACATGATGTGCTGCAGCGAGAGAAGATCGTCACCGTCACCGTACTGGGGATTAGCTTACTTTTTGATACGTTTTATGACAGTCTGACTGTCGATTAGAATTGAAATATTCCTTGGGGTTTCGTGCAAGGTGTATATTAATTTAGTCGCTTGCCAGACTACATAGATCTCTGATCGGTAGACGGAATACAAGCTGAGTCGCTTATACTTCAGAGAAGATACCTGCTTTTGTGCCCTCTTCCGTCTTTGAAACATCTGTATCAGAGTTCCCCAGCGGTAGCCCCTGAGGTCAGTCAATTCACACCGAATGCTTGCCGAAATCATGCTTCACTGTGTGTTAGATCAACGATTGTCACGCCTGGCCGAACACATTTCGCTGTTTAAACCGACACGAGTCGAATGCATGCCGATGCTTGTCCCAAGAGAGCAAACAGCTTTTCAGTCGCTAACCAGCGGTCTATGAAGCAAGTCAGAGCTGGCTTACGTCGCTTTATGTACGCACACCAAATACGCTCTTACATTTTGGCCTCGCTCTTCTTGACAAACCCTAGTGTAGATGGTAAGCTCGTTCAGCCTGATGGTAGTTTCTTGCATCCAGTGCTCTCTCTCTCCGTGAACCAGGTTCTAAAGTTGGCGTGTCATTTCTGAGCTTTTATATAGTATTCGCTTCCCTTTACATCCTACTTTCTGTAAGATATTCCGGATTCTCAATGCTCTACTCAGGTGCAGCATTCTTAAACCGTTTAAGAAATAGATTACTTTGGATTTATTACAATTCTACGTGTAGCCATAAATCTTACAACAGTGTGCACTTTATTTTGACCATCACTGTATTCGAGCATCATTTCGCCTCCCCCCCTCTCCTTTGGCACGCACTCACGCACACATCTACATCTGTGTAATATTCCCATTCGCATTCCCGAATGGCCAAACGCTTCTCCTTCATTCTGAAGATGTGAAAATGTAGACACTGATGAAAAAACAACAAAAAATGAGCGGCAGAGCAAACGAAAAGGAAACATTGATCATTGCGTAAAGTTTTCATTCGTTGCTGTTCAGTTTTCAGTTCGCTTACGGGGCGCTTACAAAACGCCGGGTTGGCCCAGACGCGGACAAAATGTGGCCAACAGGTTCGCAAGACGCGCGACTTCGACTTTTGCACTTGCCGCAATTGTGTTTTATTGTGCAGCATACGCGGTGAAAGTGCAAAAACTGCAATCGAGGGGACGAGCGGGAAAGCGAGTTGTGGGCACTCGGAACGAACTTTGGCAATTTGGCGGCGTTATTTTTGGATTAAGCAGCGCCAAATTGAAACAGACGGTAAGCACACAGTTTAAACAGCTAAAAAGATACGAAACATACATGCACGTTAGAAGTGGGCGTTGGGGAATCGAAATCTACATGGGGTATGAAATATTTAAGCAATTTAACTGAAAAACATTCAAAAACACTGCCGTTCTTGTGTTAATTATTAAAGCAAAACCGGCAACCAAAATACCAGGCAAACATTAAGGCATAGATACACAGATGCGAGCACACAGAATTGTGAATTGTTGCGATTGAACGCAAATCCAACAATATTTGCACCTGATTTCAATGTATATGGATGAGTGTATATACAATATGGGAACGATTATACTTAGATATATGGTCGTCATATGTGCTTGTGGTGTGGCACAAAGCTGGTGATGATGACTCAACTGAAAATATGTATCGTGTTTCAGTTTTAATCTATTTGTTCTTTAATAGCTTCAATGCCAAATTGCTTAAACTAGGTAAACGAATGTTTAAAAATGTTGTAGTTGGTCAAAGAAAATGATTTGTCAACCTCGTGTAAAAAAACAACTTAAATATCAGTTTTGTATGAAAATACAGCACAGTTTTACAAACTTTTACAACAGAAACTTTTCATATGTATTTTTGGCATAGACGTGTGTTAAACGAGGTTTGTTTAAATTTGTGGGTCCTGTGACCACATTAAGTAACCTTTTCCAACCAAATTTGTTTTAATGTAAGCTACAATGAATTCCGTTACAGGAAAACCAAAAACGTAGTTTGGATTATGCTCATAAGATACAAATTGTTGCATTGCAATAGAGAAAAGCTAACCTCGGCTCGACCGAAGTTTATATACCCTTGCAGCTTGTATAATATACATAAATTAAGTTTTTTAAATGATTTTTGTCGAAATTTCTTAGCTGAGTTAGTTTCCAAATTTAGCAATAGATTTTGCCACTACTTGGACCATTTTCTTGACAGTTTGTTAGTTTATACTATACGATATATTCATCCGATTTTGACCAAACTTCCCAAAATTTTGTGGAAATCGATACTATTCATAACTGGAAAGCTAAAAGACGCTACCATTGAAAACAAAAAAGTTTTTCTCATTAAAACTACTTTTCGACCGATCGTTCCCATGGCAGCTATATACTATAGTCATCCGATTTGGATCAAACTTGACAGAATTATGTGGCAGCATATAATGTTGATCAGTTACAAATTTGAGAGCGATCGCTTGAAAACAAAAAAGTTTTTCTCACTAAAACTACTTTTCGACCGATCGTTCCTACGGCAGCTATATACTATAGTCATCCGATTTGGATTAAACTTGACAGAATTGTGTGGTAGCACATAATATTGATCAGTAACAAGTTTGGGACCGATAGCAATGAAAACAATAAAGTTTTTCCGACTAAGACTTTTTTCAGACCTATCTTTTGTATGGTAGCTATACCATATAGTTCTCCGATTTTCATCAAACTTGGTGGAATCATGTCAAAACATAGAAAACTGATAAATTCGAGGTCTGGGGGCGTTTGCATTCAAAAAAAAAATCTTTTCTAGCTAAAACTAATTTTTCGACCGATTATTCCTATGGCAGCTATACGGTATAATCGTCCGATTCGGCCGATTCCGACCAATGTGCTTAGATAGCTTTAAAATTGACTGAGGAGATAGCATAGAAACAGACGGACGGACGGACAGGCTGACATGGCTATATCAACTCAGCTCGTCATGCTGATCAAGCTAGTGGCATCATCTATTTTTGGGCTTGGAAAATCACTCAACTAACATTGTTCAAAGCGAAAATGAAATTGTTCTATGAAAATCATCAGTTTACTAGCTGGCAGGGTGTATAAACCTCGGTCCAGCCGAAGTTAGCTTTCCTCTATGCTTTTTTGTTTATAAAATCGATTTTTTTTTCAAGCTTAAAAATTCGAAAGGTTTCCTGATGACAGAAAAGTCATAGGAAATACTAATGTATTATCCTTTGTCTCCTCTAACTTACCACATTTTCAGTTTCTCGATGTCATCCCGGTTTTAAAAGTTATAGCCCAAAAACTATAAAAACTTTTATATATGCCATGAAAATTCTTATAGCTTGGAAATAAAAAAGTAATTATTGTAAAATAAAAGAGTTGATACTAAAAAGTTATTTTAAATGGATTTTTGGTAGTTTAAAGACATTTCAAAACATTATATAGTTTACAAAATATAAAAAAGTGTCGTAAATTTTTATACACAGAAAAAAAGATCAAATATCAGCCCCATGTTTAATAATATCAAAATAATATAAATTTTTCATATCAGTGGGTTACTATTTCCACCTAAGCATATGGACGCATTAATATCATCTTAATATTTTTTTTAGATGAAGGCCGATTCGATACTCAAAATACCCGTATGATACTAATAAATGTAGTTTTAGGTAGGTATACGCACAAATATGTGTGCGAGCTTGCTTACATATGTACTAAAGGACTATTTCCAGAACAAATAAAAATTTATGTCACGAAATTGCCAGTTATTTATGTTAAGTGGATTGTAAGCTATAGTGAGACCACAAAGTCTTAAAAAACCCTAAAAAATACCCAAAACGGCAGTCAAATGGTGGGGTCATACTGATTTGTCAGCCGATTGAATTCAAATTGTTTTATCAAATTAAATTTCAAACTATTTTAAAATAACCTCACAGCTTTCAAAGTCATATGATGAACTACCACAAGTGCGCGCGACTTCGTGATCCTTGGTAGAGAAAGTCTTGATTCACTTAATATTAAAAAATATGGAAAACTAATGAAAAAGAGTGCTAAACTATGTGCTAATATATTTATTATTTTTTGTTCCTTTTTATTTCATCTCGCTTTTACCTTCAATTTGTTCGATGTTGGCCGGAAAAATGTGCTGCAAGTAATTTATTTTCAATTTAGTTCAGCAAATCGACTGTGCTTGCAATCCACACAAGCTATCGATGTGGCAACGCTATGACTATTTAGTTTCTCTTCTGGAAATCAACAAAATAAATGAGACTAAATAAATGGCTCATCAGCTGTTCGAAGCTGTTTTTTTTTATATGAAGTTCAACATAAAAATTTATTTTCGTGCGTTCTGGAAATTGGCCTTAAACAATGGAGCAAGCGAACTTAAGCTTGCAGTGGTGTAGATAGGGCGGGGGATTAAGGTGATCAATTCCCAACGATTGAGTTTGAAAATGGGAATGAAGTCGTAGACAAAAAAACCAAAAAATTTGACTTGATTTTGTAAAATAAATTAAATAAAAAAAGTTAAATAAATATGATAACAAGTAAATAGTTTAGTATTCCTGAATTCTCTCAAAAAATTATACAAAAAAAAAAAAATACCTTTGATAGATGGTAAGTTATGAATAATTTTTAGCAAAAATATCGCGGGGTTAATGTTTTCTTTTTATATGATTTTCGTCAAATGTCAAATAAATGATATAAAAACAACAATTTTTTAAAGACTTACCTCTAAAATTTAATTACCATTACCATTTCCAAGTGAAGTGTAGGCGCTCTCTATTCCCATATATCAGCTACAGCTACAGCTACGAACGTGACAATCGTAAGAATTTTTTAGCCTGTGATATGAAGAATAACAAAGAAAAATTGTACGATAAATATCCGCATATTGGTGTTTGGATAGCACTTTATTAGCACTATATTTAATGTAAAAGCTGAGAGTTCTAGACAGTAAGGTCCCAAGATACAGGCAGACAAAAAAACATACGCAACGTGACATAATACTGAAATGCGTTTTGTCTGCTTTCACAAAAGAGCAAAACTCTGTGGAATGCGTTGGAGTTTATCAATGCACCTAACTTTAATATGATCTGCAATGATGTGGCTATATATTTATAGCTGATTCGCTCAAAAATAAATGTTGCTTTTTTTTATATTTGACTCATTATGATACGCAACGTGACATACGTTACATGACAAGCCTTTCTCTAACGCCGTACTTCTGATGCTTTTCATAAATTTATATATTATATGTACCCTTTTGCGTAATCATAAATAACATACAAATTTTGATTCAGGAACTTTTATTCATATACATAGGATAAGTTAGCTGCATTTAATGAATAGATGTTTTCGGTTTTTCGTTGACCTTTCTGTGGAAATGCACATATGGCAATTAAATTTCACCCAAATAAGTTTCAAAAACGCACTTCCACACACAAAACATAAAAAGACGCTAGCAGGATGTGAAGTGCGAATAATTCGTGTGTTTATCCAAATTCCGATTCCAAAAGCGATTCCCAAAACTACATCCCAAACAAACAAAATAAAATTTTTTAACGAATGTTTCAATGCAGTTCAATTTTGGAAGGTAATGTAAGGAAGAAAGAGCTGCGCAAAGTTTTTTTAATCAAAATCGAGCGATTTTTGTCATATCACCCACAGTTTTGAAGATAGATGGTTCGTACCTTCTAGTGATAGTTAGTAATTAGCATTATTGATCGATTTGAAATGAATAAGATCGGATGAACGAAACTCAAGCTATGACTGCCGCAGCGCAGCGGGAGCGCTGCTTTCAGCTGCTACTGCAGGTACAGAGTATGTTACAGTCGGGCTTGACCGACTTTCTTACATGTTTTGCATGAAGATTCTTCAAATACCTTTGACTGAAAAGCAGACACTTATCTGTTGTATTACGAAACTTGCCTATTTCCAAATTTGTTTAAAAAGAATCCTTGGGTGACCCCCCACTATTTTTTGGCATGAAAATTTTTAATAATTCGCGGTCCATCGAAAGACATTTTTTTTTCGTAAATTTCTGAAAATACCGAAAACTTTAAATACAATTTTAAAAGCCCAAACAAAATTTCCAAAATTTTAACTTCATCCACCCAAATTGTTAATAATATGAGAAAAGTTAGATGTTTGTTACACATGAAGCAAAATATGATTGTTAGTAGGTCACATTAAGACCAGCTTCTCGTTGTCTTGCTTTCTCCGTTGATTTCAAAATTACACTAAGTTTTTTTTCTATTCTTTTCTAAAAGTGTAATATAATCTGGGCTGCAAACCCCATCATTTTTTCTTTTTGGAGCTCCGATACGCGGGTTCGAACCAAAATTGATCAATGGTTAATGTGCGAAATGTTAAGGTGCAAGGTTATTAGGTGAAGGTTTTGATTCAAACCTTGGATTAGCTTAAGTTTTACCCAATTTCAATAAAAAAATCAATTTATTTGTTAAATATACAAAATAGTATTTCGAATTTCTTTATATTTGGAAAAGCCAAATAGTTTAACCTAGACTTCAGTCGACGATGATTTAGACAATCCGAAGGGTAAATTAGTATAAGTTATCGATTTTTATCTTTTGAAAGTCATGGCAAAGTTAACATTTCAGAGATAACTTGCTATCTCGTCGTCTTCTAAACATGAGATTGAAGACATATTTAAGCTTTGTAGCTTACGAAAAATATTGCATTTTAGAATCATTTAGTAAACTTGAATGAAGGATTTAAAAACATATGGTGGGTGCCGACTCTAACAACTAAACAACTATTTATTATTTTATCCATAATTTTTAAAAAGACGGAATTGTACTTAAAACTGTCGCACTATTATGACCAGATAACAAACAAAAATTGCTTTCCAATACTTCAAATATTCTAAGATTTAATTTTTGTTGAAGCGAACCGATTATACTAGGGTTCTGACACACTTGGTTCGGTTAAAAGTTCGGTTCGCCTCGAAGAATATTTCAGAATTCCAGGCTCGAACCGGTTCGGTTCAAAACCGCTTTGCAGCCCTGATTATAATTTTATCCAGAAGTTTGGAAGGAATCATCTCCGATCACATAATGTATATATATTCTCGCTCAGCATGACTAGCTGAGTCGATTAAGCTTTGTCCGTCTTTCTGTTTCTACGCGAAATAGTCCTTCAGTTTTAAAGCTATTGAGCTGAATTTTTGCACAGAGTCTTCTTTCGACTGCACCCTGATCACCAATCCAAACTATACTTAAAAATAGTTCCAGTAGAAATGGGTCACTTTGGCTGCAAACAAGTGTTATCAATCGATTTGCTTTCCTATGTGTGCATGGTTGAATCCTTATAGAACACTCTTTAAATTCTACTGAGAAAATCAAGTAATTTGTGAGTCCCAGTGAAGTCGATTGGTAAAATACATTTTAAATCAATTTTGGGTCAATAATTCCTTAAATTTCGCTGGAAAGAAAACCGCATACAAATGACAAAAGAAACACTGTTTACCTTCGAAATGGATTTGTTGTGGCAAAAAGGTTTAATTTCAGGAATCTACGAAATCTGAGAGCGGATTAAATTTGTGCAAATCGGTTAGTTAATTCCACATCAATTTTGTTCCCTTTATTCTTTTTGTGCATTTCCCTAAGCTTTATTACTTTATTTATATTTTGTTTGTACAAAATAGTTCATAGAAAATCCCAAAGAATGGCAAATCAAAACATTATTCTTTGATCAACTAAAGTGAAAATTGAAAATTAAAGTTACAATTTCCATTGAAACAGCAAAAGCAAAACACTGACACACAATCTCACACCCTCAAACCAGGGCTCGTGCTTTTTTGAAACATTTTTTGTTGGCTTTTTTTGTGTGTGTGCAAATTTTCATGTGTTAAGTACACTGAACGCGGCACGCACCTGTCCATGTGTGAGTTTGTGTAAAACTTTAATTGGGACATCAAGTGCTGCTCATGTTGTCGGCTTTGCTGACTTTTTTTTCCCACTTTGTATGCAATGCTCATAATATTTTTATTAAATGCTGATTAATTTTTGTAGTTGCTTCCGTTGGCAAGTGCGTTGGTGCAACAAAAAGCGCTGCGTGCTTTCGGGCGTCACTATGCCAGTTGCAACAGCTGCAGTGGCAGGCGGTTGGCTTTGGCTCAATTAAATTGCACAGCATTCCAAGTGCCTGGCCAGAAGCTAAACATTTTATTACATTTTGCTGCTGCAGTTGTTGCCGACTCTCTCAGTGTGATTATTTTCAATATGAAAAACTACATAAAACAACAGACAAACTGACGGACGGACAGCAGCAATGACGCAAATCTGTATAATACCATTTGCTCACAGTTGCTAATTTTATTTAAGGTGACACACAAGGCGGGAATTCGTGTGTAGAATGTGAGAGATAGAGAGAATGTGTGTGGAGAAAAACTAAAACTGAGCATATTTTGTTGTTATTTCTATTTTTAAGACCAAATATCACGTATATATATAGTATATATTGTCTATATATATACGTATATTGGCAATACGGCCAGCTAGCCAAAGCAATACCGCTTCTCAAATTAGTTTAAGATACATTTCTAAATGTGACAGTAGTGAGTGTCGCCCGAGGCATTGGCAAATCCAAAAATTCCATTTTGATAAACGTTAAGCGAAAATTTGTGTAATTTGTTTGCAGCAGCTGTAAAATCTCAATGAATAATGCGAAAAATATATATGAAACACAAATGTGTAGATAGGCGGAAGTGGGACAAAGGTGCTTCCAGTCATTTAATTTGGAATATGAACCTGACACAGTGGCAATTCGGCAAAATAATTACATTTTGTTTGCATTTTTATTTTCTTGATTGGAAATTAATTATTCATTTGAAATCCAAAATATTTTTCGTGTTTATTTGTCATGACATGTGATTGTCTCTTTAAAATTCAACATTTTATTTCTGCCCAATTATTTTGTTGTTTATGTTTACCCATTATGCTGACGACATCTTAATGTTGTCACACAATTGAAAGATAGATGGACACAACTGAAGGCACAATTAGAAATTATAACAATTATTTCGAATTTTTCGCATAGTTTTATGGCATTGTTCTAGTTTATTTCGAATGGATGACACAAATTGTTAGTTATGCTTAGAAATTCACAAAATGGTTGTCTCTTTAGGAAATATGAAGTAAGATTATGAAGTAGTAAAGTGATTTATTTCTGTGTTTCTTGATGCAGACTAGCAAATCCTAAAATCTGAAACCAAATTCAGTTTAAACAAAATGAATTATGGTATTTATTTAGAAAGGGCTTTTCAGATTAAGACAAGCAGAGCTGCAAAAACACAAATGTTGTTTGTTTGTTTAAATTTTAGCAAGGATAAAGGGTCGGAAATTTGGTGTTTATGAGATTTGGGGCAAGGTTTTAGTTTGAAAATTGCTTTTTAGTATCTTTCTTTAAACTGTGAAATCGAAGATCTCACAAAATCATGGACTAATAACTATGTATAAGAATTCTACACTTGTTAGTGAGAACGGTTGTGGTTTTGAATTTGTACTAAATCACTCCTGCGAGCGATGTTGGTTTTATTCTCAATATTTCATCTCCAAAATCCAACTTAGCTAACGATGCGCTTGTAAGGCACAACTTGTATATAAATGATCTACGTTGCAACGCATCTCAATTGGTACCCACGACTGGGCCTCTTCCTTTACACTGATTCTTGTCACTAAAGCAAAACACATTTTAATATTATTAAAAAAGGGGGCATGCCAATTTCAGTACTGAACGACTTTTAAACCGATTTCGTTCCGATTGGAATGTAGCCTATGACTCTTTCCTGATCGACATGAATATAATGTGAACATTTGCTGAAGATCGGTTCAGTGCTTTAAGCCCCTATACGAAACAAACATACAACCAAACACACTTACATTCGCTTTTTTCGGGTCCTTCCAGTTTTTACTGGCTCTAGGTCTCGTTAAGTTTGCACATAACATTAAAACACGAACACACCACACCACCAAGGAGGCTAGTTGACCGAACAGCTGTTTCATTGGTATCTTTACCAAATCATTAGCTGTCTTTGCCTGGTCCACAATCAGAAAACAACTCCCTCCTAATGCCTGCAATGACATAATCGCTTGGGAACTCCAATGCAACTCAACAGCAAAAACAGGCAGAACGAGCCCGAGTTGCGCTGTCTGTGGCCTTTGTACGTGTGTGCGTCCCCAAATGCTCTTACAATGTTAGTGACAGAGATTTCCTCTCCATTGCTTTCACAGTGACCAATAAGTCTGAGTGCAGTATTGCATTCAAAACGGTGTTTTTTGTTGCTGTAAATGAAATTATTTTGAATTTCAACAACAACGCCGTGCCTAGCGTTTTATTCATTTGTGTATGTTTTAACGACCTTTATCATAATAAAACCTTCCAGTTATTGCTGGCTCTAGGTTTCGTTATGTTTGCACGTGTCCTTTAAATTGTATGGATATGATTCTGTTGAAAACGTTTATATTGAAAAATTAACTTTTGTAAATTTCTATTAAGATTTAAACTCGTCTGAACTAGTTCGGAATCAGTTTTGAATTGGAACGTATCAAACTAAATATTTGCAGCCCACTCACCAAATTTCCAATCCACAGCTTCAATCATTTCCGCGATATGTGAAATGTCGAACAGTCACATTGCAATGCCATTGTAAGCCTAAAGACCAATTTTCCCGAACACAGCTTAAATAATTTCTGAGATTTCTGTATTTAAACCGCTATTTAACCGGTTAAAAACTGGTCCTGATCCAAAAAGTATGTAACTCCATATTTCCAACCTATAGACTAACGAGAAAGACAAGCTAACTTCGTCTGTGCCGAAGTTTTTATACCCTTGCAAATGCAAACATCACAGTTTATGAACGCTTAAATAAAATTCTAAAATTTTTGTAACTAAAACCCATTTTCCGACAGATAAACATCTGATTTCGACCAAATTTCGCGAATATTATTGAAAATATCAAATTAACAATCGCCGAGTTTAAGAAAGATAAAATTGAAAACAAAAAAGTTTTTCTCACTAAGACTCATTTTCTGACCTGGTCCTATGGCAGCCTTAAGATATAGTCATCCGATTTTGACCAAATTTTGCGAATATATTTGAAAGCATATACAATTAGTAATCAGTGAGTTTAACGACGCTATCATAAAAAACAAAACATATTTCTTACTAAAACTCATTTTCGACCGATCGGTCCTATGGCAACCTTAAGATATAGTCACCCGTTGTCGATCAACTTTTTCAAATTAGTTTGAAAGCTTTTAATATTAATAATCCTCGACCTTAAGAATGATTTACTTGAAAACAAAAAATGTTTTTTCACAAAGACCCATTTTCCGACCGATCGGTCCTATGGCAGCTATAAGATATACTCATCCGATTTTGACCCAAAATTGCAAATCTGTTTGAGAGCATATAATATTAATTATCGCCGAGTTTTATGACGCTAGCATTGAAAACAAAAAAGTTTTTCTTATTAAGACCCATTTTTCGACCTATTGTTCCTATGACAGCTATAAGATATAGTCATCCGATCTTAACCAAAATTTCTAAATCTGTTTGAAAGCAGATAATATTACCAATGGCCGAGTTTAAAGCCGCTAACATTAAAAACAAAAAAGTTTTTCTCACTAAGACCCATTTTTCGACCGATAGTTCCTATGACAGCTATAAGATATAGTCATTCGATCCGGTCCGTTCCGACATATTAGCAGTGTGCAGTAAAAAGAAGACTCTGTGCAAAATTTCAGCTCGATAGCTTTAAAACTGAGAGACTAGTTTGCGTAGAAACAGACGGACAGACAGACGGACGGACAAAGCTCAATCGACTCAGCTTGTCGCCCTGATCAAGAATATATATAGTTTATGGGGTCGGAAATGAATATTTCTATGCGTTGCAAACTTCTGGGCAAAATTATAATACCCTTTGCAAGGGTATATAAATAAATAACTTCTGAGATATCGCCACTTTAGACTAGAGGTGGCAAAAAATCGATGTTTATGGCATCGATTTTTTTCCAAACAGTTTTTGGAAAAGTTGGCAATATACTAGCCTGTGGATTTCCTACTCTGGGCTTATACAGTTTTTTATTAATCCTACTTACTTTTCGATAAGGTATGTTTCTATTTAATGTTTTAAATAGACTTACTGCAGATCTCTTAAATGTTTTATATAGTCTACTTATCTTCTCTAGCCATAGCTTGGTAAATATGGTAGAACACCATAATTTGCAAAATGTAGAAGTGATTAATGATTCTATTGATCTCATCTGCATGAATAACACTTTCCTAGCTAATTTTTGTTGTGTGAGTTCCTAAGATAATTAATCATTCAATTAGCGCACAGAATTTTTTAAACAAAGAAAAAAAAAACAATCTCGAAATATTATTGACAAATATTTCGCTCGTGAGTCGCAAAGTGAAAAGTTTTCAGTCAGCCGTGACTAATTCAATGCGATACACTTATAATCTATAGATATAAATAAAATATGTGGGGTTTGGTGAGCTGTTTTTGATTTTAGTCAATGTTACTACTGGCTAGCTCAAGGTCTTTTTGGGTTGATTATAAGCCTTTTTATAACCAACACAAACCAACAGATATTAATTACAACATTTTGGAATAGCAATTGGGTATGTCCGTACAACGATCGCTGTTTCGAGAATAACCCAATTCTCTCATCAGCGGACTTGTTTTGCTGTTCACAGTTCAAACAAACATCCAGTTAGTACTTAAACTCTGAAGGTGGCGAATAAAGACATGGGAATTACACTATTATAAATTCGCAGCCCGAATTTCGGCTATGGTTTTTTGTTCCAAGGTTGTAAAGGTTCGAAGGTTGTGTTGGTAATAAAAAGGCTTATAATCAACCAAAAAGACCTTGAGCTAGCCAGTTGTAACATTGATATAAATAAAAGTAAAAGTATTTTTGGATATTTGTTTGTATGTTTGTTCTCCATGGGCGTCTAAGCCGCTGAAGAGGTCTTCACGAATATGATCAGAATATGATCATGTTGATCGGGAAAAAATCAAGTCAATGAATCGGTTCGAAAGCGGCTAAAAACGTTTATAAAGTGGTTCTGAGCCATATCTCAGAAGTTATTCAAGCTATGAACTTGAAATCTGGTCTCTCGGTTAGTATTATGGAGTTGGATATTTTACTTGATCCGGACTGGTATTGAACCGTTTAAATAGTGGTTCAGCGCAAGGCTGCAAACCAGTCTTGAACCGAAGCTTATACATTTTTAACCTCCCGAACCGACCCCCGCTGTTTAGAAAAACGTTCGGTTTAAATCTTTCACTTTAGTCAGCTTTTTCAGAACTTATGTAACTATCACAATATATTGAACGGATAAAAATAATTTAATAGTGCTAAATCGGAGCATAATCATTTCAAAATCACATTCATATTCGGCATATTACGACTTCAGAAGAAAGTAATACATAATAACACATAGGTCATATTGTAAAATGGCTGAACAAATCTTTCTCAAAAAAAATGTCTTATAATTGTACCAAAAATTGTATGAACGATCTTAGAATCGAACCAAAACCTTAGGTTCGATAAGTAAAGGAACCGATCCGAGTACCAAACCTTAAAATTTTCAACGGTTTCAGAGGCTTACAGCCGTGATTCAGAGTCAAGTCTAAGAAATTGTTGAAGCTATGAATTGGAAACTTAAAGTGTAGGCTGAAACTATGAATTAAGCCGAACCAGCCGTCTGAACCAGTTTAAAAATGGTTCTAGTCCACATCTCAGAAATTATTTAGGCTGTGATCTGGACAATTGGACTGAAGGTTTACATTATGAGTGCTACACTCAG
Source organism: Lordiphosa magnipectinata (assembly GCA_037044535.1). Taxonomy (NCBI): domain Eukaryota; kingdom Metazoa; phylum Arthropoda; class Insecta; order Diptera; family Drosophilidae; genus Lordiphosa; species Lordiphosa magnipectinata. Next base: position 150,652 of record JBAMBO010001377.1, read on the forward strand.
AAAGAAAATCAAGAACTTTGTGCTTGAATCAAGTAGAAACGGTGTCAATAGTACGGTAAGTAGGATAATACTTGATTGAAGTACAACAGTCGTATTTTAAGTACGATTTTTTCAATTCCGAAGTACTTGTTTTAAGACTGTTTCGGCATATTTTAAGTACATTTCGAACTATTCTAAAATATTTTTGGTCATACTATTAGTTTGTTATGGTCTTAAGTACATTCCGATTTACTGTCAAAATAAGTGCAAAATGTTCTTCATCGAAGTCTTATAAATTCTAAAGTCAACCCTAAAACATTCTTGAAACAAGTACAAACTGTTCTTGGTTGAAGCCAATAGAATTCTACAGCTTTTCCCAATTAGTTGTTGAAACTAGGTCTCTGTATTATATAAAAATGTAGAGGAAATTAATTATCCAAAGACCAAGATGTTTATACTGTAGTTCAGAAATCTACCATCACTCTATACCCAAAGTGTTAGAAACAGGAGAGAATTTTAAGAACAGATTCGTTTAAAATAATTTACATTTTCCGAAGCACAGTTTTTGGAGCTTGCATTGTAAGTTCATTTTGTCCTCAATCCAAGAAAGTTAGTACTTGAACTACGAACGATCCTTGCTTAAAATTTTTTGGCTAACTGTAAGGACGAAATGTTCTTAATTCAGGAACGTTTGCTCTCATTTTATTAATGTGTACTTAATTTAAGTACGGCCAAAAACAAAACATACTTCAAATTTTAAGTACAAAACGGTATAAATTCTATACCGATCGATATTGAACTCTGGCGGTCGTTTTTTTCTAAGATTTAACATATCTCTGAAATTGCTTAAGCTTTTCACTGGAAATTTGATGTGTGGAAACTTTTCCAATTTAAAACTGCTTTCGAACAAGTTTGAACAGGTGCAAATGTTTGTATCAACTTTCAGCCAGTTCAAAAGGCTCTCTTAAAAACCATAAAATATTGCAATTATTTATGAAAGTGCATGTTTTAGCCATCTCAAGTCCAAGTTGTATTTTATTCCTCTACAACAAGGACTACGAAAGGACAAATGAATAATAGCTCTGATAAACTCATAAATGATAATATACATTTTACTTAAGAGAGCTCAGACTCTCGAGGAGGGACACCAGAACCATAAATTATTTCATCAAGCGTTCATTGAAAGTTTGGGGCGGCTCGGGATGGGTTGCATCTCTTAAATAAGAATTTATTGAAATTTATTATTTACAAATTTATAGAGGATAGTGAATACCCACAAAAAGAGTAGAAATAAAAGTTTCCTAGTCTCCAAAACCAAAAAGCCTATAGGTTTTAGGTCTTAAAGGACCAGGATTATATTTCTTAATTTAATATTTGTTTGCCATAATTTTACTTATCTCACACACTTTATTTTCCATTTTCCCTTTTTTAATTACAGAACGAACAAACGACCGACAAGTAACGATTAAAATTAAGCTAGACAGCAAACTATTAGATACTGAAGTTGGGGGAAGTGTTTAGAATTTTTCCTTACCAGAAACAGTCAACAGTCAACAGCAGCAACAACAACAACAACATCAGCAACAGCAACAAGTCAGACTCTTTGATAACCGCCCCAAGTCTTGTAGAAAGAGAAATTTTAAAATATTTTTTTTATCAACAATATTTTATAACTTTTGAAGACGCCACCCGACACAGACAAACACAAACGAATAAGCCGGCTGGCAATCACAGAACCAGGATCCAGGCACCAGGCACCAGGCGAGCAAACAAGCGTAACAAAGTCAGCAAAGGATAACTGAGCAAGAACAGAGAGACAGACAGAGAAAGAGTGAAACAGACAACAACAACAACAACATCCACAAAAAGTCAAACAGCAACAACAAAATGGCAGCCGTACAACGCAAATTGGTGCACAAGCAATTCAACTCGCCCATGGGCCTCTACTCCCAGGATAATGTAAAGGCCACACTGAATCGAGAACTGAAGGCCTTCGGGGGCGAAGGGTAAGTGTACATGAAATGATTATACATTTAAATGCATAATTTCATAGAACTGCGTGAAAGCGAGAGATGAAAAAGAACCAGTACAAAAAAAAACGGTGTCAAAAGATAGCTGGTGCACTTAACAAAAAAAACATGTAATCTAAATACGGAGCAGGGAAACATTAATTTAATAGCAAAGCTCAAGTTGCATATTGCAAATTCAATAATGAAGACCACAATTATGATTTCAAGTGAAAATATCTAAATGGAAAGTCAAAAAGATGATTGCCATATTGGTTGATTTTTATTGCTTTCATTACTTTTTGCAGTTGTCAACTGCTTTAAGTTGATGATGGTAAGGAAAGGCAGTTGGCTAACACGCAGTGTTTAGTGAAAAGCTTACTGAAGAAAGAACCGGGAGGTTCTTGAAACAGTACTGTATAGGCAATCAGATCTTTTTTCGATTCAACTATATTCGCAAATTAAACATTAGAAAACTTGCCAAATATATAACAAATATTTTTAAATCCATCATTTTTTTAGAGTTCTGCTTGAGTAAATGACCATCAAATTCAAAAGACCTTACAGTGACTTTAAAATTTTCAATATAAGGCTGGGATGACACTTTAAATTTTACGAACAATTATTGTCACAATTTTTTGAAAATGGCGAAACGTCGTTGGTGTGAGCGAGACAAAGTACTATTGAATTCGCCTCACAATATTGTTGATGCCGGCAGCGCAGTAGGCAGAATTGATTCTACTAGATTTAATATTTGTAACAACTCGGTTGAAATTTAATGGATTTGGTAAATCTAGGGGATTTCCATATTGTTATTAAATATTATAATTATTTCATTGCTCAAAATGAAATCGCGAAAGAAGAAAAAAAGAAGTTTTCTTCAAAAAGAAGCAGACGGTATATTTGAATTAAATATACAAGGCATATTGAATTTTGGTGATAGAAAAATAAAGAATGCAGAATCCACATATTCAGAATTGATGTTGTCTGCAGCGGATGTCCAGAAAATATATATTTGTTGATTATTCTCATAATCAACTGATGATGAGTCCCAGACAAAGCAGTGTCAAAAAGGCAATTAAGACTAGCTATTACGTACATTGAGTGTGACTCTGGCATTTCAAAATACCAAAAACATTACCCAAAATACTAGATTTGTAACATTTGTTCGCGTTTTGGGGATTTTCTTTGATAAAAGTATGCGGCGAATTCATCGGTTTCGCTCCACAATAAGTTATGTCTAGAAATTGAATGTGTCATCCCAGCCTAAACAGTGTTGTTAACTCTTCAGGGCCTACAAAATAGCTCGAGATTCTAATAAAGAGTATGTTCGGTTCAGCGGCAGAAACGTCATCCAAAGCCCTTATCTCATTCGAATTCTTAACGTCTAAAATATACTCCCATATTTTTTATTTTCGAAATGTATGGATGTAAACGCCTATGCCGGCAGAGCAAACTCTTGCAGTTAGCTTGCGCGTCTACAAATTAGACTTTGCTTATCTCTCTACGCATATGGTTGCACCACGCTTGCATTAATTGATTTGATCTCGCCTTCTGTTGGTTGGGCAAAGAGCAAGCACTCGGCTTCAGCTCACCGCTATCAACAGCTACATATGTACATTAGAGTGTACATAGTAGTAGTAGTAGTAGGTTTATTATAGATATTGTAGGCTTTCCTTAAGAACCGGGCATCTGGCCACAAAATGCTCCACATCCTCTCGTTCTTGCAAATAGCATAGAGTGCACATAATGTTTTCATTCTGATGGTGCGGTTTGTAGTTGAAGCTCAGCATTTCGACTCGGAACTTGAAGATAATCGATATTATCAATGACCAAAATCTTTCTTATATTTTTCACAGTGTTTCTCCCATTGGCTTCGATCTCCCCAACTGTTAGTTCTGCGTTATACTCTTGTGCCAGGCTTTTCCACTGTTGAAAGCATTGTGATTCGGTAGCGAGCACATACTTTGCAACGATTTTGGGATTTCTGTGCGGTAGGCCAGAGTGTACATATGATGTATGGAAAACTGTAAGGTCTTAGTGATACCCTTATATACGATGCGTTTTGTAGTAAAACAGGCGAAACAAAAAAAACAAACAAATTTTAAATGGGTTTTAGTGTCTGCGAATTGCATTCAAAGTTTATCACTCATACGTACTGTTGCCCTTGCTTACATTATTAATTTTTCAGTAGTTGGTTTAGGCTTGGTTTGAAGTCATAACATTTGTCAAAAAGTTAATTAGTGAGTTTAGCTGGCTCTAGGTCAGAAAAAGTTGCGTTTGTTCACAACTGTAAACAACTTATGCATTGTACCACCAAAAAGAGGTGGTTGCCTATACAGAACTGTTTCATCGTTATCCCTAACGGCTCTTCAGTAGGCTTTTCGCTGAAAAAAGCATGATTTCCAACTGCCTCACCATACAATCATTGCTTAGATCAGTTGACAACTGCTTAAAGCAATGAAATCAAAAATAGACAAGCAACGAGTGCTTTCAACTTTCTGGTGGTAACGCTTAAGTTTTGAGGCTGAACTTTCTAAGTGCAAAAGCTTGAAAATTTTGAGCGAGCTTAGAAGTGCCCATTAATTTTGATATGCGAAAAAATCGTTTTTTGCGTTGTTTCTTGAAACTTTTGTTAGTTTCGTTTACAAAACAGAGAGCGTGCCGTCTCTTATATAGATTTTGTAATTTATTTGGCGACCTTTCTAAAGTTTAATTAGTGAGTTTAGCTGGCTCTAGGTCAAGAAGGTTCTATGACCATTGAAAAAATTATTTTTAATATTGCCAAGACAATATGTAAATAATATTTACTAAATATAAGAATGTGATGCTTGCCGCCTCGGGGTCAAAAAGAAAACTCATTTTTGATTTGTCATCATTGATTTGATTTTAGGAAACAAATCAACAAATGAGTTTTTTTCTTGACCTCGAGCCGGCAAGCATCACATTCTTATAATTAGAAAGGTCACTAACCAACAACTTTACTAATTATATATTTCTGCGACATCTTATATTACTGCACAATTTCTACTATTCTGCGCTGTTCACTTGTAGATGAAAGCCAGTTTTTGCCGTACACTAAGAGGCTATTTGGATACCCTTTAAGTGAATATCCCAGTGATGTATATGCGTCAACGAGGCGACTTCGCTCGCCTCGCTCACGGTGGCCGAACGCTTTTCGCTATTCATGCTAACACACACACACGCACAAAAACAAAAATCTCGGTCTCTCTTTCTACTCCTTTTCATTTGTATTGAGATATCCACGCTACCTTGGGATTGGGAGGCATCATCCCCATTATTCGAATGCGGATGACACCGCATTAACAGCTATTTTAGAGGCCTTATTGTCTTTCCTCTTTAATACGTCGTTTACCACCATGCTTCACAGCAGAGACAATAGAACTCCACTTTGATATGTGCTTCTGTGTGCTCCTCTTACTATAAACTCAATGCCCGCATAAGGATTAATCCCGTTTATAACTGAAAAGGCAGTTAATCCTCAGGTTGAAATCCTCTTTGACAGTTTATTATCGCCGTTGTGTACACGTTCTTGAATTTGCAGTTTCTAGCACATATTTCTTATGATAGAGTGCCTTAGCTAAGAATGCTACAGCGTCGTTTTTATGTATAGTTTTTAGTACCAGCCTTTACAGTTCCGGGCTAATTTCAGCACTGACTCAAACGATGACATTGGAAATTAAATGAATATCTAATTATTTTTATCAGTGCAGCAGGTAACAGGTGCACCAAGGTGCTTGCATGAAAAGACCTTAATATAGCGAGCATATGTGAGGTAGTGACAGCAAAAGGATGGTGGTAAGGGGGGGGGTGGTAATGAGTATGCCACAGCAGAAGCCAAAGCTCACTTTGTGCATTGCAGCGCAACGTCGACGCTGATGCTGACGGTTCTGCTCTGCTCTACTCTACTCTGGTCTGATCTGCTGGCGATTTGTTGTCGCGTTAATGTTAATTTGTATCTCACTTATGCATATATAGAGAGCACAATTAAGTGCACAGACATTTACATTTAATTGTAATTACCCAAAAGCTACAGCTACGCGTCGTATCTCAAAGATGCTTTAGACTTGAAAATTTATTTGTAGCTGCTGCTGTTGCCTGATGCTGTCGCCCCACCAAAATGGCAATAGCAACAACAACATTATCTTGGCATTGTTGTTCGCAATTGTTGTTTAAATAAACCGGCCCAGCTCCTCCTCCATCCCCCCTCCTGCCAGGTCTATGTTTCGGGTGCTAGTCTACCGCTGCCTGGCGAAAACTTTAAGTAGCTTTCAGTTATACGGTGACTATGCGTGCGACAAAACGTCCGCTGCAACATCAAAAATACTCCGACGGGTTAGTTGCAATTTAATTACCAAAACAGACGCCAGCCAAACTTTATGTGCGTTCGCGTGTGAGCGTTAATTTATCGCGTCTACCGTTTTTCGCGTCAACTTTTCGCAAACCATATCCAGCTGCGCCAGCTTCCACCAAATACAACAAACGAAAAACAAAAAAAAAACTGCCTCTTGAAAATGTACGTTAATTCGAAATAGTTTTTTATATAACCATCAAACGTCAGCAACGTGCAGCAGATGAGTCACCCGCTCTGACAATCCAATTTGGTGGGGAATTCAAATTAAGGCAACAAGAACAATGTCAACAAACACAGGGCAGGCGCCTAGCCAAGAGTTCTGATACATCTTTTGACTGGTTGCCCACTGTAAAATTGCAATTGTGACTCATTTGGTTGGGACGGGAAAGGGGCTGGGGGGGGGGGGGAGGGGGGGAGGGGCAAGCAACACTAATCACACAGCCTGCACAAAGGAAATTGGAGTAGGGGAATTGATTTGAATTTTGAATTACAATTTGTTGTTGTTTTCGGCTTTAATAAAGTAATTAGATGTGCAAATAATTTAACAACATATTTTGTTTGTGAAAACCCACATTATTTGCTTGGTACTCAAAGTCAAAAATACATTATTTATGATAATTTTATGGAAAACGAATTCGGCGGCGGCTAGTGGACTTAACCCGGGAATGGACTAGCCAATGGATGGAGGTTCATTTTGGGAATTTATGAAATAGTCTACACACAAGCTGTGATGGCATTTGACATACCATCCAGCCTTGTGACCATATTATCATCGATATTATATATAAAGTTATTAGATTTCGCTTAAATTTAACAAAGCTATCCAGAATTAGATGGAATTTTTTACGGTAGAATGTGAAAGTGCACAGCAACTAAATAAGAAACATTTCTTATGAGAGCTATAATTAGGATTTTAATGAAACTGTGTGGAAAAGCTTAATACAACAGTGAGTTGTTTAATGAAACATATTCTATGCGCCCCAAAAAAAAACTTTTATAAATAATTCAGAATAAATTAATTATCAAAGAACTTTTAGCACAAACACAAGGCTTCTGTCAACTTGGCGTCGTCTGTTAATTTCGGGTTTTGCTATAAAGCTGCCTTTAAAATTCACAAGCTGTTATAGCAATACTCACAACATATGGCCTCTGGCGACGTACAGAAGATAGGCAAAAACTGCTGATGATAGAATCGTGAGACTTTTGAAACAGTTGTACAGTCGACCAATCTCCCTTATTTAAAAAGTTATGAACAAACATAAATTTTTGAACTTTTCGATGAACAAAATCAAATCATATAGGTTTCGGCAGTTGATGGACATGGCAAGCAAGTTTGCCTACCTCTCCCTGCAGTTTTTCTAGATTTGGACGAATTGGGTGATAAGGTATTGGCATTGATTGAAAAGGTACTGGATTGTCTTACCTAGATAAGGTACAAGGTAAACGTAAAAAAATATACCTAGGTAACGTAAAAGATATCCGGAATTTGCAGTACCTAGGTAAAGGTAAAGGTACAATAAAGGAACTTTTAAATTTAAAAGCATAGTTCATCCATTTTTTTTAGTAATGACTATTAAAAACAAAACAAATCAGAAGTTGGATGCATTATTTGTATGTGTTCCACATTTTGGCTAACTCTAAGTATGTATTTGCTATAAACTTCAGCTAATAGAGTAGCAAAAACCTCATGTGTGTGGGAAAACGCTTATATGCGAGCACGAGAGAATGACGATTTAGATTGCTATCCAAACACTAACTTTCTCCAGCGGATTCCTTAGTTGAGTTATTGGAAACATTAGATACTTTGGCTATCACTGATTTGTAGGAAGAGTAACTATTGGGGTGTACCCCCGTAAAGAAATTGAAATATATGATATACAGCCATGCTCCCATTTTCGCTTTCGCAAAACTTTTGCGATTTCCAACCAGTTTTTGGACCAAATTGGGAATCAAAATCGTAAAATTTTTGCGAAAACGCAAATGGGAGCATGGCTGATATTAACAACATTGTTTTGCGCATACAAATTCGCAATAAACTGCTGCTATAGACTGAAATACAAACAAATTTGTGAATGTATGTATGTATCAACAATTTCGTGCAAAAAAAGTTCGATCTTATATACATAAATATGTGTGTCTGTTTGTAAGTATTCAATTTCTTTTTTAATCAAACTTAATAGTTTTGTTTACACAAAGTTGACATTTGCCATTCTGGTTGAAAAATGCTCCAAAACAAGATCAGCGGTAAATCTTTATTCCCTTCACTATTTAGTGACAGGTCAGTCATTGTTAACAATGATTAAGCTTACATTTTACGAGACAATGCTGATAAAATTTCTGCACAAATTTCACAATGCAACGTTGTAAAATATTTCTTGGAAATGACTGCAAGAGCCCCAAATTAATTGTGATCCGAAAATCCATACAACAATTGATATCAATACTTGGGCGCGAAAAAAAACACGTACGAAAAGTACCTAGTACCCCACCTATTAACAATGAAAATGAAATTAAGACCTAGGTAAGGTAAAAGGTATTAGACAAAAGGTACTACAAAAAAACAAAGTCGGGTTAGTTACACTATTTATAACGGCTGGACCGATTTTAATGATCGACCTCAGAGCCTAAAACAGATGGAGACACAAATTTTTGCATTTACATTAGACAGCTTTTTTTTTTGTATGAAAAATGTAAGGTCATACGGGCGCCCCCTGATTCGTAAATTGGTTATACAAGTTGAAAAAGTTATGTTTTAAAGGGCGCGAAGATGCTCCAAAGATTTTGATAAATTTTCCTTTTTTTTCAAAATTGGGCAATATATCTTTCACAATCGCAATAATATGACAAATTTTAAAAATTGACGACTCGAAGGATGTAGCACAGGTTTAATTTTTGAAATTTTTTATGTAGATTTAGGCGAATGGGTAATTATACTCTGTACCGAAGGTAGAGTATAGAGTATATTAAGTTTGTGCAAAAGTATGTAAGAGGAAGAAGGAATCGTTTCCGACCCTATAAAGTATATATATTCTTGATCAGCATTAACAGCCGAGTCGATATAGCCATGTCCGTCTGTCCGTCCGTAGGAACGAAGAGATCTCAGAGATGGTAAGAGATAGAGGTTTGACATGTATGGGACATATATATCTTATACTTGCAGGCAGATAAAATTTATTTTAAATTTTTGATACGCACCCTCCCGCCCCCGCAATTTCGACCGACTTTCTTTCTTGTTTTTAGTTCAAACTTTGTACACAGAACTGTTCGAAAATATCAAAATGAAATTTTCGACAATATCAAAATAATATTTTTTAAGATCAAATTGATATTTTATAATTTTATTATTAAACAAAGAAAAAAAATGAATTGGAAATGTTACTGTTTATTTTTTACCTAAGTACTATTTTATTTATTGTTTTATAGAAACAGAAAAAGAACGAATTTATAATTTTTTACCCCGCCCTGATCAGGGATCGAACTCGGGACCATATTTGCACGTTACAAAAGGGCATGGCATCTTACCGCCCGTGCTATCTTATATATTTTTTTACATTGCTTGAAGTTTAGATGTGAAACACTATTAGTCTCTTTCCTTTTTCTCATTTTCTATACATCCCTTTCCCCTTGTGAGAGTTTCGAAAATTAAATAGATATCTTTTTGACCTTTTCTAATATCATTTGACAAATTGATATTACTTATGGTTCAAAAGAAACTTTACAGTTTAGAAATGATATTAAAAAAATGATATTTGACAAAATGTCAAATTTACCACCCCTTATCAAATTGATATGGATCTTATTTTTTTTCTGTGCGAAACAATTTAGCGCGTGTGAGTGTGTGCGTATGTGTGTCTCAATTGTACAGGCTATTTTATAGTCGGGCCAGCGCTCTCACTTGTTTAGTTACATTTTTTAATTTTAATACTTTTTTTAGTTTTTAGGAGTTTTAGTTTTTTGGAGCTTTCCATATTGGAAAACTAAGTGTTACCAGATATTCGAAATAAATTAAATAGTTTGAGATCTATTGAGTTTTGCATTAAAATATTGCTACATTTTTCACAAAATTTTGACTAAAAATATATGTAAGTAAATTTTATATGAACCATTGATAGTGGGAAGGTGTGACTAAATGTTTATTACTTCACAGTTTATATGTAAAGAGGGTATACCTAGATTTAAACTAACAATGGTAAATGTTTCTTAGCAGCGTGTGTTTGTTTTAGAGACTAGCAAAATTTTCTTAAACGTTTCACTGTGCTTTATCAGCTTTATTTTGACTTTATCTGTAATTAACTTTTAATCTTGAACAAATGTTATTGCGTTGTTGGTCATTAGTGTGGAATGAGCAAACAAAACGCTTATCTCAAATATTTGGGATTTTTGTATTTCGGTTCCTGTTCCGGTTCTGGTACGAAAGTTATGTTTCAGAGAAAGGGTCTACACATTTATTAATATTTCTTTTCGGTTCGAGTTCTGACTTAATTCCCTGGTTTAAACTAGAATGTTTATTATCTATTTTGAAGAGATGATTGTATAGACAGCTTAATGCACCCAAAATTCAAATTAAACGTAAGATTGTGTGACACATTGTAGGGGTCTAATCAAAAAATGTATGAAAAGAGACCAAATTTCACATAAAGATTCATTCAGCTTCTGGAAGAGGAGCTACTCACTGATTGATTCGCTGATTGTTTTAGTCTTTGTAGGCATATTCAGGGTAACAGTTCATTTGTAAGAGATAATTGCACCCAAAATGAATCTACCTTTAGTATAAAAAGAATAATACCTGCTTAGTGCAGTGAATGTCCTACTTCTCTGTAATCAAATCATTTGACATACGACAAAATCAGCTCTTTCCCTGTGGTCACAAATAAAGAGAACACTTTCAGTTGCTCCACATTATCGAACTGGTCCACTGCATAAGCAAACAAAAATAAAACCGAACCTCATGTAAAACCCCAAAAAAAAAAAACAAAATCCACAAATGGCTGCCAGTTGTTGCAGTTACTCACGCGAATAGTGCGATTTAAAGCCATTGGGGGGGGGGCCCAGTGCTTCGTCCAGTGGTTACCCCACAGAAGCGAACGGAAACGGACCGCTTGCTGGTAACATTTTGTGGGACATTGGAGCAGCGCAGATTGGCTGAGTGGGTCATGTGCTAGGTTAACTGCCAGTAGCTTTCTTTCTTTTTCTTTTAGAGCAACAATTTTTGTTTTATTTTTGAAATTAAAATAAAAAAAAAAAAAATGTTTTTCGACCGTGACAGGACTCGAACCTGCAATCTTCGGATCCGAAGTCCGACGCCTTATCCATTAGGCCACACGGTCTTGTTGTTGAAGCATCGCCCAATTGCCAACATGTTGAACTGCTTTGCCGACATCGGCTAAGCAGTGACAATAGTCGATAAAGCAGTTTGCCTTTGATAACACAGCGTCGATTAAGCAGTTTTTCAGTTTAGTTTATTAAATTAAATGAATAAAATTCAACCGCAACTATAGTAAATTTTGGAAGACAAAATTCTATAAAAATAATTTTGTGAATTATTTTTTTTTAGCAGAAAATATTTTAGAACTATTAAAACTTAAAAAAAATACATGAATGATGTTGTCACGTATGCTCAGCTTTGAATACAGCTGATATATTTAGTAAATACATATTTTTTGGGTATTTAGAGTAAAAATCGATTAATAGTGGAATCTAAATAGGACAATTTTCCATCTATTTCAATCTCAGTGGTGAATTTTGAATTCCGTTGGAAAGAGTTAAGTGCTTCTTATGTATCCTGAATATCGGTTTCCTTAATTCCACATATTTAGTTAGCAGTCTCTTTCTTCATTGTGTTGTCCAGAAGTTCTTCCATCACAATGTTAACGGTGTTGCAGGGAAACCCATTCCTTTCAGTTGTGTATATAGTTGATCCTCGAACTTAAGATATCTGTTTTCCATTATGCAAAATCTTACAATTTACATGAACAGTAGCTTTGGTATTTTGGTGTATTCCTCTTTTGATGCCCTTTTTTTCCTTATGATGTCGAAAATAATGAGACTACGTCAAATGAGACTAATTTCTCCTTCTCCGAAATATGAATGTGATGACTTCTTTAAGGTGATGAAATGAATTTACAAGAATAAATAAAGATTTTTTTTAAATATACACAGAATCCAGGTATTTTCTGCCCACAGTAGTATTGGGAGCACAAAATGTTCTTAACACATTCCCAAGCCGTTCATAAAGTGAGCTCAAAATGTTGCTAATATGACAACCGCTGTTCACGGTGCAAGAAAAAGCAGGATTGCTCTACTTTTGTCAACGAATGGTCTTGAGTTCGATAGATTTAAAACGAATTTTTTACTGTGTGTATGGAAATTGTTTTCGTTGATCCTCTCTCGATTCTTTGGATCGGACAACTGCTTTACCGATGCACTGTCAACACTGTAAACTGTTTTTTTTCAACAATGCAAGCGACTTGTACTGCTTGACCAATACTTAAGCTCTAATTACACTACCTGAATTCTAAGCTGAGTTGTCACTTAACTTACTTAACTAACTGGAAACTCAGTAATCGATACTCAGTACTCGAAACTAGATACTGAGTTCTCGATACTCAGTAATTACTCAATACTACATACTCAGTACTATCACTTATTAGTTTGAATTTTGCAAATTGTTTTTTAATAAGCTATTTTTTTAACATATCTTTTAAATATCAACAAATTGTACGGAAATTTCAGGTTCAGCATCAGAATCGAATCATCTATGGTCAATCAAATTACTTGCAATAGGCTCTCATTTCGGACCACAAGCATTCCTTGCGACAACATTCGTCCACTATTCCGCGCATGTTCCGTCTGGTGGCCATCATCGAGTTGTAGATCTTTTCTGGTTGCCAAACCGATGGACGTTCAATATCAAATTCAGACAGCTCAGCTGGCGCATCATCGCCCGCATCGTTTTGTAGCTCCACATAATCGTATATGTTCACTGCCAAAACAAAATTCTCAGTCAAATCCCAATTAGAACCAAAGTAACTTACATGAACCGCGCTTATGCTGTATGTGAGATTTAAAGCCATCCGGGCAGGCCAATTTCATCAATTCGGACAACTGTGAGCCACAAGCACGAACACCACGCTTACTTGGCACCGCCTGGGTCAGCTGGTAAAGTGCCAGTAGGAGCAACAGCCAAGGTAGCACAAGCTTTGTTGAGTGAGCCATTTCTCGTGTGGAAAGTAGACAAGTTACCAGTTAAGATGCTGCACAGGATGTGATGCACTAACAGCAGCCAAACGCTCCTTTATATATCTTAAACTGGCTGTCAATGTCGATTAATTTCGCGGCTTTTGGGTCAGCGTGGGTCGAAGGTGCGCACACAAGTTTTCAATGCCAGGCCAAGGAGGATGTGCCCTGGCTGTGATTAAGTGGTATTGGTACCACTAATTTATGCCCCCGACAATAACACACGTGTTTGTTTTCAAGCTCATACGAGACTTTGTTAAAGATGTTCACTTTATTATGGTTATTTCTTTTTGTTTTCTTTGCAGGATTGAAATAGACGATCAGATAGCCAAGCCACTGAACTTGGCCAATTCGGCTGTACTACGTGCCGTCGAGGAGGAGGAACAACAACAAATCAAATGCGGTAAGTAAACTAATTTGTGTTGTGTTGTGTTGTGTTGTGCCCACATACACACACACACTACACCAACAAATGACCGGCGGTTCGGTAATCAACCAAAATATTGGCCACTTCCCTCAAGAGTAAGCGGCTTCTTTAACTTGTACTTGCATACAACAGATTAAGAAAGTTACAGTCTCTCATACAAAAGCTTCCTCAACAAAGTAACTATTTTTGCTTATTGACAGTCTGGAATAGATACTTCTGTTCAGATTTTTCAAAAAGTCGGAATGTTTTTACAGAAAAATGCCTTTAAAAATACTGTCTCCCTTGAACGAATCATTGTACTGTTTTAAAATCAGGCTACCAAAATCTTAAAAGTGCTAAAGGTTCGGTCCGGAGGTTCGAACCCTTTACAAAGTTCTTTTATTCTTCTTATTAAACCTTAGATTTCGGGTCAAGAGTTTGTTCATTCATCACATAGATGCAGGCTTAATACATAGATCAAGGGTGATTTGTTTTTGCTTTGCGCGAAGGCATAGCCCGCGCGCATACGAAAAACGCGGTCATATACAAACGCGGCATTATACAAAACAAAAACAATTTCATATGCGTGCTCTCCTCTCTTTCTTTCCGAATGAATGTTTTGTTGTTGACGCGTGCAGACCTGCAACAACAACATCATATGGGACTCTCTTCTCCATCTCCCATGTTTCTGGCAAATTACAAAGCAACAACAATGTTGCCTTTGCGTAGTCAGCGTGTGCTTGATACAGCAATGACCACACACACACACTCACACAAACAATCAAAAATCGGTTTTCTCTTTCTATTTCTTGTAGTTGTTTTTGCTTGAGTTGTATTTTGTGCATTTGTATTGGCTTTCACGCTCTCGTAAGCTCATTCTGGGCACCCCTGACATAGACTATATATTAGATTCTAAATTTATATATAAACAACAAGTTTTTTTTTTGTATTTAAAATATTTACTCGACTAAATAAAGAGAGGGCTTTTTATTTTAAATGTCATAACATTCATTTTTATCAAATTTTTATTGTATTTGGCAAGTTGAATTGTCCGGATTTAAGAATGAATAAATATATCATTCTGTCCGCCCAGTTGTAGAGCACATTTTTTATGATTTCAATGTTATAAATCTGGAAGTGTCTCTGGATTATCAGCATAGCATCGGTCTTTAACGGCACCCTACAAAAAAGCTGCGAGAGGTCCAGTTGACATCGCCAAATCGTCCGAATATTCAATTATGAAATTTGGTCCGCAAGATATCGCTTGTTAGTCGACTTGTATGGCACATGGTGCCATCCTGTTGAAACCAAAGGTCGTCCACATTAGCCAGGCTGACTGCTGGCGCGTTAGAGAAAGAGATCAAAAGAGACAAAATCGCTAGCGTGTGATTACGATGATTAGTACTTCAGTACTTCCCCTCCAATGACCATGTGGGAACGAATGCTCTTCAAGTTTTGAGTATAGCTTGGTTGTATGTCTGTGGTGAGCATCTACAGGATTTTTACAAGTCCCAATATGGAGGAAAGGTTACGTGTACTTCTCGCTGTAATGTTTGTGTCGTAGTTGAGTCGACAAACTGTTTCCGATGAGCGTAGAAACTGATGAATCCGTAGTACTGAGCGTCAAGTACAGATTTGCGTAGTTCCGTCGTTTGTTAAACTCGCGTTGAGGACGTTGCTTCGACTGAGCGTCGATAAGTAAGTTCGCACAATCAGGGTTGAGGTTGCAGAGTCAATAGTACAGGGTAATGTACCCCGAGTAGAGACTTTCGTTTGCCCCGCGATGTGGACTTTCACTAGCCACTCATTGTGAACTTTCGCTGGCCATTCGTTGTGGACTTTCGCTTGTCACGCATTGTGGACTTTCGTTTGCCACTCGTTGTGAACTTCGATTGCCACGCGTTGTGGACTTTCGTTTGCCAATCGTTGTGAACTTCGTTTGCCAATCGTTGTGAACTTCGATTGCCACGCGTTGTGGACTTCACTTGAGATCGAGAGCTTGTAGGTAGACTCAGGCTGGCATGAATTCTCAATTGTCAATCAGGTATGGGGATCGAACATGGCCGATGATGAAGGATGCGATGAAGATCCATATTCAGCTGCGCGACGTACCTTCATAAGTAGGAACGATAGTCTGCGTACAATGTAATAGCACATTTCCACCAAAGAAATGAAGCTTTATTTATTGAAATGACAATAAATGAAGAAAATTATATCATTTCTTCCATACAAATTGTTGCATTTTGCCCTTCATTTCTTTCATTTCTCAAAAATGATGGCATTCCCCACGAGGGAATTTGGTATTTTTTAAGAAAGTACTCGCTACTCTCTGGAAAAAGGAAGTGTCATCACCAATAAACTGTTGATTTGAATTTAAAAGTAGGCGCAATTTTGTTTAAAATATACATTTGTCAAAAAAAGTTGTGTATTTAGCTTTCTGCTGATAATTCAGGGCGATAACGGGTATGTCTTTTTTTGGGTAAATATCGCAAAAAGTCCCCGTGAGTTTGAAAGTGGCGCCTGTTGTTTAAATCAAACCATTCAGCTGTTTTTGTCCACGTGGCATTGCGAATGTCAAAAAGATGACAATTTGTCAATGGAAACAGCATCATTTTTAGAAATGAAAATGATAAGAAATGAAGCCAGTGGAAATAGGCTATAAGATCTGAAAAATTGGTCGGATGCCAAATCAACGTGAGATCGGTTACATTTAGGTGCAGAGTCGGCTGCGTGCAGTGTGAAATCGTGTAAATTGGTGTGCAGCAGGGCGTGGAATGTTTTCGGCGTAGGCTGCAGGCGTGGGCAGCGGTTGGTAGCAGCTGGATACGGACAGCTGGACGTGTAAGGGAGCGACAGTCGTGTTCGGTCAGCGACTGATATTACTCCTTGTAGACGATCAGTTGCATTTTCGAGACGCCAGCGAAAGTCGTCAGTTGTCCAGTTGTCGAATCATGAATCCTGATACTTGATCCGCAAATTGAAAATCGAAAATTCGTTTTCGTGGCAAAAAAAAACAGACTGAAATTTAACTTTTAAGTTACATTCTGGGCGTTTAGGTAAAAATTGCCTTGAAAGTTGAATTAAAAGCAATTTTTTGATTACACTCAGAGAAAAAATAGAGAATTTCACTCTTGAATCAAGAGCATTTGTTCTCAAAAGTACGGTAAGAGTGAAAATTCTTGATCCAAGAGAGAAATTTCTAATTCAAGAGTGAATTTTTGATCCCAACATTCCTCATTCAAGAGTTTCAGTTCTTGATCCAAGTATGAATAATTCTGAAAATAAAAACTTAAAAAGAATATTTGGGGTGGGGGTGTGAGAGAAACTACCGACCCGACCCGTTCTAGTTTTTTCTTAGTGTTGGAACTGCTTAACCTTATTTCTAGGTTTCTCTTTTTTTGTTGAGTGTAGGTCAGAGTTCCCCAGCGACAGCCCCTGGGGCACTAACAAACTCGCCAATTCACACCGAATGCTTGCCGAAGTCATGCATCACTGTGTGTTAGAGAGAGACACAGTCACATTTTCGCGCTCTAAGTTGATTGAGTCCCTCGATCGCGGAAGAATTTCTTAGAATCGTTCCATCTACCCATCTGATGTAACCACGAACCGCCGAGCCTGCTCACCACACAACACATATGTAGTAAAAACAGTGTAAAAAGTTCAACAAAGACCACTCAGTGTGACCGTCCGTCCAGTTATATGTTTTTCTTTCAATTGCTAGACCTCTGACCCCCTTAAAACCTCCTTGAACACCTTCAAAAAAAAAAAAATTACAAAAGACTTTTACGCCTCGGAAAGACCAAGTCGCACCAGACAGCGTGAGGGCGTGATTCTACCACCACATCATGCCCCACACCAGCAGCTCTTGGATCAAATCAAAACCCATTATCTTAGCCATCAACAGGATGTTACCATAGACCGAGATACGGTAATGAAAATCAATCGCTGGGCCTCCAAGAGAAATCTACTAAAGCGAGATCACAGCTGGCCGCCCCAGGAAGTGGAGGTAAGCCCCAACGGTAGTCAGGTGGTGGAACTAAATCAGGTACCCCAAGCCAAGTACAGCATAGAGACGTTACGTGAGAAGTTTAATAGTCCTACCAGAATAGTGGTGCCCAATGCCAAGGAGGTAAGGGAACAACGCCAAAGAGAGGGAAAACCAGAACGTGCACCGACACCCGTCAAGCTGACGGAACTGCAATTTCATCAGTCACCTGTGGCTAAGGGTTTTTCCGCTCCCGAGACCAAGGCAGCTGATGTCGATCTGGGATTGGTGGCTCCGCGTTGTGAGTACTATGAACAGTTGGCCACAACGCCCAGAACCAAAAGACAGGCCTACTCTTTGGAACGTGGTAGGGCACGTAAACGTAATGTGGCCTTGGCGGGGGCCACCGAATTGCCTCCCCCCAAGCCGCGCAGCGGTGCCACATTTAAACCCAAAGTTCAACGCAGATGCATCAAATTGGCCACCGAATTGAAAATTAGCTATGATAATGAGGCCGACAGTGAGGAGGAGCCCAAGGTTGGGTTGTTGGATTTGGAGGACATGCCGTTGCCAGCAACACCAGCAGCATCAGCAGCAGCAGCAGCTGCCGCTGCCACCAAAAGAATGAACAGCTCGACGGTAATTGACAGACAGCAGCAACAGCCAGCCAAATCCCAGATGCAGCCACCAAGCACCACCAACACTCACATTATACCAGTCCAAGTTGAAGCAACGCGCGGTCAGCAGCTCAGTGCTCAACAGATTTACGACGACGCCTGCACGTATTTGAAGGATCAAGAAGAGCAGGAGATGCCCGCGGCCACCTATGTAAGTAGCACCGGTGGCATTAAGTTGCTGCAGCGACAGGATAGCAAATCTACACCAACACCAACGCCACCTCCGCCACCGCCACCGCCGCCGCCGGCACCTTTAAGGGCCAAGTCTACGGCCACCGAGGATGTGGCTAGAAGACAGGGTGGGGTCTACAGTTTGCATCAGGCAGAGCCGGAGGGTCAACTAGAAATAACTCAACTGGAGGCCAAATATGCACATATACAGCAGTCCATAGCGGAGCATCTACGTCAGATTGATACGTATATGGAGAATGCCAAGACGGCTTTGCAGCGTAGTGTGCGGAAACCATACACACCACCACCTCCTCCTCCAGCACCTCCAGCTGCTCCCACACCTCCACCCATCAGTCAAAACGAAGCCTGGGATCTGTTTGCCTCCCGTCAGTCACCCATTTTAGCCGTGGAAAGTCCCCTTCAGGCCATATTAAGACAAATTTATTGCCGAGCAGCGGGTATAACCAAACAGCAGGTCACTCCGGAGCTGGTCAGTGAGCCGGCCGAGGAGGTGGTAACCGAAAACGTGCCCATAGTGGAACGCGCACTTGAGGACCTGCATCGCATTGCTTTGGCTTTGGATAAGGAACAGGAAGAACTATTGCACGTAGAGCATAAGACCACGCCAGCTGCTGACCAGGCACAGCACGTAGTCATCGACGAGGGGGAGGAGGAGGAGGATGTAACTGCGGAGTACAGACACGTGTCCGATGTAATTGCCAACTATGAACACTTGTCCACAGCACAAGCCTGCTGCACACATGAAGACCTTCCTCAGACAGTCAACTGTTGTTCCGTTTGCGGTGAGTTACGTGGTTCACCCAACAATTGGTCCAAGCTCACAAAGGCGGATCAATGGCGTTTGGCCAATTTACAAAATGAAAAACTGGAGAATTATCAGGCCACCTATGAGATACGCAGTCCTTACATCTCCCGGCAAATTTCCTGGGAGGACACACAACAAACACCCCAAACACCCCAAGCCACCCCCGAGAAGAGTTCAAACAAATTTCAACGTCAGCGTAGCTTTGTGGAGATTATAACCAGCCCAGCCACAGATCACTTGCAAGTCCAAGAAGGGGAACAACTTTGGGAACGCAGTCGCTCACCAAGTCCTTTGCCCTCGCGTAAATATCCCTTACCACTAATCGAAGCCCCTCAACGTGCTAGCTCGCCTTTTGGTCTGAATCCTGTGCAGCTTAACTCAAGCTCAACTATCACCGCCCCACTGGAAGCCAAATTTACGCACATATCACAGTTGGAAGGTCACAACATTGGTTTGTTGGTGAAAACGGCCACGGAACCTTTACAGCTCTGCATGTCCGCCTCTTCCTCCATGTTGGCTGGCACTCCGCCTGCCACTCCACGTACAAACCGTCGACCCGCACCCTTTGAGTTTCCGTTGCCGACGGAGGAAGAGGAGAAACATAAATTCAAATCGTTGGCCTCGAGTGAAGAATTGCAACAAGCCACACGAGAGTTCAACTTCAATCGCTCCTTCGATAATGTATCGCCACGTCCCTATATAGGCATTGAAGGTGCGTGCTTGTGGAAACTATGTGTGTGTGTGTGTGTGTTTTGGTGTACGTTTTTGA
Source organism: Lordiphosa magnipectinata (assembly GCA_037044535.1). NCBI lineage: Eukaryota > Metazoa > Arthropoda > Insecta > Diptera > Drosophilidae > Lordiphosa > Lordiphosa magnipectinata. The sequence goes on from JBAMBO010001377.1 coordinate 171,082, forward strand.
TGTACAAGTTTCTGTGTGGCATGGAACCCCAGATGTGTATAGTTCAGTTAATTTTGAATAATTTTAAACTGTCTTCCGAACTTTTTAAAGTTGAATGAGAAAAAAGCTGTTTATACCTTCTGATCCTAGTGAAACGCATTAATCCATGCTACAAAATTAATTCTTCTACAATCGACCTATTGGCTTTACAATGACTTAAACATTTCAATGAATGAAATGAAATTGAGAGAGATATGTATCGAAAATTCTGTCTACTTTGAGCAGGTTTGAAAACTGGTTCGAAATAGGAAAGCCGGAAATAATCTATCAATATTTTGATATACCGATATTTTTCTTAAAAAGAACATATATTATCGAATATTTTTCTAAGGCAATATATCGAATATCAAATATTTTTGGTGATATTTTTAGACGATATTTCTTTTGACATCGGCCTCAAAAATATAGGTTTCCATTCTTTTGGATATTAGTTTGCTCCAAATTTTCTCACTTTACATTTAACTCTACGTTAAAGCTACGTTTTATGCATAAGAATATGATTACGATTCAAGTTAAGCATCTTCCTTTAGAAATTTGAGTATTGCCGGCTCTAGGTCAAGTGAAACACACAAAAATGTATGATGTTTTCCAATATATTTCGGTTGCTCCTCGGCAACCATCTTCAGGGACACTACAAAACAATTTACCAATTACAATTTAACATAGATTCAATCAAAACAAAACAAAAAAGAGATTTTTCACATACATTATTTTACACGTCTGCTCCGTTCGGCGTGGAGTTGGATACTGATCTATTATTTGTCAGTAAGTGTCTGTATAGGTGAGCACAGTTTTCCGTGTCCGTCTTGTAGTTAAGTCTCTTGTATGTTGGTGTGTCAATTATATGTAGCATCTCTATAGTGAAACGTTTGCTGTAGTGGTTTTCTTGCTGCAGGTTTGTTGTTGCTTCAAAATTCGGCGAGTGTCCGCTATCCATACAGTGTGTCGCGAGCGCCGTTTTTTGTATGGTTGATTGATGTCTGAGTTTGTAGTCCGATCTATGTTGGGATATTCTTGTTTATAATTTTGATTTTGTTGTACCAATATACAATTTGTTGCAACTGTTATCTGCATTTCCATTGCATGGTATCTTGTAGATCACATTACTCCTGTCGGCTGTGGCTATTTTGGACTTCGTCTTATTGAAGAAGTTTCTCATTGTGCTATTGGGTTTGTGGGCTAGTTGTATGTCATGTTTGTTGAAGCAGTCTGAATGGGCGAACCGTTCAGAAAGCTTAGGGACATATGTTAGAGACTTATAAATTCTGGGTTGTTTATATATATATAATTATAAATATATAAATTCATAATAAGTTTCTACAACTTCTTTAGTTATTAATGAATTAGAATACATTTTTGAGTAGAGTTGGCTATAGAAAAGTTAAGGAGAACGACAGGCTAACAACAAAGTTTAATGGAAGAGAGGAGGAGGAGAACTAGAAGAAGAAAATAATAATATATTTAATCTATATTTTTTAGTGTTTTGGAGCTCCGACCTCTAGATTTTGAAAGCAGTCAGAACGCAGTTTGTAAAAATCGTCAAATGACACCTTAATTACCTTAATTGACCGGCTTATTGTAGAGATGGGTTTTTAATATACCCTTGCAAAGAGTATTATAATTTTGCCCAGAAGTTTGCAACGCATAGAAATATTCATTTTCGACCCCATAAACTATATATATTCCTGATAAGGGCGACGAGCTGAATCGATTGAGCTTTGTCCGTCCATCTGTCTGTCCGTCTGTTTCTACGCAAACTGGTCTGTCAGTTTTAAAGCTATCGAGCTGAAATTTTCCACAGAGTCTTCTATTTACTGCACGCTGCTAATATGTCGGAACCGATCGGATCGGATGACTATATCTTATAGCTGCCATAGGAACCATCGGTCGAAAAATGGGTCTTTGTGAGAAAAACTTTTTTGTTTTCAATGTTAACGGCGTTAAACTCAGCTATTATTAATATTATTTGCTTTCAAACAGATTTGCAAACTTTGGTCAAGATCGGATGACTATATCTTATAGCTGTCATAGGAACCATCGGTCGGAAAATGGGTCTTAGTGAGAAAACTTTTTTGTTTTCACTGTTAGCGTCCTAAAACTCAGCTATTATTAATAATATATGCTTTCAAAGATATTTGCAAATTTTGGTTAAAATCGGATAACTATATCTTATAGCTGCCATAGGACCGATCGGTCGGAAAATGGGTCTTAGTGAAAAAAAACTTTTTGTTTTTAAGTAAATCGTTCTTAAGGTCGGTGATTATTAATATTAAACGCTTTCAAACTAATTTGAAAAAGTTGATCGACATCGGGTGACTATATCTTATGGTTGCCATAGGACCGATTGGTCGAAAATGAGTCTTAGTACAAATTTTTTTTTTTTTTGTTAGCGTCCTTAAACTCGCTGATGACTTATTTTATATGCTTTCAAATGGATTCGCAAAATTGGGTCGAAATCGAATGACTATATCTTAAGGCTGCCATAGGGCCGATCGGTCGGAAATTGAGTCTTATTGAGAAAAACTTTTTTGTTTTCAATTTTATCGTTCTTAAACTCCGCGTTTGTTAATTTGATACGTTTTCAAAAAGATTCGCGAAATTTGGTCGAAATCAGATGTTTATCTGTCGGAAAATAGGTTTTGGTTACAAAAATTTTTGATTTTTATGTAAGCGTTCTTAAACTGTGACATTTCAAAAACAGCATTTGCAAGGGTATAAAAACTTCGGCAGAGACGAAGTTAGCCTGGCCTTATAGTTTTTCTTTTCTTTTTTTACAACAAAATATCAATATCGAAATGATACTTTTTCAATATCGAAAATAATATCGATATAGAGATTTTTTTAATATCCGGCAACCCTAGTTCGGAACCGTACTTACCCGCTTATTTGTGCTCGTAAGCCGAACCGCTAACAAAACTACAGTTCTGAATGCTGAAACAAACCGAAAATCGTTTCGGTTCATTTCATTGTCGAGTTTGATAATGTTTTAGAGAAAATGCTTTTCCAAATCAAAAATTTCATATAATAAAGTACTCAAAGTGAACAAAAAAGTGTTTGTAACGATCCGTAACACTCCAACCTCCATTGTTACCAGAATATCCGGCTCGAATGACCTTTTGTGATTATTCGCCCCACTACAAATCAGATATATTTAATTTTTGTTTTTGCCAAAGCCCTAGAATGGTCTTGTTGATGAGCACCATCTTTAAGGTTCTATTAAATGGGCAAAGCTGGCATATTTTCTCTATTTTGACCGATTTCCATACCAATTTGAAAAGTAAAGTAGTATTGACGTACAAACCAAGGTATGAACATAAAACTTGAGGATCCTTTTGTAGAATTTAAGAGAATGATATGATATCAAAAGAGCGAGCACTTGCAGAACAAAAAAAAGTTAGTTTGGTCCTACATCTTCAATTCTATCTTGATGGGTCAAATATTGCGGAGATCACACACATGATCCAAACTCAGAAATCTGTGGGACCATAGAAGTGTACAGAATCTTGGTCCTATAGGGATCTTCAAATTCTTTTGGCCACCACTAAATAAATCCGAAAAAAAACACTTCTGGCCTTATGAACAAAAACAGTTAGGCAGCCTTACAGTAAAGTCAAATTTAAGATGATGATCAAATATTACAACTAGATCAGTTATTTGCGGCATCATTTAAGGGTTCTAATGCCAAATTATCAAGCACATAAGTGATCAGTTGTTAGTTTCTGTAAAATATTATAACCTTAATCTTGGAACAGTTAAAGTTAAAGAGATTATCTTGACACCATGACTGAAATGCATTAAAGTCAGTGTGCAATGTTAAACATAGTTTTATAGTTTATATGCCGAAAATAAGCACAAGAGAGAGAGTTACGAATGAATAAAGATCATTGACGAAGAGAGTGAAAAGCAATGGGGTACTCCTGAGGTAACCCGGATGCGCTTAAAATGTGAATTACGAAATAGAACTAGTTAGGTTCTAATACTTAGGTTATCAGAAATCATAAATGTTGCAGTTAAGATGTCATCGTTCTTTCAAAACCTTCCAGAATTGCAGACGACTTGAAAATATCCCTGAAGTTATTCGGGTTTGTACGAGAAATCACTAAAGATTTTCGTACAAACGATTTGATTTGGAACTAAACAAGAAAAGAACAAAAGAATTTATATGTGAAATGATAAGAAAAAGGTCGGCTACTAGATCATAGGTAAGTAAAACCGTAAGCATTGAATCTACTTGGCCTTGAGCAGTCGGTTTCAAATCGCTCAACTTTTGTCGTCTAATCTAGTACACTTCACATATAAAGGCAAGCAGTTTTAATTTGATAAACAAGCGTTTATACGAAAATCTCTAGAGATTTCTGGAACACACCCGATTATCTTTTTTAGAGAGAAATGATAAATGATTCCTTCCATAACATAGGAAAAGAGGATGAATCCACACAAAATTCAAATAATTTATGAATAGGCTTACAAAGTGCATCAGCACAGAACCTAAATACACAACCAGGTACTCGTTCAAGACCCGGTGCATACACAGGTTTGACAGAGTTAAGATCGCAAAGGAGTGTATTACCAGTGTATTGCTGTCCATGTCTGAGCCTAACCAGATCCTACATGAAGAGACTGGCTGCCATGTTTGGGTTTCTTACAAAATTTATAAAATGGAAGACCAAGGATGGTTATCGTACAATAATCCACAAATAGCAAAAAAAAAAAAATAACAAAATTCCCCAAGAAGCAGATCAGGTTGTCTGTATAGCTATTTGAAGAACCTGCCGGTTTTTTTCTTAATGGAAAGAAGATTTGCATAAACTAAGTTAAATAACTATTTTCCTATTTAAATGAATATAATTTAAGAAACACTTGTATCAAATAGGAGGGGTACAATTGTGTCTAATTAGAATTAGATTATACGCCCATCTACTTAGTTGCCTACAACCGATGGCAAATAGATTTATCTGTGACGTTTATCGTTTGCCATCAAAACTAATTTTCGTCTGTGTTTAACAAGCGTTTGTGCCTATCTCATTTGTTAACGAATCCAATCTAGTATAAAACATAATTGCATATATTTTTCGTCTATATAATATATAGATTGTGCAAGTTTGCTAATAATTTTAATGAGCCAACTTTTTTCGTACACCTGTGAGAATACGTTTAAAAACAGATTTATTTTAGTTGGCATTTAATTTTAGCAACTTTGTAGTCAACCCAACAGGCACTTGAGTCACAAACGAGGGGATTTGGTGACAAGATGGATGATGGGCGAGCCCAGACTAGAATCAGAAATAAATACTATGAGCTATGAATTTGCTGCAGCATTTCAAAAATCGAAGGTGTAAACAATAATGGCCAGGGACAGGGACAGAGGCTGAGAGCGGCATCATTAGCAAGCAATTTAATTTCAAGTATTTAAGAGCTCTCTCGCCCCCACACTAGTAATTTTTTTTTTTCTTTATATTTGTTGGATTTTGCAAAATGAATCTGCGTGGTGATTATGTGTATATGTATGTTTCTACACACACACACACACCCATACACTTCTCGTCTTGTTGGCGAACACAATAATTTCCTTTGCATTTCTCTGGCTCTTCACTTAGTAGTAGCATACATCTCGAAGGCAAACATATCGCGCGGCCAACGCGAACGAAGAACGAAATAGTAGAAAATAAAAAATTTTTTAGCAAATTTATCAAATAATCTCGATTCGAATTGAAACAAAATAAGAAAATATATAAAAACTTAAACGAAACGTGCGCCAGCCTTAATTGCCATAATAAAATTTTATATCTAAATTAAATTCAAAAAAAAAATTAAGACGAACAAATCAATCGAATTAATCGAATTAAATTCACTAAGTTATATAACAAGCTGAAGAACTTTATACATACGTATAGAGCCATAAATTTGTTTGGTTATTTTGATACATTTTTATTTTTACGCGCTTGATATATAGAATTTGTATTTTTTTCGAAAAATCAAAAAAAAAATGGGCGCCCAGTGGAGAGCGATTAACCAAAATTATAAGAATATGGAGGGTAAGCAACATGTTGCGGCTTGCAATTTGTTTGATTTGGTTACGCTGGGCAGCATGTTGCTGGCAACATGAAAGGTTGGCCTTATGAGTAATGTCAGTGTTGTTGTTGCTGCTGTCTGCTCGGACTCATTTTTAGTATTTGGCTAAATTTAGCCACAATGACAGCAAAATTGTACACTTAGGAAAAACACAATTACGCTTGCTCGAGTTCTAGTGTGAACAATTTGAGATGCAAAATGAATGTTAATGGCATTGAAAAACAAATATAATTTTTACATTCACACTGCACACAGAGGCTACGCTTGATTACCATTCTTCCAACACTTCCTCCTCTTCCAATCTTTCCACCAATTCCTCCTATTCTCATACTTCCACAGCTTCCTCCTCTTCCAATCCTTCCACCACTTTTTTCTCTACCTCCTCCTGTGTAGTTTGTTAAATGTAATAGATGCACCACAAATGTAATAGTTGCGCCGTATTTTGTATTGGATAATTAAAGAGGGAAAAGTTTGAAAAAGTCTTGAAAACGCTATCTTAATTTAGGTATAAGTATTCTTGAATTAACTACGCAAAAGATTTATAATTCCCTGATTGCCATCAGATATAGGAATTTAAAAAAATCAAAATCAAAAGCTTTTTCAATGCAAGTATTCAAATTTTTGAATAGATCACAAATAAAGTGGTAATTTTTTTTTAAGCGTTCATATTTCCAGCATTAAAATTTTTAGATTCGACGCAAAGAGAGCAAATATTATAAAAATAGCTGAACTCAAATAATATGAATACATTAAAAAATTCTAGAAATCGATTTTTAGTTCAAGCCTGCAAATTCTTGAATAGAACATAAATAAATTGATTGTTTTAAAGTCCTTTTTACTTCCAGCATTAAAATTCTTGAACAAATTTCAAATAAAGCGAGATTTTAAAAAGTTCTTGAAATTCAATTCTTAATTCAGATATGAAAATTCTCAAATAGAGCAGAAATGGTGCGAATTTAGTGAAAAATCACGAAATCGCATTAAAAATTATAGCACAAATAAATTGGGCTTTTTTAACAGCCATGCTCCCATTTTCGCATTCGCAAAACTTTTGCGATTTCAAACCGGTTTTTGGACCAAATTGGGACTCAAAATCGTAATATTTTTGCGAAAGCGAAAATGGGAGCATGGCTGTAAGTCCTTATTTCCAGCATTCAAAAGGCCCAAATAATGCGAATTTTCAAAAAATTCTTAAAATTTAGTGCTCAAATTCTTAGTCCCCAAAAAATACAAATTTGTGCAATTTTATTAAAATATTATTGAAAACGCCATATTAGTTACAGTATATAAGTTCTTGAATTGAACACAAATATTGCGAATAAGTATATAAAAAAATTTTAGTAATCGATTTTTTTTAATTCAAGTACAAATATTTTTGAATAAAGCATAAAAATAGTGTTACTTTTTTAAGTCCTTTTTACTTCCAACATTAATTAGGCCCAAATAATCAGAATTTATAAAAAAAACGAGAAGGCCAAGCTAACTTCGTCTGTGCCGAAGTTTTTATACCCTTGCAAATGCTGTTTTTGAAATGTCAGAGTTTAAGAACGCTTGCATAAAAATCTAACAATTTTTTAACTAAAACCCATTTTCCTACAGGTAAACATCTGATTTCGACCAAATTTCACGAATCTTTTTGAAAACATATCAAATTAACAATCGCGGAGTTTAAGAAAGATAAAATTTAAAACAGAAAAGTTTTTCTCACTAAGACTCATTTTCCGACCGATCGGTCCTATGGCAACCATAAGATATAGTCACCCGATGTCGATCAACTTTTTCAAATTAGTTTAATATTAAGAATCACCGACTTTAAGAACTTTTTATTTGAAAACAAAAAAGTTTTTCTTACTAAGACCCATTTTCCGACCTATTGTTCCTATGACAGCTATAAGATATAGTAATCCGATTTTAGCCAAAATTTACAAATCTGTTTGAAAGCAGATAATATTAATAACGGCCGAGCTTAAGGCCGCTAACATTGAAAACAAAAAAGATTTTCTCACTAAGACCCATTTTTTGACCGATGGTTCCTATGGCAGCTATAAGATATAGACATCCGATTTTGACAAAAATTTAAATCTGTTTGAAAGCATATAATATTAATTATTACCGAGTTTTATGACGCTAGCATTGAAAACAAAAAAGTTTTTCTTACTAAGACCCATTTTCCGACCTATTGTTCCTATGACAGCTATAAGATATAGTCATCCGATCTTGACCAAAATTTTGCAAATCTGTTAGAAAGCATATAATATTAATAATGACCGAGTTTAAGGCCGCTAACATTGAAAACAAAAAAGTTTTTTTCACTAAGACCCATTTTCCCACCGATCGGTCCTATGGCAGCTAAAAAATATAGTTCTCCGATTTCGACAAAAATTTGCAAATCTGTTTGAAAGCATATAATATTAATTATCGCCGAGTTTTACGACGCTAGCATTGAAAACAAAAAATTTTTCTTACTAAGACCCATTTTCCGACCGATTGTTCCTATGGCAGCTATAAGATATAGTCATCCGATCTATGACCAAAATTTGCAAATCTGTTAGAAAGCAGATAATATTAACAACGGCCGAGTTTAAGGCCGCTAACATTGAAAACAAAAAAGTTTTTCTCACTAAGACCCATTTTTTGACCGATGGTTTCTATGGCAGCTATAAGATATAGTCATCCGATCCGGTCGGTTCCGACATATTAGCAGCGTGCAGTAAAAAGAAGACTCTGTGCAAAATTTCAGCTCGATAGCTGTAAAACTGAGAGACTAGTTTGCGTAGAAACAGACGGACAGACAGACGGACGGACAAAGCTCAATCGACTCAGCTCGTCGCCCTGATCAAGAATATATATAGTTTATAGGGTCGGAAATGAATATTTCTATGCGTTGCAAACTTCTGGGCAAAATTATAATACCCTTTGCAAGGGTATACAAATTTATATCGTATTCTTAACTCAGATATAAAAATAGAGGAAAACTTCAGCCCGGCTGAAGTTTATATACGCTTGTATAATTTATATAAATTAAGGTTTTAAATAATTTTCGTGGAACATTCTTAGCTGAGTTATTTCCCAAACTCAGCAATAGATGGTTCCATTTGCTTGCCAGTTTGTTATATGGGCGCAATACGATATGTTCATAAAATTTTTACCAAACTCCCCTAAAATGTGTGGAAACCATTAATATTCATATCTTGAAAGTATAAAGACGCTACCATTGAAAACAACGAAGTTTTTCTCACTAGAACTGCTTTTTCGACGGATCGTTTCTATGTCAGCTATATGCTATAGTCATTCGATTTGGATCAAACTTGGCCAAATTGTGTGGTAGCATATGATATTGATCAATAACAAGGCATCATTGAAAACAAAAAAGATTTTTCTACTAAGACATTTTTTCAGACCTAACTTTTGAATGGCAGCTATACTACAGAGTTAGCCGATTTTCAAAAAAGTTGGTGGAATTAAGTGAAAGCATAGGAAACTTATAAAAACGGATTTAAGGGGCGTTTGCTTTGAAGACAAAAAAGGTTTTCTCACTACAGCTACTTTTTTGACCAATCGTTTCTATTCTATGTATTCTATATATATAGTCATCCGATCCGGCCATTTCCGACGTATTTGGCGGCGTATTTGTACCTAAAGAATTCGTGCAAAGTTTGGTCACGATAGCTTTAAACTGAGGGAGGATATAGCATAGAAACAGACGGACGGACAGACGGACATGGTCTGCTGACTGCTGATGATTTGAATTGTGGTGATTCATGAAATAGCTATATAGTCAACTCAGCTCGTCATGCTGATCACGAATGTATATCCCTTAGGTGGTTGAAGATGCTTTCTCCTATGCATAACAAACATCTGGAGAATATTAATATACCCTCTGCAAGGGTATAAAAACTCGAAATCACGACTAAAATTCTTGGATGGAGCACAAATGATGTACATTTTAAAAAATATTCTCGAAAACACGTTCTTAATTGCAAATTCTTGAATTGAGCACAAACAATACACTCTTTTTATGACTTCTTAGCCATTTAGTTAAACTTTGACCTTGAAATCTTTTAATCTTTCTTATGACCTCCAATGTAATAGAGATTAATTTAGGATTTTTATGGACCAATAACATTCTGAACCTATTTCATGAGTTTTAAAACTTTAGTAAGGAATAATTGATAAATTCTTGTTTCAAGAGCAATTTTGTAATTTATATTAGACTTTTACGCTTTGACAGAAAGGTCTATAAAAGCTTAAAATTGTTCGAAACGGTCTGCAATTAAGTATTTATTAGACATAAAAATTAATTTTTCATTCTGTTGCAAAACTAAATGATTCAAGTACAATATACATGACTTTATTCAGAGTGTAAGGAAAATTTTGCCCACACACACGCTTGCAGAGTTCTCTCTGTCTGGCATGAATTTAATTGGCTTAAATCATTTTCAAAAAAATTTTCAAATTATTTGTCTTGCACTGCGATCTTGTTGTTTTTGTTTTTTCTCGTAAAACCCGCCAAGGCCATCAACAGCTACCTACGCCCACGTCTGGCCGTATTATTTTGTTGAATGTTTTTTGTTTTTAAAGCGAAGAATTTCGAATAATTCACCTTTCTCGTTTACAGGTTACAAGCGTGTGGCCTGGCCGCCGGCCTCGGAGGAGCGCATCGTACGTGAGTTTACACCTCAGCCACAAGGCCAGAGTCCGGCTCCAGGCAGTGGAGGTTACTATCCGCAGTCAGCTGCCGCTGCTCCAGCTCCAGCAGCCACTCAAGCTGCTCCTGCTCAGGTAATTTGTGTTAGAAGTTATCGAGTTAAGGCCACACTTGTATATAGTTTGTATCAAATGTGTAAATATAAATGTATCTCTAAATGTCATAACTTGTATCTCAACTGGTGAGGCACACATGTATATATACACACCACCCCACACCTAACCGCACTGACAACTTACAGGGTCCCATTTATAACAACGTTCAACCCCAGCCACATCCTACTAAATACGCGTCAAATGGTTACACCTCAGCCCCCACACAAAGTCAAGTCCCAGCTAGTTATCCAAGTGAACAACCCATACAATATACACAGGCCCAGTTCAATAGACAACAAACGAGGGACCCTGTCCAGGCACCAGCAACCCAAGCCCCCTACCCACACCAACAACAACAGCAGCAGCCGCAGCAGCAGCAGCCGCAATACCCACCGACCACTTATCAGCAGCAGCAACCACCTTCGTGCGAACCCCTACAACATGCGTTAGACAATGCTGGCGGTGGCTGGAAGCATATTCGTGCTCCTTTGCCCAAAACTCAGCAGCAGTTTACTCCTGCTGGAGCAGCCTATTCGCCATACCAGCAACAACAGCCGCAGACAAGGCAATCCTATTTACAGCAGGTACCGTTTTCGGCAGTATTTTGGATATCCATCTAAATTTATAAAATAGATTAGCCTGGCTGGAACTTTTGCTGCCGCTGCTGAAATCTATCTACATAGAACTGGAACACCCCCTTTCTGTGACTAACCCCCCAATGTAATTAAATGCATGCGTTTATGCGTGGAGTATACAATTTTTGTACTAAAAATTTAGTAAATAAGTTAAATAATTGCAAAAGACGAGACTAAAAAGCAACACTTCAGTCGAACCCTAACAAATACTTTGAGTTAGGTTTAGGCAAAAAACACATTCACATTTGAAGCAGCGCAGCGACGAGCTTTTACTATCGGTGTGTCAACTTCGCTGTCGCTGAGCACTTTTGTATGCACTGTAGATAGCGACGCGCCGAACTCTGCATTAGATATTCGGATCCCCTGAACATGACCTCATCAGCTTATAAAGAGGTTTGTTTCGGTCGCATAGTCACGATTCTTTTGCCGTTAAAAGCTCTTTTTTTCCCTGGAGCCTTAAGAACATAACTAATTTGTTCAATATATGAGAACCTTAAACTACAAACGTCATCCTCCACTAACAAACAGAAGGTCGAATACGGGGCGCACACACACACAAAATTTCTTCGACTTGGCGTTTGTTGCTTATGTCGGATTTAGCTATAAGCCTGCCTTTAGGATTCCCAAGCGGTTATAGCAATGCTGGCATGTGGTAGGCAAAGACTGCTGATGATTGGATTGTGGTGATTCATGAAAAAGCAATATAATCAACCAGCCTACTTTGTGGTGTGTGTGTGTGTCTTGTTTTAGAAAAGCTATGAACAAAAAACATAACTTATTGACATGTAGCCTGCCAAAAGTTCTATGTTTGATATTTAAAGAGTTCACTAAAACAGTTACCTCGTCCCTAATTTATGTAATTCAACGAATTTAGTGTTGAAAAACTTTATGGAGCTTTTAATCAATATTCGAAACTGCAGATTTGCCGGTATTTGCCTACTATATTATTGATAGATTGATAGAAATTGTAGAAATCAAATCATTTTGAACTAAAAAAATCAGTTTTAATGTGCTAAAATTCGTTATCTAAACTGACAACCTTTTCGTACATTTTTAAATTATGCAAAAGATTACACTAGGCTACAAGGTTTGGTATATAGAAGAAGTGGTGGCGATAGTTTCTCGTGATGTTCGTGTGCTGAACATAAATCTGTTTTGGGAAATGACGCTTCGTGTCTTGATTTTTTGTCATACATATGAGCTTAAGGTTGCTTAAAGTGACCATTTCGATCCTTTTCAGTAGAGTTTTGTGGGGAACCCATATATATGATCGAAACTTTCATGAAATTATTGTATAGTACCATTTCTAAGCTTCAAAAAAACTTTTCCCAAACAATTCTATGATTTTTTTAAGCGTAGATATATCATTTTAAATCTTAGTGCTCAAACAAACTAAACCGTCCGCTAGCGGAATTGACAGCCTACAGTAGCGCACAGTGTTTTTTTTTACCTTTTATGTTGAAGGGCTGTTGAAGTCAGCTGTTTGAGTGCCACGTGTTTTTGGTGAAATTGGTAGCAAATATTTTCCAACTTTTAGTGTGTCTGCTTATAAAGTTAGAAACAAAATAAAAATTGTAAAAATGCAAATTTGTAGTCCAGATATTTAAGATTATAAGTTGATAACGCGTTTGTCATTTTTTTTTCGGTTTGGTTGCCCAATCGTGCCGCGTGTTGTTAATGTGTAATTTTAGGTTGACCCTAACCAGTGTAGCTGTGTTTTGTGGAATAATAATTAAGCATGGCACAACGCTGCACAGGGTTTAAAATGCAAAGTTGTTAACGAAAGTGTGCAGATTTATGAGTCACTAACACTTCTTGCTACAACGTGCGAGTTTTCGAGAAAATCGTCTTTATTGCAGCTGAATTCGTGCTTAAGTTGAAAATATTACATGAGAAAGAGATAAAAAAAATTGGTTGCGTCAAACACTAAAAAGTTTTGTGAATCGTATTTAGAGCTAAAAATAAAAATACAAACCGAATTTCAGCTCAATAGCGTAAAATACCACAAAGTTGGAGTAAATCGGACAGATCAGTTATATGGCAGCTATATGAAATAGTATGCCGAATCGAACCATTTTCGATAAGTCGCTAAAAAAGCTTAAAATACGTGTTCGAACCGAACTTCAGTTCAATATCTTTAAATCCAACTAAGTTGGTGCAAATTGGCCAGATCGGATATATGGCAGCTATATGAAATAGTGTGCCGAATTGAACAAAGTTCAATAAGTCGCTTAAGGAGCTTAAAATACATGTTCAAACTAAGATTCAGTTCAAGTTAGCTCAAATCGGCCAGATCGGCTATATGGGAGCTATATGAAGTAATGGTCCAAAACGAACCCGATTTTGTAAGTCGTATTAGAAGCAAAAAAATATGAGTACAAACCACATTTCAGTTCAGTAGCATAAAAAATAACACGATTGGAGCAAATCTGCCAGATCGGTTATATGGCAGCTATATAAAATATTGGTCTAAATTGAGTGCATCCTTGCAAGTCGTCTTTGGGGTCCAAAATATGCGTACAAACCAAATTTGGGGTCAACATCTTAACAACTAGAGTTTATGCCAAAAAAAAGGCAAAAAAAAACCAATATGTAGCGTACGGTTTAGTGTGACACCACCCTTCATCAGAATACCACTAAATGTGAAACGGTCTTACTGAGCTGATTTGCTTGTATTTGAATTTTGTTAATTGTCTTTTTTTTAAATATTCAGGGATATTTGAAGAATATACGGAATGCAGAAGTCATCGACAATGCAAAATCTTACCGTTAGTTTCAAATTACGCAAATCGATGAGTTTTGTCGAACTTTTGCTGCTGACATTCCGACGGGTGGGTTTCGGCGTCGGAATTGAATCAGCTGTTTCAGTCTGTCAAGTAAGCGCCTGTGCCTGTCAAGCTAGCGGCGGCATGAGCTTTCCGAAGCTTAGGAACGGAAATTTCAGTTTGTCTGAGTTCGACCGAGCGTAAGAGGCGAAAGCTTTCCGACACTCGGAATCGATTTAGTTTGTCTGAGTACTAAGTTGAAATACAATACTTTCGAAATGACATAATTTTCTTCCGCCCAAACTTATGTAGAGCAAAAAACCGTACAGAAGGCTATCTATTGGTGTTGAATTCGTATGAAATTAGTAAACAACAATGATTGCATACTTATGGGCACTGCAAAATTTTGTAATTTCGAACACATTTATTCAAAATTGTATATCTTCGCTTTAAAAAATCGTAGAATTGTTTGGCATAGCTTATTTCAAAGATACGAAAAATTACTTTAAGAGAATATATAAAAGAATCAAAACAAAACTTTAGGTTCCCCAAAAAACGAACGTAAAGTGGGTAAAAATAGGTATTTGTGGGGAAATTTAAAAACAAATACAGGTTTAGCTCGCGAAAAACATCTAACAGTACCACCACACTTTCACTAAACTGTAAAAATTTAAATTTTGTTGGTAGTGTATTTATGTTTTTAGAAAATGTTGGTTAATTATTCCACGCATAAACTTAAGCCTAAAGTTAACTCTCTGTGCCTTACAAAACAAATTCTCCGTATACTTTTAGCATGTGGGCTTTACTAATGGCTGCCGTTAACCTTTCTATTTTACTTTGCTTATTTTCTGCACATTTCAGCTATAAAAACTACGCGAAGCTTCAAAAACTCTTTTTCCCGCTTAGCCACTCTTATCCAATCCAAAGTCTTGTGTCTAACTGTTCTATTGTCTTCTCTCTCTCTCTATTTCCGACCATCGTATGTCTTTTTCTTTTTCACTCTGTGTGTATTGTTTGCACCCCCACCCAACAACAATCAAAAAATAAAACCCCACCAAACCTTATGCATGTCTGCACTATGCACCAAAAGCCATCACAACAACAGCAGCCACAATATCGTGCGACATCGTACGATAACAATCAGCAGCAGCAACAGCAGGTGGCTCCCGCCCCCCAGTGGCAGCAGCAGCAGCCTCAGTGGACGCAACAGCAACAACATCAGACGTCGCCCTACCAGCAACAACAACAGCAGCAGCCACCTCAACCACATTATCCACATCAAAATGGTGGCTCAACCTATGCTCAACCCCAATACAATTCTTATTCGCAGCCCCAACAACAACAACAACAACAGCAGCTGCCCTATTCGCAGGATCAAACCGATCTGCAGCAGCAGCAACATGCTGCCTTTGCTGCCCAGAATAGCTATCGTGGCGCCAGTCCTGGCATTATAACCTTACGCAAGGAGGCGCCCGTCACACAGCAGCCTGCGCCAGTCTACACTTCGCAGCCGGCCGCCGTCAGCTACAGAGGTAAACCAGGCTGAATAAACAGTTGAAAGATGTTTAGTTTTGAATGTACAATTTTATGTTATTTCTTTTTAGGAGGCAGCAAATTGCGCGGAGATTTGAAATGGCCACCACAAGAGTACAAGGAGGCCGCTGCTCGTGAGAATGAAGAACGACGCCAATTGGCGTTGGGCCCTGTTTGCCGTCCCAGGAAGGTCAATCGGGTGAGTAGAAATTTGGATTAACTTTTGGAAATTATTTCCGACTGTAAAAATAGGCTTTTAAAAGTTATTTGATTGTTCAAGTTTAAGCAGTATTATGTCATTTTTTATACAAAAATATAGGATGGCGCCACTACTTTGAGCAATTGCTTCCCAGTTTGTTATATGACAGCTATACGATGTGTTCATCCGATTTTGACCGAACTCCCCAAAATTGTGTGGAAACCAGGGCTGCAAACCGGTTTTGAACCGAACCGGTTCGAACCCGGAATTCTGGCTTATTTTTTACTGTGAACCAAACCCTGAACCGAACCACGAAGACGAAAATAGATGAACCCGAACCCGTTCCGAACCCAAGCTTTTGGTTCGGTTCAAAAAAAAAGATTATACACATTAAAATTTATTTGGGTACCCTTCAATGTACGACAATTAGAAATATAACAATACGAAAAGTCGGTCAAGCCAGACTATCAGGTCTGTTCCCGTTTTCGATTTCGATCAGATCAGCCGGAATCGGAATTGGTAGCTGTTCCCGTTTCCGAAAAACGATCAAGTTATTCGGTTTCAAAAGTTTTGCCTTTGAGTCAGTGGAATGAAAAGTAATTGACAATTTTCATGTCAACAGTTATACATTTCGTCTATCAAATATTTTTATTTTTACAAGTCAAATATTGTGAAGTTTTTGAAGTATTCATAGATGTATTGAGCATACAACTTGATTTAAAATAAATTTTTTTTAAAGGTTTTTTCTCAGAAATTGCATTGCAATTGTAGACGAAAGCAAAAACCATCAAAATGAAACCGAGTCGTTCGCAATCCCGCATCAGCGCATGCGCAGGGTTGATCGAAATTGTTAAGGTTGCCATTCAGCTGAATTAAAATTCGAAAACGATTCGAACATTCATTCGAAAAGAAAATCCATTTCTATTTCATTCGGAAACGGGAACATCATAATGAAAACGATTCGGAATTCCAATCGTTTTACTTTTTAAATCCACTCGGAAATGGGAACAGACCTATGAATATATGTATACACTTTATAGGGCCAGAGATGCTTTGTTCTGGCGGTTACATACATTTGCATAAATATTCTTTGTACCTTTGGTACAGAACATAAACAGACACTAAATCAGAGAAAACTGTCATAAATTTTTCATCTTATACATATCCATTTCGAAAACTTCATTGCCAGCTTGCCATGAAGCTTTACCTGCTTCGACAGCCCCCCTACACCTCTTCCCTACAAACAAAAACTTCATAAAGAACTTCATGCAGTTTGCTTCACCGTGTAAATGCGGACTTAAAATGTATCTAGGCGTCAAGTGAATACCTATTGGATTGTTATTTTAAATATATTGGGAAAAACGTGCAACAAACCAAGGTTCGAACCAAAACCAACGCCCAAAAACCTCGAACCTCAAATTTCCGAACTTTAACCGTTGGTAAATGTTGGTTCGAACCGGCAAAACGGAGGTTCCGAAAAAATTTTTGGGTTTGCAGCCCTGGTGGAAACTGATAATATTCACAACTGGAAGGTATATAGACGCTACCATTAAAAACAAAAAAGTGTTTCTCACTAGAACTACTTTTTCGACCGATAGTTCCTATGGCAGCTATATGCTATAGTCATCCGATTTGGATCAAACTTGGTAGCATTGTGCAGTAGCATATAATATTGACAAGTTTGAGAGTGATAGAATAGAAAACAAAAAAGTTTTTCCTACTAAGACATTTTCTCAGATATATCTTTTGTGTGGCAGCTATACTATATAGTCGTCCGATTTTCATAAAACTTGGTGGAATTATGTAAAAGCATAGAAAACTTAAAAATACGAGGATTGGGGACGTTTGCGTTGAAGACATAAAAGTTTTTCTCACTAAAACTACTTTTTCGACCGATGGTTCCCATGACAGCTATATGATATAGTCATCCGATCCAGCCGATTCCGACAAATGTGTAGCGTATTTGTACCAAAAGGCTTAGTGCAAAGTTTGGTTAAGATAGGTTTAAAACTGACGGAGGAGATAGCATAGAAACAGACGGACGGACAGACGGACATGGCTATAACAACTCAGCTCGTCATGCTGATCAAGAATATATATACTTTGAGTGGTCGGAGATGCTTCCATCTATGCGTTACAAACATCTGGACAATTTTAATATACCCTCTACAAGGGTATGTCGGAATCAGCCGGATCGGATGACTGTATCATATAGCTGCCATAGGAACTATCGGTTGAAAAAGTAGTTCTAGTTAGAAAATCTTTTTTGTCTTCAACGCAAACATGCCTAAACCTCGTATTTGTAAGTTTTTACTGCTTTCACATAATTCTACGAAGTTTTATGAAAATAGGCGAACTATATAATATAGCTGCCATACAAACGATATGTCTAAAAAAAAGTCTTAGTAAGAAAAACTTTATTGTTTTCAATGCTATCGCTTCGAAATTTATTAATGATCAATATTATATGCTACCTCACAATTCTACCAAGTTTGCTCCAAATCGGATGACTATAGCATATAGCTGCCATAGGAACTATCGGTCGAAAAAGAAGATCGAGTGAGAAAAACTTTTTTGTTTTCAATGGTTGCGTCTTTATATCTTCCACTTGTGAATATTATCAGTTTCCACACAACTTTGGGGAGTTTGGTCAAAATCGGATGAATATATCGTATAGCTGCCATATAACAAACTGGCAAGCAAATGCTCAAAGTAGTGGTGCTATCAAGCTGCAAGGGTATATAAACTTCGGTCGAGCCGAAGTTAGATTTCCTCTATTTTTTAATATTATATGCTTCCTCATAATTCTGATAAGTTTGATCTAAATCGGATGACTATAGCATATAGCTGCCACAGGAACGATCGATCGAAAAAGTAGTTGTAGTGAGAAAAGCTTTTGTGTTTTCAATTGTAAAGCTTTTATACTTTCCAGTTATGAATAATATCTGTTTCAACACAATTTTGGTGAGTTTGATCCAAATCCTATGAATATAATCGTCATAATTTCAGCTCTTTTAGTCTACTTTATGCGTTTAGTTGCTAATAAGTCAATGAATCAGTCAGTCAAAACCAATTCTTCTATATATATAACTCTAAGATATGCAAACCGATAATGAATTAAAAATCCTCTAGATCGGTTCTTTTTTCTATATTTTTACGCATGTCTCAGTTTCCGAATTTGCGAATAATAAGACTTTCAACGTTTCGCATATATTTTTGAAATTGAATTCCTAGAAAGCATTTAAATAACTTCGAATCTCTATACAAATGTACGATAAATATATAGGACAATAGGACCTCGAATACGGTGCGTAACTATTGGATGTCCAGCCACAAGGATAGCCCAGCAAAAGTAAGTGTCAGTCCATTTAAAAATATTTTTTGTCTTTGAGTCATCAAACTTGTTGATGAAATGAAGCGAATCGAACCGTTTTTTTTTGTATGCGGTTTTCGGTTTGAATAATGGTTTGCATCCCAGCTTATAAACAGCTATTTGTAGAACTTTTAGCTTGAGTAAATGATACAAGTTTATTTTAAGGCGTAAATATTCAGAAGAATTCAAAAAAAATTTGAAACTTATACGGAAGAATTTTACCTATTAAGATCAAGTTGAAAACTTTAACTCGATGCTGATCCATTACTCCGATTTGCTTCATTTACAGGATTACACATCCTTCTTTGCTAGAAACCAACTAAACAACGGTTATCCCAGCTACAAGGTACCACCGGGTACTCAACACATGTTTGCCTAAGTTGACGTCACCAAATGGATCCATCAAGCAAAAAAAAGGATAAACAAAAACAAATATTAGAAAAAAATTCAATGGAACCCACTTCACATAACACTTTAAAACGATCATATGTCTATGTTACTAAAACGACAACTAACGAACCAAACTATATATATATATAAACTATATATACTATTGTTATACTAATTTTTAAAAGCTACTAACGAAGCTACAGACGAAACGAATATATATATATATACATATGTAAACTTAAGTTTTAAGCAAGGCCAATCTATATATGTTATGGCTCTTTAATGGTTGTAAACTGCCGCCAATTGGGCCTCAGTCAGCATCCATTGATTACGAATGACAGCCTAAACATATGGATTGAACCAAACAGATGTTATGTCCCATACTACATGCATATTTTGGAGCATATGCCTGAAGTATGGGCACATATCCAGAATTAGTCCTTAAGATTGATTGTTATTTGTTAACTAGCAACGAAAATTAGCCAATGAAATTGAAACGATGTGACCCAAACCACGTTCTAGACTATTTATGCACAGATACTAAAATATGAGAAACAATATATTGCGCCATGTTCTATTTTAATAAAGATCCTGTTGGGGTAAAGCAACTAACTGTAAATTGTATGAGACTTCATCTATATGGTCTTCGGATGCTGACCCAACAGTGAATCACGAATGTTTATTGTTTGAGTTTGCATGCTTTTTGCTTATATCTATCCTATATATATATTTATCTATTTATCTATTTATCTATTATATGCACATATTTATGAAAAACGTCAATCAACCGTTAAGTAAGTTACACAAAGGCAAAAAGTTGTGAGTTATATGCCAAAAAACAAAACAAAACATTGTAAACCCAAGACCTACTCCCTAACTCCCTGCCAAGTGTGGGCATCACAATTTGCTGCTTGCGCTGAGTTGAACCATTGTTTTGGTGTTAAACTCACCGACGGACAATAAAATGAGGATGCCTTTGTCTGTTGTACGCTCAAGTGGCGGAATTCTGTGCCCATTCTGGGCAGAGAGATCGGGGTCGGGGCAACACTCTCTCAGACTCGGTAACACACAAACAAAATATATACCTAAAATGACCAGCTATGTCAAAAACTATTACACTATAATGTATAACACACACAACTAAAATGAGGAAGTGAAAACTAAAACTAAATAAATGTCCAGTTTTTGAATACTCGCGACGAGAAGAGTTACACATGTGTTTTTGCTGTTTCTATGGGTTGGGACACTTTCTTTTACATTTTCAGTAAGGATAAGTATGTAAGCTGACATTAATTTTGTAATTTATAGAGAGGAGAATAATATGGCTTAGAATGGAAGAATTAATTAGGAAACTTTCGATCATCCCAACAAGTACAACAACAAAATCCATGCTATGTAAGAGGGGATATCATCGAACAACAGATCGACTTTTCGGTTTTCTGCACGATAAATGAAGACCACCAGACACGCATCACAGCCTCGTGTAACAGCTCACCCGACCTCACCATTGCTAGTCCAGCAATGATTTCCAACACCACCTGGCATGCTGACGTTGCCCTGGGCTCGGATCACATCCCCATCATAATCAGGATCACAAAGGATGCCGATATCCGCACCTTTGTGAATTTTGGCAAATCCGATTGCGAGAGATTCGAGTCCAGCACCGAAGCTGAGTTAGCTCTCCTATCACCCCCCACCTGCGTGCAAAAAGGGGAACGCAATTTCAGGGAAATCATGAAGAAGGCAGCAAAACGCTGTATCCCTGCAGGTCGCATCCCGAAATTGCGTCCACTGTTCCCCACCGAAGCACTCAGTCTCGCAGAAAGAAGAGACATGCTCAGGAAAACGGATGCCACAAATCCCGAGATCAAAGCCCTGACTGTTGAGATTGACAAACTCGTGAATGCACACAGGGAAGCAACTTGGCTCCAGAAACTCGACGAGCTTGACAAAGGCTCTAAGAAGCTCTGGAGCACTATTAAGCAGCTCACGAACCCTCGGAAAAATTACCTCGTCACCATATCTTTCGAAGACACCAAACCCCACAAAATGCACCAGACAATCGGATCTTCGCTCCGGAGCCGACCCGAGTCCTCACGACTCGGCCAAGGATTGTCACCCCTCGGAAACGTGGAATGGGGTATGTACACCCACCCATCTTTTCTATCCCCCTCCCCCTTTTCTCCCACTATTTTTTCATTAACTGAGCAGGCAACACCGGCCTGCCTGCTCAGAACACTACTCCCATGCGCCGGTAATGTCGAATCTAACCCTGGGCCCCAAAGGTGGTGGTGCCCCATATGTAAGGGCAAAATCACCACGAGAGGCTACTCATTCGAGTGCTCGGATTGCTACAACAGACCATTTCATGGCCCATGTTGTAGTCAAACAACATCCAGGGGCAGGCCCACTCCAGCTTTAAATCCGCCTTCGCTAAATTCCCAACAGCCTCAAAAACAGCACACGCAGCAGCCAACACCACCAGGCACAATGCAGTCTCCCCCGAGACTAGCAGCGGCGCCCTTGGCTGCAGTTCAGCCACAGCCACAAACAACCGCACAAAGGCGTGACATACAAGGCCTAGGTATACAGGCCCCACCTGTGACAACCAACCAGCCGCCAACCGAGGAATTCAAGGTAGTCCAGTGGAACTGCAATGGTCTGAGACCCAAAATTGCCGAGCTTGCCGACTACATGACCCGAAACAAAATCTGGATAGCAGCGGTCCAAGAGACGAAATTAACACCCAGGGCTCAACTTGTCACACACGCAGGCTACAACATACTAAGGCAAGACAGGAGCAGGAATACAGGTGGTGGATTGGCATTTGTCATCCACCAATCCGTCAGCTACAGGCGATTGGACCTAAATCCCACACCGGACGACTATATGGAAGTCCAGGGTATTGCTGTACGGTCTGGAGTCTCTGAAATAGAGATAATAAACACCTATATCCCTCCCATTGCCGCCTGCCAGTCCGGCTACCAACCAAACATCTCCCACCTGCTCGCGGGACGAAACAGAATTGTCCTAGGCGACATGAACGCTCATCACGAGACCTGGTTTTCCCTGCTGCATAACGACACCAGAGGAACAAACCTCGCTGAGCAGGTGGAAAATTCCTCGTTTGACTGCATAAATGCGGACCAACCCACTAGGATCACTGCGAACTGCAGCAGCTCACCTGACGTCACGATTATCAGCGACAACCTGCTAACCATCACGGATTGGCAAACTGATATTGCCCTAAACTCCGACCATCTGCCGATCACCATCAACAGTCAATCTGACTTCATAGTGTCGGAGAAGAGAACCTATATAAATTTCTCGAAAGCAGATTGGCCCGCCTTCACGGAGTTCACAGAGGAGCAATTCAGCCACCAACAAACGCCAACGGATGTCAGCACAGGAGAACGCACCCTCCAGAAAATTCTCATCGAGGCACGAAAAAAACACATCCCAGCAGGAAGAATCCCGAGGATTCGCCCCTGCTTCCCAACTGAAGCAGCGGAAAAGGCTGAGCTCAGAGACTCAATCAGAGCCGCAATTCCTGCTGACCCCCGAATCGAGGAGGCAAATCGTGACATCTCTAAGCTGGTCAACGAGCACAGGAAGAAGTGTTGGTTGGCGCACCTGGAAGAATGCGATATGGGTTCTGCAAAGCTATGGAAGACCATCAAAAGCTTGACAGCAGGCCCAAGGAGACAAGATCTCACCGCTATCTCGTTCAACGGAGTGCCGCAGAATGATGTGCCAAAGGGTACAACAGGCAGTTTGTTGAACACCCGAAGAATCCTGATAAAACCTACAGATCAGTTCTTCGCCGATTGCGCAAACTTAGACAAGACCCTGAAGGCCTTGATTTCACCAACGAGGAAGTACAAGTTGCAATACATGATGCCAAAACCTCCAAAGCCCTCGGCCCGGATGGAATAGCAACAATCATGCTAAAGAAACTTGGACCACTGGGAGTAGGTTACATCACAACACTCTTCAACCTCTGTCTCTCTTCCTTTGTCATCCCTGACATATGGAAGACAGGAAAGATAATCCCAGTGCCAAAACCTGGCAAACCACCTGAGCTAGGTACTTCCTCTAGGCCAATCACCCTGCTGGCACCGGCAGTAAAAATCCTCGAGGCGTTGATCCGACCTATACTGCAGGAAAACCTCCCTTTAGCAGACCACCAACATGGCTTCCGCAAGGGTCACAGCACCAGTACAGCGTTATGTGAAGTCACCACCACCATTGCAGACGGGCTTAACTCCCCAAGCCCACAAAAACGCACAGTACTAGTTGCCCTTGAGCCATCGAAAGCCTTCGATACGGTCAACCATGCGAAGCTTCTCGAAGACTTAGAGAACACAGCGCTACCTAACACCCTGAAGCGATGGCTGGCTAACTACATCTTGGGCCGGCAAGTCAACGTTGAGTTTACGTTGAGCCCTACGTTGAGGAAAATCCGCAACCTAAACACTACTAGCGACCACATCACATTCAGCTCTGAGGAAGTGCAGCGAGCTATCAAAGATGCTAAGCCCTCTAGAGCCATAGGACCAGACGGACCAATGGGAGTTAGATATATGACCCATATCTTTAACCTACATTTGGAAAACAGGGAAAATCATTCCAATTCTAAAACTTTCATTGGTTAAGCCCAGCTGATCATGGCTCCTCCTACCGCCCCATCACATTACTCTGGCCGGTAATAAAATTAATGGAGGCCCTACTCCCACCAACCCTTAAAGAGCACCTTATCCTCTCAACGTCTCAACATGGCTTCCGAACAGGACTGCGTGAGCACAGCCACTGCGCTCGCAGCTGTGACTGAGCTCCACACGCACACACGAAAGGTCCATTGTTGTGGCCCTAGACCTTTCCAAAGCCTTCGATATGGTTAGCCATAATACCCTCCTAGAAGACCTGCTACAGAGTAACCTTCCTAAGCTGGTCAAAAGATGGCTCTCCAACTACTTAGCAGGTAGACAAGCCCAAGTGGAGTTCAGAGGAGCCCACTCTAAGACCAGGAAAATAAAACAAGGAGTGCCCCAAGGTGGAGTCCTCTCCCCATTACTCTTTAACTTTTATGTAGCAAAGATCTCAACCCCACCTGAAGATGTCAAGCTAATCACCACATACGCAGATGATTGCTCCATTATTTCGACAGGGCGAAACATAATGGAGATTGAACAAAGGCTAAACGCCTACCTGTCACAACCTACCTGACAGACTTCTTCACAAAAAGAAAACTCAGCCTTTCGGCCCCAAAATCTTCAGCTACGATTATCACCACCTGGACTAAGGAGGTCACGATGTCACTAAACATCCATAGAAACGGCCAGTCAGTAGCTCGGAGTTACGTTTGACCCCCTCCTGACCTTTTCCAGACACTCCGAAGATATCATAAAGAAAGTAAGGAGCCGTAACAAAGTCCTCAAAGCCATTGCAGGTAGCACTTGGGGCAAGGACAAGGAGACCATATCAACAACATACAAAGCGATTGGCAGTGACCTATTTGGTCACCTGCCATCAGCGATACTCAATGGAGGAATCTTCAATTGGCGCAAAATGCAGCTCTAAGGGTGGCCACGGGTTGCCATATTATGACACACCCTGACCATCTTCACCAAGAGACTGAGGTACTTCCAGTAGAAAACCACAACAGGCTCTTAACCCAGCAGTATCTTGCACCACAACTAAGATGTCTCGCAGGAATACAGCAGTGCGCAATGACTTAAGAGCCGAGCTTCCTGAAGTGCTACCACTTCTAGGAACAGGAGCGATCACGGCTACAGTATGCGCAGAGGCTAAGAAGACTATCCACACAAACATGGTAGCCAGAACCATCGAGGCCTACAGGACAACATCGTTCTTGAACCCAGCAGAAGAGACCCTTCCCAGGAGTGCAAGGTCAACCCTGGCCCAGCTCCGCTCTGGGAAAAGCAGCTTCCTCAACAACTATCTTGTACGGATAAATCCCGAGGTGGCTGATGAGTGCCCCAAATGCTGTCTCTCCCCAAATGCTGTCTCTCCCCAAATGACACTAAGCACCTCTTTAATTTTCCCCTCGCACCCACTGTCCTCACACCTGTAGATCTCTGGACCCACCCAATCGAGGTAGCCTCCTTCCTCGGTTTGGGAAAAGATTAGTCTCAACTACACCACTTTAACTTTTACCCTCCCCTTTCCTTTTATTTACTCTTTCTATGTACATACGGATCAACCCAGCCGCTACAACAACAACAAAATCCATGCATATCGACGGCGCCACAAGGTAAAGGGTTCTTTAGTTTAGAATCGTTATATCATCTAGATGAGAACTGCATCGAAGTACAAAGTTTTTGGCAATAAACAAGTGAGAAAGTCGGTCAAGCCTGACTATAAGATACTCTTTACCACATAGCAATGCCGTTATACGCCGTTTTACGCGTTCTATGCTATATACGCTGCTATACGCTCATCTCTAAGTTTCTCTCTCTCTCTCCCAAAGATTGTGTTTGTTTGAATACAGCGGTGGTTGGCTGTAAGTGGGGGGTGTCGGTTAACTATTTTGCTCATAACTTGTGTATCGTTCATCCGATCTTAATCATTCCTTTGGCAAATCGATAAATAATTTTGATTACTAGATTT
The DNA here is from genome assembly GCA_037044535.1 of Lordiphosa magnipectinata. Taxonomy (NCBI): domain Eukaryota; kingdom Metazoa; phylum Arthropoda; class Insecta; order Diptera; family Drosophilidae; genus Lordiphosa; species Lordiphosa magnipectinata. The sequence continues at coordinate 197,521 of JBAMBO010001377.1, forward strand.
CTCTAGAAGGTACAAACAATCTATCATCAAAACTGCAATATATCATGCTAAGCGTGAAGCTATCGTCTGGAAAAACCTGGAAAGTGCTTAAAAAGTGTGGAGTCTTTTCTAAAAAGTCTAAGCCAAGTATAAATATTGTTGTAAATAGCCTAAATGATCAATTCGTTCAAACTCAAGTACCTGATGCACCATGCAGTTCGTACCTGAGTGCTCTATCTATCTGTGATAATAGCTTTAGTTTTGTAAATGTTAGTCCTTGTGATGTTTTAAAAAGTATTCTTAGGGTGAAGTCCAATGCAGCCGGTTTTGACAATATTAGTCCAAAGTTTGTTAAACTACTTCTTCCATTCTTATTAGATCACCTAACGCACATCCTTAATATTATAATTATGACTTCATCTTTTCCTGAAATGTGGAAGCGAGCCAAAATCCTCCCAATTCCAAAAACCAATGGGCAATTCAGACCCATATCGATTCTTCCGTTTCTATCAAAAGTCTTCGAGCATTTAATGGCAATACAAGTTCAGACATATCTCACTGGATTCCGGAAAAAGCTTAGCTGTACAACAGCCTTAATATATTATATATTGTTGAGGAGATTCGTGGACAGTTGGATGACAGTAAAGTTACATTTTTAACACTTCTCGATCACAGTAAAGCTTTTGATACTGTCAATCACGATATCACGGGCTACTAAGGCAACTTTCTATATGTCAAACGTTTTTACCTGTTCACATCAGATTACTCAAAGCAAAAACGTATTTTTTGTATATTGCAATGGCTAATAAATTGTTGGAATATTCATTTAATAAATAACTTAACATAATATACCGCACAAGGATCAGTGCTTCAAGTGAATTACCAGTCTATATACCTTTTACTCCATAGTACACCACGTCGTAAAGTATCTACATTAATTAGCTGTCCATCAGGCTATTTCGTTTGTTAATATCGTTTAATAAATTTATGGATCACCCGAAATCGAATATTTCCCAATTTTGCTAATTTTTTCCTACTAGAACTGTCTTTGGCTAAAGCTTCTAGCTGCTGCATATGTGTCAGATAAACTTGGAATTTAAATCATGAATTCCACCTGATTAAATGGACAGGTCGTACAAGCCCAATGTAGAATGCATTTTGTGTTCTAAAATGCAGTCTTAAATACTGCAGATTTTAAAATAAAAATCCAATCGTTTAAACACAGCCAAAAGTCGAACATCATTTCATTATTTCATATATTTGGCCTGTCTTAATACAGCCAGCATTCATGTCTTCAATTTCACCAAATTTACCACAGGGGTCAAACAAAAACAATTGCAAATAGACGGTGATGCACTTACCCAAAAACAAAATTGAGGGCGAGATCAGCAGAGAGTAAGCACAACACAAAAAAAAAACAAATACACATTTATTAAATGTTAATAAACTTTAATAATTATATTAAAACACAAGCACAAACACAAAAAACAAAAAAAAATCAAGCAACGGCAGCCAACATTTGATCGCGAGAGCGAGAGCGCATGAGCGCGTGTGCATAAAATAACGGGATCGCAAAGATAATTTGCAGAAAACGGCCAACTAATTATATTATTTAATGAAAAACCGCAAAAAGATTGAATTCAACACAAGACGTACGCACAGATCCACCCGAAATCAAAACATTAGTAATAAATGCGTTAACAAAAGCGAAATAATTAATAAAACGCGACGCACACACACAGCCGGCTTCGCGGATAAGAAATTATCGAACTAGCGATAGCTGGCTAGCTATCGATAGGCACTACTACAGTGCGATGACTAAAGCCGTCCGTTATAGAGCTTGGCTTCTGAATTTGAATTCAAATATAAGTTAAATTGAATTTTTATTAGATTTTGATCAAATTTTAAGAAAATAATGAGAAGCGTGTGTCACTGCTGAGTTTTAAAATAAAATAGGCGATTATTAACAAAACCAATTCTAAGGTACATTGTTTTTAAGGCAAATAAATTTAAAGTCCTAAATTAATGAATATATTATACTCTGTATCAGTTCATTTGCTCCCGACTATAATATTATAATACATCCAAGAAGTCTCTCTCCCAAAGATTGTGTGTTGTGTTTATTTGAATACAGCAGTGGTTGGTGGGAATGACGAGGGGGGTGGGGCCATAAAAAATGATTTTGTCAACTAGAATACCACCAATTAAGGGTAAAGTTTTTTTTTTCGAATTTTTTTTATTTGCTTAAACGTTCTATTAGGATCTTAAAAACATCCTGCACAACTTTCAAGCGAAATGCGACAATATGTTTTTCAAAAAACAAACCGAAACATTTTTTTATTCTGACCCTCGTATATGAAAAATTGTTCATCGACGCTCGTATTTTTCAAAATTCCATGTCTTTGTTATTAATCAAATAACTTCTAATAAAATTATAAAATGTTCGAAATTTTCTAAAAAGTTGACATTTAAAAAAAAATTTTACTCGGAAATTTTTGAAAAGTTTTTTTCATGACCCAATTTACTCAGGAACCAAGCAACCGATTTGGATGAAAGTTTTTTCTTCTCATAGCTAAAACCCAAATGCATAAACAAAATATTTAAAAAAAAAATAATAGTTTAATTTAAGTTGGTCGAAAAGCAGAAACCAAACTTTAAACGTTAATGTCTCGAACTGGTTCCGGAAATAATGTGTTGTAACTATTGACATCGATTTTAAAATTTTTTTGTTGTGTTACTCATTATACTTACCATTTTCGCACCTGCCACAGGGAATCCGGTAAGTCCAAAAATAGCGGAGCTGTACCGACTTAACTCAAAAATAAAGTAAATTTTCGAAATTTTGACTTTGGAACCCTACAGCTCCGGTTTTTTTTTTTGAACCTACCTTAAACTTAGAGGCAGGTGCATTAGTCAATTCAATTCTGAGCAGATTTTTTATTATTTTACCCATTTCTGAGAAAAATGTGGAACCATAGGACTAATTTTTTTTTTTATTTCCCTACTTTGATGTGCGATACAAAAACAACCGCAACAGCAACCACAACAAAAATATTTTTTTCATTTCATTTCATTTGTCGTCTATTCAATAAAAAAAAACCGTTTGCCAATATCATTTATAGTTTTTGTGCAATTCAGTTTTGCCCGAGGCATTAGGAAAATGTGCCCTACCCTTAAAGGATTAAATAACAGAGTAAATTGTAAGTTTATCTGACAGATATGTACCAGCGTGAAATGATGTATACGAATTGCACCACTTTTTATAATACCTGTAATTTTGAGAATTTTTTACATATCACTCATTGTGTAATTAATACTAATAAAACAACTATTCCAGCAATTGGTTTCTAGTTGTAAAAATTAGCATATCAACGTTACTTGCGCGCCTGCCCGTGATTATGATTTCAGCTTTGCTATAGAAAACCTTAAAATAATGGCACTGACTTTTTATTGCAGTTTTTGGAGAGCGGGGGAGAATTTTTTAAGTCTAGAACATGCCTAACTAGTGTATGGTATACTCTTTAAAGGCAGTAAATCACAAAAATTAAAATTTTAGAATGCTTTAAGATTATTTCTAGTTGTCAAAACCAACAAAACGCCCAAAATTTGATACCAGAGATTTGTGATTTTTTTTTTTTTTAGAGTCGTCAAACAAATGCTGTCAACGAAAGTATAAATACGTTACAAAAAAATTTTATGAGCTAAGGAAGCCTATCAAAGAAAATCTAATAAAATTACAAAATAAACTAATAACGACTCCGACACGGTGGGGGAATTTTATTTGCCCGTCCGGCCCCTATTCACAGCCGATTGTAGTCAGAGACGTTATTAGAGCTAACAAAAACTTTAATAATATAGAGATCGAGAAAAGGGAGAGAAAAAACCAAAACCTATAGTTATGTAGGAACAAAGGAAAAAACTAAGATAACATAATAAATTAAAATAAAACAGAGATAGAGAGAAAGGGAGAAAACTATCTAAAAGTAAACTTTAAAAATAAAAAATGTATACGTAAAGCTTAAAACTAAATAACCGGAAAATCTCTGACCCGGTGGGGGAGGATTTTTTAGCCAGTCCGGCAAGCTATGCCCCTACTCACAGCTGGGAATGGTCAGAGATTTCCCCGGAGATAATTATAGAGAGACGTTTTTAGAGAGAAGAGAGAGAGTTCTGTTGAGAGCAGGTGATAGAGATCATTGTAGTTCTTACATAAAACCCGAAATCGATTATACTGGGCATAATCAGTTGTGCATCTAGACAAGATAAAAGGTAAATAGTTTCTAGTTGGCCTAGAAGGAACGGAAAAGTTAAGGCGACCTAAAAGATCAGAAGAGTCTACATTACCGATAATTAGCTTATGAAGAAAAGAAACACCTAAGACTGTTCTACGGTTAGCTAACGAAGGAAGGCCAATAAGCAAAAGTCTGCTGGAGTACGTTGGTAAACGAAGGTTAGGGTCCAAATTTAGTCCACGAAGAGCAAAAAGCAAAAATTGCTTTTGTACTGATTCAATACGATCGATATGCTTTTTATATTGCGGACACCAGATGGACGAGCAGTATTCAAGTAGAGGACGGACTAGAGCAGTGTACAGGAGCTTTGTGGTGTATGGATCATTAAATTCCTTCGACCAACGTTTAATGAATCCAAGTACACCGTTCGCTTTATTAACAATAGAGGAGATGTGAGGATTAAAACTCAATTTTGGGTCAAAAAGAACTCCAAGATCAACGACTGTAGATATTCGTTCCAAGGGTTCATTGCCAATCGTATAGGTAGCCAGCGAAGGTTTGCAACGATGGAAAGTCATAAACATGCACTTGGAGCAATTAAGGTGTAATTGATTAATCAAGCACCAGGACTGCAAGGATTTTAAATCATCTCGCAATGTCAACGTCATCGGCGTACATAAGTATCCGAGAGTAAGACAATATTGTGGGGCGATCATTAATAAAAAGAGTAAAAAACAAAGGGCCGAGGTGGCTGCCTTGTGGCACACCAGAAGTGACAAAGACAGGCTTTGAAGTATTAGAGCGAAGCGAACTTTATGAGTTCTATCTTTTAAATAGGACGAAAGCTTAAATAGGAGAATATCGTGGTTCACAGAATCAAATGCTTTACTGAAGTCGGTGTAGATGAAATCAGTCTGATTTTTAAAAGGAATCCATCGTTAACCATTGAGGTAAATTCAAGCAAATTGGTCGTAGTTGACCGACGCTTTGTAAATCCATGCTGGAAAGGTGATAAAATCGATTTACAATAAGGATGTAAGGATGAGGTTAGAATCTGTTCAAATAATTTTGGAATAGCCGAAAGCTTGGCTATACCCCTATAATTGGATATATCAGATTTTCCTCCATTTTTGTGAAGAGGAATGATAGAAGATTCTTTCCAAAGATTCGGAAACACAGTAGATTCTAGAGATTGATTAAAAAGCTTAAGCAAAGGATTGCATACGGAAAAACAACACTCTTTAAGCACGCAACTGGGAATGTTGTCAGGCCCAGGGGAGTATGAGGATTTTAGTGATTTCAAATATGAAAGCAAGGAGCTTTCTGAAATTGAGGAAGCACATATCGAGTCGGAAGAAGGAATGTTATAAGGATAGGAAGTATTGGTAAAACGGGCAGAGAAATAAGTTGATTGGAAGAAGTCCGCGAGGACTTCAACGGCAGTGGAGTCATCGTTAGTCTTTTGGTCACCAAGAAAAAAAGAAGCAGGTAAAGAAGAGAATCTACGTTTAGAGTTGACAAAGCTATAGAATTGTTTATTGTCCTCTGCAAATTGAATTTTGCATCGGGCAAGATATTTATTATATCATTCAGAATTGAAAAGTGTAAAGTTCGATTTTGCTATTGAGTATTGAGAAAAGTCAACAACAGAACCAGTGCGTTTATACTTTTTGAAGCATCTAGATTTAATATTTTTCAAATTAGAAAGCCTAGGACAGTACCAAGCAGGATTAATGGACGCTGGAGAGGGAGCGCTATTAGGAATACAAATATCTAAAAGAGAATTAATGGAATCATAGAAAAAAGTAAAAGCAAAGTTTAAATCAACCGCATTGTACAAAGGAGTCCAGTCTGTTGCACAAATAAGTTGTTTTAATAAAGTAAAGTTTCCTTTACGAAAGCAACGACGAGGTTTGTTTGAAGCTATAGATGTTGAAGAGGTAGGTCCAGAAACTGAAAGGGAGAAATCAATTGTAGGATGGTAAGAATATTCAGGAAGTGATAGGGGGATAGACCTTGAGACTACGGCATTAGTATTGTCAGCGACAAAGACTAGATCCAGCAATTTATTTAAATGGTTTTATCAGAATCCAGACAAAATCCAGAAAACTGGACGTTTGCCTAGCCCAAAAAGTTAAAAAAAAATACATTTAAAATTAAGTAAACTTATAAACTAGTCAACAATCAATAAAAATTTAAAAAATTCGAGTCACGAAATGTTTTGCAATCAAAATCAAAATGGTTTCCCCAGCTAGTTTTCCAGATTCTCAAGGTTGCAATGCTTGATTGGTTTCCCAGTTTTGCTCACCTCGTCATTGGTTTTATTGTACCTTCAGACACATTTAGCTTGTTAATTGAGTTATGCAATTTCTATCCCAAGATTGTTGTATTCCAAAATTTTGGCGTGTTAAATTGAATTTATTTTATACTTTTCTTTTAGCTTTTTACAATTGGCGCATTTGATTTGCTGAAAACTTAAACGTAACGTCATAATAATAAATAACTAAAAGTAAGGCCAAATCAGTTTAAATGAGTTTAGCAGGGCCCTTTCATCTTTCTTGCTTTCTTCTACTTATTGTGGCACTTTTTTTTGTGTGTGTTGTGTGTGGAAATTAAATTTCGTTTTCTTTTGGTGAAAATTAAATGCAAATGGAGTTTAAAACACAATTTTTGTTGTTTTGCTAAATACAAATGTAACGTTAAACTACAGTTGATACGCATACAACTCGCATATTGTTATTAAGAATTAATATATTATTGTTCTTTTTTTTTTTTTTTGCTTATTTTCCACCCAATTGTTGAACATTTGTGTTTTTTCTTAGTTTTTTCTTGCGACGGCAATTACAATAAGTAAATTCAATGTTCCTACTTCAGCTCCTGCTTTTGATATATATGTTTATGTAAGTAGTATGATTGATAGAGATATTGCTCCTAGTTGTTAGATGCCTCCAAGTCCATAATGCTTGTAGAGCTGGTGGACTGCGAAGCTGTGGCTTTGGGACTGGTTGACTTTTGTGACGAAGACGGCTTTGAACGGCTGGAGGTGGAGGGCCGGTTGTCCGTTGAGCTGCCAGCTGCCTGTTCATCAGCTACCTCATCATCGTCATCCTCCTCTTCTATCAGTTTTCGTGCCAACTTGACCGCCTCAAACTCCCGATAGTGGGCTTTGCGTCGTCGTTCGAATTCACGACGTCTTTCTGCAAGCGAAGCTCATTAGGAAAACAAACAAATAAACAAATATTTGTGCAACTTACGTCGCTCCTCTTCGCTAATGGGCGCCTGCTCATCCCCGGACGAGCCCTCATCTTCAATGCTCGTGGAAGACTGTGTGTTGGCTGCTATGCGTAATCTATAAAATTCCAGAATTTTTTGGTTTTACTTTAAGAAACTTGGAAATGAGACTCAAACTTACTTCTCCACCAGCAGCTCCGTGTCCAACTCATCTCGATTACCCTCATAGGACTCTGTATAGTTGTAGGGCGTTTTGGGCTCATCGATTTTCATATGACCATAGTCCTTGTCGGCCGGATGAAACGTTTGCAGCACGTTCAGCTCATCAAACTTGGCACTTTTGCGAAAACTAACAAAAAGAACTACCTTGAGTAAAAGGTCATTTCTCCTTCAAAAAGCTCACCTGGCGCCAGATTTGTCAAAGCTGCGCGAAGTCTTCAGTATGCCCTTGCATGGCAATTGTGGACTGGGATTGTTCTGCATCGCGACGAATGGCTGACTTGGTTGGCTGATCTCACGCGTTGGCTGTTAAAAAGCACAGAGCGGAATTTCGATTTAAATATATGTAGAATTACTTGCATAATTACGTCAATACACAGGGAGCGGGAACCGATGGCCGCTGGTGAATCACTGCGGCAGTAACCAAACAGACATTGAAATCGTACAATTTGCCCGATTAGAATGGCACAGGTCGCAGCAACACTTACGCCACCACCACAACCACCACCACCTGGCTGTGGCCGTGCCCTTGGGGGGGTCGACGCCACCCACTGGGCGGCGGCGGCAGCAGTAGCACCTGAGACCGCCACCCACATAAACCGCCGTTCCCTTCCTTCGCCCACGCATGTGGCATTACCAACGCCCTTTTGGCCAGGCTTTTGTTTTGCTTCTTCGTCGCTTGTTGCCATTTAGCTGCACTTACTTGTTGTTGTTGTATTAACTGCAATTGCAATTGCTTTGACAATTTACGCCGTTCTAAATAGTGTGTGTTCAGGGCAGCACAATTCCGACATTCGTGGTTTAGAAATGTTTAAATTTGATTTGGATTCTTAAAATTTAGTCCAAGACACGTGAGTTTTCGGTATTTTTGTTGCAAAAAAAATGTATAAACAAATAGATTTTAACAATTTTGAGTTTATGTCTCCGACTGCCAGAGACCACAGAGTAGTAAAGTAGAGAGGCAAATTGCTGCGTCGGCTGCTTTTAGTTACAGCCGCCGTGGTCAGCTGTTGGTTGGCGTGAATTGTGACGGTTGTTCAACAATGCGGGGGACATTGCTGAGCCATTTGGCCACTAAGCCGAATTTAATTATTTTAATTAAACTAGTTTAAAACCCATTTTTTTAATGCAGCTTGTGACAGCTTAGGTTAGCTATTATTTTTTTGGCTTTTTTCACTCTAGAGTGTAGCGCACTGATGTGATGATGCGCTGTCAGTGCTGCCAGCTGTGGAAGCTAAAAAGTAGCTAAATCGACTGTTAAATATAGCTGTAGTGTAATATATAGGAGGAAATCCCGTCCCGATCCCGACCACGTCTATCCCGTCCCGTTCTGATCCAGAACCCAAATTTGCAATTCAATCCCCTTCCGATCCTGGCCCAAGTCCATCGCCACCCATCCCGATTCAGACCTTAAATATTTTTTTAGGAATTGAAGACAGATTTTTTTTTAAAAATTATAAGAAAATATTTTTAAAATTTATTTATGAAGAAAAGAACGGCTTAAAATTATGCTTACATATAGATATTTAAATTCGTAATGAAATATTGTGACGACCCAAAAGTTCAGGTCGCCACAATCGAAGCTTCCTTTACGTAATTTATATTAAAATAGGCCCTGGAGCCCAAAACCTCGTAATCTAATCTATTAATTTAAGTTAGGTAGTGTCAACGCGGCAGAGGAGATGTCCGTGTCACCATGGCACAAGCAAGGGAACGCATACATACACTTAAACCATGTCGGCAACTAAGCTGCCCTCTCGCTCACACATGCATTCGTCACCGTCAGCATTTGCGCAGTAGCCAAACTAGGTTGAGTCGATCGGACGAGCAGCTTGAGACACCCATACTCACGCACTCAGTATAACTGTGCGGCAAATACAAGGGGCGACAAGCTAACGGTGGTACCCATCAAAAACAAAATAAGAGGACACACAGGCACAAACGCAGCGACGACTACATTTGCGCCGCACCCGAAAGCAGAGAGCAATAACGAGCGCTGTCGCTATCAGGAAACCAACGGGATCAACGGTATCCACCAAAGCGGAGAGAGAGGCCTACATACACACGCCGAGCCTCGACGTTAACGGAGCAGTGAGAGGAAATGAGAGCGGGCTTTGCGTATGGGAGAAGAGCGCGGCGCTGGGGTAATGTCGACGTTGGCGTAGGTCGGTCCAAGGGCCGACCTTTTTCAGTGTCGTAATAGAAGACAAAGGTGAGTCCGTTGATTTTAGAAAGCCCCCCCTGAGAGTCTTTAGGTCGTTTTCTAGACGCGTTGGGCACTAACCGCGTGTTCTGTCCCACCCTTGAGAATCTTTAAGCCCTTAGTAAGACACGTGAGGCACTAACCGCGTTTTCTGTCCCACCCCTGAGTGCCTTTAGGTTATTAGTGAGACACGTGGGGTAGTAACCACGTGTTCTGCCCCATCCCTGAGTCACTTTAGGGTATTAGTGAAACACGTAGGGTATTAACCGCGTGTCCTGTCCCTTCCCTGATCGTCTTTAGGCCAGTCTAGGGTCACGACGGGTACTAACCACGTACTCTGTCCCGCCCCTGAGAACCTTTAGGCTATTAGTAAGACTCGTTGGGTATTTGCCAGGCTGTCAGCTAGTCGCGTCGGGCACTAACCAAGTGTTAGGCCATATTCTCGATATCGTTGAGTTAGAAATCAGTCGTACTGGACACTAACCGTGTGTTCAGGTAGTCATAGTGTTCTAAGTAGAGTAGGGTCCCCTTCCTTAGTAGTCCGTAGGCCGGAATCAGTCGCGCCGGGTACTAACCGCGTGATCGATCCCCTTTCAGTCCCACAGTCGGACTGCGGAACCGCGTCGGGTACTAACCACGTGGTTTCTCAGTCCGTCTATTAGTCTGTACCTCCCACTTTATTAGAGTATATTATAGTGGCATGAAATTGATGGTAGAGGAGATTCAACAATAAAGCAATATAATGAAAAGCGCTTTATTTAGGCTTCCTTACATACGCTTTTGATTATTCCTAACAAGTGAACGTTATTTGAGTTCAAAGACTCGAAGCATTCTTTAAACAGCATTAAAAATTTGCCAAATTGTTTTGAAAAATTGAAGTCTATGCTTGAGAACCTTTTTAATTCATATTTCGCAATCGATATTGCTTAATCTTTAGTGAAGGAGTTCTATCTAGTTTAAACATGTTGTTTAAGTGATTTTGAAAGCTTTTTATTCATCTTCGAATGCATAAAATAACCTACCAAAGATTTCGAAGCGTCTAAGTGCCGGCTAAAAGTTCGAGTAAATGCTGATTATCTTCCAATAGGTTTAAATATGGGAATATTTCGTTACACGTTCAAAATAGCTCAAAAATGGCAAAATTATTTTTAAAAACAGATACATATTCAGTCTTTTTTTATCAGAAACGCAAGAAAGCTAGAAAAGAACCAGCAAATTTTCCCAAAATTGCAGGTTTCTGCAAAATTTAGACAGTCTTCTTGGTTCCCCAAGAAGAGAGGGCGAAAATGTGACTGTCTCTCTCTTTAACACACACTGATGCATGACTTCGGCAAGCATTCGGGGGTGAATTGCAGTGTATGTTCGGCCACCCCAACTCTGCTATAGATTTTACAGAGTAGCTAAATCTAATCAGGAAAAGGGCTAAATTGTCAACACTGATGCGATATAGCCCTCAGTTGTGGCGTTACTGTTGTCACCCACACAAAACGGGTATTTTCCTCTGTTTCAAATACGGTCACACCGAAGTAAATCACAACTGTTAAAAGTTGACAACAAAAAGAGCAAAAAAAATCTTTAAATCTTTATACGACGGTGAATCAATATCTGAAAGTGTGAGGAATCGCTGCTGAAGGCACACCCGCATCATGTTCAATGGTTAGACTTTGAACCGGATACCTATTTTACTTGGGTTTTTTTATTGCGGTTCAATGGCGCGACAGCGACATGTAATCAGATCAACCGAAATAACTGACCCCTGACTATAAACACATACATACATACATTAGCAGCAGAAATAACTGTCATCTTCACGGATGAAAAGTGCACAAACGGAAATAAGAGAAATACTAGAGCGTATTAATCGCTTGATCTTGTAGTTGAGTCACAATGGCCTGACATATGCAAACATCCGACATTGGGTGTTTTTTTTTTGTATAGCTATGTTATTGATTTCTTGGCTGCATTCCACACACACACACATACAGCCACACTTACAGCACACACACACAACTGTAAACTAACAATTGGCCATTATCTCTCGCTGTCAGGTTCACCACCATAGAAACATTTGCACGATTACAAAGTTCACACAGCATCCGCATTCCGAAATTATTTAAGCCATGTCGTGGATTAGCTTTGGAGCACTGGTTTCCGGCTTTGGTACGCTTTGTGTGCGTCTGTAGTTTAGTTTTATGTTCAATTTAGTCACCTTTGTCAAATTCAATCATCCAACTCTGTGACTTCTGCCTATTCCCAGCTCTTCAGCGCCTGCTGGGCGGTGATCATCCGCCGAACAAGGTAGTGGAAATCAAAAGCGAATCTCTGGGCACTCTCCAAGTTTTGGCCCGCGATGATGCCATGGTATTGTTTGCTCCGCCCTACAACAGCAGCGACAAGCGGGCTGTATACGAGATTGTACTCCAACGTCCCACTTCTGACTCAAATACCAGCTCGTTTAGTTTATTCCGTTCACCTGTGCAACAGGATGCTGAGGATAAGTTTAATGCTTTTTTGCAGCGTCTACCCGTGTTTATGGGCATCGTGAAGGAGGTGAGAAATGAGCTGGATACATTTAGAAACAAGATTTTTATGTTCATTTCCATCATTTTCAGTACTACAATGTGAATGGCCTGCAGAAAGTTTGCGATGCTCTGACCGAGAATCCTAGCTGGTCCATCACCCATTTGATTGCATATTTTAACTTAATCGACTACATTAGCAACCCCAAAGTTTTGCAGTGTGTGGATAATGCTGATCATACCACACTCATGTCACCCTTCCAGTTGGCCATCAAGCAGGGGCATATGGAAATGGTTAAGGCTTTGCTGCCACTAAGCAAACTGGAACATTTGGATATAAATAGCAATTCGGTGTTTCATTATGCGGCCAGCACCAGCAAGGAGATCATTAATGTAAGTATAAAAAGATAAGCGATTTCAGCGTTTGATTTTTGTAGTAGAAATCGAAATTAAACTAATCGTCTTCATAAAGTTGTCTCTTGAATATCAACAACCCTTGATCTTATGCAATTAATCGATTGACCTAATCAGTACCCCTTATCTGTATACAAAATCCACAGTATGACACAATTGTTGTCGTCTGATCACAGACTATAGGTTGAATGTGTTGTACATAAAGTCAGAAATACAAATATCTTATCGGAAAAGTGGTTGGTGGCAGTGCCCTGTCTGACGAGTTCGTCTGGAATTCAATCGAGGTATTTGTTAGACTGCTCTGCCATGCTGGAAATAACTGAAGGCAAGTTTTTGGTGGTATACACCTCCATCTACACTGTTTTTGAGCTTAGATTTTTATAGAATTTTATGGTTTAACCCTTGGATCCTAGAAACCGATAGCTTTGACCATGAAAACCCCAAATTTCGAACTTGAGACGGAAGACTGCTAACCTTAAGAACTATTGTATCGAGTAAGGAAGACATCCATAGCTATCTTTTCATGTAAGCAGCCGATAGGCCGTAAATGGGGATTTTCCCCAGCAATAGTTCACTGGCTATACACAGCCATTGTACGTCCCATACTGCTCTATGGAGTTCTAGTATGGTGGCCAGCACTCGAGAAATCATCAGTACTGAGAACTTTACACAAGGTACAGAAAAGTGCAGAGAAAACCCAACCCAACGGAAGCACTAAACACCATATTTCATCTTCTTCCCCTAGACTTGATGTCTAAACAGTTAGCGGGCATTACAGCCTTGAGATTAAGAGAGTCTGAAGCCTGGAACGCGGGTACCTCAGGACACTCAGCTATACTTACTCGTCAAAACGCGGTTCCCGCCATTACAGACTATTGTATACCCACTACGTAATTCCAGAAATTTTATGACGTCAATATCCCTAGTAGACGCGACTGGGATAACTTGCCCCACAGTAGAGCAAATGCAATCAATATTTACACAAATGGATCTAAGCTCGATGACAAAGTAGGAGGGGGAGTTTTCTCCACCGACTTAAATATGGAAATTTCATTCCGTCTCCCTGATCATTGCAGTGTGTACGAAGCAGAATTGGGGGCCGCCAAATACATCATGATCGAAGAAGGGAACATATACATTTACTCAGATAGTCAAGCCGCTCTAAGGGCACTTGACTCCTACACCAATAACACCAAGACGCTCACGGAATGCCGTAGATCCTTAAATGCGATCGCTCAGCATCTTCGTATCCACCTCATCTGGGGACCTGGACACCGTAACATTGAGGGTAACGAGTCAGCCGACAAACTGGCAAGACAGGGTACTACCATTCAGCTCCTCCCGTAGAAGAGCTTGATAGGGATGCCCTTAGCCTCATACAAGCTAAACACAAGGAATGAAACCTGGCTACGGAACGATGGAATAACCTTCCGGTTTGCGCTGTAGCTAGGGTCACGTGGCCCTCGTTTAAACTGAAGCGAACCAATAGTCTTTTGCACCAAAGTAGGGAAAACATCTCACTTCTGGTTGGGGCCCTAACGGGTTACTGCCTCATCGGCAGGCATGCAGCACGCTTGGGCGTCGCTCACAACGACTTCTGTAGAAGCTGCAAGTGTGAGGAAGAGGCTGAGACATTACTATATCTTCTTTGCCATTGCCCAGCTCTTAGTAGAAAAAGACTCAAAACTCTTTGCCACCCCTTTCTACTCAATCTCTCAGAAGTGTCCGAGATAAAAATTCCGTCTCTACTGAAATTCTTAACGTTGTCACAATGGTTCAGTCGGGAGGAACGCCCCCTAGCTTAAATAGGGAATTATATGGTATCGCAATGGGCCTATCTTGGCCTAAGTGTAGGGACAGTCTTACTGTCCCTAGCCATCTCAACCTATCCTAACCTAACCATTGTAATGAAAAAGAAGTGTGGATTTATGTAGCAGAGTTCTTGGGTCTAAGGTCTTGGTTCTTCCAGTGTCTGGGGTCGTCTATTGTCTTTGGTTAAGGCTCGAAAGTCTAGAGAACATATTATACGTTCTTTTGGTATGTAGACTCTAAGATCTGGGATCTACCGACTGCTTTGAGGCGCCAACTCGCACAAGCAGACTTCGCAATGCTTTTGATCAAGAGAACAGCACTACCCGAACATCGAACATACGTCAAATTTAGCTTCAAAAGATCAACGTATGGGAAATTGAAACAACGCAAAGCATCTGGCTGCGTATAGCAACAACAACTTTAAGGGCCGTTTTCTCATGTTGGTGTTTTTGCAAATCTAGGTGGACTTGCTGCTTTTGCTTTGCTCATGTTCAATGCTAACCATCTAGATGAATTTCGTAGCAATCTACTTCACCCTCATTGATTTCAAATCCATCTACATGCCAATGCAAATTAAGTATTTTTATGTATCCGCGCATATGGTCACACTGAAAAATATTTGAAAACAAAACTGCTGCTAAAAACAGTAAAGTCTGAATTGTTATTTAGTAAACCAAAAATGGAAAATATTGGATGTGCCTTTAATATACAAGAACACCTGCAGACATTGCTGAAATTACAGATGCACATTCTGATTCCCCTTGTTCATTGCTTAAGCTAAGTTTTGACATCCAAATATTTTGGCTAAATTTTGATAAAAATAGCCAAGATTCAAGATTTTACAGGGTTAAAAAACTTAAACTGTGGTTCCATAAGCAAATAATTTGATCTAATATGGCCGGAAAGTTCCACAATTTGGTATATATAGCCCAATTTTCATGAAAATTTGTCAAAATTATTTGCCCGTGTGAACATAGCTTTCGACCTACTGCTTAATCTCCCATCATAGTAAACAGTTGTTCCAAAAGAAAAACCTTCTTTTCCTCTGTGAAATTCTTGCTTTAATTTTTAAAATTGGCGCGCAATAGAAAAAGACAAAATTTAGCCGAGTGCAGAGGTGCTGCCAACCTAGTATTAGACCATTCCAGCCCTCCCGGTGTGACCGTGGCGCAAATGCCCGAATTTATAATCAACCTACATGAGACAACCAATTGCACAAAAACCATCTAGTTGCAAAATCTAGATCGATTTCGATTTGAGCAAAAACATGAACATGAGAAAACGGCCCTAAATGTGACCTATCTTCTCCTTCTCCCTCCGTGTGAAGGCTATGTTGTTGGCTACATGCGCCTCAGACATCAGTAGCAACCACACAAACAAAAATCGGGGTTCTTTTTCAATTTCTTGTGGTTGTTTTTGCTTGAGATATATTTACTTCATTTGTAAATCTAGGGTCTTCTAGTGTCTCCGTTCTAGGGTCTTCTAAAGTCCACGGTATAGTGTCTAAGGTCTGGGGTCTAGCGTCTAAGGTGGTGGTCTAGGATCTAAGGTCTAAGGACCTTCTGGTTTCTTCGGTCTAGGGTCTAAGGTGGAAGGTTTAGAGATATATGTCTAGGGACTTCTTGTGTTTAAGGTCTGGGGCTTAGGGACTAAGGTCTAAGTTCTTTTAGTGTCTCGGTACTACAATTTTAGGTCTAGGGGCTAGGTTCTTCTAGTGTCTCCGATCAAGAGTCTTAGTTCTAGGGTTTCTAGTGTCTGAGTTCTTCTAGTTCCTAAGCTCTAGGGTCTTCTATGATCGAAGGTCTACGGTCTTCTAGTGCATCGTTACTAGAGTTCGAGTTCTGGAATCTATTTTCTTAAGGTCTTCTCGCGTCTAAGGTCATGGGTCTAAGTTCCAGTGTCTAGGTCAAAGAGTTTTGGTGTGAAAGTGGTAATTCCATGATTGCTTGGTGCAACCAAAGCCAGCTAAGCAGCTTTTATAAGATTACAAACAATCCCTACATGCATCTCATCTCTTCCCCCGTTCCAGCTCCTCACTGACAAAAGCACCGTCAACTTGAATCACGTAAACTCGGATGGTTACACTCCTTTGCATGTGGCCTGTGTTACCGATAAGCCCGAGTGTGTCAAGGCCTTGCTTCTCGCTGGAGCTGATGTTAATCTTAATGCCAAAAATATTAGCAAATTGTACAAAACATCGGCGCCCACCTCAGTGGCCACATTTCTGCGCACCAATGTAAGCAAATTGTATACCCAAGACATGAAACATGGCGGTACTCCGTTGCACTGGTGTTCTTCCCGTGAAACCTTGCATGCCCTTATCATGGAGGGTTGTGATGTCAACTCTACCAATTTCGATGGACGCTCGGCGCTGCATGTGATGGTGGCACGTAATCGGTTTGAGTGTGTGGTCACCCTATTGGCGCATGATGCCGACATCGATGTGCTGGACATGGAGGGCAATTCGGCGCTGCATATAGCCATTGAAAAGAAACTGGTTAACATAGTACAGTGTCTGGTGGTGTTTGGTTGCGATATCAATTTGAAGAACAAGAATGGGCAAACTCCTCGTCATATGGTGGGCAATGATGCCACGGGGAATAAGGAAGATGAGATACTCTATATATTGCATTCGGTGGGGGCCAAACGGTGTTTAAATTCCAGCTCAAAATGTCCACCCGGTTGCAATGCCAAAGGCACCTACAATGGCATACCACCAGATCCACCCGAATCGGTGGAACAGCGTGAACATATAGAGAGTATGCTGGCGGCCACCAGTCGCCAGATGGTGGGCACTTTTCTGGGAGCGGGAGCCAATGGCTTGATGGAAAAGCCAGTGCCTCAGTGAGTAGAGTTGAAGCTTCATTTTTGTTGGATGCCTTTTAATAGGATTTATGTGTGTTTTAATACAGAGTGCCCGTGGTGGTGGATACGGAGAAAGAACTGAAGGGTCAAAGCATTATGGATGCCTTACTGGGCATGTTTACCTCCAAACCCAGTGTGGAAGAGCTGAAAAAGGATGCCTCTTCAGGCAGTTTGGCCAGTAATGCAGGCACTCCTCCCTCTGCTACGGCTAGTCCAGATGAATTGCCCTCACCCATAGCGGCCGAGGTGGGGGACAAACCGTATGGACGTGGACGTGTATTGTGCTTAGATGGTGGTGGCATACGTGGATTGGTTTTAGTTCAAATGTTACTCGAAATCGAGAAACTCTCTCGCACCCCCATCATACACATGTTCGACTGGATAGCCGGCACCAGCACGGGTGGCATTTTGGCTTTGGGCTTGGGCTGTGGCAAGACTATGCATCAGTGCATGGGTCTCTATTTGCGCATGAAGGAGCAATGCTTTGTGGGCTCGCGTCCCTATAATAGTGAATCATTTGAGGCCATACTTAAGGACAATTTGGGTGAATTTAATGTAATGACTGACATTAAGCATCCCAAGATTATGGTTACCGGCGTAATGGCCGATCGGAAGCCAGTGGATTTGCATCTCTTTCGGAATTATACCAGCGCTAGCGATATCCTAGGCATAGTGACTTCCATCAGTGAGTGATTTAGTTTAGATAAATCGATCCATTTGAATTGTAATGTCATCTGTCTAATAGGCAATCGACGTATACCTCCCCCACCGCCACAGGAGCAATTGGTTTGGCGTGCCGCTCGAGCCACGGGAGCGGCTCCTTCATACTTCCGTGCCTTTGGACGCTTTCTGGATGGCGGTCTTATAGCCAATAATCCCACTTTAGATGCCATGACGGAAATTCATGAGTATAACATGGCCTTGCGCAGTGCTGGACGCGAAGCTGAGGCCATACCCGTCTCTGCGGTGGTTTCTCTGGGCACTGGTCATATACCCGTCACCGAGTTGAAGGATATAGATGTATTTCGGCCCGAAAGTATTTGGGATACGGCCAAATTGGCCTATGGCATCTCTACCATAGGTGAAAAGATTTCTTATATTCCACGACTGTTTTTAACCCAACTCTCTCTCACACATTAGGCAATCTATTGGTGGATCAGGCCACCTGCTCAGATGGTCGTGTGGTGGATCGTGCACGCGCCTGGTGTAGCACCATTGGTGTACCCTACTATCGTTTCAATCCTCAACTAAGCGAGGACATTGCCATGGATGAGAAGAGTGATCAAAAGCTAATCAACATGCTGTGGCATACAAAGGCCTATATGCACACCAATCGCAACAAGATTATAGAGATGATCAATTTCCTGAAATAGCGCGCAAGACGGATTTAGACCGCAACGACTATATGAAGGGGAATGGTTATTAATTCTTTTTTTTTTTGTGAGCACCTTTCTGCGGTCTAAATCCATCACTTCACACACACACACATACACTTGAAAATCTAGCCAAGCACACCCACCCCACCAGAGCAGACATTTCAGTAATCTCTCCTTTATGGTCGTCGTGAAGAGGCTACATATTTATACTTACTTATATATATATCAGCGCTTTGAATGTTTGTGTAATTGGGTTTCAAAATGTACTCTAATTAGTTGTATTATTTATCTTGTTTTTGTTTTGCCCCCCCCCCCCTCCTACCCACTCCCCAATTGAATTGTGCATTGAAAATGTATGTGGTTAACATTCCGTGCCGATTTTGTTAGTCATTATTGAAGAGATTTTTATTAAATAAACAATTTTTGAATGTACAAAAAGTTGATTTGAATGTAGTAGACGGGCTTTACAATTTTTGTAAAAACGAACCTTTAAACCAGGGATTGCAAATAAGAGTTATGGGCTTTAAGAAAATCAGAACCAAATAAGTGGCCTAGATATTGTTGGAGACACCCCCCATGTCCGAATTTTGAGTAATCAATCCAAAAACAGCGTTAACTTTTATTTTCAATATTTTCATTGAAATCATTTTATATTCCAATTTTTCCTGGACTCAGCGCCCTTCAAGAAGTTGATGGAACAAATTTTTCGCGGGTTACAAATGAACCCCATTACATCCCGCAATGTTATGCAACACGTAACAGACAAATATGACTTGGTTAAGGGATATCTTTTCAAATTATTGAAGAACAAAGTTAAGACATGGAAAAGGCATTTTGGGCGTTAATCCCCAGTATTATCGTGAGCAACGCATTGAAATTAAGACACTGGGAATAATTGAGCTGCATAAAAAACATTCTGCAATGAACTTAAGTACGGAAATAGAAAATATATTAGAAGAGTTTTCAACTTCCAAGCAGCAAATTTACTCCATAACATCGGATAATGGAAAAAAACATTATTAAAGCTGTGGGTGAAGACGTTGATGAAGAGGAACTTTTGAAGGATGTACTCATTCACTCAATAGCTTCGATCAAGTGAGACGCTCATTCCCTACAACTAGCAGTGAAGGACTTTTTAAAGAACGATAGACGGAACAAACTAGCAATAACCGAAATTAGCGCATACTCTCCCAATCCAATTGAAATAAGTGAGAACATTATGATGTATTGGGAGGACAAAAAGTACATGTATCCTCGGTTGTATCAATTGGTGAAAGTGCTCCAAGTGTCAGTTGAAAATTGGTTATGTCTGATTTGAGGTGCAATTTGTCTTCAGATTCAATAAAAAAAATATTGTTCCTCAAATTGAATAAATAATGCATCCGTAGTGCTGTAAAACTTGCATAAACTCATTGTGGGCATTCAATTTTGCAGGTACAGAGTATGTTACAGTTGGGCTTGACCAACTTTCTTACTTGTTTGAGTTATGACAGACTAGAAGTAAGTAGGCGATATGTATAAACAGTGGCACTGAATCGATAAAAAATTGTTGTTAATATTGATCCTTCAAGGACATGATATATATCAATGGAAAGGTATTGATACACAGATCATAGATATATGACTACTTTTGTATTGCACCGGTTGGTGGTTTAAAAGATATTCAAAATCAATTTTAATTTCCAATTTTTAAAATAAAAATTGAAAAATAAGTCTTATTTTAAAGTTTTATTAAAAAAAACTAAAAATAAGTCTTATTTTAAAATTTGATAATAAAATTAATTCTTAAAAGAAATTTATATTTTAAAAATTATAATCGTTGCGATCCCTGCTTTAAACGAAATTGAAATTTAAACTGGTTCAAAAAGGTTCTAAAATTTGTGCATATCGATGAATTTATCTGAACTTGTGGCAACAACTCATTCTTGTAAGCTAGCTATATTCTAAGCCCTCTGCCGAGGCACCGAAAAGCTCTAAATCGAGGCACCGCGAAGCTCTCAACCGAGGCATCGGTGTTATTAAGCCAACTTTAACAGCTCATCACAGCGAGCAACAGATGTTACGCTCCTCTCATGCACACATGTATTTCAACGCGTAGCTTTTGTCAAGAAACCGTAGATAGAACCTACACCGCCACATCTACTCCTTCTTCAGTGCCTTCGTCAGACAGAGAAGGAAACGAAACCGATGCGTCGTCATCGGTGGCGACTTTAACAGTTCTATGGGAGCCAGTGTAAGAGATTTCCAATGTTTTCTTAACAGGAGCTACGCATTCAAACACTTGAGTGCAATTTGTAGATTCTGGAGGCAGTACATCTGTGGCTTGCTGTGATGAGCTGGTCAGTTGGCTTTGTAGAACTTGTGCTTTGATTGATTCAATGTTGATGAGTACTTTGCGTAACCTCGATAAGGGATTTGATATGCCTTTATTGAGGGCTTTACTTTGTCTCGAAGAGGACTTTGCTTTGCCCCGACGCACAGTGGTCCAGCCGTGCCCCTAATTTAATTTTTGATGAAAAGTTAAACTTTTTTTTAGATAAATCGACAGCTTAAATACATAAATTAAGGTAGCCAAAATACTGGTTTGATATGTTTACTAATGTAAATGTTACAGCCGCCTTAACTTAATCAATTTTTCGCAATCCAAAAAATGCATAAATTTTGGTTTATTACTCAAGTTTGACTTATCATATCTTCGGCTATAGTGAACATTTTGAAAATTTTGTTAAAATTTTGTTGCATAGGTGTACTATTTGTCTTTTTATACATATTTAACATTTCAAAATCCAAGTTGTAGTTTGTGAACAATTGCTTCTGCCGCAGGTACCTATTTTACACCTGTCTTCAAAAGTTTTAAAAAAATTTATTGGCTTATTTTATAGTCAAATATGTCCCCTTTAAAAAAAAATATCATTAGCCGACACCGATCAAGACCCAACTCAAGAAAAAGTAACTTATGTAAAAAAAAGTCAAGGTTTCATTGTGTACGCCATAGTCATCCGTTCGCCGGTGACAACTACTGATCACAACAAAGTTTTCGAATTGGGAATATCTCCACTTCATACTAGAATTAGATTTATGGAACACCTACTCAAAATCAGTTATGACTTAGACTTCGGCGATTCTAACACTATCCGAAATGAGGAGAACAAACAAAAAAGAAACTTAAAGAAAAGACGAGTCCAAGGCGCTTATAGAAAAATCGGGATAGTAATAGATCAGCCGAAAGTAGGTGAAGGCAATACAAATGATGGTAACACCGCGCGTCGTTTTTTTTCTAATCCTGAGTTGGCCAGCGAGATTACAGGTATTGATTTAGAGCTCATTAACAGGTTTACAATTTTATTGCAAGTTCTTTCTTGCAGTAAGTCTATTGATGGAAACAAATATGAAGAATTTGTTTTGCGAACTGCTGAACTGTACAATGAGAAATATCCTTGCAAGAACATGTCCCCAACAGTTCACAAAATTTTGTATCACGACAGGGATATTATTGAACATAATCTATTTCCACTAGGAGAGCAGTCTGAAGAAGCACAGAAAAATTTCGAGATATGCCACAAATGGAGATCTATTTCATATGCTTTTATCTTCATCTTCACCCATTTGTTTCCAGTATACTGTATATGTGTAAATCGGATTCCATTGACACGGATATAGAAGCAGACGATCTATTGATAAAAAAAACGACTGATATGTATCTTTCAGGTATTTTAAAAGCCAATTAATTCAGTTTAATATAATAATTTTAAAAAACAACAAATAATCCCAAATTTTTCCTATAAAATGCATAAAAAAATATTAATTTTGTATGGAAGCTATATCTAAATGCTAACCGATTGGCTCGAAACTTGGTAGAAATCTGGAATCAACTTTAAAAATTGCGTACAACATAATATACTCAAATAAATACAATGATATTTAAAAATAATTACAACAAATTCGAATTTTTCTATAAAAAAATATTGATTTTGTATGGGAGCTATATGTATACAATGTCCGATTTGCTCGAAACTTGATAGAAATCAAAAAACAACTAAAAAAATTAGTTTGATAAAAATTTGGCACCCCACACTAATTTTTGTGGATTTCAGGTGCAATAAAGGTAACAACTGGTGTGAAACATTTTAATATTATAGGAAATGTACCTAAACCTTGACCGATTAAATTGAAGTTTTGCAAAAACAGCTGAGCATTACATTATATCGATTCTGACCAAAAATCAGCACCCTAGCTTTATTAATATGGCTTACAGGTGCTTGAAAGGGAACATATTTTACAAAATTTTGACTTTGGCGCTCTATAGCTCCGGAACTACTGGATCAATTTCAATAAACTCTTAGCTATATAATACATTGAACAATTTTGAATCAAAAAAAACAAAAATGAATTTAAAATTTTGAGCTTTTCAAAAGTTACAGAATTTTGTCGAAGGCAAAGTGATTGTGGACCACAGTGCGACGAGGACTTTGCTTTGCCTCGATGAGGACTGTGCTTTGGCGGGTGCCCCACAAATAGAAGGAATGGACAGCAGACAATGCTGCAAGTTAGATACACTCCATCAACCGTCCTGATTCTTGATTTAATACTAATCCCATGAAGCATCTATCTTAACAATTGTATGCTGTACCGACCATTTCCTAATGATGATGAGAATATGTTGAGAGCAGAGAGCGGATCGGGTCGAAGACTGATCTCATGTAACTATTGAGGCACAGCTCTTTCCAGTTCTTTTATCCCTAAGATAAACGAAGAAATTATTAGAAATCAGTTATGAAATTTTGAATTGTGACAAAGAGAAATAAAAGAATGCTTGCCAACAACGAAATATCGTATGTTATGGCCGCCGGAAATTTGTTGTAAATAGCCGTCGTCAATTTGTAACACATATGCCGATGTGGGGTTTTAATTATTTATTGATGTTTTGTCAAAATATTCGTAGTCTCCAATATTTTCATTCATTTTGGCAAGTCTGCAATTACAAGTGGATACAGATTATGGAAAATAACAATAGGCAACAAGATCTAGGTACTATTTTTTAACTTTAAAATAAACTAAACCACAGAATTGTACGATTATTTTTAGGGAAGATATACCAACCTGAATACATATGCTGGACAATAATAAAATAACTAAATTAACAGATTTTTGATTCCACAAAAAACGATCGATATAGGCACTTATCGAACTTTAAGCTCAAATTAAGACAAATTCGTATTCAGCACACAAAAATAATCTAGTATCACCACCAACCCTTCAATTTCAATATACTGTAGCCTAGTGTAATTACGCAGTGCTACAAATTTTAAAAAATTGTAATAACCTGGGTATTGGCATAACGTACGCTGTAGAGCATGTCGCGTATAGCACTTCCTCATACTTGGTTTTCTTCGTGAGGGTCTGAAGTTATGGCCCAAAACCCGTTAATTGCTCATTTTGCTTACTTAACTTGAAATAACTCACGAATGGACCATCTGATTTTATGTAACTTTGCTAATTCTGATAGCGACGAGAAGATTCTTTAATATTATATTTAATGACTTTAGAGATTTAACGCGATGGCTGAGAAACGCAGGTTACAGATATTACAGGTATTTTCAATTTTTTTTTAATAAATTCCTACTTTGGCCACCACTGCACAGTGGTCGCTCCCATAGGCCAAAAATAAAAAAAAAACAAAGTCAAAATGTTGACTTTTAATGTACCAATTCTTATTTATAATTGGTCTAGCTATTTAAATTTATTCATCTTTTTGTTTTGCTCTATTTGTCCTCTTCAAGAATAGCATCGAAAGAGAGAGCATGATATTCATTGGGTATTGCAGCGTAAGCAACGTGCAAGCGAAGCTCTCCGTAAAAAATTTGTTAAACTTATTTAAAACAAGTGTTTGTGCAATGGAAGTGATTAATATTTTAAATAAAGGTATGAACTTTCTTTTTACAACAAAAAGTATATTTAGTACATAATTGTGAACGTTCTTAGTTTGTCTTTTCTGTGTTTGGTTAGAGTTTTAGTTGTGAAGGGATTATTGGGGATGAACAAATCTTTTTGTATAATATTCTTAAGCATTTTAAGAATATAAGAAAGTTTAATTCAAGTGCCGTAAGGTGCCGTGCGGCTTGCAATATACGAAAATGTAACCTAACCTCAATTTTAAAAAAGCAATACAAAATCGAACGTTTGAAATCGAACACTCTTTGCAACTGACCATGGTTGATGGTAAAGTTTGTAATGCATTAAGTGATACAACATCCACAAAATGCTATATATGTAATGCCAAGCCTACAGAAATGAATAATCTAGATATTTGTTTAAAAAAAGAAGTTCGTGAGGAGCGATTTGAGTTTGGCCTTTCACCACTTCATGTGTATATTCGATTTTTTGAGTATTTTATTCACTTATCGTACAGATTAGACGAAAAAAACTGGCAAATTCGATCACAAGAGGCTAAAGATAATCATTACGAAAAATATTTATCCAAAATGAGTTCAGGGCCAAAATGGGTCTAATAGTAGATAAACCAAGAGCTGGAGGAAGTGGAACTTCGAATGATGGCAACACAGCCAGAAAATTCTTCAATAATCCTGATATATCTGCCGACATTACGGGAATTGAAAAAGACTTAATAATCAGAGTCTCAACTTTGTTGCAAGCGTTATCTTCGGGCTACAATATAAATCCAGTAAAATTTGGTGACTATGTTCTTCAAACCGCAAAGCAGCTGATTGACAAGTACCCCTGGTTTTATCTCCCCCCATCGGTTCATAAAGTTTTACTTCATGCTCCTGACACTATAAAACATTCTTTGCTTTCGATTGGAGAGCTTTCAGAAGAAGCCGCTGAAGCAAGAATTAAGGACATTAAAAAATTCCGACTGCAACATACACGCAAAATTTCAAGGATCTCCTCAAATACAGACTTATTTAACAGACTGCTTTTAAGTTCTGATCCATTTATTAGTGGACAAAGAACACTTAAGTATAAGGAAAAGTCAACTCTACTAGAGTCAACTCTTTCGTTACTTGATGAAACCATTTAAATATTATAAAATTTTTTATTATTGTTCGTTTTGTTTGTTATAACTTTTTTTGGAAGGTGGGCGTGGGGGGTGGAGTGAGTAATCAATCCCACACTTTTATATTACAGGTCCAAGTTTGTAAATAACTTACAATAAAAAGTTCAGCCTGTTATGATTACAAGAAATGAATTTATGACAACTGAAAAAATCGTTCCTATGGAAGCTATAGGATATAGTGGTACGATCTGGCCAATTTTTGTAACATATATTTATAATATTTTTATAGATTTTTGGTAAAAGTTTCATAGCGATAGCACATCTAGAAGTATTTATGGCCGCGGCTCCATACAAGCCCGACCACTGTGCAGCCGTTTGCTAGGAGATGCAACAGATGAACTAGATGAAGAAGTCACCACTATTTTTCCTTTAGGATCGGTGGCTCAACTGTTTGATTTTTAACAACGATTAAAGGAAAACAATTTTGAAATCGCAGTGGTAAGTTTTTAACTAAAATTATCCTGCAAAAATAATAAACATCTATAATTTTTAAAAACGAGTCTTAGGAAAACATAAGTTATCCAAATATTTCGATGGGGTGTTCCAAAGTGTCATCACTGACGAGTGTGCATCCGATTTCAATTACGATGGAAGAAACGGCAAGCGAGCATTAAAAGAACCATTAATATTTAATAAAATATTTCCAGGTAAATATTACGTTATTTTTTATTTATAACAGTTCTATCTCACATTTATTTAATCTCTATTCAGATTGGTTCGGCAAAGACGACTTTCTTAAGGAAATAAGAAAATCTACCGAGCTGTCTCACAACAAGCACAAGCAAAAGCTGCACGCATTAAAAAAAAAAGAATAACTTGTAAAAATAGATATGTAAGAATAACCAAATATGAAATAAAATGGCAAATTATTAGTTTTTAAATTTTCCAGTATTTTTTAGTTCTTGTTAATGTATAAGTATTGTATAGGTTAGTACTGACTAATTTACTTACCAGTTAGAGCTACCAGTTAAAGTCCTTATATAAAGACTCAAACCAAAACAGTTAACTAGTAAGACTAACACGTTACACGTGCGCTCACCGATAGGTCGATAATCGGTTAGAATCTTCCCGACGCCCATTTGCGTTTGACCAGATACATTCCGTATTTTAACGGTTAGCTATAACAGTTAACTGACAAGTATTTACCAGTTAGATTTCTTGCTGGGTATATGGGCTAGAAAAAGGACTAAAAAAATACCAACAAAATACGCGCCCAGTAACTCAAGTCACGACTTGTTGCTCGTGACAAGTAACGACTAACGAATTAAATCACCCATCTCTGGTCTGCAAAGTGTGGCAACGCCACAGTTGGGCACGTGTAGAACTCGAACAAAATAAAATTCGACGCAATTTCTTGGCAATTTTTCCACATTTACCTTCAAAATGGGACGCTCAAATCGTTCCCGCAAGCGTCGCGATGAAATGAACAAAATCAAAAAGGTACGCTATGATGCCAGAGAGTTGGTACGCTTGAAGAAGACACTCGGAATGTTGGATGCGGATGGCAATGAAATAATGAAGGATATCAGCGATGTGGTTGAGGTGAAAACGTCCAAGGAAATTAAGAGGGTGAGTAGCAGACATGGGCGTATGTTAAATCACAAATATAAGCCATAACTTTAACACAAAAGGAGGCCAAATCGAAGGAGGAGCAAGAGTTGATGTATGAGCACCAGGAGAGCCTGGAAAAGGGTGACAAAGTCAAGGTGACTAATGAAAAAACGGGCGTGGAGCATGTGTTTAATAGTAAGACACTGAGGGATCAGTATGGCAACTTTCCGGCTTGGTTCAAGAGGAAGAAGACGGCCAAGCGTCTACGCAAGAAGCAGCATTCTCAAAAGAAGAACTTCAAACAGGCCTGGACCACGGTGAATGTGCCGCTCTAAAATTTATCATTTATGTAGGTTAATTAGTTTAAGAAAACTCGGTACGCTGGAGTACTTGTTATAGCTAAGTGAGATTTTGCTAATTTGTATTTTTCTTTTGCATAATTAAAGAACTTACAAACTAAACACAACAAATTGTCAACGCTTAAACTAGATTAATGGAGAGGGCGAACTATTGCACTAAAAATGTTGCATGTGTGTGTGTTTACTGTATGGAACAATAGCTGCGCACATTACTCAAAACATCCGTGGTGACCGCTTCCAAGCGTCGCGTATTTCTAACCCACATGTGGGTGGTAACCAAAGTCTGGTTCATGCTAATGGGTCATTCAGGTTTCTCCTTCAGCTCTAATCGCTCTTCCTGCTGCTGCTCTGTCTCCGCCTGCTGTTCCTCTATGTTGCCAATCACATTCGGATTGCTCTTCAATACCGAACCACCCGTAAAGCCAAGTATACCGCAACCCACTGCAGCCAAGCCGCCTGCCTTAAGTCCGGCCACCAGACCTATGGGTCCACCCACACATGTCCCCAATAGAGCACCCATTACCGGATACATGGCCTTCTTATATCTCAGTGCAGTTCTTAGTTGTCGTTCGCCTTCTTGCACATTTTCCAGCGCCTCCTCTGCATTATCCGCTATTACCTGCACTGCCACGGATTGCTCCACGGTCAGTTGTCGCATGCCCTGGAACATGCCATGCAAATCCGAAATTTCACGCTGTAAATTCTCCATTTGCTGCAGGCAGGACTCTCGCTGGGCCAGCTGATGTTCTTCCATTTGAAAATCTGCCTGCAGCTGTGGCAGCGTATTCCGATGGGCTGGCACTTGATCTATCTGCACTTCCGGATTATTCTCATCCAAAGTATAGCTGGGCGATTTGAGTTGCAGTTCTAAAAAAAAACCTTAAATTTTCGTATTATTCTTTGATTTGAGCGTCTTACTTACGTGCAAACTGTTTCATGCCCGCCAAGGCCTTGTCCTTGCCCGGTTTCATTAGCTCATCGAATCTATCCACATCCTCTTCACGCACTTTTTCCCTTAGAGCCTCCATTTCCAGCAACAGATTCTTAATCTGTTTGATGACTCGCAATGCATTTAGTTCCTCTTTCTTAATCTTTTGCCAGTCGCCCAGGGCCAGGCTCTTTTCTATGTTGCTTCGATGGTTTTGCAGCAGGCCCAAATGATGAGGCACAGCCATGTCTTGGAAACGCTGTATGGAGACCTCGGTCTGTTTGAGTGGTAGCTTCTCGTCGCCCGTCATTGTGAAACTAATTAGCTTTTCTTTGTTTGTTTGTCTGTGGTTAAAAGTGAAATTGACAATTTCGCTCCAGATGTGTGGTCTAGGTCTGGCCACCTCCTCCTCCTCCCGTCGTCCGCAAGCACAAAGTTTGATTTGCCTTAAGCTGCGCAATTTTCACTCTCCCTTGTTTAGTCTATGATATATGTATATATGTACTTATTAATGTAGATCAATGCTGATCGACTGGCATAGTTTAATTTATGCGGGAGGACGTGCGGGGTGGGAACAAAGCAAAAAATATTGATAATAACAATAACAAGAGTGTGACCGTTGACCGTTAGAACTGCACTTTACAGTATGCCCGTTCATACATGCTATCTACATTTTATCTACGCAGGTGACAATGTGACCATATTCTTTGTATATTTAACAGAAAAACGAAAGTAACGTTTTTTCGAAAGTGATTTTTAGACTTTGGAACTTTAAGACAAAAAAATCAAACACAAACACAACCCCAGTTTTGATGAACTGAGCATAAAGCTAAGTTCACGCAGGCAAATAATTTGACAAATTCTTTTTATAAAATTTTCATAAAAGTGCGATTTTTTACAATAATTGTGTAGTGTAACTGACATATTCTTCTTCTGCTTCTTCTTTGGCCCGATATGTGTATCACAACCTAATGTTCGCCAGTCGATTCTGCTTCAAGCTTGGCAAAGTCTACACAGTTTAGTGGTGGTCGTCCCTTCGGTCCTTTTATCCAAAAGTCTTTCGCATTCCGTTTCTAGACCTCTTTTACTGAAGCTTGTTCATTCATACGGGTATCATGTCCCATCCAGCGCAGCCGCTGTTGCTTTATGCGCTTGACCAAACTAGTATCCCCATAGAGCTCATACAGTTTATCATTCTTTCGGTTGCGAAATACCTCGCCTACTTTCAAAGGTCCATAAATCCTCCGAAGAATCATTCGCTCGAAAACGCCAATCGCCGTCTTGTCCGCTGATGATATTGTTCATGCTTCCGCGACTCCATCAGCAGATTAAAGAAGTCACACGATAAGGGATCACCCTGCCTAATACCTCTTATGGTATCAAAAGGCTCGGAGAGGTTCTTTTCTTTCTTTGACGAAGCTTTGCGTGCATCTCAACGTCTTCATGCAAAGTCGGACGTACTTTGCTGGTATACCAAAGGTAGACACGGCTCCAAAGTACTATGATCTCATCGGTGTGTCGAAGGCGGTTGTATAATCACCAAAAAGATGGTAGGTTTTGGATATCTTTCTCATAGAACTTCTCCAGGATTTGTCGTAATGTGAATATCTGGTCTGTGGTGGATTTACCAGGTCTGGTAATAAGCGGCTTTAGACGTTCACAAATAATACACGACAGAATCTTATATGCGATAGGAAGGAGATTGATCCAGGGTTCGTATTTTTTTTTCATTGTTCAAAATGTTTTGAACAGTGTTATATGAAATTTTTGTCAAAATAACACTAACACTGTAAAATAAAATGTGTTTTGAATGCTAACATTGTAAACATATAAAAAACATGTTACTTTACATTTTGCACACTTTACATTACACGAGATCAATAACATTTTGAACACTGTAACTACAAATTAAACTTTCCTTCCGAATTTGCACGTTCGCAAAAGTTTTGCGTATAAGCCCGGTTTTGGAACAAATTTGGACTCAAAATCACAAAATTTTTGCGTAAGCGAAAATGGGAGCTTGGCTGAATAGGATATCATCAACCTTTAATAGTTGACAATTGTCGACGGGTAAACAGGACGTGTGTAAACAAAACATGTTGAAACACACATGTTATTTATATATAAATAACAATTTTTTGTTTTTTTTTTTAACAATGTATGATCTAAATGACCTCATTCTTTTTGTGTATTTCCTCATAAAAGATGAATGTCTATTCGGTAGATCATCCGCGACGGATGATCATGTCACTGTCACGAATGATCTAGCCGCTGTCACAACATATAGCTATTTTCCGCTAAAAGGCTAGATTTTTTATCGATATGCTATCGAAGTTGCCAATCGTATGGATGATCAAGTCACTGTCACGGATGATCTAGCCGTTGATCACAACATATAACTATTTTCCGCTAAAAGGCTAGATTTTTATCGATATGCTATCGAAGTTGCCAATCGTCACCAATAGGCAAATGGCGGCAATTGTTTTAATCTTTGTTTTAGAATGTTAACACGCAGTAATATTACTAATGTATGAATCCCGCAATCTACCTTTAGCATGCTGCTTGACATGTGCATGGCGAACTTTGATTTACAATTGCACACAAAGCAATTCAATTAGCTGTTCTTTGTTGGTGTTAGTGTGGCCGTGATCAACATTCGTCAGTGGAACAAGGAAAATTCACTTTTGGAGAATGTGATTGAATGTCAACAAATAACAGAGGAAATTGTAAGTTTATCTGTCATATAACAACTATTTAGAAGATAAGAAATCTGCCCTTAATCTCTAATCGTCATACCATGTTCGGCAAAGGAGTTGGTGCATGCACCTTACCAACTCCTCGGGCAGGTCATCTGCACCTGCTGATTTGTTGTTCTTTAGCCTTTTTATGGCTAAACAGACCTCGTAATGGTCCAGTGGGTCTATTTCTATGTTGTCAATTGGTGGCATCGCTACATAACTAGAGGCTGCATCGTGTTCATGATCGCCTCCCAGCAGATTGGAGAAGTAGCTTCTCCATTTGTCTAGTGCCACCAGTTTCCCTAGTTCGTCCTTGCATTGTGTGCTTCAGTTAATTGCCTCTTCTTCTAGTTTAGACGTCTTTTTTTTTAGTCTAGTTTAGTCTAGGTCTTCTAGTTTAGACGGCCGAATTTTACCTGTTTTGTTTAAAAATTGTGGAAAGAAAACGCGTAAAGATTTTTTTGGTTAAGTTTTTTGTATTTGATAGGGCAATTTATGGAGAAAAATACAAAATTAAAAAAAAAATGAGTTTATGGTGCGGTTAAGAAGTTCTCGGCTTCCAAAGAAGGGTCTCCAAAAAAAAATATGTCCAATGCTGCGATTGCGTTAGTATACTGCATCCGAAAAAATAATAAAAATCGGGGAACTGGTTAGCATGAATGCCTTTATCGTGTGAACCTCCAGAAAAAATTTTTTTTGTAGAAATGCCAGCCATTTGAAAATGAAAAATTGATATTTCCCTTTTTTTGTCGAACCAAAAAAAATAGTAAAAAAATTTTCAACAATGATCGAGGTTCACACGATAGCGCCGTTAATTCTGCGTCGTTTGGCGCTTATTTGATCAAAATCGGTCCAGAAAAACTTGAGTTATCGTGCGAACATGTTTGAAAATCATGGTTTCGAGAAAATCGCGTTTGAAGTTTCGACAACTGTTTTCGAGAAAATAAAAATTATTTTTAAAATATATCAAACGTGGATTTGATGCATTTGGGTGTTAGGTTTCACCGAAAAAAAAAAATTATTAAAATCGGATCATCAGTTATCGAGAAATTTCGGTCAAAGTGCGTCAAGACATGGTAAAAAAACGAGAAGGCCAAGCTAACTTCGTCTGTGCCGAAGTTTTTATACTCTTGCAAATGCAAATGCCACAGTTTAAAAACGCTTACATAAAAATCAAAATTTTTATAACTAAACCCCATTTTCCGACAGATAAACGTCTGATTTCGAGCAAATTTCGCGAATCTTTTTGAAAACATATCAAATTAACAAACGCCGAGTTTGAGAATGATAAAATTGAAAACAAAAAAAGTTTTTCTCACTAAGACTCACTTTCGACCGATCGGTCCTATGGCAACCATTAGATATAGTCACCCGATGTCGATCAACTTTTTCAAATTAGTTTGAAAGCGTTTAATATTAAAAATCACCGATCTTAAGAACGATTTACTTAAAAACAAAAAAGTTTTTTTCGCTAAGACCGATTTTCCGACCGAACGGTCCTATGGCAGCTATAAGATATAGTCATCCGATTTTGACCAAAATTTGCAAATCTGTTTGAAAGCATATTATATTGATAATAGCCGAGCTTGAGGACGCTAACAGTGAAAACAAAAAAGTTTTTCTCACTAAGACCCATTTTTCGACCGATGGTTCCTATGGCAGCTATAAGATATAGTCATCCGATCCGGTCGGTTCCGACATATTAGCAGCGTGCAGTAAAAAGAAGACTCTGTGCAAAATTTCAGCTCGATAGCTTTACAACTGAGAGACTAGTTTGCGTAGAAACAGACAGAAAGACGGACGGACAAAGCTCAATCGACTCAGCTCGTCGCCCTGATCAAGAATATATATAGTTTATGGGGTCGGAAATGAATATTTCTATGCGTTGCAAACTTCTGGGCAAAATTATAATACCCTTTGCAAGGGTATAAAAATCTCATACAATTTTCAAGTAAAATGTTTTTTTTCAAAAGCAACTTTTTGAAAAATTAGGAACATTTTATAATTTTAATTGAAGTATTTTGTTAAAGACAAAAAAAAACTGGGAATTTTGAAAGATTGAAAGAGGGTCGATGAAAATAAGATGGTCGGAAAAAAATTGATTTTGTTTATTGTTGTAAAACATATTGTCGGATCTGCTTGAAAGTTTTACAGGATGTTTTTAAGACCCTAATAGAACTTTAAAGCTAATAAAAAAAAAGTCGAAAAAAAACAAATTTTCCAACTAGAAGACCCCCTTAACCTTTTGAACATTAACTACCATCCTGACCTCGAGCCGGAAACATACATCTATAATTAGAAAGGTCGCCAACTCACATTTGTATTTCGTGTCTCACTCAAGCCGAAATGCATCTCGACTTCCTAAAAACTTCTAAAAAGGCGCTTCTCCTATCTCCTTTTCTCACGGTATCGCTCTTTAACAGCCCGCGTTGCTCCCGACTGCAGAGTTCTCCTGTAGGCAGCGTCTTTTTTTCTGCAGTAGCGCGGTGGCACTCCTCATCATATCAAGTCAGCTTTCGAGGATACTCGGCGTATCCGTGTATCTCCTTGGCAGCCGTACTCTGGTATATGATTCCACTGTTCGCATACACCAAAAGGGAATAGCGAGATTTCCCTGAGCAGTTGGGTAAGCCAGACTTCTCCAGTGCTTTTTAAATCTTGGACTTATTGGAGCCCCCAGAGTTTACAGTACACCTGCAATGCATCCTATAGATGCATATAGATGCACTCAATAAATGTTGCATAGCTAAAGGAGATTCATCAAAGACCTCAATATCATCTGCATTCAAACGTACTTTTATTTCGCGTCCGTTTACCGAGATACCTTCTAAGTCGTTTAGGTATAAGAAACGAGAGCGTAAGTTAAAGTCGGCTCTAACCGACTTCGATATACCCGTTACTCATGGAAACAAATGTTTAATAGCCTTACTGTATGCCTGAGGTGGGTCAGCCGAAAAGTATGCAACATTTTTTAACTCGTCTCTCTCTCTCTCTCTCTCTCTCTCTCTCACTAAGATTGCTGCTGAACGCAATGCTTAGGTTATGAGTGGGGTGGGTGGTGGGTGTTAACTGATCGTTTTTTGCTCATAACTTGAGTATCGTTCATCCGATCTTTATCATTCCTTCAGCAAATCGATAAATAATTTTAAGTACTAGATATCTCTAGAAAGTACGAACTATCTATCATCAAAACTGTAGGAGATATGACGTTTTTTCCAAATTGCGGGGGCGTGAGGGGGCGTGGCAAAAATTGAAAATAAACTTGATCTGCGTGCAGACAATAGGAGTCTACATTTCAAATTTGGTTGCTCTAGCTCTTCTAGTCTCTGAGATCTAGGTGTTCATACAGACAGACGGACAGACGGACAGACGGACAGACGGACATGGCTATATCGACTCGGCTGTTGATGCTGATCAAGAATATATATACTTTATATGGTCGGAAATGATTCCTTCTGCCTGTTACATACATTTGCACGACTTTAGTAGACCCTTTTACTCTACGAGTAACGGGTATAAAAAGGACTAGACTTAAGAGGCTTGACTGCAGACTCTGTGGGAAACCATCTCGATAAGACGCTCCCGTCTCAAACTGCAGCTTCGTTTGGAGCGTGTATAAAAATTCCGAAGAGATGCCAATACTGCTTAGTTTGAACATAAGTCTATTGCAGTGGTGTCCAAAATGCCAAAAGCCTATCCCATGGGATAGGAACTTATAATTCTGCCGGCATCGCAGCCGACATACGTATAAAAAGAGAGAAAGGGAATACGTGTTGCTTGCCTTCCTACGATGCGCGTATTCGTCGTTTTGTTTTATTTCACGAGGCATTTGTTTGTTGTGACGTCTACTTCGTGTTTCGCTGCTACGCACACAAGCGCAGTGTTTGACTGTGTGAGTTTGGACATCACTGGTCTATAGAGTCGAAAGCTGCATCAAAATCAGCAAAAAAAGCATACAGTTTTCTACAGCTATCTAAATAGGATCTGGCGATTGTGGAGAGGCAGAATATATTGTCAATTGTCGAGTATTCTTTTTGAAAGCCAGCCTGCTACTCTGTAAGAATATCTACATCTGAGTTCCATTCGCTTAAACGTTGGAGATCTGTTCTTGGCGATTGAGTTTTGAATCGTGATATCCCTATAATTTCTAACATCTTTTGGATCTTCCTTTTTAAAGATGGGGAATATTATGCCCTTTCTGAAGCTGTCCGAGATATTCCCCGTTTGAAACATCTTTTTGAAAGCTTCCGTTAACTTTTGCAGAAACAGTGGTGTTGCAAAACGAACAAACTCTGCGGGCGCCTTATTAAGATTCAGCCTGTTGACGATTGTTTTTTTCTCGTTTATCATTATTGGACGGTCAAGACGAGCATTCTCGAACGGTGGCATTTTGCGTATGATAGGAGTTCACCAATCTTCATATCTTGTTAGTCAATAGCTCATTATCGAGACGATGTGTGTGGTCTCTATCAAAATGGTAGAATGCCGAGGTCTTTAACGGTCTCAGATTTGCTGATACAGTTGATTCGGAGAGTTTGGGCTCAGTTTCAGTCTTGACGACATCTTTTGTACAGGCGGAATCTGGCATCGCTCAAGGCCATAGGCAATTTCATCTACGATGTGTGTATATCAGACCGCCGGACTGAAAGTCTTTTTTTGATTGTCTGTCTCTTAATAGACTTAGAACACTTCCATAGAGCAATTCCTTGGTTCACACTCTGGTCAATGTATCCGAGCTTTTCGTGGAAGTACTCAGTTGTGGTATCGAAAATCAAATTCCGTAGTGCGTCAGCGCATCTCCGGTAGTCAGCTTCATCTATTCATCTTCATGCTCATTTTGGCATCGCTAGAGCGCGCTCATTTGGCATTTCTTTGTTGTTCCAAAAGAGAGCATTATAAGCACGTATACTGTCGGTGTGTCGACGTCGCTGCCGCAGAGCGAAGTCGTTTACACTTCAGATAGGGAGGCGCCGGACTCTGATCTAAAGGATTGCATCATCTAAGCAGTGGCCAAACCGGCCACTTTCGCGGCATTGCGAATCGCACCTGATTAAATGCTAAAATAAATTTGCTGCAGTTTATAAAATTCTAGATATAATTTGATATATGATTATTTTTGCAAGTTTTTTACATATCTTAGTAGGCCAAGATTTACAGTAAACTCATTATGCTTCAGCAGACAAAGAGTTTTTATTCATTCACCCGTTGGCACTCGTTAGGTGAACAACTATTATTTTTTCTTTTCTTTATTTTTTAAATTGCCTTTCGTTTTATAAACCAATTGCACAGTGCATCATCGTTGACGGTATTGTAACATTTCTTCATTTTTTTTTTTATTTATATTTCCTTAAATTGCTTCTGCAGTAGCCATGTCTCTATACAGTTCTTGCAGAATCCATGTGTCTATGCAGTCCCTGCAATACGCATGTTCGCAGCTATTCGACCACGTCTTCCAACACATCTGCACAAATAGGGCAGTTGAGCTCTTCGTCTACATCGAAGCCCATGCTGATATATTGTGGACTGAAGTGATTTCAAATAGACCAAAATAATTTATTTTTTTTTTTACCTCGCAAAAGTGTCGCAAAGTGTGGCCCGAAGAATTAAACGAAAGCAAAAAGACCGCAAGGAACCAAAACATATTACTGGTACGATTTTGGTACTAAAAACTTTTCTTTTATTTAGGTTTTTCTTTGAGTAAGAGTCTTAGGAAGATTATATTATTAGGAAGTATACTTATAGTTTTCAGCAGGGTCCGTAAAATATCACTCAAAGAAGAGATGCAAAATATTGAACCATAAAAGATTAACGTTTCCACAGAATCAAAATTAAGATTCACATGGTCGCCATATAGCCAGATGTAATGCCAAAGGCCACCATAACCACCGAGTCGTACAATGTGCGCACACTCGGCCAGGAGAAACTCAACAATTGATTGAGATCTATACTGATGAAACTTAAAAAAAGAGTGGAAATAGCTTTGGATAATCAGACTATTTCAGTGCACTCTGCACATGATATGAGAAATTACACAGTTCGACAAAATCCAACTTTTTTAAAAACCCCGGCATGAGACCGTTATATTATGATAAAATGGACCTCTGTAAGCATCACCTCATACCCAGTTTTTCAATTGAAGCCTCGGTTCACGTTTTATGGGTACTTTTGTACCTGCAACACACAACGACAACAATTTTATCTCAGATTTTAAGGGCTTAAGATAAAAATCTGGAAAATGTAGCAAATGTGGACAGTGTTTTGGGGAACGCCATAAAAAAATTAACTTCAATCGTACAATTGGTTAAGGTACCTCCAGAAGGAGTTAAACCTTAAATCTTGATAAATTTTAAAAGCGCACGGTAGATTTTTATTAAAATCAATATTTCTGATGGTATAATGGACTATTGCATTTCCCTAAGAGATGGTACTCGACAGCCAAAAAAATTCAAAAATTCACCCACGAAACATTCCATATGGACTATGAGATGGACGTAAAAATAGACCGAACTGTGTTTTCAGATTCACAAAGGAATCTTTGGTTCGCGGTCTATAGGCAATTTTGTACCAGCAATTGCCTTAGAACAACATTGACCATTTAGGTTGAAACCAACTTCACCAAAATGATGTAATAAATTTCATGAGTTAAGTACTTCATCATCAGCAGGAAAACAGATCATAACATTAAAAAATGTCTTTAGTGGACCTCCAATAAATCTAACAGTGTTATGCTAATTTTCCTTGATCTGAAGCATTCAAAGACTATTTCACTTAAATAGATCTCTGATTTCGGTAATAAGAACCTATTCAGTATGAATAAATCATAGCTCGTAAATAACTGTCAACCCTTTTTTCAGTTCGCTCTGCTTACGTCACTGACCGAAAAACCAAATATAAAAGGGGCTTGGGCTTCCCGCAACCGAATGTGTTCTGTTATCGCGCTCAGTGCTATGTGGCTGTGGTTGACCACACAGCACTGACCGGTCTGACAGCAACCGAATAACAGGCCCAGCTCAGTCAATTGGTCTTAAATTGCGTGCTTCTCGAAGACCAAACTCTCAAAATGTTATTTGAAAAGGTTGCAGACTCAAGAGTTGCGCCAGAGTTTAACATAAGCAGAGAGAGAGTCTATGCGAGAGACAACCAGAGAGCGCGTAAAGTTCGTCGCATACATTCATATCGTTAGCCGTGCCTTACACACCGATGCATACATACGAAGAAGACCTTTTGAATTCGGGAATTCGGCCAAACGGTCCCAAAAAAATCTTAGGGGAAAAAAAATCCAAAAAAAATGTGTTACTCTCCTCTTACAACCAAATAGAAGCAGAGAGCGTAGTTAAAGGTTATTTCGGTACCTCTTTACAATGTGTTCGCACGAAAGCTGTCGTTTTCTGACAAAGGCAAACGGGGGAACAGAGTTGGCTGTCTCACAATTTTCAACTTTGTTCAAAGTTTGAACTTCAAATAAGCCACCATTTTCGAAACCCTTGATACATTTAGGCGCGTTATTTTCCCGAAGTCATTACCTCTGATATCACCTCTGATTTCCCTAATCACTTGCTTTGATCGTTTGCGGATTGTCTCCTGTGGAAACCACTGCAAATGGCGAAGACATTTAAGAGCTCGCGCACACTTGCGGCTGAAAGATGTTTTTCTCAAGCATGTTTACGTAATTCGGCTTGCTGAAGTAGCAAAATATCATAAATTCTCAGATGTCACATCTCAAGCAAGAAACCCAAAAGCTGCAGCACAAAAGCACACCAGCCGAGGCATAAACAAAGTTTAATGTTATATTTTTTATTTTCAATGTATTGAAGCTACCTACTACTCGCAATTGTTTTGGTACCCGGTTTTTTGGTCATAAAATGAAAGCGAATGAATATTTTTCAAAACTCTTTTCTTTACCATTCGAAATGGCCGCCTTGTTCCTTCCAGCAATGCCAAAGTCTCTCTGGCCACACATCAATCGCAGTGCGCACCTCATGCATTGAGAAATTGTCTACTGCTCTGACAAGGGCGCGCTTCAAAGACTCAATATTTGGGAGTTAAGTAAAACAGGAGTGAGAACAGACCAAAATTTGTAGTTCAATGGATTCAGGTCTCGTACGACCAATGCCACGTCCATTTCTATGGCCACCATGATTCGCATCACCGCAAAATAATAGTTAATGTTTGGACAATGGTCCGAGGTCCTCTCAATATTTTTATACCCTTGCAAAGGGTATTATAATTTTGCACAGAAGTTTGCAACGCATAGAAATATTCATTTCCGACCCCATAAACTATATATATTCTTGATCAGGCTGAGTCGATTGAGCTTTGTCCGTCCGTCTGTCTGTCCGTCTGTCTGTCCGTCTGTCTGTCCGTCTGTTTCTACGCCAACTAGTCTCTCAGTTTTACAGCTATCGAGCTGAAATTTTGCACAGAGTCTTCTTTTTACTGCACGCTGCTAATATGTCGGAACCGACCGGATCGGATGACTATATCTTATAGCTGCCATAGGAACCATCGGTCAAAAAATGGGTCTTAGTGAGAAAAACTTTTTTGCTTTCAATGTTCAATGTTAGTGGCCTTAAACTCGGCCATTATTAATATTATAAGCTTTCAAACAGATGTCCAAATTTTGGTCAAGATCGGATGACCATACATATCTTATAGCTGTCATAGGAACCATCGGTCTTAAAATGGGTCCTAGTAAGAAAAACTTTTTTGTTTTTAATGTTAGCGTCATAAAACTCGGCCATAATTAATTTTATATGCTTTCAAACAGATTTCCAAATTTTGGTCAAGATCGGATGACCATATCTTATAGCTGTCATTGGAACTATCGGTCGCAAAATGGGTCTTAGTAAGAAAAACTTTTTTGTTTTCAATGCTAGCGTTATAAAACTCGGCCATAATTATTTTTATATATTTTCAAACAGATTTGCAAATTTTGGTCAAAATCGGATGACTATAACATATAGCTGCCATAGGACCGATCGGTCGGAAAATGGGTTTTAGTGAAAAAAACTTTTTTGTTTTCAAGTAAATCGTTCTTAAAGTCGGTGATTCTTAATATATTAACACATCGGGTGACTATATCTAATGGTTGCCGTAGGACCGATCGGTCGGAAAATGTGTCTTAGTGAGAAAAACTTTTCTGTTTTAAATTTTATCTTTCTTAAACTCGGCGATTGTTGATTTGATATGTTTTCAAAAAGATTCGCGAAATTTGGTCGAAATCAGATGTTTACCCGTAGGAAAATGAGTTTTAGTTAAAAATTTTGTAGATTTTTATGTAAGCGTTCTTAAACTGTGGCATTTGCATTTGCAAGGGTATAAAAACTTCGGCACAGACGAAGTTAGCTTGGCCTTCTCGTTTATTATTGTATAGAAAATACTCAACCGATTTGAAAATAGTGTTCTGTGCGATTATTAACCATTCAATTACCTTTCGATTCATATCTTGCTTGGCTCTATCTGACTATTATAAAGTGAGATATGACTTAAAATATAAGTGCAACTACCGAAAAAATGAAAAAATGCATATTTAAAAAACGGAGACATGAAAAAATTATTGAAATTGATTTTTCAGATCACCAAAATACACTTAAAAATAGTTTCAGTAGAAATGGGTCATTTGATTTTTTTTTTTTGTAAACTAGTGTAATTTTCTGAACCAAACGTTTTTTTAAACAGAAGAATTCCGGCTCTGGTTCAGGTTTTCGTGGTAATAGATTTTAAAGGTTAGATGGTCCGGTTCGATGTACCCAAAAAACCCGCAACGAACCGGTTCTGCGGGGTTCAGTTCCGTCAGTGATTGATGTCATTAAACAGTTTTGTAAAAATACTGAACTATTTGTATTCTCCTGTTTCTTTTCATACAAATACATGTATGATTCGACTTAGCCTCCACTTTCAGCTAACGGATTTGTGCCAGTTTCACTTGAACAGACATGGATAACTCAATGGTTATCATGACATTCAAAGTATGTCTAAGAATATAGGATGAAATATTTTGAAAAAGACTGGTCTCGCCAAAACCAAGTGTCATCTTTGCAGTCTTGTTTTTGCACACAGAACCGCAACTGTACCGGTACAATGTTTCGGTTTTTATTTATTTATTTATGTTCTGGTTATTTTCTGTCCTTTCGGTTCCAAGAATATCGTTTCTTTAAAAAAGTTTAAAATATAGGTTCCGGTGACGGTTCTGTTTCTGAGTTTTAATCGGTTCTTTTCGGTATACGGTTCCGGTTCTGGTTACGGTTTGATTCCCTGTTTTAGCGTAAACAAAAAAATCAATCATAAACTCAATATACATATATAGCTTCACCCTTTATTAATTCATCCGTGCTTTATTAATTTCTTAAAAATACTTTCGTTCCCAGAAAAATAAAATCAAAATTCATTTGATTGTGCAGTATTTTCTCACATACATATATATTGTTATGTCTATATACAAAAAACATGCAAAAATTCAAAAAAAAAAAACTAGACACATACATTTTACATGCTTAGCAATTGGGGTGGTGCTGCTGTTACGCTTATAACTATTATATTTGTGTAGACAATTTTATGACACGTTCGCTTCTTCTTACTAAGTAACTAGATCAACGTTTTGAAGGTGATTCCTAAATAACTACAGAGGCACTTGCGTTCGGGAATGGCTTACAAGCAGGAGCTGAACAGAAGAGACATTTAAATTAAACTAAAACTTTTTAATTTATACGTTAGTGAAATGCAGTTCTGTGGAGGACAGTTGGTTGAGTCTTCTAGGGGCAATTGGCATTCGGCCCGTTTCGACACTTGAGCAGCAGATTGAGCAGGCCCTCCAGTTTATTGGTGCGTGACACCGTCTTGTATAGATTCGATTGCAGGCTACTCACATCCTGGGCTTGTTTTTCCTATCAAAAAGATGTGGTTATTGGGAGTACTGATTGGAGTGATGGTGCAGCCACTTACCAGTGTGTTGAGCCGATTCTTTAGGGTGTCCACCACACTGTAGGTGGCCTGCAATGACTTTTGCAGTTCATTCGTGTGAACACGCTCATTGGCCAGCGAGCGCTCAATCTTTTGCAGTCTCGTGGCCACCTCAGCGTCCGTGTCATCTATATCGTTCTCCAAATCTCTGGCCTCAAATGCATCATCCGCATGAGTCGATGCCTTGCGGCAACTCTGTTGATCTGCCTGTAGTACAAATCCCTGACGGCAGCGACAAAAGTAGGAGCCATGAGTGTTTATGCACTGCTGATCGCAGGGCTTTTCCAACTGGCACTCGTTCACGTCCAGTTCACAGTGACGACCCGCATATCCGGCCGGACAAGCGCAAGTACACGACTGTGGAGACGTGTAGTTACCCCCATTCTGACAGCGCGTGGAGCAGTTGGCTAAAAATCAAGCATAATATAGAAATTGATTGATTCAATCTAAATCCCTTTTTACTCACGTTTCATGCACGCATCCGCACGCGGTGTCTCTCTTGTCCAGCCGGCACAGCAATCGTAGGTTATCTGTTGGGCCGGTTTATGCTTGATCACATCCCGGTGGGCCTGTTCATGCACCAATTGCACTCGTGTACACATCTGTCCCGTATATGTGGGCGGCTGGCATGGTGTGCTCACGTGTTTGAAGGTGGGTCGCGTGTACACCTCCGTCGTCTTCACGGGCATCGTGATGGTACGTTGCTGCACGCAAATGTGTCGTCTGTGGAGCAAAAAGAGTGGATTAGTTGGCGGCGACCCAAATCAATTCGCTCATCTACAAAAGTGAAACTGACTTTTCCAGCCGGACCAGACACCAGTCAATTACTGCTGTCATAATGAATGGCTGGACAACAGGTTGGCATTTAGTCAGCGCCCAGCAGACGCAACACACACCATCGTCTGTCGCCTACCAACTTGACAATTGTCATACAACTGGACAACTTGTTAGGCAGGGATGGCCAAAAAAATACAAATTTCAACGCCATGTCATCATCAGAGAATTGGTTAGATTCAGGTTTTTGGGAAAAAAAAATGGAATCGTGTGGGAAATTTCAAAATTGCCTGTGTTAGGATTGCTAATAGATGGGTGCTTTATGTACTTAAAGTCAATCAACATTTCAGTCATTAAATCGTTTAATCCGAACCTACATATCATTGACCTCTCATTTTCGTACTGAGATGAGAAGAAGAATGCAGTCTTGATTTCAAAAAAGTTTTCAAATTTTTTTTTTTTATTTATTCATTGTTTTACTATCCCAGTGCTACAAGTTACAACTTATATATATTGCACCAGTCACATTGACATAAAACAGTTATTTGGAAGATTGATTTGACTTAGGACTAACAATTGTTTTAACTTATTAACTCGATATATATACATATATGTATATATATTTTTTTTTTATTCTTAAACTATTTGGTTTCCTTGTAAGTGAGCTTTCAAAGTATTCTTAAATAGTGTTTCGCTTTGTATAGTTTTTAAATGGTTTGGCAATTCATTCCATAGACGGATAGCAGGTATGAAGAAGTGCCGCTCTGAGCAAGATAGCTTAAATCGGGGGTAATTCAAATTATTTGTTCTCCGAGAGGCAGAGAAATGTAACTTGGAGTACAGATAGTTTGGTTCTTTCGTTACTATAATTTTGTGTAAGAATATTTATGTTCTAAAGTCAATCCATTCTTTTAGGCGAAGGTCAAAAATCGTACATGCTAAAAAAGTAATATGGTCAGAGACTCGACGATTATAAATATATTTAACAATTGAATTAAAAGCTACAGTTAATTTTCTCATGTCATCCACATTGGAGTGCCCGAAGATTTCGATTCCATAAAAAAGGGAGGGTATAAGGTATGTCATTGCTATTAAAAGCTTAATTTGTACCGGTAGAAACCTTTGCGACACTGACAGTTGCCTCAATAATCCATACGTGATACCACACGCTTTAGTAACATGTTTACTCCACGAAAGTGTGTTATTAAAAATGATTCCTGGTTCTAATATTTAATCGGAATATCATTGATAGATAGTTTTGGCAGCTGCGTCGTATCCAGTACTTTTTTATGTATAACAATACATTTAGATTTAGAAGGGTTTTATCCAAGCCCATTATCCCTAGCAAACCTATCTATTTTTAAAAGTTCGTCGTTGCAAACATTGATACAATCTAGAATCTCAGCTACCGGACGACTAACATATATCTGGACATCATCAGCGTACATATGGACTTTAGAATTAGACAAATTACTTGGAAGATCATTAACATATACAGAAAACAACAGAGGTCCTAATACCGAGCCTTGAGGAACACCTCGCGTGAGGTTTTTAAAATCAGAAGTGGAAGATCCCGAGACCACGGCTTGTAATCTATCTGATAAGTAAGACCTGAGAAGTTTGGTAG
The DNA here is from genome assembly GCA_037044535.1 of Lordiphosa magnipectinata. Taxonomy (NCBI): domain Eukaryota; kingdom Metazoa; phylum Arthropoda; class Insecta; order Diptera; family Drosophilidae; genus Lordiphosa; species Lordiphosa magnipectinata. The sequence goes on from JBAMBO010001377.1 coordinate 242,382, forward strand.
CAGTACTAGAAAAATTATAAATATTGTTGAGCTTAGTGCATAGAATATAATGATTCACCGTATCAAAAGCCTTGCTGTGATCAAGGAGCGTCAGGAAAACAACATTGCTTTCATCCACCTCTTTTCTGATTTCATCAGCTATGTTTACGAGCGCTGTTGTGCAGCTTCTTTTCCTCCTAAATCCTGATTGCACTTCACTCAACAATGAATTGCTACCAAGAAATTCTTGTATTTGTGCAGCCATAATACGCTCAAATGCTTTTGCCAAGAATGGGAGAATGGAAATTGGCCTGAACTCATCATTACCTTTAGGTATTGGCAAGACTTTTGCTCTTTTCCATATTTCAGGAAAAGATGAAGTGGTGAGGACTGTATTAAAAATGTTTGTAATATGCTCAAGAAGAAAAGGAAGAAGCTTTAAAAATGTTGAATTAAGGTTGTCAAGACCAACTGCATTTGATTTGATCTTATGGATATTTTCTAAGACGTCACAAGAACTGACACACACAAAACTAAAACTATTATCACAGTAGGGGACAGAATTCAGGTACATGTTGTAGGCAGCTTCAGGTACTTGGTTTTTTATAAATTGATCATTTAGTTTGTTCACGTCAATGTCAGTCTTAGCTTGAGGTTTATTATTGAGTATTCCCAAATTTTTAAGATCTCTCCAATTAAGTCTAGTCGATATAGTGTTCTGCAATTTATTACTGTAGAAGTCACGTTTCGTGTTATATATTGTATTTGTCGTCATTTTTCAAAGTCTTTTATACTCATTTTGTAGCTCATTCGTTTTATAACGCTTCCATCTTTTGTACGCAAAATCTCTTTTTTTGATAAGTCGTTTTTTATTCGAATTAAACCATGATTGCACCAAGATTCGTTAACCAATTCAAAATGTAGCCGTGTCTCGCGGACAGACAGAACACATCGATCTCAAAGACTGTAAGAGTTCTAATTAACTATTTTGTCAGAAATTTTCCATAATCTTCTGAAAATCCCAATAAGATTGGAGAAAACAACCCGAAAGTTACTCACGAAATCATTTTGAAAGCTGTTTTGTTTTTTTAGAAGCTATCTGTTATGCTACTTAGTTCTTTGAAGTCGCCAGTGCCTAAGGTACAAAATTTGTTGCAGTTGATCTTATTATAGCTACGGGAGCTATATTTTGGCAACTGGCGCCATTCTGTCGCACAAGCAATTGCTTCGCTTTGATTTGAGTGACAAGAACAATTATATGCAGTACTGCAAAGCATCGAGCCTCATTGAAAATGATGGTACAAACTTCGCCCCACCAGTTCACAGTGGTCAGAATACCCAAAAATGTGGCATAAAGTTCGATTTTTCATGGTTTTATAACTCAAAATCACATTAATTTTATAGTTGTACATTCACAAGATAAAAAAAATCTGTATTCAACAAAATTTTTAAATCCGTCTTTAAAAATTGGCGCACAGTCAAAGTCCTAACTTATCGAAAATCGGTGGCAAATATTGATAGACTTAGCAAGTGGGCAGTGACTTGTCCATTAAAGAGAGAATAAATTGCAAATATGAAAAATGTTCGTAATGGAATGCCAAAGAAATGTTTTGTATTCCGATTTACTGATATTGTGTTTAATGTTGTGTCTGTCCAATTGTTGTTGGTGTATATTTATAACGAAAATCTAAAAAGTATAATCGTTTCTCGTGGAGTATAACTTTTTTGCTGCATACTGCTGCACGCTACTAAAAACGACAAGACAAAATCTACTATGCACAAAAGTGCATAGATTAATGTGTAATTAATGTCTTTTGCCCGTTATTGCCACTTTTCGAAAATTTTTGATGAGTTTTGCTATACAACGCTGCTTGAGGGTTGGGACCACAACAATTTTTTTGCATCTACTAAGTTTATACTCGAAAAAATTTATAAAAATGACCTCAGCAGTTCGCTAATTGATGATATTGAAAAAAAATTACAAATTTTACTTTACATATAAAGCGATATTTTGCCAAAATGCCAACGTATGTTGACCCGTTTTAAAGTTCAGCACTCAAAGTGGCAAAGTGGCTGGCATATAATGAACTCCTCCTTAGTTTCGGTAGGATGTCTAGAAGAGAATGCTTCAAAAGCACGAAACAAGTACTACAAGGACGATAGATCACTTGCCCGAAAGAATGGCAGACTGAACAACGTGTCCGATCTTTTTCATAGGGCAATGGACTTTTCTGATCCATTAATATCAATTCTTTATTAAACTCTCTTGAATCTAGAACTTCGTACGTACAAATCAAGAATTTTCAGGATCAATGGAAATTCTTGATTCACTTAGAGCCTTATTTTGATAATCCACAAATTTTGAGAACTATAAATAAAGATAACCGTGGAGGTATTAGCAATTAAAGATTCTCTCGACGCTGTTTTAGCTGCAAACAGTAAAATCAGAGAGAGAGACAGAGAGCAAAAGTCATAAAGCTCTCAAAGCTACTGTCTGTAAGAACTTGGAACTGTAAAGGTATACACTGTGGAAAAACTTGAAAAACATTGGACTCAAGATGAGCACAAACTTTGCAAAAATCGTGTCGGATCGTGTTTTTTTTATTTATAGTACAATGTTTTCACTTCAATAACAATTTTTCTTCCATCGAGTTAAATTTTTTATTTCGTTCTTTTTTTTAGTTGACGAAAAATTATTTTGTAAATTGGTCTTTTCCCTTTTTGTACAAGTTTAGGCAGGTACAGGGTATACTACAGTGTTCTCTCATTTGTTTTCTTTTACTTTAGCCAAAGTAAACCTATAACCCTACCAGTTTGAAGCATTGTTAAAAACCAATAAGGCTATTTACAATGACAAATGTCATAACTTGCAAGTGCAATGAATGGCCTTATCGGCCATTGATAAGAAGTCTTCCGTCTAATCAAATTAGTAAAAACGCTGCAGTAAGGCCAATATCAACTCTAGTCATCTTGTGAACGTAGAACAAGTACGTCTATTTATTATGTTACCATTGCAAATTCGCTCCCTGTCAGCAGAGCTGCAACAAAATGCCATCGATCAGCTGAACGAGGTCCCCGACCGAATTGAGTCGGATTTAAAGATCTTGAAGATCTGGATCAATCAGCAGCCTCATCTCAATCCACGCACAGATGATCAGTTGCTGGTTGCCTTTCTACGTGGCTGCAAGTACAGCTTGGAGCGGGCCAAGTCTAAATTAGACAAATATTACACATTACGCACCAAATTTCCCGATCTGTTCAATGTGACCAATGTGAATGGTGCCAAATTCCGAGAGATTCATCGCACGGGGTAAGAGGCAGGCTTTAAAATGCACAGCTGTAACAACTTGCCCTAATATTTTATACTCAAAAACAGCGCCATAGTTTATCTACCAACTCCACTCCATGGTAATGGACCTCGCATTGCCATTTCGCGTATGGGTCGTTGCCCGGCCGAGAAATACAACATTTTAGAAGTCATGCAGGTGGGTCAGGCCATGCAGGAGATTGCACTCAATGAAGATGATTATGCCAATATCAATGGCATTGTTTTCATTATGGATTTGTCGGGAGCCACGGCTGCTCATCTGTTTCAAATGACACCCAGTATGGCCAAGAAGATGACAGTGTTCTCTGAGGAGGCATTGCCCATGCGCGTAAAGGCTCAACATTTCATCAATACCATTGTTGGCTTTGAGCAACTCTTCAATTTGTTTAAGCCCATGTTATCCAAGAAAATGCAGAATCGTCTCTTTGTGCATGGCAGCAAAATGGAATTACTTACAGAACAGATACCGCTCAAGTATTTGCCCAAGGAGTATGGTGGCGAGAATGGAGCCATGGATGAAATTGTAGCAGAATGGGAAAAGAAATTTGATGCCTATAGCGATTACTTTAAGGATAATGTTAATTATAAGACCAATGAATCGCTGCGTCCAGGAAAACCAATTGATTTTGAATCACTTTTTGGTATCGAGGGATCGTTTCGAAAACTTAATGTGGACTAGAAGAGAATTTGTTTTCTAAATATATATTTAAGCTGATTACTCCGGTCCGTTTTCCTCCGTCAGGCTAAAAAGAAATTTGAATAAACGTGTGTTGAGCGAAGTTTGTAGGTCCTTTGCCACATTATTTGTTTGTTTTATTGGCTCCTGTGTTAACTGCGGGGAGAGAATTTCCCCCACTAACAACAGAAGGTCCGATTACGGGGTATGCACAAACACATATACAAAGCTTCTGTGACTTTTCGTTTGCTACTGTTTGTCAGAATTTTAGCTACAAGTCTGACTTGGGATTCCCAAGCGGTCTTAGCAGTTCTGACATGAGGTAGCCTCTGCCAACTTATTGAAGTTGGGCAAAAGATCGCTGATGATTGAACTGTTGGAAGTTTATGAAATAGCTATACGATCAACCAGCCTCCTTTGTGGTGTTGTGCGTGTCTTGTTTTAGAAACGTTATGATGAAAATCATATTTTATTGACCTAGAGCCTGCTAAAAAGTTCTAAGAATTGAATAATCACAAAATAATGATTATGTGCATAAGATACCCTTTTTGGATGTTCATATCGAAAATATGTTTGATTTATTGATAAAACCACTTTTTTTTCAAGATTAAAAAAATTCTAAAAAATTTTCTGCTAGTATCAAAAATCTCAAAAAATAATAATTGATTTTCATTTGCCTTCTCTAATTTACCACATTTTCAGTTTTCCGATATCATCGCGATTTATCAAAATATGGTAATTTTAATGGAAATTTCGGCTTACAACCCTGTTTGAAACCGGCTTTTAACCGATTTTCAACCTGCTCACAGAATTAGGACATAGCCTCTGAAAGTCATTAACCCATAATTATTTAAGTTTGATATCTTCCTCATTCACAACTAATTCCGATCCAGTTTAGACGAGTTCAAATTTAAATAGGGATTTTTTACCAGTTTAGTCTTGAATATAAAACGCTCTTATAATAAACATATCCACACCAGTGTTTCCAATTTAGCAATTTTCCCACAAAATCTAGCTATTTTGTAGAGTCGATAGCAGGAAATTTTTTTTTCCATTTTATCTATTTTGGAAGTGCAACAATTATGATAAAACAGCACGTAGTTGCAGATCTTTTTAAAATGAATTTACCATTTTTTTTTAATCTATTTTGAACGTGCAACATTATTCAGCTTTTTAAAGAGAATTGAAAACAGGGCTGCAAACCCAAAAAATTTTTAGAACCTCCGGTTTTCAAGTTCGAACCACAATTTATCAACGGTTAAGGTTCGGAAATTTGAGGTTCGAGGTTTTTGGGCTTTGGTTTTGGTTCGAACCTCGGTTCGTTGCAGGTTTTACCCAATATATATAAAATAACAATAAAATAGGTATACACCTGACGCATAAATACATTGTAAGACTGTTAGACGTAGATTATAATTGACGTGAAATTGGCGCTCGTTTGCTGGATATGGACTTTCTTCATTGCTAGTGTATAAATCTTCAGTCCGATTGATTTCGCTTTTTCGTATGCACTTTAATCAGTCTTTCACTCACAAAATTGAGCATCGATTGGTGTTTATTCACCACACTTGGAACGTTTTTTCACAATGATTTGATCACAAATGCCTTTGTCTTCTATTGAAGGTGCCGTATTAAATTTGCTGTATGCCCGTTGGTCATATGTACCCTGCAGAGAAATTGTCAACTAGTAACAAAACAAAAGTGTCCTAGACCTATTTGGAATGCTAGTAGAATATAACTGGTAGCAAAATAGCTAGATTCGGGTGAGTTGGACAACAACAAATATTAGCTTTCGAAGAAATGTTTGTTTGAAATGCTAATTTGAGCTAGTTGTAATCCAATTGCACTTTAACTGGTTGCAAAAGAATTGGTGATAAATGAGTTGACCGACAGATTTTGATGTACTGTTATACTGAGCAGCGACATAAACAGACTGTCATAAGGAACACTCAAAGGTGAACTGGTATTGAACTAGTTGAAAATGGCTGCTGCTGGGGACAATTCTCTCCCGCCTATGCCATCTGGCATTAAACTGGTTGCACATGGCTGCTGCCGGGGACAATTGTCACATGCCTATGACATGTCTGTGTAAAATGGACGACTTCAATACATTGATTTGGATAGGAAGTACAACCAGTTGCAAGTTTGTTAGAGATAGGAATATTTCTGGTTGTAAACTAGACACTTTCCCTGCAGGGTAGTTTGCATTCGTGACATTCTGATCTATCAGTGTTTACATTGTATGTAAATTCAGTAAATTATAAATTTGTCGTCATGCTTCACACCTTCTCAGTCAAAACTTCTCAAACAAAAGGAAATGCTCGTTTTTATTGTTCTGACTTGTGTGTTTTCTGTCTCTTTCTGTTTCGATTCTTCTTTGCGCCCAATTTTTGGCGCGTGGGTAGTGTTGCAAATTTAGCTATTTTATCGACTGATAAAATTCCTAAAACTTAACAGAGATTAATTTAAAATAGCTAAACAATGGCCGTGTTCAGCAGAACAACTTGCTCCCTGATCAAGTATAAATTTGCAATTATCTTAATACTGAACTCGAGAGATGCGGCATCATAATAGCCAATTTGAGGTATCATGATGCAGGAGCATGTATCAAAGAAATAGTACGCTACTTTAAAGTGATACTGCTCGCTCCAACAGCAGAAACTATTCGATACAACATTTTTTTCTGATACCTGCTCAGGGATCAATTATTCTGCTGAGCACGCCCAATGTCAAATAATTAGCTAGAATTGCAGGCTCTGGCAAAACTGAATAGATTCCGGCTTTCGAGCTTACAAAATAGCTATATCTGGTGGGGAAAAATAGCTAAATTGGCAACGTATGTATGTATCTGTATGTATGCTGACATGTTTCTGCAGCAGCATGCACCGAGTTGGTTAGATTGGCGCATATATATATGAATAAGATGAACAATAAAACGTTCAATACATTGTGCAGTGTACATAGGTGTTAACATTGAATTTGTAGTATATTACAAATTAATATCTCTGACTGGAAGTATTGTGGTCTATGTGTATGTAATATAAATTACGCATACGTATGAATGTATACATATGCACATAGGTAGGCAAAGAAGTACTACATACAATAGCGCGCTCTGATTCTTCACGTATTTAAATTGTTTTACATAGGTACTATGTACATTGTACATACATATATGTATGTAAGTCTGTTAATAACAATTGGGAGTGCGAAAAGGACAAAATAACAAATCGAAGACATTTATTTTTTGAACCGAACCAAAAGCTTGGGTTCGGAACAGTTCGGGTTCATATTTTCGTCCTCCTGGTTCGGTTCAGGGTTTGGTTCACAGTGAAAAATAAGCCGGAATTCCGGGATCGAACCGGTTCGGTTCAAAACCGGTTTGCAGCCCTGATTGAAAGCTATACCATCAGCATGTATCAAAAATAGTGGTCGGGAGTGGCGTGCCACTTGTATGTGTGGCTGCTGGTGCGGGAGGTTGTGTGGGTTCGATCCCGCCTCGGACCATCTAATAGAACAAGTTTTTTCTTTCTTTAGAAAAAAGCTTTTACACACCCGATCACCTTCACCAGCTACTGGCGCCAGCTGTGAAGTAACTAGCCATGAAAAAGCAAAAATTCTCTTACTTTTGCCGTTCGGATTCGGCGTTAAACTGTAGGTCCCTTTCTCTTGTGCGAAAAATCATAAGCACACACGCCAAGAGATTGAGAGAAGCTTGACCCTGGCCCTCCTGGAGGTGCTGTTTGAGAGCCAATTTTACTTTTTACTTATGTATCAAAAATCGATTTGAAATTTTGACTATATATCATAACTTTCTTAGTAGATCTCAAATTATTCAGACCTGTTTTCGTTTTCGAATTCAAGCAGTCGGATATTAAGACACGACTAAGACATGCGGTTAATACATTAACACACAAAAAAACGTCGCGAACCAGCTTCGATCTGACGAAATGTCTTCGGCCCCTGAGGGGTATCGGTGACCATCGCTGTGCTAGAGAGAGTGGTCGGAATACTTCACGCTCATAGAATGGCTTATTTTTGCTTTTTGTTCTCGCCAATCCCCTGTTGAAATTCAATTGATACGGATCGTGTTCCTTTTGCAGAAGCGAAGCTTGCATATTTTCTCGGTTTTTCATTAATATTCAAAGTTACTTCAATGTTTTCTAGAAGTGTAGTTTCAAGTAAAGGTAATTGCCTAGTATACCTAACTATGCTCAAAAGATTCCGGAAAAAATTTCCTCTACGGACCGTGAAGAGTATCAAGCAAAAAAATTCTCTGCGGTCATCCATGATATATGCAGTTTTTGTTACCAACAAAAATGGATATGCTTTTTCGTCAAATGTCAAATAAATAATAAAACACTTAGCAGTAGAATTTAACTGCATTAGCATTTTCAGGTTCATAAAGCGGACCAATAGCAACATACAAAGTAATCTACATGGTTGAAGTGATTTGGATAACGTTTTTAGTTTCAAAATTATGTCATAGTTGCATGAAGAATGAGTTTTAGACTGCCCTCACACTGTTCGACACATGAGACATGATAGTCTAGTAGTCTAGTCTAGAACTTCTTCTTTGCTTTCTCGTTTTGAGTTTCCATTTTTAAGTTTCTGGTAATTTTGAGCTTCTTTCTTTTTCGAAAAGATTCTTTTAAAATTTTGGATACTGTTTGCTATTGTTAGTTATTTCTGTATAGCCCCCACATAATAAAAACTTTCAACCACATATTTTCTGTTCAATTCCAAAACTCTCTAAATTGCTCTACAAATTTTGCATATTTCTGTAGCTTCCATAAACAAATATCCAGCGGCAATTGTTTATAAAATTTTTAAGTACAACCAGTGCATGTCAAACTTTAACACTTTGCACCATCACAAATAACATGCCAGGCTGTTCGAACCTTTAGCCGCGAGCAGTCAAACATAAAAAGCGCTGATAATAAGCAGTTTTTGGGTTTTTTGATTTTTGGTTTTTGTTGGTTGTGAACTGCCAAAAAAAAAACAGAAAAAAAAAACGGGACGAGGTGCATCCATAAATTGCCAGTAGCCTCAGTGTTGTTGGACGGTTTGGTCCGCTGCTGGTGTCGTAATTGGCAATGCGGGCCAAACAATTGCAAGCGCGTGACGTGGCCACTGACTGACGACGACTTGGACCGTTTCGTTGCAATGTTTGTGTCTTGGCCAGGGCAATATAAAAGCCAACAAACAAAAAAACAACAAAAATCTCAAAAGTGGCACATTCGGAACGAACGGTCCTGCGAGCGGGACATTTAACCATTTCTTTATTGCAGTGCATGCATATTTATGTGCGTTGTTGTTGTTGTTGTTTTTGTGGTTCCTGTTACTGGCTTCCCTGGGTACCATAATTCTCACGTTATTTATGCGCCAGAATTCTGAGCAGCTTTAAGGGCGCCAGCGCACAACAACAAAATGCGGAAGTTTTTCTTTCGATGCAGCCAGAAACTGTGCCAAACAAAGTGCAACATGAAATGCTCCGTCCCCACTGCCCCATACCCATTCCCATTCCCATTCTGCTGGCTGCATAAATCTTTTTTTTTTTTTTTTTTTTGGGCCAGATGCTAGCCTGAATGGCTTCATTGCTTTGTTTAGAAACGTTTAGGCTAAAATTAAATTTGAATTTTTAATTATTTTAAACGCCTGAACACCTGTGGCTTCGGACCAGTCTTGGGCAAAGAAGATCTCATGTTGCTGCTGCTGCAGCTCCTGCTCTTGCCTTACGTAAGCAACTGAAGTGCGTTGCATTTTTCTGACCTGCTCGTAAAATTATAAAAACATCAATCAAAATGTATGAAATTAAAATGCTGCCGGGCCAATTAATCAAAGTATAAAAAACTGTTAAATTTTACGAAAGTCGATCTCGCTCTCCATTTCTGTTCCACATAAATCTCCCCCCAAAACATGCAGAAGACGACACACGGGCCAAGATTTTGTCTGAACTTTGCTTTTGAGTTCGGTTTATTGATTTACAATTTATTTTCATTGGACTGTGCGCAGAAATTGATGAGCCACAGACTGCAGGCCAAAAGGTGACCCCGACGCGGGTGTGTGAGCTTAATGGACGGCGAGTCGGTCATCTGCGGGGGTTATAAATCGACTTTGCTCGCCTCATATGTATAAACAAAGTTGCCGTTGCCTGATCCCAATAAACTGAGAATCATTTTTTGATTTTACCCTGGAACTGAAGAGTATAAGTAGGGGTAAGCTAACTTTGGGTAGCGTAGGACTGCATGTAAGCGAGAGTTTTTAGAGTGAAGATCTTTTACGGACGTTCGACTGGGGGGTTAAAACTAGAAAAATTTTGTCTTTAAGACAGATTCTTTTGGGTACGCCTTGTCTTTGCATTTTATGCAACCGCTTTTACTATTTGCCGTAGCACTGCTACGGTAGCAGCAGGTGGTTTGTTTGTTTGTGGGTGTGTGGTTAACAGTGGGCTAACAGTGACTTAATAGTGACAACAGTTTAAAGCTGCCTTAACACTTGTCATATATCTTTAAATAGTCGGTTGTCAAACTTCTCTAAGGAGAATAGAACCTGTTCTATTTCATCAAAGAAGACTAAATTTTCAAAATATTTAGAAATATTTGATTTACTATTACACTATTGTCAGAGATTCTCTTTAGAGATGTACAGTGAATATAGCTTATATGCAAAAGCTATAATGCTGAAATATTTTTGCATACAAACGGTAATCGGTTACATGTAAGTCATTTGCATATAAGCGATCTATCGGTTGTAGGCAAAAATTTGCATATAAGCAATCTATCGGCTAAAAGCAAAAATTGCATATAAGCAACACAGAGAAAAAAAATATGCAAAAGCTACACGAAAATGTGGGATTTCTATACTTTTTGACCGGGATTTTCAACCCATAACGTTTGTGTAGCTTTTCTGCCCATCGCGTTTAGATATTGAAGTCCTACACGTTACGTGTAGGTTTTCTGCACGAAACGTGTAGCATTCTCATTTCAACACGTGGCGTGTAGCTTTTCTGCACGCTGCGATTAGCTTTCTTATTTCTAAACGCGGCGTGCAGAAAATCTTCACAAACGTTATGGGCTGAAAATCCCGGTCAAAACGTTTTTATTTATTTATTTTTGTTTATATACGCGCGCACGCTGCTGCTGCTGCTATCTTGAAAGCTCAATTATTTCGCTATGCGCATCATTTCAGGGCAGAAGTGGACCACCAACCCACACCCGCTTCGTGTAGATTTCCAACATGTAGCATTCAGCATTTGTAATTCTAAACGTTTGTGCAGAAAAAAGCTTCACGCCACGTGTTGTTGAAATGAGAAAGCTACACGTTTCGTGCAGAAAACCTACACGTCGCGTGTGGAGATCAGTTTTCTAAACGAAAAATGTAAGAATTCAGTACTAATTTAGAGCTACCTTTTTCCTTAAGAATTTACACACGCGCGTGTAGGATTTCAATATCCACACGCCGCGTGAAGAAAACCTACACGTTCGTGTGGTATTCAGATTGCTGCTTGAAAAATGTAGACGTTATTTGGAAATAAGCTGATTTTCTTATTTCGTGTAGATTTTGCATTTGCCCACGCAGCATTTAGCTTTTCTACACGAGGCGTTTAGATATTGAAATCCTACACGGTTACGTGTAGCTTTTCTGTACGTGGCGTGTAGCTTTCTGAATTCTACATTTTGAGTGTGAAATTTAGCAGGACGCAACACGTTTCGTTTAGCTTTGACTTTTATACTCGCGCCGTGCAGCCAATTTTGTTTTCTCTGTAAAGCAATTCAGTGAATTATGTTAATTTTATTTTAATGAAATTTTATTAGTTTAAATATTACATGAGGACAACTTTAAATCCCATTTCGTTTCAAATATCGCATATGCGTATTATCTACTAAATACTTAAGAAATCAATCATTCAGTTTTATATGAGATTATCTTACACAAATTTACTTAAATACAAAACAATATGCATGTTTGAATGTACCAGTTGCTTCTGGGTTTTAAATCCATTGGGATGCTCATGCTTGTCTTTGTAGCTTACGTTTGGCAGTGCCAATCTGGTATCATCATAAATTTTTTGATAAATTTGTTCAGAATATGCGGAAAATGATTTGAGATAAATGCGGCCACACTTGCTGTATTATTTTCACTGGCTTCTCCGTGAATCTTGGCGAAGTTAGCAGAATTTCGCTTGCATCAACGCTGAAGCCAGCTCCGATCTGGTGCATAGTCTTCATTTAGCTTTATGGCGAACTCCTGTGCCTTAGCGAGCAAGCCTGGTCCACTAACAGTTCCATTTTGAGAACAGATTTGGTTATACCAGGTCAACAATGCTGTCTCCAAGTGTACACGTAAGCTTTTTCTATCCCTTTTATTGTCAGGATTACTTACAGCTCGGACCTCATTTGCATTGTTATTAAAGGCCAAAATGGTGCTGACGCTTACTTAATACTTCGCAGCAAGCATCTTTTGTCAAGATAAGTTTAAGTCATTTAAAACTGGAATTTTTTGTTTAGCTTTTAAAATATGACGCGACGTTGTTGCACTTCTTATTGCAAACTCACTACTTCAGCTATCGATGAAAAGTTAATCGATAAATAACTTTATGGGAACAGTGTTGGGAAAGTTGCATACAATTGCAGCAATTTCAATTTTGGTGAAAAATGTTTGCATACAAGCGATATTTGCTTATAAGCGATTTGCATACAAGCAATTAAATTCTTATATAAAAATTACGAAATTTGATGCCTATAGCGATTACTTCAAGAATAATGTTAATTATAAGACCAATGAATCGCTGCGTCCGGGAAAACCAATTGATTTTGAGTCACTTTTTGGTATCGAAGGATCGTTTCGAAAACTTAATGTGGACTAGAAGAGAATTTGTTTTACTAGCGACTTACAAATAACTATATAATCTTAAACCGATTATAATCAAACTTATGCCAGAATATATGGAATTTTATACAATCTCCAAATGCTAATTTTCAACCTCATATTTATAATATTTTTCCTTTTTTTAGCCGATTCGAAACAACTCCACTTTTCAATGTTAACTAGCTTATAACCGCGGCCCAAATAAACTTAAACATCCAAGTTCCACCGAACATGAGCGAATAAAAAACCAAAAGAGTTTCATACAACAGTTTTCCGGCCATTTTCCGACTTTGGGGGTAGATTTTTCAAAATTAAAAATAGAGGAAAACTAACTTGGGTTCGACCGAAGTTTATATACCCCTGTTGCTTGTATAATTTATATAAATTAAGGTTTTAAATGATTTTCGTCGAACATTCTTAGCTGAGTTATTTCCCAAACTCAGCAATAGATGGCGCCACTACTTTGACCATTTGCTTGCCAGTTTGTTATATGGCAGCTATACGATATATTCTTCAGATTTTGACCAAACTTGCCAAAACTGTGTGGAAACCGATAATATTCATAGCTGGAAAGCTTAAAGACGCTACCACTGAAAACAAATAAGTTTTCCTCACTAGAACTTCTTTTTAAACTGATCGTTCCTATGGCAACTATATGCTATAGTCATCCGATTTGGATCAAACTTGGCAGAATTGTGCTGTAGCATATAATATTGATCAGTAACGAGTTTAGGAGTGATAGCATTGAAAACAGAAAAGTTTTTCCTACTAAGACTTTTTTCAAAACTATATTTTATATGGCAGCTTTACTATTTAGTTGACCGATTTTCATCAAACTTTGTGGAATTGTGTGAAAGCATAGAAAACTTATAAAAATGAGGTTGGGGCACGTTTACATTGAAGACAAAAAAGTTTTTCTAACTAAAACTACTTTCGATCGATAGTTCCTATGGCAGCTATATGATATAGTCATCCGATCCGGCCGGTTCCGACAAATGTGCAGTGTCTTTGTACCAAACGACTTCGTGCAAAGTTTGGTTAAGGTAGCTTTTAAACTGACGGAGGAGATAGCATAGAAACAGACGGAGAGGCGGACATGACTATATCAACTCAGCTCGTCATGCTGATCAAGAATATATATACTTTGTGTGGTCGGAGATGCTTCCTTCTATGCGTTACAAACATCTGGATAATTTTAATATACCCTCTACAAGGGTATAAAAAATCAAAATTTTCACATTGTAACTTTGAAACTATGAAATTGAGTGTGGAGCTAATCGATGGGAACTAAAGCCCATAAATCCTTGACCACGCATTTTCCACACAGGGGGGTGAATTTTCCGAAAGATTGGTACTCTCAGAGAAAAAATAGAGAACTTCATACTTTGAAAATGAGTTTGGAGCTTATCGCTGGAAACTAAACTTTCGCCCTTACAACCTTGATCATTTACATTCCACCCATAGGGGTAAATTTTCCGGAAGATAAGGACAAAAAATAGAGAATTTTATACTTGAATCAAGCAGAATGTTCGAAATCAGAATAATTTTGAGCATTATTCGTACTTGGATCAAGTATTGTAACTGTTGAATCAAGAAATTCGGAATCAAAAATTCATTCTTGGATCAAGAAATTCGCTCTAGGATCAGGAATGTTCATTCTTAGAGAGAAGAGTGGGTAAAGAGTGGGGTAACATTGAAAACCAATACTCAAATTTAAATTTTTACCCAAAGTAGGTAGAAATAAAATATTATCTTCCTACATTTGGTATAGATATTCAACCTAAATATGCATTTATCAATCTAACAGTCAGATGAAAGCTAGTGAAGTTATAAGCCAGCTAATACCGTACCAGACACACACACAAGCATACACATCAGTATAATGCGTGAGTGCGACAGAGCATGGTCACTATGTAGGATATCTACGAATCTCATATAAGTTCCATCGTACCAATATGAATGAATAAAAATGAAAGTGAAATCGCATAATTTTTATGGCGAATCTGCACAGTCGATAACAGTCAGAAAAGTTTGGACATTTGTTTTATTTTAATTATACCCATGCTCAGGGTATTATAAAATTGATCCGTTAGTGATAGTTGTAGTAGTAGTAAATAGGTTTATGTTGGCCTATTGTAGGCCCGGCAATATGCCGATCATTTGATAACACAATCAACCGTGCTCCCATTTTAAATGTCTCCTTCCATTATGTTAATTAAGAGAGCATTAACATTAATGTTAACATATTAACATTATGCTAGAAGACAGCGCATGCTCACCCCAAATATATGACCCAAGTTATGTTCCTTAACGAAAATTGCGCTATTTATTATACAATCTTTATATATTGCAAATATAAATGTAAGTTTTCAATTTGAGATCCATATCTTTGAAATTATTGTGGGACGGATGTGAGCGTGGCAACAATTTGACCATTCCATACACAATTCAAATTAAACAGATTATAGCTTGACTCAAAACCTTCATGCCTCTTAATTGAAAAATTATGAATCTTACCAAATATTTCACTTCAGAAATACAACTCTTAATAAATAAATTAGTTTTTTTTTTTGTTTCAATGTACCAAAGCACCCTTTATGCCATTGAACACATTCACAGATTTCACAAATTTATTAGTTTAATAACCCAAAATCCCTTTTACAAATGAACCCAGACAAATTATGCAAATTTATAGCTGCATTCAAGAATTAAACAAAAGAAAAATCTCTTATGATTTTTGTTACTTTTCGTTTGTATTCAAAACGATCGTCGACTTAAATCATTTTTACGAGCTAATTTCGGAAACTAGTCACTCGGGAATCATTTTCTCACAATCGTTGATTTGGAAACCAGTTTGCGTTGCAACGAAAATGCATTTAAAAAACAGTTAAATAAAAAAAATACAAAAAGAGCCACAAAAGTTGGCGACACTTAACAGCTAAAATATGCAAGCGGAAAAGTGCAAGCGCCCCATTTTATGGGTATCTTTCCTGCGTGTGTTTCGAGTGTGTGTGGGTATCGCATTTCGTATTTATAAAACATAAAAATATTGTTACCAGGGACATAAAATGGATTTTATGTGCGCGTTAAATGGGAGTGAAAACATTTGAACCTGGCCGAAGTCGAAGGCCTACCAGAGTTCAAGTGCTCTACCATGTAACTGTAATGGCCATTTGTGGTCGTCCAAAGAGAACTAAGGCAACTAATCTGATTTGTTACATGAAATTAGAATTTAAATTGGCCAGCCAGAAAATGCACAATTCCGGCTGTCTTCATGGTCTAGGTGCAGGCACTGGCCAGGCCAAGCGAATGCATCATTAGGCAACTGCATTTGCAAAACTGCACTCACTCCCACTACCCCGCAACACGACAACAACAGCAGCAACAGCAACAGCAACTGCAACAGCAAGAAGAACAACCACGACAACGACAACCAAAAGAAGAACAACGATGACGACGTCTTCGAGGAGGCGCATTTTTAGACATGCTTCCTGGTGCTGTGGCACAGCTGCCGCCTGCCTTTATTTGGCTTTTTACTTAACGTAAAATGCAACGCCCATGTGACCACAAAGACGCACTGCCTCAGCATTTCTAATAATATTTTAGCCCTATCCATAGCTGGCAAGTGCATCCACATTTGCAGCTTTCAGTTTCTTCAGAGAATTATTACTGCACTCAAACACGATGGGAACCAAATGGTGGTCGACTAGGCAACTACACAAATACCTCAACCAAATGCGACTCAAGACAAAGTATGGAAATAACAATTTTAAGAATGCTTCATCGGCATGGTACTATAGTAAAACATTCTTTGCAGATGGCGAGCATTATCCATCCGGCTAGGTCAAAAGCCCCTGCCCTGAATACATAGAGCAGTTTGAGCCGAGGAGCTTGAAAAGAAATTGCGAAATAGCTTCTGGAACCAATGCACTTTGACACTTCCGAAATTTGAAATCGAAAAACATAGAGTTTTCGATTCCCAAGCATTTGAAAATGTGGATTAAAAATCGAAATAGTTGTTGAAAACAGGACTGCAAACAGCTTGGCTGAAATTGGCTTCAATTAAGATTGTTTTCTTCTTGATTTTTTAAGACCAAAACTGCTCGAATTCGAAAAGACTATTAATCTCGACTTCGAACTTGTGGGCGAGGGAAGTGCGTTATTGACGAATAAATATTTTTTAGGATTTTATAAATGTTAAAAACACCTAAAATAACCAAAAAAATTAAATAAAACTGGATCCCAAGGACTTCGACGATTTCTAAGCGAATGTCTTGTCCACTCGACCACGGCCTTTGTTGCTCGCTGAGCGGCAAAGCGCCAACTGCTTTCATTCCTAAGAATGATTTTGATGTCAGGTCTTGCTTATGCCTTATAGTCGAGTAAGCTAAGGCTCCGTTGAAGAGTGGCGACCTTAGAACAAATGAGGTTGAAAAAACAAAAATGTCATATGCGCTTACGATATTTTGAATATACTCTTCTTTTTTTAGTTTTTAGTTTAGAAGATATAACCCTTCAAAGTTGACCGATTTTCAGTTTTAAAAAAAAAAAACACAGTTTTTAGGCAATTTGCTTCAGTTTAAGGTAGAATAAAAAAAAAATTGATAAAGAATCTTTATATTTTTGATTCTATTGATTTATGTGTATTTCACATATTTAAGAAGAAAAAAATTTACTGTTTGCTTTGAGATTCTTTAGGTAAATCGCTATTTACCAATTGTCTATTTTTTCACTATTTTTCAACTTGGATGGAAAATAAAAAAAATGTATATATGCCATATTTTACACATACGTTCTTTGATTATTCCTTTCCCTAATTTAACAAAGTTCAGCTGCTTTCAGCTGCTTTTTCGACTGCTGGAGGTAAAAAAATCATTGTTCCAAAAATCATAAATAGTTTACTTTTACTTACTGTTTTTTACTTACTTTACTGGGACTTGAACTCGGGACCTCGAAGACTGAACACACGGACGACGCACAGTAGCGCCATTTGGACTTTGGAACCAAGTGAAATAATGAAATAGTTTAAATGGCATATGCTAGATAATTGTCCATAATTGATAATTAATTGATAATTGTCCATAATTTGCTAGGTCTTCCAAATGCTTACTTATGGCAAAAATAGTTCAAAATTTTTTTTTTTAAATTTGCTTTTTTATGGTTAATAATATTAAAACATAAAAACATAAAAAAAAAACATAATAAAATATAAAAAAGGTAAAAAATTATGTTTTTTATTTAACATAAACAGGATTTGTTTATTCCGTTAACAAATTTCAACTTTGAAAACCCATGATACAATGAATACAAGGTAGTGCAAACACTTCGCATGTGAGTCTGCGACGACATTTGACAGATTAGTCTTAGGTTTTAACTTGATTTAGTTTAATTGTTGATATAATTTCAATTAATTTTCATTTCGGTCACCGAAGCACACATTTTAAAAATTGTTAACACAAAATTGTGAGTCTGTGAAGTCACATGTGATTTTTTTGTTCGACAAGCGACGCATTGCACTACCTTCCATTTCTTGTATCATGCCTAGAAGGCCTAACAAGGCCTTGTCGAAACACATATCACTTGGCATTTAAATTATTTAATTATCTCAATTGGTTCAAAAGTTATGATTTTCGCAACGAAAAAACTCAAATGGCGCTACTGTGCGTCGTCCGTGTGTTCAGTCTTCGAGGTCCCGAGTTCAAGTCCCAGTCAAGTAAGTGAAAAACAAGTAAGAAAGTCGGTCAAGCCCGACTATAAAATACTCTGATTCAGTTCAGGCCGCCGCTCGTATTTGCTCTCTCTCTCTTTAAGATTGTCTTTGTTGAATGGAATGCTGTGGTTGTGGGTGGGCTGGTGGGGGGTGTTAACTGGCCTTTTTTTTTGCTCATAACTTAAGCATCGTTTGTCCGATCTTTATAATTTCTTCAGCAAATCGTTAAATAATGCTAATTACTAACTATCTCTAAAAGTTACAAACCATCTTTCTTCCAAACTGTGGGTGATATAACGTTTTTTCCAAATTGGGGGTGCTGAAGGTGACGTGGCTAAAATTGAAAATAAATTTGATCTGCCTTCAAGTATAAGAAGTATATGACCCATTCATGTCACACCTCAATCTCTTACCACCTCAGAATATAAAGATTAGTTTCAGGCATAGCTCGCAAAAAACTGTTAACACTATCAGCGTGTCTGTGTAAAACTGTTCTGTTACAGACACAACGAAAAGAGGTTGCAAAAAGACACTTTTAATTCTGTTTTGCTCAATAGCTGTTTTCGCTCAACCAAAGATCGCTTTTTTCGTTTCTGTTTTGCTCATGTCTTTCACTGACCGTTTTGCCGAGAGCCGACTTCCAAAGTGTCTTCGAAGAATGTAAGCGAGTTTGTGACTGGGATGCCTGTGTGTGTGTGTTTGTCTCAGTCAACGATCTTTGTACATACATATGTGTAGTATAGAGAAATTTATTATTATTAACCTATCAAATGAAATGCAGAAAATATTAGTTTTTGGTAATTGCTTAACGCCTAAAAAACATATTTATTTAATTATGTACATTGTACATATAGTACATTAGCCCACCGCCTACCACACGAACAAAACAAATAACACTTTTTGCTGACACTTTTTGTGTTTTGCTCATTTGAAGACAGTTTTTGCATGAGCGCTCGCTCACAACTGTTTCTCTCAGTTGTTATTGACGGTCTGTCTCGTTCGTTTTGATCAACCGAAAATGCTCAACAGAAAACACATGAGGAGGGAAAAAAAGTGTTTTGTTCAGTGAGAGACCGAGTCGGCTTTGTTTTTTTCTGTTTTGTCAGTGGGCTGATCGCACTGAAAAAAGTGTTGAGGGTTATTTGCGAGCTCTGGTTTCAGGTGCTCACTTATTTATAAGGTTCGGTTCGTGGAATGATTTCAGAAAGCTTTACATTATGGTTTTTTATTCAAGGTTCATATTCCTACAAAAGTTTGGGCACATTCATTAGAGACACATGATCACTTATCATTAAAATAAAAGAATATTGATTACTTTGCATACTTTCAGTGGTACTTTAATTTATGTCAAAGCTAACGAAAAGTAGAAAAAGGGCATACAGTTTACACAATCAATAAAACTTGTCTGCTGAATGTAGCCATTTTCTACTGATATTAAATACCCACAAAATCGCAGTTGTACTTTACTGTGATTAATTGTATTGCTCTTTAAAGTGTGCATAGTTTAATAACCAAATAAAGTACCCACTTAACTTAAACAAGATTTACAAAATTCCTTGCCTCTACATGAAAATGAATATGCCCATCGATTGCACTAATAAAATTTATTGCAGAAAGAAAAAAAAAAAGAAGAAAAACTCGCCAGTCACGGTTAACCGCTGCCAGCCAGTTCTAATTTGCCTGTAAATTTGTCTTGCTCTTAGATGGATTATGCAATAAAATGCTGCACGAAAGAATCCCCAGCGATTCTTTGGCGAAAAGTGAAAAGAAAATTGCCGCCAAGTGTCAGACTGACAGAACCGACAAAGTTTTGGAGTGAAAGAGATTTGCGATCGTTAATGGCAATGTCGAGTGCCGTAAGCCGTAAGCTGCAGCGTAATGTGAGCTGATTATATCTTGGAGATGGAGTAAAAAGGGTTCAGTGGCCGAGGGCCACTCATGCATTTTCCATATACAACATAATCGGGGCGATAAGCGATCTCTGCCTCCCAGTGGCCTGTCAATGCGTTGCGCGCCCAGCAACGGGCTCGAGCGAGTGTAAATCATGATTAATGCCCCAAAACTTGTTTAAACAACAACCATATCGAGCCGTAACCGAAAATCCGATTAGTGGGCAACGTGAGCGCTTGCGCTTCTCTGCTTCAGAAGCGTTCGAGAAAGAAAAGAAATGTGCACGATTTCCATTTTTTCCAATGAACTGCTAACAAAAGCGCACACACACAAATTTTCATCAAATTAACATGCGAGTGTATTTTCGTATGGTCTTTTTTTTTTGTTAATGTTAATGCTGAGAGATCGAAATCAAGCGCGGTGACGAGTGAAAAGACGGTAACAATTTTGAAAGCGCTTCATTTGAAAAAGGTTTTAGGGAGCGAGAGAGAGAAGATGAAGCTATTGCTAGTATGACATGGAGCCCACGCCTTGGGGCAGTGCAAGTGCAACGCAAGCGCCGGCTGCTACGCTCCACAATCCCCATTACAAAGCCCAAGTTGTGTCTTGTTTCGGCGTCGTCATGGTATCCAATTGCAACATAATTAAGTAAGCCAAATGGCGTGTCTCGTTCTGTGCCTGCCTGCTTATCTGGGAATACTAACGAATACATGGAAAGAAATTTTAAGTATACAAAGTGGAAATGGAAAGTTGGAGAGAGGGAAGTTCTAAGTGATCAAGGGACTGGGTATCGCTTACAACTTGACTTTTCAGTAACCCAATAAAATGTTGGTTCAGTTTTCTTAAAATACTTTGATTTTTTTGGTTCTTAGCCGGGCTTAAAGTGACCATTAATAAGCCTATTTAAGACTATGGCCATTTCCTCCATAGTCACTTTAAGTACTAGGGAAGTAAACATTTCCCAGAATTCTCCAAATTAAGCTTTAGCTTAAAGCACTCACGAGACTTTGATGTTAAATTTGAGATCTTAATATCGAAATCACAAGCTCACTTAATGGTATCTAAATCAGCCATTGTAAACCACCGACTCTTCGGGGTTTTCCGGTCTTTATTTACACATCAATTACACAATTACTATTTACATTATCAATGTCAGCGTCCATCTCTTACTACTTCACAATTCACTAACGCCTCCTTCTATGCTCGCATCATCCATCCAGTGTGACCATCCTTTCAACCATTATCACTAGTTCGGTATTGTTGTTAGAGTGCTTCAGACTAGTTCATCCAGAGGCCCAAAGACAGTTCATTACATTAATATGATTACACAATGGCAATCTTTCAAAAGCAGAAAACTACGAGTTGATATTAAAACCCTTTCATCCCCCCCCCCCCCCCCCTCTTCTGACACTCTTCCCGCCTGTTCCCCCACTGTTAAGTCACTGTTTCGTCAGTCTTAAGTCACGAATAAGTCACTGTTAAGTCAATGTTAAGTCACTGTTAAGTCATAGTTAAGTCACTGTTTAGTCAATGTTAAGCCAGTGTTAAGTCACTGTTTTGTCACTGTTTAGTCAATGTTAAGTCACGGTTAAGTCACTGTTTAGTCACTGTTTAGTCACAGTTAAGTCACTGTGTGGGTGTGTGTGTAAATGCCGGGAAACTCCACCCCAGCAAGTCAAGATCGGATCGCTCCAAATTATGTGTCTGAAAAGAGCCGAGCTTAAGACCGCTTTGGAGTTAATACATACATTTTAAAGTTTTCAGAGCACATTCAGTGCTCTCTAAGCATGTGCTCATAAAAAGCACTTATGGGTCTGAAAAGAGCCTTTTGGGAGGCGATTCAATAGCCCTTCAAGTGCCTAAAAAAGTAACTTTTATATGTCATTTATGAGATTTTTCTATGCTTCATTGGGAGGGTAAAAGCACTTATATTTGTGGCAGAAAAGAGTAAGATTAGACTCAGAAAACTTGCACATTAAGTGCGATCGTTTTTATGCACATGTAGCTGTAGGGTCCTTTAAGTAGCCACAAATTCAACCTAGAAAATAACATTTGATATAAATGCTAATTGAATAACAAAAGATTCCCTCTCCTCGAATCGATTTCCCAAGAAGTAGTACCCCATTTTCGTTCAGTGTACTTACATATGATGGAATTTTGTGCGTCATGTTGTTGCTCGGCATTTGGGGTTCGTGTGTGGCGCACTGTTTTGTTGTGTCTTTTGTATGCCCGCAAGACAAAAGCCATGCAAAAGACAACTTCAGCACACACCCCCTATTCCTCCCTCCCCCTACTCACCCTGAACGGGTTTGCATGTAATCTGTCTGGCTGGACTGTCGTCCCCTTTCCCCCCACCCACCTTTTTTTGACCCGCCCAGCATTGCATTAACCCAATTTTCAACTTGAGATGCGAAGCTGAAGCTGCGTGATTTGCAAATTACTGTAAAGCTGCACCACTGCAGCGGCAGCAGCTCCATTGTCTGCCATGTCCATGTGTCCATGTTATGTTTATACTTGTAGTATGAAAACCACACTAATTGCATGGCCACCAATCACTTGCCCAGTTCGGTTGTCTACGCATAAGAAGTTGACAATCGGACAATAGGTGTAAATTTAGATCGTGTGATTTACATATTAATTTATAATACTGCTCTGATTTCATAGATAAACAAGTTGGGGTCAAATTATTGTGTTTGGTCATCTAGGTATAAATATCGACTTTCCATTTATTAAATGAAGGAAAAAGAAAATTAGACATTTTAGAAATGAGTTGACTAAAATTAACACGTTTTACTTTTAGTAAAGGTAAAAATATTTATTGTCACGCAACCTGATACGCTTTTCGGTCCGAGTTTCATTCAGATATTACAACAGCTACGGTTCAGGTTTAGCCAACAGTTTGATAGATAGAATCAAATTAAGGCCACAAAATCTTGATTCTATTTAATAAGTAGATTCGTTCTGTTTCACTTTTCCTCTTTTATTTATGAAATTTAATTTATAAAAATATGCTCTGATTCAGACCCTACATTATGAAAACAAGAAAGAAGGTCGGGGAAGACCGACTATAACATACTCTGTACCCCCCAAAGATTGTATATATATGATCATTTTAAGTTAGAAGCCACGCAAAGAAGCCATAAAGTGTGTGAAGTGCTGCCCAGCGGCGTTGCATCATAATTGTTTGTTTTCCTTATAACTATGTACTCTGTGTACCTTTGGTACAGAGTATAAAAATGAGAAGGCCCAGCTAACTTCGTCTGTGCCGAAGTTTTTTTATCCTTGCAAATGCTGTTTTTGAAATATCAGAGTTCAAGAACGCTAGCATTAAAATCCAACATTTTCTAACAGATAGTGACCTGATTTCGACCAAATTTCGCGAGTCTTTTTGAAAACCATTCAAATTAACTATTGCCGAGTTTAAGAACGATCAAATGGAAAACAAACAATTTTTATCACTACGACTCATTTTCCGACCGATCGGTCCTATGGCCACGGTTGCCACATTTGGTGTTTTCGCACCAAAAATGGTGTTTTGTTTTCCTGTTGGTGCACAGGCACTTTTTTATTGGAATTGGCTCTTTTTCATGGAGTCCGAAAAGGACGTAGAAATTAACAAAATTCCAAAACTACTGCATTGTAAAGCCAGTAAATGGTAAAGAAAATCCTAGATTTGTACCGTCCCATAATATTAGAATCAAAACAAAAGTAAGCTTCTACACAAAACGCCCCTAACTTTAATCCCAAAATACCAAAAATCTAGATGGGATGGACCATTTTCGAAAACAGATTCGTCTTCAACTCACGAAAATTATCTAGAATCACCACCAACCCTTCAATATACTGAAAATTGATGCATAGTGTAATCTCAACAACTTTGTTACACAATCTTATAGATATAATTTTGAACTTAGTCACAATATATGTATAGCAAGTGTATAGAGAAATCCACCATTTTATAAGTAAAGAACACGGTGCGTGAGTTTTACTTGAAGCTGGTTTGGCAAATTGTTGCAAACTTGAATTTGATTCGGTTTCAAATATAATGCTTTGCAAGGAGCTGAGTACGAGTACAGAGCCACATTACGAGTGGTCTGTAAAATACATAGAAATATAGACAATATATAATATATTATATATAGATAACAATAAAAACATTGACTGTTTAGTTTTTATAATGTAAAGAAATCAGTGGAATGAAAGCAGAAGTGTGTTTTCCGTATTTCAGGAAGCAATTATTACCTTTAAGGGCCGATTTCACATCTTTTACGAAGCACTAAGTGTCACATAAACTAACAAGTAACCGAGTATATTCTAAGTTTATCTGGCATATAGCAATTATATAGCAGATAAGAAATCGGCCCTTAACGAATATACACTTGGCCCTCGTTTAACACGGGGGTTACGTTCCTAGAAAACCTCGTGTTAAGCGAAATCGTGTTAAGCGAAACATGGATTTAGTACAAAATAAGGGGTTACGTTCCTGAAATTCAAAATTGGCACTACTATGTATATGCCTGAAATAAATGTATAACATTCGTCTTTTCAAAATTAAAAGTTGGTATTACATTCAAAAACTTACTTTATATAATTAACAGGTTAAATTTTTTAAAAACTCAAAAATATTAAAAAGTAAGAAGATCATATGATTCTATTTTGATCAAATTTTGCAAATCTGTTTGAAGGCATGTAATATTTATAGTGGCCGAGTTTTGGGACGCTAACATTGAAAACAAAAAGTTTTTCTAACTCAAACCCATTTTCCGACCGATAATTCCTATGGCAGCTATAAAATATAGTCATCCGAATTTCACCGAATTTTTTTAATCTGATTGAAGGCATGTAATATTAGTATTGGCCGAGTTCGGGGACGCTAACCTAAGAAACAAACAAAAATTTCTTACTAAGACTCATTTTCGACCGATGGTTCCTATGGCAGCTATAAGATATAGTCATCCGACTTTGATCAAATTTTGCAAATCTGTTTGAAGGCATGTAATATTTATAGTGGCCGAGTTTTGGGACGCTAACATTGAAAACAAAAAGTTTTTCTAACTCAAACCCATTTTCCGACCGATAATTCCTATGGCAGCTATAAAATATAGTCATCCGAATTTCACCGAATTTTTTTAATCTGATTGAAGGCATGTAATATTAGTATTGGCCGAGTTCGGGGACGCTAACATAAGAAACAAACAAAAATTTCTTACTAAGACTCATTTTCGACCGATGGTTCCTATGGCAGCTATAAGATATAGTCATCCGACTTTGATCAAATTTTGCAAATCTGTTTGAAGGCATGTAATATTTATAGTGGCCGAGTTTTGGGACGATAACATTGAAAACAAAAAAGTTTTTCTCACTAAGACCCATTTTCCGACCGATGGTTCCTATGGCAGCTATAAGATATAGTCATCCGATTTTGATGAAAATTTGCAAATCTGTGTGAAAGCATATAATATTGGTAATGGTAGAGTTGTGGGACGCTAACATTGAAAATAAAAATATTTTCTAACTAAAACCAATTTTCCGACCGATAATTCCTATGGCAGCTATAAGATATAGTCATTCGAATTTGACCAAATTTTTTTAATCTGATTGAAGGCATGTAATATTAGTATTGGCCGAGTTGGGGGACGCTAGCATTTAAAACAAAGAAGTTTTGTCTCACGTAAGACCCATATTTCCGACCGGCAATGGTTCCTATGGCAGCTATAAGATATAGTCATCCGACTATGATCAAATTTTGCAAATCTGTTTGAAGGCATGTAATATTTATAGTAGCCGAGTTTTGGGACGCTAACATTGAAAATATAGAAGTATTTTCTAACTAAAACCCATTTTCCGACCGATAATTCCTATGGCAGCTATAAGATATAGTCATCCTAATTTGACCAAATTTTTTAAATCTGATTGAAGGCATGTAATATTTAGTATTGGCCGAGTTTGGGGACGCTATTGACGCATTGAAAACAAAGAAGTTTTTCTCACTAAGACTCATTTTTCGACCGATGGTTCCTATAGCAACTATAAGATATAGTCATTCGATCCGGTCGGTTTCGAGCAACGTGCGTTAAGAAGAAGACTCTGTGCTAAGTTTCAGCTCGATAGCTTTAAAACTGAGAGACCTAAGTTTGCGTAGAAACAGACAGACAAAGCTCAATCGACTCTGTCTCTGTCATCTCTGAATTCTGTCAAAAGGATCATTATTTTTTAGCTTCTTAGCTAAAGATTGCTTTTCATCTTCATGAGTTCCTTTTGACGATTATAGCAATGCAGCAATATGTTTCTTTGCAAGCTTTTTCTATTCCAAGGTTTACGTGTATGGGGAAAATGGCAAACTTGATATTTTTCAGCTAGAAAATATGTATTTGAACCGAACCCTTTTCGACAGAAAACATTTTTTGGCTTAGGTTCAGATTTGGTTGGGATTTTTCAACAAATTAGGAGTCGCCGACTCCGGAGCAGTTTAATTATTTATTTATTTATTTAGAGTCGACAAACAAAGGCTGTCACCAAAAGTATAAATACGTTACAAAACGTAAGTTGCGCTGGCTCGCCGGCATTTCGACGTGTTACACAATAAGGGTGGATACCAGAAGAGACAAGCCTCAGATCTGATCAGAGAACCCTTAGAAATTGCTAGTAGCTTGGTTCCTACAATCCAACTGTACCAGGTGGGTCAAATTAGGGTCGCCCGAGGTGTGGTGATTTGACCGACTTGGATCGGTACACGTGGGCAAGGCATCATTTTGCGTTGAGCTGCCGGCAAAGTGACGTGTTGTGCATCAGTGTCGTAGGTGCAGTGTGTTTGTCTCAAGCGGGTGTGGGGTAAAGTTTGGCCTACCTGTGCTGGATCGCCGGCAGGTGGCTAGGGTTGACCTCTCAACTGCTAAGGGATCCTCTACACTGAGCTGGGTCGCCGTCAGCGTGGTGGGTACCAAAAGAAGCCCCAAATATACAAATTTTTGTCAAAATTATAAGAGTTTTTTCCCTTCCCAAGTTCCGGCACTTCTATAAATTGTCTTGTAAGTGATCTTGGACAGGACTGAGTCCTACCTCAGCTGAAAAACTTCCTTACGTGGCTCCGCGCCCAGGTTAAAAATACCCCAAAGTAATCTATGCTAGCTAGGAGCCTCGCCGTTCTAAGGCATCGTTCTTACAATCTGCACCACCTGGCTTTTTGCATGCTGAGAGCTTAACATTTGTCTGCATTCTTTACTGTGATTTGAAGCACCGTCAGGTGTAAGGTTCAAAGTCCTGAGTTCAGACGAGGTAAACATAAAATAATAATTTCTTAGGAAAAAGATTTAAGTGAATCCAACACCAACACCCCACATCTCCACCCCCTGCCGTTCCACCCTTAGTTAAAATATTCCTTATATAATTCAAATTTGTCTTTAATTTTTCATTTTAAAAAGACATTGTCTTATTTTATACCCGAGTATAAACCATCTTTCTTTTCTTTCTTAAATCGTTGAATTTCGATTTTAATTAAGAATTTAAACTAGGGTAGATGTTTTCTCGTCTTTGTTGACTTCTGACACCGTTTCGTGTCGAGCCATGTTCCCATTTCCACTTTCGCAAAAGCTTGGCGATTTTAAATCGTTTTTTCGAACAGATTTGGTCTGCAAATCGTCAAACTTTTGAGAAAGTGAAAATGGGATCATGGCTCTATAAATTTGATTTCCGATTAATTTTTTTCTCAGTTTAATAATTTTTTTCCGTTTTAATGATTCGTCAGATACAGTAAAGTGGCTTGAAACATTCTATTACTCTTGCCTATTTTCCATAATTTTCGGTTAAAAAAAACATTCACAAGTGTCAATCTGATTTGACAAATTTCAGGAACTCGTTAGAACTCTTGTAAACTTTGAGTATTCTGGTTTCAAACCTCATATCAAACCGCACATTTTGCTAAAAGAGTTTGGCCTAGAACTTTGCATAATGATTTAAGTACTATCATTTACCCTTCAGATAAGCTTTTCTAGAAATACAACCTAATAAATTTAGCATTGAAATCGACCTCAGCGAAAATTTTCTCCATTTACAATGACAAAGACCAAGGGCTTGTGACTCACGAAATTGGGTCAACACATATTCAGTTTCCTTGTTGCAACTTCTGCCAATTAGCAGAAGCAAACTCGATTTGGATGGATTTGTCATACCTCCAATTTGCACAATTGATGTCAAACCTCGAGTCGTGTTTGATGATTTTCCTGTCAAATGTTGTTAAACACCCACGTAGGGAGATTTTCCCAGTGTCTGCTTAAGAAAAACTCATTAAACTGTTTCTGCCTGGGCCAAGGTTTACCCTTGCCGGATGATGATGATGATGATGGCATGACTTGGACTGGAGATAAGACCGGGCCAGAGTCAGTCAGTGAGGCGTTGCTTAGGCACGCGTGGGCGTACCCATTGAGCACAATACTTCACGGTGCAAAATGTTAACGAATTTTCACAAACCTCAGCCGCATTCTAAGTAGAGTTTTTCCAAGCGCAGCATATCAAATCATTCGTCACTCCATGGGCCTGCGCCTGCCCCCTGTCCATAATTATCGCACAGTCAGCCAGCCAGCCAGCCGGAGTTGGAGTCGGAGTTGACAAGCAATTTGCAGGCGGCTCCAGCTTGGAGTCGGGCTCAGCTGTGGCACTCTTGGCCTGGTTGGTGTTGTGTAGGGTCACAAAGTTTCTTAAAGTGCACATAACTCTTTTTGGTTGCCGGGTGTCTCATTTGATTGTGCATTTGCCAATTGTTGTTGCTTTTATGCGATTATGTTGTGTATTTGCCTGTAAGCTGATTGAAGTCAAGGCCCTGCTTTGTTTTCAATTTTCAGTTTTATTTTCTGTGTGTGTGTGTGTGTATGTGCTTGCAGATGGAGATGCAAGATTGTGTGACTAGGTACAAGTGGCCTTTCAATTTATTGAACTTTGCTTTGCTTTGGTTACATTTACACATTTATCAAAGAGCCAAAGGCGCCGCCCACCCAGCATCTTTAATCAAACACCTCAACTGGACAACCAACGCAGAATGCTTAATTAATTCATTAGCTCAGGTTTTAGATCTGTGACGCAACCAATTGCAACGATGGAGGCAAATCAAAAGCCAATCAAAGCCAGCTCCAAAAACAGACATCAATCAATTGTCAACCCCCAGCAACAAACACCAACTAATTCATCCGCCACATGGTTGGGACAGGACAGACATAAATTGAAATCATCTACAGAAGCTCAATGCAGGCGTTATGGGCACAGTGGGAGGGAATGATTTAAAATGAAATATAAAATAGCTCTGTCTTAGCTAGCGAAGTGAGTGAAAAATCAGAATATTTAAAAAGAGAATTTTTTATTTAAAATGGCAAATAAAGGGAATTTTGGGTTTTCACTGTAATTTTTTTGACACCTCAGCTATGTGGCAACTCCACAAATGTCTGTCTGTCTGTTTCTACGCAAACTAGTCTCTGAGTTTTAAAGCTATAGAGCTGAAATTTTGCACAGAGTCTTCTTTTAAATGCACCCTGCTAATAAGTCGGAACCGACCGGATCGGATGACTACATCTTATAGCTGCCATAGGAACCATCGGTCAAAAAACGGGTCTTAGTGAGAAAAACTTTTTTGCTTTCAATGTTATCGTCCTTAAATTCCACCATTATTAATATTATATGCTTTCAAACATATTTCCAATCGGATGACTATATCTTATAGCTGCCATAGGACCGATAGGTCAAAAATGAGTCTAAGTAAGAATTTTTTTTGCTTTTATATACAGCGTATAAAGGTACACAGAGTATATTAAGTTTGTGCAAAAGTATGTAACAGGAAGAAGGAATCATTTCCGACCCTATAAAGTATATATATTCTTGATCAGCATCAGCAGCCGAGTCGATATAGCCATGGCCGTCTGTCTGTCTGTCCGTCTATCCGTCCGTCTGTATGAACGCACAGATCTCAGAGATGGTAATAGACAGAGATTTGACATGTATGAGACATATGCTTCTTATAGCTGCAGGCAGATCAAGTTTATTTTTAATTTTTGCGAGCTGCGACATTAAGGGTACAGAGTATGTTATAGTCGGGCTTAACCGACTTTCTTTCTTGTTTATGTTAGCGTCCTTATACTTGCTGATGACTAATTTTATATGCTTTCAAATAGATTCGCAAAATTAGGTCAAAATCGGATGACTATATCTTAAGTCTGCCATAGGGCCGATCCACAGTGGTTGCATTTATATGGAGAGAGCGGCCATAAATACTTCTTGAAGAAATATCGGGCTTAAATTTATTCTATGAGGTCTATGATGAGTAAAAACTGTAATAAGCAAAAATGGGCGTGGTTGGACATGTCCACGCCCTCTTTGCTGCGACAGCGCTGCAGCAGCGAACATTCTTTTGCTCATAACTTGATTATCGTTCATCCGATCTTTACTATTTCTTCTGCAAATCGATAAAAAATCTTGATTACTAAATATCTCTAAAAGGTACGAAACCATCTATCTACTAAACTGAGGGAGATATGACGTTTTTTAAAAATTGCGGGGGCGGGATTGGGTGTGGCGAAAATTTAAAATGAACTTTATCTGCCTGCAAGTATAAGAAATTTATGTCCCATACATGTCGAATCTCCATCTCTTTCCATCTCTGAGATCTTACGTTTATACAGACTGACAAATAAAAAAACGTGCATTTCTTTATGGAATACGACAATACCAGCTGCAGGTGGTTGCAGCTAAATTGAAAATTTGTTTAATCTTAACGTATTAAGAAACAAGATGTTATAAAGAATAGTGAGGGCAGAGGAGGGCAAAATACTTAAAACTTTATCAAAACATTGGACACTCGAACCAAAAAAAAAACACAAAAATATTCTTCTCTAAAACAACGATTTACACAAAATTCTATACGAATTATCTTTAAGTTTAATTGTAGAAGTTAAATCAATTCCTTTATGTACAATTTTCATTTTACACAACTTAATTAATATTGTTTTTATATAAAAATTGAATAAAATAAAATTTGCATGTTGCAGTGAGCTGCGTGCGCTTGTACAAGGCAAATGGACAAATGGTCACACTTTCGATGGTATTTTTAGAAAGCACCGTTAGAGTCAGAGCTAAACAAGTATGGCCTTGTGAAGTTTGCTCAATTAGCTGTTAATTAAAGCAGTTATGGTTTGAAAATGATAACATTAATTTTTTGATTTTTGGCCTATGGCAGCAACCACTGTGCGATCGGTCGGAAATTGAGTGTTAGTGAGAAAAACTTTTTAACTTTTTTTTTTTTTTAGTTAGAAAATTTTTTTAATTTTTATATAATCGTTCTTAAAATGAGACATTTCAAAAACGGCATTTGCAAGGGTATAAAAACTTCGGCACAGACGAAGTTAGCTTGGCCTTCTCGTTTTATGGTGTTTTGGAGCTCCGATCTCTACATTTTGAACGCAGGCAGAAAGTACTTTTTTAAAATCGTTAAATGACAATTTAACAATTTACAACAAAATATCAATATCGAAATGATCCTTTTTCAATATCGAAAAATATCGATATATAAATTTCCGTGTGATTTCACTTTAAGAAAGTACCGAGTACTGCAAATCGAAATATCGATATTTTAGCCCGTCTCTTGAAAAACGATTTTTGAATTATATTTTTGGGCGATATTTTTACTTAAACTTCTCGAATGCTTTATATTTTTCTTTTTATGTACAAAAGTTGAGCTTCAAATTATATTATGATGATTCTGTGAGCTACACCTAAATAATTCTGTTACACTGCTCGCCACTTGAATAGGACACCTCTAAAGTCGATTTTCTATAGTTAAATGCTGCTAAACCAAGCCATCTAGGAAAATAATTTTTGTTTTCTTATAAAGTTTATTTAAATGTAGTAATTAGACGAAAATTACAAAATTATTCAAAAGTTGTAAGTATACAAAAAACATTGTTAACCAATAAGTAACAAATTTTGGAGTCTTCATTTTGCACCACTTGAACACTTTATCTAAAAACCATTTAAGAATATTTCAATCCTTTTCAAATAACAATATTACTTAAATAAGAAATTACTAACATGTTTTTAAACCAAAAAAAGTTTTTAATAGTGTGTTGAGCCTCCTTTTTTCTCCAAAACCTCACACATTCGGTCTGGAAGGGATGCATACAATTTTCCCAAATAATTCAACGATATCGAGCCCCATGCTAATTTGAAAGCTGCAATTAGTTTGGGAACGCTCGAATATTGCTGACCTGATCCATATACTGCACGTGTTAGCCATCCCCACACATTCTCAATGAAGTCCGGTGAATAAGGTGGCCAGTTTAATAACTCCACGTTTTGGCTCGCTATATACGATTTAACAATCTGGGCCGTATGTATAGGAGCATTATCATGTTGATAAATCCATTTTAGATTTGAAAAAAGAGTTTGGAAGTGTGGAAAGGCCTCTTTCAATATACCATTATAACACAACGCATTTATGGTGGTTGGAATAAATTTAAGCTCACAGGTGCCATAATAGGAAATGGCCCCCCATACCATAATACCTCCAGCACTGCTGTGCAACTTATCAAGATGGTGTGGTTCTTTTCGAAGATCATGAAAATAGAAGCTGTAGCCATCGGGGCCCTCCAAATTAAACTTTTTTCCGTCCGAAAAGACAACACGTTGCCACTCCGAAGTCCAGGTGACATGTGCGCGCGCGAAATCAAGGCGTTGTAACTTCCGAGCCGGATTAAGAGGTGGCTTCTAATTGATTTTTAGTCTCTTCAGGTGTGTAGCATTATTAATAACACGACGCATGGTTGTCAAACTTGCTTTAACGTTGCATTTTCCCCTTATCTTGGCCAAAGAGTCGTGCGAATTGGAAGCTTCTCTTAATATAAGTCGCTAATCCGCGATGGTAAGCACACTGTGGGTGCGGCCCTTCATGTTTTTACCATAATTAGCCTCATTATTTAAAAAATTTGTTATAGCGTGACGGCTCCTGTCGACTTTGTTTTTTGCTATTTTGGCAATAGAAAGGCCAGAATCCTTGTAAGCTTGGATTTTTCCATTCTCCGACTCAGATAATGAAGTGCCACGCTCCATTTTAATTTTTTTCAATTTTATATACACTTCAATTAAAGCAAAAAGTTTAAGTAAACCAAAATTTGTGTGCACGTGTCAACGATACCGACCAAATAAAATGCATGTTCTATTCAAGTGGCGCAAAAATTCCATTGCGAATTTTTGCGAATGCTCACATAAAGTGCAAACAACTTTATAACGCTTCTATTCCAAAACTTGGAATATACCAGAAAGAGCGAGAATGCTTGCACAAAGATAATATGCAAAAAATACCGTTATTCTACCATTTCGTTTTCGAGTTACGAGCAGTTTTAAAGAGAGCATACAGGGTGTCCTATTCAAGTGGCGAGCAGTGTATATTTGAGTGGTTTGGAGTTCTGAACTCTAGATTTTGAACGCAGGCAGAGCAGAAATTTTTGATACCCGTGAAATAACCACTTTATTAACTCAATAGTCCAGATTATTCTTAAGATATGGCTATTTATGGAAAATATCGATATAACCGACTTTTTTCAAGAAAAAATCGAAATATGTTTAAAATATCCGGCTACCCTACGTGGGACTCATCTCTCTCATGAACCTTTTGACCCTTTTAGAGACGAAATTTAAAATTCAGAAATCCAAAATTTTAAAGTCTTTTGTAAGTTCATTCCAACCACGACCAATGTAACTTTCCCGCCTGAAATTGTCCAAAATTTTTGTCTCTCTTAAAGTTGGAGAAATTTGTTTATATATATTTCAAATTGATCCACTGTGCCAAGGCAACGTTTTGGCCACAGCAAAGACGGGAAATTGTACAAACTTCACTCTTATCTGTAAAAATCGCCGCCTATGACGATGATTAACACCGAGCTCGAGTTGCAGATCTTGGCTGCCTGGCAACTGGCAATTGAAATGTTGCACAGGCCCGGGATAGACGGCAGCGTGTGAATATCTATAGAGACGGGCAAAAATTTCCATATGCACTGTTGCAACCGCTGGAGTTGCACGTGCAACGTTTAAATAAATAAAAATAGAGAGCAAAGTCGAGTCAGCCGACACACACACATACACAGTGGGTGAAATATGAAACAGTAAAAATTCTACATCTCTGTATGCCAGGCATGGCCTGCTGAAATAATCCTCCTGAACCACTGTTTCGCTGCAGTCAAACTGAAATGACTGATGATGCTAACGCTGCTGCAATTGCCTTGTGGCATTTTTTTGGCACTTGGAGCATAAATCAAAATGTGTCATAATTTGCAATAACAGCAGCAACTGGTGGAGTCTCAGATTGCGTATACGTAGCCGCCTCCTGATGGGGATGGTTGACTGTGGCCGGCATGCCTTTGCCCTTAAGTAGACGCAGACATTAATTCCAATTAGAAAACTTCAACACTGGCAATTGAAAACTCGTTAAATTTTATTACCTTAAAGCGTCGACAACACTTCAACTGTTCAAGTGCTGGGCCAGTCAATGCCATCGCAAAATAATCTCAGCTAGATCGAAGACACGACAACATCCACTGTTCGATATCAACTTGGACATCAAAGCGTGGTTGTTATTACACTGAGAAAAGAAAAATGACAAAATTTTCTCACTGAGTCCAATTTTTGGGATGATTGTTCGAAGTGTCATTCAGAAGCTTCCTAAACCAACACGTCCAAATGATAAAATTTTGAGAATTTCGAATGTAGACCCAAAAATCTTCTTCAGTTGGTAAAGAATCATAAATTACCGTAAGTGAAATGATGTCAACCCTCGATTGTTCGATAGTTGTCGGGACGATTGTTCGAAGTGCCTTTCAGAAGCTTATTAAACCAACACGTCCAAGTGATAAAATTTTGAGAATTTTGAATGTAGGCCCAAAAATCTTCTTTATTTGATAAAGAATCATAAATTACCGTATGTTAAATGATGACAACCCTCAAGACGTCGAACAGTAACCAATGCACCAAAAAAAGTTACTTTTCAGTGCGGATTTTGAAACGGCGAAGTCGACGAGATTCTTTTGACCCAAATCAGTTATAAGTTTAAAAAACATTTCGATGTTAGTCAATGTTACAACTGGCTAGCTCAAGGTCTTTTTGGTTGATTATAAGCCTTTTTATAACCAACACAAACCAACAGATATTAATTAACAACATTTTGGAATAGCAATTGGGTATGTCCGTACAACGATCGCTGTTTCGAGAATTATCGAGATGTTAGCTAAAACATTTCTTCACCAATTTCTCTCAGTGCATCTTATTGTTACATTTAAGGAGCTGTAGCTGAGCTGCAATTGTTACAAGTGCGCGCATTGATTTGTTGCAATTGACACAACGACAATTGAAATGCAAGACTTCGTGGAAGTTGACGCCGCTGCACTTAGCCTTGGGGCTAATTTCCAGCTGGCTGGTATGAGTATGAGTATTCAAGTCGGACCACGGACCAACGGTGACGGGTGAGGTGGGTTGGGGTGGGGGGGCTTGGGTCAAATTAGCAGCACCGCAGCTGGCTGAAAACTGATGCTGGGCATTTTGCAATGACATTGAATGCGCGCGGCATGTCATAATATTTAAATAATTTATGAACGATAAGATAAGCCACGGATGCGGCGACCATAGGTAAACTAGCAGCGACGGCTTTTAAGTAAATTTATGATTGCAACAACCTTGAACCGCAACTCGCACAGTCTGATAAATGCAATCGGACACACCCCGTAAACCGCTGAAAGATCACAATTACGCCCCAAAAAAAAAACTCCAATATCGAATAGTGGAAAGGTGTGACCAAAATGCATTACTCTTATGTCTGGATGTAGCAAATGAAGGGCAAAGTTTATATGTTGGTTTAAGGAAGGACGGAAGTCTTTAGTGATTTGGATATGGGTACGTAATTTAAGTGAAAAAAATGACAACTTTTCGATACCAAATGAACTATGCTTAAAGGAAATCAATTTTTAAAATTCTGAAAAGTTCACATTTTGTTACTCATTCAGTTTAAAGACCAAGGTTTGGTTTTGACCAAGCAATCATCGCTTTTGCTAAGATTTGAATTTCTTTATTATATATGGGCCAGGGGTTCCCAAGCCCATTGCGCACCCCGCGCATTCGTTGTTGTTTCCCGCATAGCAATACCCGCGCGTATTGCCTTCACGCTTAGCTTATGGCTATACGTAGTGCACCAACAAGTGCATACCTATATATGTTCTCTCTACTCTTTCTCTTCGGTCGAAGGTTTTGTTGTTGGCTGCGAATGATTTCGGTATTGTTCTCCGCGCATCTAGCCGTCATGGCGTCAACTTAATTATGTTCTCTCTACTCTTATTCTCCGAGCAAAGATTTTGTTGTTGGTTGCGATTGATTTCGTGTACATCAGACAGCCACGAGCACACACACATAAACAAAAATCGTTTTTCTTTTTCATTTGTATTGGTGTCCACGCGGCTCTAATCTCATTCAGGACATCTCTGATATAGAGATTGCAATTTCTTGGTTAGAGGTAGAATCTAAGTTTAGAATTTAAGTTTATAGCTTGGGCCCAACTTGCTTTTCATGCGTGTAATCCAGCACGAAACACGAACGAAAATTGGGAAAATCGCGACACGTCTTGGATATATTCATATTTGTATGGACTTAACCATGGCTTTATGGCATCGCAATGGGCCCAAAGTGGCCTAAGTGAGAGAACGACTTGTCGTTCTCAGCCATCGCAACCTAACCTAACCTAACCATGGCTTTTACCATCCGTCCACTAGGAACTAGTGATTTTTCTAAGCACCGGTGGTAAGCACTTTCGCCAGTAATGCCACTTCATTAGGGAAAAGTGACTTATGACTCTATCGATAAAAGTTAATATTCTTTTATTATTTGAATTAAAAACTCATTGAAAAGTAGTAATTGAACACATATTTTGATTCTTAACCGAAATACTAAAGAAATCCTGGACTTTCTTCCCTCGAAATGCGCTTCATCATTGAACATATTATTGTGGGTTGACTATCAGTAAATTTTAGGAAAATATCATAGGACTTCTCCTGATATGTGATTGTCCGTTGCAGGTTCAAGTGCTTAAAACATAATCTTTGCCATTGCAAGCATCCTTATATGTTAATTTCACTGAGCACATCTAACATCCCACATCATGAGTCATAAACATTTGCTGTGGCAAAATTTGTCACCTTTATTGGGTGGTCCTTTTAGACTTCAACCTACTTATGATTTTGGCAAAACAAAAATTTACAAATGTTGGCATAGCAAATAGTTATTAAGCATTTTAACTCATTATGTGGGATGTTAGATGTGCTCAGTGTAAAAAGCTTATTATAGGCGAAACCGAAAACGACTTTAATTTAGATTTATTTTGTTCTTCATTTTTTTTTACACGAAAAGTGCTTGAAGACGGGAAGACAATTGATCTTAATTTCGAATTTTTAGGTAAGGGAAGTAAGTGAGAGCGCGAGCAAAAAATGAGAATATAAGAGTATATGTCTTGAGACGCCCGGCACGAGCGAAGCTCTTTATGAAGAGAAATCTGATTTACAAAAAGGTGTGAGTGTGGGTAACACTCAAGTTCTATCTACAAGGTCTGCTCTGCTCCGGCACCGATACTGGAAACTCAATACTCAGTACTTGATGGTTAATACGCGTTACTAAGTACTCTATACTCAGTACTTGGTATTCAGTACTTGGTACTCAACACTTGGTACTCAGTATCCGATACTCACTTTTTTATAATCAGTACTTAGTGCTCTATACTCAGTACTCCATACTAAATACTCCATACTCAGTACTCGGTATTCGATACTGAGTAAATGATTCTCAATACTCGATGCTCAGTATTCGATACACTCACTAATCAGTATTTTATACTCAGTACTCGATATTCAGTACTCCATACTCAGTACTCAATACTCAGTCCACTATACTCAGTACCCAATACTCAGTACCTTATACTCTGTACTTCACACTAGGTACTTGGTACTCGATACTGAATAATTGATTACCAATACTCGATGCTCAGTACTGGATTCTCAGTACTCGATACTCAGTACTTGGTACTCAGTACTTGGTACTCAGTACTTGGTACTCAGTACTTGGTACTCAGTACTTGGTACTCAGTACTTGGTACTCAATAATCGATACTCAGTACCCGATACTCACTATTTTATAGTCAGAACTCAGGCTCTATCCTCAGTATTCCATACCAAGTACTCCATACTCAGTACTAAGTACTCGATACGAAGTAAATGATTCTCAATACTCGATGCTCAGTATTCGATACTCAATACTTGATACTCAGTACACAATAATCAGTACTTCATACTCAGTACTCGATAGTCAGTACCTGATACTCAGTAATCAGTTTTTTATACTCAGTACTCGATACTCAGTGCCACATTCAGTACATTCAGTACTCGGTAAACCAGGTTGATACTCGATACTTAGGACTCGATACTCAGTACCATAGCTCGTAAATAACTCTCAACCCTTTTTTCAGTTCGCTCTGCTCACGTCACTGACCGAAAAACCAAATATAAAAGGGGCTCGGGCTTTCAAATCGTTAGCCGAGCCTTACACACCGATGCATACATACGAAGAAGACCTTTTGAAAAAAGGTCTAAGAAAGGTCTTGAAAAAGACCTAAGAGGAAAAAAAAATCAAAAAAATGATTTTCTCTCCTCTCACAACCAAATAGAAGCAGAGAGCGTAGTTAAAGGTTGTTTCGGTACCTCTTTTCAATGTGGTCGCACGAAAGCTGTCGTTTTCTGACAAAGGCAAACGGGGGACCGATTTTTGCGACCTCTGCTCAGTACACGATACTCAGTACTGTATAAATATGTGTGTTTGCCGGGATACTTGACCACCACTGGGTAAATTTGTTTAAATGTGGCCCCTGTGGGTCCTATTTTTCCCCTTTCTCACCTTTTTACACTTCCCCTTCACTCACTTACGCACTTTCAAGAAGATCTGTTCTTAATTCTAAAAAAAGGTATTCTTAAATGGATAATGTATGGAGAATGGGTCATGATTGATGTGAAGCCAACCTCATTTAAAACCAATAATTACGATCTATGAAATTTC
The DNA here is from genome assembly GCA_037044535.1 of Lordiphosa magnipectinata. Taxonomy (NCBI): domain Eukaryota; kingdom Metazoa; phylum Arthropoda; class Insecta; order Diptera; family Drosophilidae; genus Lordiphosa; species Lordiphosa magnipectinata. The sequence goes on from JBAMBO010001377.1 coordinate 281,946, forward strand.
AGAATTTGATTTCAGTATTTTCATCTTCGAACCAAGATAATTACATCTGGGTCAAAAATTCTTAATATCAAATACGATCGTCTCTATTTCAATTTCCCCTTTTCTGTGCTTTCTATGTTATGGAAGGAATCTTTAATCATTCCTTTCCATAAAGAAGTCTCATGTCCGATGTTGACAAGGCTAAGATCCTGATGCAAAAATTGAGCACAAATTGCAATCTGATCAAATGAAGACAGGTTTATATTCCTTCCGTTAAATGGAACCTCAAAGCAACACTCTATACAAACAGATCAAAAAAGCAAAAAACAATTTTCTAAAATTCTCAAAAATCTTAAAGAAAACCTGAATAATAATTTTATAACTCACCGTTCCATTTCCTTGGGATCTGTGGGATAATTACGTCCTATTGTATTCGTTTCATAGGGATCCTCTGTGGTAAAACTGGGCAAAACTGGACTGGGTGCTGAAGTGGTGTAACTGTAGCCACGTCTAGCTGGGACCAAGGGTGGTATAGTTCCCATGCTGCTGATAGCACGACGATTAAGATTTGGTGGTGGTGGAGGAGCTGTGGTAGTGGCAGCTGGTACATACTCATAGCCGCGTCCTCTGCCAGTGACGGACGGAATGAATTCTACATCATGAGTATTATCATCGCCCTTGCCCGCGTGCGGTGACATTGGCATTGGCGGTGGTGGTGGTCCAAATGTGTTCGTATAAATGTTGTAAGTGTAGTCCCATCCGGTGGGTCGGCTACCCGTCTGTTGACGACGGACTTTGTTGTAAGGATTGTGGGGATGCAGACGATGCAAGCGTGTGATCTCCATGCCACCTCTTGGTGGTGCTAGTGTCACTCCAGGCAACATTTCCGCATCAGCCTTGACACTATGCAGCAGCTTACGCGTTTGCCGCGTATGCGAGAAGACGTTAGCATGATGACGCTGCCTATGTCCATGTGTTCGATGACGGGTACTATTGTTGGTATTATTCTGGACACCTGATGCTGCCGTGGCCAGCAGCAATACTGTGCAACAGACCAACAATGCTGAGCTCAGCGTTGGACTGGTGTGAGTCATCATCCTACAAGGAGTCTACTGCAACTACTGTAAAAAGGAAGGAAAAAGGAATGTCTTTATTAAGCACCAAATCAAGTTGTCGTCGCCATTCACTTTCATTCGACCGTAAACTCATTCAAAATTCCTAGTCATTTTGCACGCTTCACTTAATTTAAGCAACAAGGCGGATCCACAGTAATGCGAAGCCAGAATTCTGACCCAACTGTGTGCATCCTCTCGCTCATTAAGTATTCCTTTGTTTTGCCACGCCGACCTGTCCATCATTCTCGGGCTACAGAGAGTGTACTAAGCGTATATAGAATGAGTGCGTTTATTAAGTGCAAAAGGTGGCATCAATTTATTAACCAGAATGCTAACTTCCTTGATACCCTTGAGTGGATTTTGTCTGTATGAACACTTAGATCTCAGAGACTAAAAGATTTATAAAATGTGGAGTCCTATTGTCTGCACTCAGTTCAAGTTTGTTTCAAATTTGATAAAGTGACATTAGAACGCCAATGAAATAAATGATTTAGGGGCAATTCTTGATCATTAACTTAAATTTGAAGTTAATGTAACTGCTACTGTTAATAAGGTCAGGAGTGTTCTTGGGTTTTTTAAGCGGTGTCCGAAGGAATTTGACGATTCATATACGACAGAGATTATCTGATCCTTCCGATTCGTGAAAACTGATCAGAGAGCTGCACGAGTGCACCGCAACTACAAGTGTACTGTATTCGTTCTTCATATTTGTCACACTCGAGTGTCTCCAACCATTGCAAAAAATGTATGCAGTGTGTTGTGCTTCGGGTATGAGTGCCAATAATAACCGCTGTCACTCTTGCGGCTCAATTTTTATACCTGTATAAGCAAAAAGCGGTTTCTCATTTGTCTCTCTCTCTCTCTCTCTCTCTCTCTTGAGATAACAGCATCAACTTCACGGCGTTTACAGTGGCTTTTTCCCAAAAGAGAGAAGAGAGCATTTTCGTTTTTTACTTGTGTGTGTGCGACTTGCAATCGCAGACGAAATGAACACCCGGTGCCGCTCAAAGCAGAAACAACCACTTTGACAAACGATCACCAAGACACTCAGTAGCAAAAATACCTATAGCAGAACGACTGTTCGCTGTTCAAAATTGCAAAATTACGAGTGTAAGTCATACCGCAAACGCTTTTAAAGCGAGTATTGATGCAATCAAGAAAACAGTTCCTCTTGTGGATCTTTGGTTCTGATCATTTGTGCAATATAAGAAGCATCAAGACGGGATTGAATTTGTTTAAAAAGCAATTCTTATTGTTTACTCTTTGTGGTTTTAACTGGAATGCTGAGGTCAGTTTAAGATATTACTTTGGGCGACTTCTACTAATTCACCTTCCCTTCTTAATAAACCGTAGAGTTAAGCTAGGGGTTACATCGACTAATTAATGGAGAAATCGACTCAACTGATTTCTGAACTTAATGTCAACGTTCCTATTAGACTGAACCTTAACTTTATTTCCCTTATCACTGAATCAATGTACTACTAACTATGCCTTGCATGAACTCTTTTGTGGTTTCGGTGGTGATTACAATGACATCTACCGGGTAAACAACTCGAAAGATTCTCTTTCTGATTTAAAAACTACTATTTTAACTTATTTAGCCCGAAGTAGACATTAAGTTTCTGTTTTTTCTGTGGGTATTCGAGCTGAACGTTAGCGGCTGCGCCTCTCGGTCGGTTGGGCGGGAGGTGGGCTGCTATTTTGCTGTAGGTACTGGAATTGAATTAAAAAATTGAGGTCGAAATCGAGACGGGATCTACTTGAATTGAAAAAGGGGGCTTGCAATTGACAGGATTCAGTTGAATTCGGGAAGTTAGTGAGCTTCCTGTGTGAAAACCCTTTTTAAATTGACTGGGATGACTTTTTTAAACAAAAGAAATTATTAAGAAAATTCTGATAAAATCCTATATATTTGGATATTAAGTTATAAACCAAAGCTTAAAGCTTAAGCTTAAGCTTTAAATTGCAATGGGTTCGAACTTTCAGAGCCACCCAAACAAAAAAATTGTAGAAAAGTTTAAAGTTTTTTGAATTGTGTACTTAAAAGTAATAGATCGATTTGAAAACAAAATGTTGATAAAACCTTAAAGAATAAAATAGAAATGTTCACTATTAAAAACGCACTAAACTGAATATAATATGTTAAGTTTACAAGTTAGTTATTAGCTAAGGGTATAGAACAGCGATGCCCGGCCGTATGCTCTTTGAGTACGTTTTGTTTTTGTAAATGCACCGAAGATAAGAAATCAATGATCGTATACATGCAGGGCGCGAGGTATACAAAACGACATACATGCAAACGATTTCGTGTGTGTGCGTCGCGTAGAACAAAAACCGGTTTTGTTATCTTCTTTGATTGGTGTTTGCGCGCGGAAGCCAACTGACCAGCAACAATTTTATTTTTAGACCCTTGTAGTGGCTATATTCTAATTGTCCAGATGTATTGTAACGCATAGAAGGAAGCAACTCCGACCATACACAGTATGCATATTCTTGATCGGTATGCATGCGCTGAGTTGATATAGCCATGTCCGCCTGTCCGTCCGTACTTACCGTCTGCCTCGAAGCTATGCTCCTCCGTCAGTATTAAAGCTATCTTGGCCGAACTTTGCACGAAGCCTTTTGAGACAAATGACGCTGCACGTTTTTGCTCGGAGCCGGCCGGAGCGGGGGACTGTAGCATATAGCTGCCATAGGAACGATCAGTCGACACAGAAATTTATTGTGTGTGTAGAACTTTTTTGTCTTTGAAGCAAAGCGTCCCTCTAGTACGCGCATGGGGTCAGTCACTCTATGCTTTCGTCAACACAGCGTTGCCAACAAGTTTGTACGGTGATGCGTCGTGCCGCCTGTCATAGTGTAGCACGGGCCGATACGCTAAACAGAGATGAGAGAGAGAGAAGGCGTACGCATAAAAAACTTTTTTGCCGTTGATGTTATCGCTCCCAGACTTGTTGCTGATCAATAGTATAGGCTACCACAGGATTTCGCCAATTATGATCCAAATTGGATGACTATCGCCTATAGCTGCCATTGGTACCCTCGGTCAGCAAAAGTAGTTCTAGTGCGACAGACTTTTTTGTTCTCAGTGGTAACGTCATTATGGCGCTTCCACTTGCGAATATTATCAGCTTCCACATAGATCTTGGGCGAGTTTGGTCGCTAATGTCGGCCGCATACATCGAGCATTGGGAAATAACTCAGCAACGAATGCGTCGACTTAAGTCATTTAGTTCCCCAATGCATGTCAATTATGCAAGCTACAAGGGTAGACGAGCTTCGGTCGAGCCGATGTTAGCTTTCCTCTGCATTTGGCATTGGCGGTTTTCTTTGTGAGCACTGGCGAGTGCTCTGTCGTATGCTGCCGCTAATACAGAAGGCCCGAAACATGACACAACCATATGGCGCTCTGAGCAGAAAATGACCTGAACGTTTTTTCTCAGAGCGACAGAGAGGGGAAGAGCAAGTCGCAAACGTCAAACACACAGAACATTGATATTGTGTGTGTCAGAAGAATGAAACAAAGCAGTTACAGATTTACATACATATACATAAATGCATAAATATTATATTATTAACAACAATTTGACAAGTGCACGCAAATTTGCAATGCAGCGACAACAAAACAACAAACAAATTACATGCGCGGACACAATCTTCCGTTTCAAGTGACATAAGCACACTGAACTAAAATGACCCGTGCTGAGGCAGCACTGAGTGAGCGCCATACCTACTATGATTGTATCATGAACCTTCTCACGCTCATTCTCTCACTCTACGCCAGAGACCGGCACGTCTCAGTCTCCAGTGTATTGAACAGGGCTCTGCGGCAGCGACGTCGATACACCGACAGTATACGAGCCTATGCTGCTCTCTTTTGCAACAACAAAGATGTGCCAAATGAGCGCGCTCTCGCGTAGCTAAACACACATAAGCAAAGCCAAATTGAGCATGTGTGTTTTACCGGCCCCTGCTTTAGCTCAAAGCACTCCATCTGATCGATTCAGGCAGAGGCAGAGTGACTTAAAGTGGTGCATTCTCAATGCTGCGACAGCTGCTCAAAGCACAATAAGGCCCACAGCCAATTTGCATAGTCTCCACAAATGTGCTGTTAAGCGTAACATTGACTGTTAAGTGTAACATTCAAATTCTTATTTCAGTGGCCCGAAATGCGTGAACCCACACATACACAAATTTCTGTCTTCTGTTAATTTGGCGTTATCTGTTGTTGTCAAGATAGGCAAAGCCTGCTGATGATAGAACCGGGAGGTTCTTGAAACAGTTGTACAGTCGACCATCCTCCTAAGTGGTGTGTGTGCGTCTTGTTTTACAAGTTATGAACAAAAATAAATATATAGACCGTACGGTTGCGCATTCGACAACGCTTATGTCGGAAATTAGTCAGCTGTTCGCTCTCACTTACGCTCTCTGAGTACATTTGAAAATATGCCCGTCTCGCTCTAACCACAGAGTTTTCTTATACAGACAATAAGAATCTAAATGCGGACTATCGCTTATCAGCACTCAAAATTGAGAGGTAGTGTACATTCTTTCTCTGAATCTCATTGCTCCATGATTTATTGACCTGTAGCCTGCTTAAACGTCCGATGATCCAAGCTCGAATATAATATTATCAAGCCTCTAAACTTTCTATATATGAATAAAATGTTTAAGGGCGATTTCTCATTCAAAAAAATTATTCCTGAACCCCGGTTCGAACTCAAACCTAAGTTCAGTGAACCTGAACCCAAAAAGTTTTGCGGGTTCGAACACCGTCAACGACTTTTTTTTCGAGTTTCGGGCTTTACACACTATATTCACGCATCTGTTTACAGCAACTGTCTTCGTTCGTCTCTGTCTGTCTACTCTCGGTCCCGTCATCCTTTCTTATTTATAGTGTGCTAAAATACTTATCGATATATTTGTACATATTGGCGGCTATTTTCAAATAATTCCGAAATATTTTTTTTTTTAGATTTTCAATAAAAGTCAATCGTGACATTAACCCCCCCTCCCGTATAGAGTATAACTCATATTTAAGAACAACACTTGGAACCAGGAGCCAGTTAATGGGGCCAACGCTTTTCATGGTCGAGTGGCAACACTTCCAAGTTCAAAATTTTCGAACGGTGCCAGAGACAAAGGCAATTTGTACAACATGACGCGACGACGACAACGACAACGTCGACAATGGCAGTGGCAGTTGCTCTTGTTGTTGTCATTGATAAATCACAAAAACGCGTTAACAGTTTACCAAAAACAAAATTAAAGCCGGAAGCTTGCATCAATTTTCGCAGTGCTTTTGTACATTTTGCTTTCAAAATTTTTTTCATATATTTCACGCCAGTTGGCGCATCATTTGTCAACATCTTCTCCCCCATCTTTTCATACCAAAAGTCAATTATTGCAATTGCTCTCAGTGAGCTGATTAATATTCATTGCCCGCAGTCATCGTCGGCCATCAACTGGAATTTATGATGTTGCTGCTGATCATAAAAGTTGGCCTAACATATGTACGAGTAATTCCAATTACAAAATGTGCAATTGAAAAGCTCACATAATTTCCAAAAATTGAGCAGTTGGTATAATGAGTGACAGTTAAAGGCGTTAATTTAAAAATTAATAAAAAAAACTACAGAAGAGCGAGAGAAAGGGAGGGCCAGCCATGTCGACCCTTTTCTTGGGACTTCCTCATCAGGTGCGGCCCTAAGCCGCTTAGTAAGTGAAACCCTGAAAAGGATGGTCCACGGACCACAATTCAGTTGTCATAACTTTGAAAGTTCCAAGAAATGCAAAAGGTTTTTTTTTTTGGGGGCGCCGCAGACAAAAACAACCAAATAATTTTTAATTCCACTGAAATCCAAAGCATTTCAAAGCCACGTTGACAACTTGCCTTGACCTTAGCCGCTTTGCCAAAAACGGTCAGGATAGAGATAAATCAATCCAACCTCTCGAACTGGCCCCGCGACTTAGAGTCTTGGCCCAGGCAGTCGCAAAATATTTTGATATATTTCTAATTAATAGCTGGGGCAAAGCCTTTAATAAAAATCAACTTGGGCGAGGGTCCGGTTGCGGTTGCATTTTAGCTGGAATTTGTGCAAATGTTGCCATCAATTTCCTGAGAAGCTACAATGTGCATCTGTGTGTGTGTGTGTGTGTGTGTGGGATGAGAAAATTAGTGCGTTTTAAATGTTATTGATTTGTTTTCCCAGCACATAAATCACATGGTAAATACAACATGGAACTGCCCTAGAGGCGTGGACAGGCAGCCGCCGTCTCAGACTCAGGCCTCAGCATGAAAATGTCAACTTTATTTTTGTCAGCCTCTGTCAGACGGAAGAAACTGTGGGTGTCCATGGACCACAGACAGTTGTGCTGTGCTGTGTGTGCTGACCCAGACATGAGCTATGGCCAATGAATCACAAAAGATGCGAGAAACAGACGATACATATATCACAGATTTGTGTTTGAAGCATAACACAAAAAAAAAAATACAGTAAACACTCGAAATGAATCGCAACAATTTCCCGTTTTCAAACCGGGAGAAATCACTGAACCAAAACTCTTATTTGAGGATCTTAAGAAGGAAGGAATAAAAGAATTGTAAAATCCTAATGTATGGTTAGGACGAATATACTTAATCAAAAAAGCAGGAATGCAAACCGGTTCTGAACAGTACTACGCTAATTTGTGTTCTTAAACTCAGAAAAAATTTTTCCAAGAACTGATTTGTACCCTCAAATATTGAAAGTATTGCAATAAACAGAATAAGTTTTCGTGAATTTAAAAAAAAATGTATGGTAAAAAGGGCGCCTGTTTCTAAAATCACTTTCATTTTAAATCTAGGCCAAAATTTATCTTTGAATTTGAAGTAAAATAGACCTTAAAATAACCTTTTTAATTTGTTTCAAAAAGGGTAAACAATAAAATGTGTAAGTAAAATGGATTATCGTGGAGCCAGCGTATCGTAAACAACATTTCAAATCGAAAATAATTCGAACGCAGCTAAATTATGTTCCAAAATCATTAGTTTAAACTTTTTTCTAGATTGAATTAAACAAATTTTTAAGTTTTCAAAATTATTGTCTTATATTCAAGGTTTTTTGATTTTTGGTTAAGAAAAACTTGCATTATTTAAAAAAAAAAAAAGCCATAATATTTAGAAATTGGTTTTCTCAAATTAGGGGTAAAGCCTTAGGACGGATTTTATAGCCGGATTTCTTATTTTCAGGGCAAATTGTGAACTTTTGAATTCTGAATCGAACCGAAAATCGCAAAAGAAAATGGTTCGGTTCGGTTTATTCATCGACGAGTGTAACTTTGGTACCTTTGGTCAGTGAAAAACTAAGTAATTTCATACTTGGATTGAGAATTCTTGATGTCAACAGTACCATAAGAATGAAAATCAACGGTCTAAGAGATGTTTTCTTGATTCAAGCATAAATTTTTCGACGCTAGTTTCTTGATACAAAAGTTTTGAGTAGCAGCGCGTCTCTCCAAATTTGCTGGCTCTCTCCATTCATCTAAACTTATTTAATAAATGGAAAATTTCATATTTGGATCAAGAATTTTCAATGTCAGAAATAGAGTATTTTCAACACGACACGACTCTAACACGAATGGCATATTTCAAACACACACACCAAACGCAAAGACAAAAACTTTCTTTAGTTTGAAAACAGTTTAAAATATTAAATTAAGGCCAATATTAACAATACGTATATCCCAATTTTAACTATAGTTAGTTTTCTCTGTTAGTTTTATTGTGGAAAAACAAGATTATCAATATTTGTGCTTCTAGTAGGCCGATCGCTCAACATTAGAATATACTCTCCGACCCGTCGAATAAAGCAATGAAACATGGAGAAGCAGCTGGCTGCTATGATAACTTTTAACCAAGTCAGCTGTTGGCTGTCATTATGTTGTCTAAGCTCTAGTCAAATCTAATCGAAATATTTGAGATTTAGCCGATTACTGAGAAAATGTAAATGTTTATTTAGTTAAGTCCAATTGTCATCAGGGCTGCAAACCATATCATTTTTTTCGCAGCTCCGATTCACGGGTTCAAACCAAAATTTACAAATGGTTAATGTTCGAAGTTTTATGGTTTAAGGATTTTAGTTGAAGAACCTTGGTTTTCGGCTCACATTTTACCCATATAAAATAGAAAATCAATTAATTTGTTATACATACAAAATAATATTTGTAATTGCTTCATTTTTGGAAAAGACTTGAGTGATGATTTATAATTTCGAAGGCTAAAATAATATAATTTATCGATTCAACTTTTCGTCCACACTTCGGAGATAACTTTCTAAATCGTCATCTTATGAAACAAAGATTGGAATCATATGTAAGCTTGGTAGACTATGAAAAACATTGCTTTTGAGTATCATTTGGTAAGCTTGAACCAAGGATCTAAAAACTTAACATATAAAGACGGCATTGTACTTGCATGCCCATGTCGTACATATATCGATTAGATAACAAAAAAATTGCTTTCGATTACTTCAAATATTTTGAGGTATAATTAATGTTGAATCGAACCTATTCCATGGGTTCGGAACAGGTTCAGGTTCAAGTATTTTATCCCATTTGGTTCGGTTTAAAATCCGGTGCGCTTTGAAGAATACGTCTGAGTTCCAGGTTCGAACCGGTTCGGCCCTGATTGTCATATAATTTTTTAGTGATGAGTCAAGTAGTTTCGTCTTCTGTCGCATATTGTCGTTTCAAATCGTGTTAAGTCGTTTTGTTCCGAGTCGTGCGTGTTTGTGTCACGACACGCTCCTAACTCTCTTCGGAAGTACGTTAATTTTCTAAATCTAAAAGCCAAATTCTCGATCTTAGAATGATATTTTGATCCCAAAAATCTTATTTAATAAGTTAAGAACGCTAGGCTGACGATTTTTGCTTGCTCTCGCTATTCGGTTTCTTCTAATCTAATAAGAACTTTTCTGAAATAAAATTGTTAAAAAATTTAGCAACCGAATACTGGGTATATATGCAGGTACCCATTTGAGTAAGATCTGAGTTCTCCCGTCGAAGTGTCTGCGCAGACTATCGGGAGCACCCTGGTGCTTGAGCATGAAACATTTTAAGAGTGACCTCAGAGTGTCCAAAATTGGTGACTTAATTAATAACCAGGCAGCTGACACACTAGCCAAGAGAAGGTATGAAGTAGAGTAAGACTCTTCCTCAGGGAATTTCCTAGCAGACAAAATTGCTAGCTTAATACCCTTAACACCACCAATACACTGAATATATTCCCATTACCAAGGCTAAAACTACAGTTAAGTGAATAAATCTATTCAATCTAAATAAAGAGAAATTTAGGAACTACACAGAGAAAATATTTACCTGATTAAAATGAACTTTTTTAAAATAAAAATTTTTTTTCATATCATTTTTCACTTAAATGTATATTAAATAGTTTCAGAATGATACTAAAAATGTAATAATGATATGTTCAAAAATATCGATTTGAAATTTTAAACATATCAATATATGGTCAAATCGGAGTAGAATTGATATGAAATATAATATGTATAAAAAAAAGTACATATTGTGAATTAAAGTACGATTTTTACTCGATTTCAAGTGCAAATTGTTTAACTATTCAAAAGCATACATGTTCCAGATACAATTTAGAGCCTATTTTCCCAGCCTTAGACATTCGGCAATCTACACGTATACACGACGACTGCTAGCCGAAGTCATGGCTCATTGAGTGCCAGAGAGTTAGTCGCAGTCAGCGCTTAAAGCAAGTCAGCTATAGCTACCACGAGCCGAAGTCAGTCGTGTTTTTACGCAAACGCGAGCCGAACTCATGCTTGTGTGAATCGGTGAACATTGAATTGCAAGTAAAACGGCTGTAGTCTGGAGACAGTTCTCTTGCTCACCAACACACTTTTTTGTCCTCTCCATTTGGCCGACACTGGCTTAAAGACATACTTCAGCGGCAGTTTTTTCCTGGCAACACAATGACATTTATGTTTCATTGACAAAACTAAAACAAAATTTACACATATATATTTTTTCCTGATTCCTGCACGTTTGTTCATCTTAATATTACAAGCCTTCAATTTGTCTATTATTCAAACTTTTATACTCCAGTGAATATTTTCTCACATTTGCCATCCACTCTTGTTAGAGATGCCTGATCTAGAATATTCAAATAACAAAACGGACCTAGAGCCAACTAAACTCACTAATTAAACATTAGAAAGGTCGCCAAATAAATTACAAATCTATATAAGAGACGGCACGATCTCTTTTTTGTAATCGAAACTTACATAAGTTTCCAGAAACAAAGAAACATTTCAAAATTAAAGGGCACTTCTAAGCTCGCTCAAACTTAGAAAAGTTCAGCCTCAAAGCTTAAGCATTACCACCAGAAAGTTGGAAGCACTCATTGCTAGTCTATTTTTGCTTTCATTGCTTTTAGTAGTTCCCAACTGATCTAAGCAATGATTGTATGGAGAGGCAGTTGACAATCTTGCTTTCTTCAGCGAAAAACCTACTGAAGAGTCGTTAGTCATAACGACGAAACAGTTCTGTATAGGCAACCAGCTCTTTTTGGTGGTACAATGCATAAGTTGCTTACAGATATGAACAAACGCAACTTTTTCGGACCTAGAGCCTGCTAAACTCACTAATCAAATATCAAAACTTCATGCGAATATGCCCAAATGAATTTTATTTTTGTTTAATTAAATTAAACTTTTAAGCAACTTGGATCTTTTGTTCATCTTATCAATTATGCACTCTAAGTTTTTTTTTAAAAATATTCTCATCGGTGACAAAAAAGTATTCATCTTGTTTTCCGCTTCAAGTTGCTCGATGTTCCGGGGGGATGCGTTTAGGTTAATTTATGAATTTCTCATTTCTCTCATTAATCATTATGCTTCAAGACCATGACTAAACTCAAATTATTCAAATTATCGCAGGCATTAAAGCAATTTTGTTCAAAGATTTTTTGGTTGCAGGTTGAGAGAGACCTGTTTCCACATCTTGTGTGAGTGTGTGTGTTCAAAATTTTTTCATCATTTGCCGCTTTGCTTTTTGGGATGTAATTTAAAGTAACAGCTTCTCTTCGGCGCTGTCTGCCATTTAAATGTTAATTAAATGCTTCAGTCTTGTGTGCAATTCAAACAGCTGCCAGTTTAGTATGCGTTTTTATTTATGTTTTGTGTAATCGCGCCTCCAACCCTCCAAAAAAAAAAAAGAACGTTCTTATAAAGAGATAAACTAAAAGCTTAACGCGAAGAATTCTCTGAAAATGTTTGGTAACAAGTGGCCAGCTCTGCCCCCGATTTTTATGGCAAGTTGAAAATTAATTTGTTCAATTTCAGCGCCTTTTTCATTAACACAAGATGAGCTGTAAAAAGTGTTAGATCTCAGCGATCCTTGGCATTTCATTCAGTCAAGTGGAATGGACCACCCATGCGTATGTGTGGTTCAATGAACCCTTATGGTTGCTTATCATAAAGTTTGGACAGATTTGGTCAGTCTCTAAAAGTTATCTTATTTTATGTCACATTTTTGGCTTTTAGGGAGGCTTCAAACGTGACTTTTTTATTAATTGCAACTTTAAATAGAATTATTTCTGTAATGCCAAAACATTATCAAAACTACTTTCTGTCTGGCTAAAAAAAAAAATATTATGTAAATTTTGGTTAAAAAAATGTATTTTTTTTATAATTGTTGACCATTTAATAAGTGTGCGATCAGAGGCACGATCGTTCGTGTCCGTTGCCTGCTTGATGTACGACAACGAGCGTCATAATCTTCTCCATGAAAATATTATTATTATTGACTGACTTTGCCAAGGAAATAAATTTTTGCCCAGGCGCATGTAAACTTCATCGTTTTTTTTCTTTCTAGTTTTTTTTTTTTCTAATTAACCAAAGTCATTTGCATAAATTACGCAGCTAACGGTAACGGGGTTTATGTCTTTTGTCTGGCCAGCAATTGGCTGGACTCTAACTTTACCGAGAGACAGACAACAAAGACCCACTAGACTTATGGCTAGACTCAAGCTGCAGGCAGGCAGCCAAACCAAGCATGTGGGCGTGATCAACGCCCCTTTTCAGCTGCAAAGCAATTAGCAAAAAAAGTAAAAAAAAAAAAGACTGGACAACAGCAACAATTGGAATTTTTCTGAGCATTTGAAGTTTTGAACTTGTGGAGGAGATGGAGGTCTCTTTTTTTTTTCCTGCCAAATGTCAAACTGTCGATGTCGGAACGAGCATAGTTTTCTTTTGGCGTGGTAGTGAAAGACTTGAAACACATTCCTTTAATTGGACTGAAAGTAAAGTGTAAACAAAAAGCATTCGAACCAGAGGCAGTTCAGTTTGTTGATCTTGTTAAAAAGAAAACAAAAACATGGCAAAGAAGAAAAAACAACAAAAAACGTCAAAGTGAACGAAATACAAACGACCGCGGCCATGTGTCATGATTTTGCATATTAAAGACAGCCACACAATAAAAAACAATGTGAAATAAAATAAGATAACTTTGAGTTCGAGTGAGACTATTACAAATTGGTGGCAATGAAAAGACGTTTTGTAACTGGGGGCCTGGACCCGAACCATCGTGGGAAAACAGAGACAACGGAGCTAATATTTGACCATATCTGACCAAAATTTTAAGATAAGATATGGCTAACGTATGCGTAAAGGGTCATTGAACTTGATTCATTTGGGTGTATGAAATGCACCTGGCTACGCTCAAACCTCGGGCAACGTAACAGTCCACCTACCGCCCAACTGATCAGATATGTTTATACCTTACATGAAAATGGTTAAGAAGATAGACAGGAATTCAGCCATATGTAGTATATATACATGATGACATAACATGAATGGGTAGTTCGAATGAAATATTTTGATACAAATTATTGTAGTTGCAGCATAAAACTTGAAAAGAACAATAAAGTTCATAGCTAGAATAACATGGAAGGAACAATCAAATTTAGGGCCGATTTCTCTTCTTCCAGATAGTTGCTATGTGTCAGATAAGCTTACAATTTACTCTGCTATTTGTAAGTTTATGTCATATATAGCTCTATGTATCAGTTCAAGGCAAGGTCGCTCTGTGCGCCTTCCTAGATATTGAGGGAGCATTTGACATCACATCCCATAGTGCTGTCAAGAACGCTCTAATCAGAAGTGGAATAACCCCCACAATAGGCAGATGGATAGACTCACTTCTACGATGCAGAGAAGCCACTGTAATGGAAGGTGGAAAATCCATCACAGTAACCACAACTAGAGGATGCCTTCAGGGAGGAGTACTCTCCCCACTGTTGTGGAGCCTACTTGTGGATGAACTCTTAAAAAGACTCGCGTCCAAGGGCATAACATGCCAGGGAGACGCAGATTTTCATCTGATAAAAGTACGAAGAAAACCTACGTGACATAGTCCTAAGGGGACTTAAAGTGACGTCCGATTGGTGCGAGCAGGTTGGGCTCAACCTAAACCCTGCAATAACCATCGTTGTACCGTTCACTAGAAGATACAAACTTAGTAGAATGAGGCCCGTATTGTCCGGCTGTCTCATAACACCGGAAAAGGAGGTCAAATATCTTGGCGTTGTCTTCGACAACAGGTTAAAATTTGACAAGCATTTAGAGAATACAATCAGTAAGTGTACTAGGACACTATACACATGCAGGAGCATAGCCGGAAAATCGTGGGCCATGGCACCACACATACTCCGGTAGCTATACTTCATGGTGGTGAGACCGATGTTCACGTATGGAGCTGTCGTAGAGCAAATCTTCTCACTGTAAGGACGCAGTTGCAAAAGCTGCAAAGGCTGGCATGTGTATGCATGACCGGAGCCATGCGTACCTGTCCGACAGCGGCCCTAGAAGTACTAATGGAGCTAACACCACTCCACCATACCATCTGCTTGAAGAAAAAAGCCACATTGCTCAGACTGATAGCAGGAGGAGTAGACAGGGACTACATAGTAAGTCTGAGGGACTCTGAAAGATTGGAGAAGGAAATCCTTATAATCCTGCAACCCAGAGACGAGATAGTGGCAGAGCTCCACTTCGACAGGAACATCACTGTACACAAAAGCAATAAGAGAGATTGGACAGACATATAAAATGCAACCACACACAATTCAGTGATAAACAGAAGGGTCTTTGACACCCCAAGGAGCTGGACTTGGGGTAGCCGGACCTGGAACGAAAAGGTTTGTGTCAATGGGAGAATTTGCAAGCATATTTTAAGCCGAAGTATGTGTTATCTCCCGTTGCGCAAACCTCAATATGGGAAAAAACTACCATAATAGAGAAATTGCTATCCTTTCGGATACCCAAGCAGCGCTCAATGCGCTTAGCAGCAACAAGTTCACCTTTAAGCTAGTCATAGAGACAAAGAACCAATTGGAGCAACTAGGCAGCAGGAACAACCTGTCGCTGCGAAACGAAATGGGTGACGATCTGGCACGTAAGGGTGCAGCCACTGCAATGGTAGGACGAGAACCCTACTGTGGCATAGGCCAACACACCATTAGGGAGCTCTTTAGAAAGGAAGAGAATACGCTTAGAACATCCTCCTTAATAAACACCAGGGGCATGAGACAAGCAAAAGCATTAATAGTGGACCACAACCTGAAAAGTATCCAGAAATTAATCCAACCAGAAAAGAATGCCCTCAGGATCCTGACAGGGCTCTACATGGGCCACTGCAGGCTGCGGGGTCACCTGTACATGCTGGGAATAGCAAACACCCCACTATGTAGATACTGTGAAGATAAGGGGGAGTCCTCAGAACATATACTAGCCCAATGCGATGCTCTAGCGAGGCGCAGATCTAGCAGATTTGGGGAACACAACTTACCCCCCAACCATATAAGTAACCTAGAACTAACGAAAATCCTGACATTCGTACAGGAAATAGGGCTGCTAGGAGAGTTGTAAACTAAGTATGGGGGCACAACAGATCAGTTTGGGTCGCAGTGCTCTATTCCCCAACAACAAACTAAGGCAAGGAAGTGGTACCTGTAGGAATCATCAAATTTATTTGTCCCTCGTTTTATAAAGCCTAGAACCATCTGAGACTTGTTGGTTAAAGTTGAATTTAGGATCGAACACCACTTGTAGGTAAGCTGCTTGAGCTTGAAGCTGTGTTACTATATAGGTAAGTAGGGGTTTACTTCAATGAAATGTCATGACTTTGCATTTAGAGAAGTTCAAGTCTAGGAGGTTTTGTTTATCCCAAGATTAAAACAAGTTCACTACAGAAGAATACTACCTGCGGTAGGTCATTTATAAATAGAATTAAATTACAAGGCTAAGCTAACTGCGTTTATGCCGAAGATTTTATAGTTTATAGTTCTTATAGTTTTCCTCACTGAGACCCATTTTTGACCGATCGGTCCTATGACAGCCTTAATATATTTTCATCCAATTTCGACAAAATTTAGCAAATCAGTTTGAAAGCATTTTTTATTAATAATCACCGAGTTTGGGGACGCTAACATTGAAAACTATAAAGTTTTTCTCACTAAGACCTATTTTTCGATAGATAAAGTGAGCGGCTGGTGTCCTCCCAACTCAGCTCACTTCATTCTTGATTAAATATCGGACGGACAAAAAAGGCATATTGGCGTCTGACAGTCTGTACAGGTTTGATCGTCCTCGTGCTCCCGTGTTCTGTCATCAGACTTTCTCAGAGAAGATATATCTACTGATTACAGTTATATCAAGTAGCCTTTCTATAATTCGGAAATAGTTCAACAACCTCCAAACGTTAACCTAGCATTCCATGAATCTGTAATTGTGTTTCAAGTTGCCTTTTTAAAACTACTATTAAAATTTGGGGTGGGAATCTAGTTGTCCTCCCATAAATTTAAATTTTTATTTTCGGGCTTAACTGGCTAAAACTTTGCATATGGACCTGACAAGAATACAACCAAATTTCTACAATTAGTGCATATGATTAACTTTATGATAAGATGGTTCCCATAAATGACCGATGCTTTAGTTCGACAAAACTGCTATAAATCAAGTAAAATTTGACTTTGAAGGCCAATTTCGACACTATTGGCATTACTTATAGTTTCTTTGACCTGTATACTATCCTAGAGGCTTCATAAAATTAGCAATTAATGTTAGTGTGGCCTACAAAAATTCTAGAACGAAAAAAATTCAGCATGGGTAGACAAGTAGGAATTAGTTAACGATGCTCGGGGTACTTTTTAATGTAAAACAGTGTAATCACCGAGTTAGGACATTGAAAACAAAAGAGGTTTCTCACCAATATCTATTTTCCGACAGATCGATCCTATGACAGCCTTAAGAAATAGTCATCCGATTTTGACGAAATTTTAAAAATCTGTTTGAAAGCATTTTTGATTAATAAACACCAAGTTTGGGGACGCTAACATTGAAAACAAAAAAGTTTTTCTCACTAAGACCCATTTTTCGACCGATCGGTCCTATGGCAGCTATAAGATATAGTCATCCGATGTCGATCAACTTTTTCAAATTAGTTTGAAAGCGTTCAATATTATGAATCACCGACTTTAAGAACGATTTACTTGAAAACAAAAAAGTTTTTCTCACTAAGACCCATTTTCCGACCGATCGGTCCTATGGCAGCTATAAGATATAGTCATCCGATTTTGACCAAAATTTGCAAATCTGTTTGAATACATATAATATCAATAATCGCCGAGTTTTATGAAGCTAGCATTGAAAACAAAAAAGTTTTTTCACTAAGACCCATTTTCCGACCGATCGGTCCTATGGCAGCTATAAGATATAGTCATCCGATTTTGACCAAAACTTGCAAATCTGTTTGAATACATATAATATCAATAATCGCCGTGTTTTATGAAGCTAGCATTGAAAACAAAAAAGTTTTTTCACTAAGACCCATTTTCCGAACGATCGGTCCCATGGCAGCTATATGTTATAGTCATCCGATTTTGACCAAAATTTGCAAATGTGTTTGAAAGCATATAATATTAATTATGGCCGAGTTTTATGACGCTAGCATTGAAAACAAAAAAGTTTTTCTCACTAAGACCCATTTTTAGACCGATGGTTCCTATGGCAGCTATAAGATATAGTTATCCGATCCGGTCGGTTCCGACATATTAGCAGCGTGCAGTAAAAAGAAGACTCTGTGCAAAATTTCAGCTCGATAGCTATAAAACTGAGAGACTAGTTTGCGTAGAAACAGACTGACAGACGGACAGACAGACAGACGGACAGACAGACAGACAGACAGACGGACGGACAAAGCTCAATCGATTCAGCTCGTCGCCCTGATCAAGAATATATATAGTTTATGGGGTCGGAAATGAATATTTCCATGCGTTGCAAACTTCTGGGCAAAATTATAATACCCTTTGCAAGGGTATAATGACCCACATACAGCGTGCAGTAAAAAGACGACTCTGTGCCAAATTTCATCAGAAGAAAAATGGGGGAGAGACCCTGACGGATCTCTCATGACTCCACGAAGAAGAGGAGGAAACGGTTCAGCACCTTTTCTGCCATTGTCTCTGGGTTGTGTAGAAGGAGACTTGGGACACTTGGTCAAACTCTCCTGCTCAACCTCTCGGAGACATTCGGAATAGAGATCCCAGCTCTACTTAAATTCGTTCTGTCCACACAATCACAATAATTCAGTAACAAAGACCTTCCTATGGATTAAAAGGATTAAAAGGAAATCAATATGCCATCGAATGACGCCAAAGTGGGAGAGTGATTTTTCGCTCTCAGCCATCGCAACCTAAGCTAACCTACTTCAATGCTGGCATTAATTTCTGGTGAAGGCGACCGGTTGTGTAAAAGATTTTAAAGAACAAACTTTTTTTTGTTTGTTTTATAAGATGTTCCGAGGCGGGATGAACCCACGACCTCTCGCACAGCAGGCACAGAAACTACCCACTGCTCAACAACCAGCCACGATGGATTTCGAAATTTTCACGGTTCAAAACCGGTTTTGAAATATCGGGAACCGGTTAATAAAAAAAGCATTTTGGATACATTTCAAAACTGTTATCTAACGGGTTCGATCTTTTCCCGGATCAAAACTGGTTCCGAAATAGAGTGAAGCGGTCGAAAAAAGAACAGGAAATTTGTCACCAAACCGGTTTGAAACGGTTCAAATGTGAAAAGTGATAAAAAGACTGCCCTGAGAAACATATTCTAGTGTCAAAAAGCTTAAAAATCAAATTTGGAATCACTTTTATACCAAAGAGGAAAAGATAAACTGCTTATGAGTCGTATCCAAAATGAAAGAGTGCACTTCCTTTCAATAGGATTATTCATTGTATGCTACTGTGATCAAATTTCAAACATTGCAAATTTTTAAAATTATGCGTCAAGAAATGACACATATTCACTGCATAATGTCCAACTCAAGTCGCGCTTATCTCTAGTTGAATTTCTTAAATCACAATACAATGTTTTGTAGATTCGAATTCAACTCAAGTCGCGCTTATCTCTAGTTGAATTTCTTAAATCACAATACAATGTTTTGTAGATTCGAATTTAGATATATTCATTTTTTGTATTCCCAGAATTTATAAGAAGCAATTAACTGCTTTTAGCATTCGTTTGATAATGTGTTGCATTATTCTGTGGAATTATTTTTAACTCCAAAACGGAAATGGAAAGGAAACCAAGACTAATTATTAATTTTTTTTAAATATTCACAAAACCAAATCTTCAAGGTAACATTCCCTAATGATCAATTCTTAATGATTGCTATTAGTGCATGCAAATTACACTGCAAACGCCACAAGTGGCATGGTCTGAGCCAACCAACCAGCCAGCCAGCAGCAGCCAGCCTGTCACCCCCATTATGCATATGCGTTTTTGAGCAAGACAAATGTACAAGGAAATGTCGCACGTCAGTTGACACACATTCAATTCATAAATAATTGCAATTAATTAAACATATTTGCATTAAACTTACAAGACTAAGCGAAACAAAATCCAATACTGTCCAGTCGGAGAGTTCGTGGCTTGCTGTTTTATTGTTGTATTGTATTTTGTATACTTGAAAAGATGCTCAGGCACATATATACATAAATCAAAACACAATTATGTCAAATTTGCAATCACAAACAATAAATTGAAAATTTTTTCGCACTGACATTAAACAGATACGCGGCATGTGCTTGGCTCTTTTTTTTTTTTTTTTTTTTTGTTGTAAAATAAATTATATTTATGTACAATTGCGAATGGACTTTTAATTTGTATTTATAAACATTTATTGAGGATTAACGAGCCTCTTCATCTGCATTTAGCTGCTTCCGTATGCCAACACGAAAATTTCGTACGTTTCGTATTCAATTGCTTGGCGCGCGGCGGAGCTAACACAAACTGATCGCTTAGAAGTCCCGAGACGAACTGAAACGCACAACCGAAACCGAAAGTCCAGTTAGCGATCACCTCAGCTGGCAGTGGTGTCAATCAGAAAAGGCTAAAAACTTATTTAGCTGGATGATCCATGATAACGCGTGTGTAAAATTTGTGTGTGTGTGTGGTAATAAAATGATGTCGGAAAATCCGCGTGAAAATGTGGCAAGGCAATGTTTATAAAATTTTATTTGGTAGAAAGTAATTATGAAAATATTTTTTTGAATTATATAAGAGAAGAGCTACGAGTTTGTGGCGACGAAATAAAAGTACGTGCTGAATTTTAGTGATCAGTTTTAGATACAGGGACGCAAAACGGTTTTACCGGCACTTTGACATTTTTTTACTGTAAACAGAACCTTAACCCAAAGCAAGAATAAGAAAATAGTTAAACTTTAACTTGCTCCGAACAAAAATGTTACATTAAACAAGTAAGAAAGTCGGTCAAGCCCGACTGTAACATTTCAATTTTCGCCACACCCCTTCCCGCCCACGGAATTTGGAAAAACAGTCATATCTCTCACAGTTTTGTAGATAGATGGTTCGTAACTTCTAGAGATATTTAGTAATAAAGATTATTTATCGATTCACTAAAGGAATGGTGAAGCTTGGATGAACGATAGTCGAGTTTTAAAGGAAACAAACAACTATGATAGTTAGATAGATAGATAGATAGATAGATAGTTAGCACTGGCTACAACGGCGATGGGCAGCACTTCACACACTAATTGGCTTCTTTGCCAATATGTGTGGCTTCTAACTTAAATTAATTAGATATATACAAACTCTTACTTGTTTATAGTCAATGTTACAACTGGCTAGCTCAAGGTCTTTTTGGTTGATTATAAGCCTTTTTATAACCAACACAAACCAACAGATATTAATTACAACATTTTGGAATAGCAATTGGGTATGTCCGTACAACGATCGCTGTTTCGAGAATAACCAAATTCTCTCATCAGCGGACTTGTTTTGCTGTTCACACTTCAAACAAACATCCAGTTAGTACTTAAACTCTGAAGGGGGCGAATAAAGACATTGGAATTACTCTATTATAAATTCGCAGCCCGAATTTCGGCTATGGTTTTTTTTTTGATGGTGTTTGTTTACCAATTTGTTGTAATTAATTCTGTTGCTTATGGCTGCTGCTAGGTGGTTGGGCTATCCGTCCAATGATCCTCCTTAGCAGGGCACGAGTTACTTGTTTATATTCTCGATCGAGAAGCTTGGTTATAATTTTATATAAATTTCTTCGATCCTTAAATTCCTATCACTTTCAAAATATGACGATGTTGAGAACCACTTAAGTATTATCATTTTAGTATACGAACCTTCTAAATTGTCATCGACTCAAGTCTTAGGGCGCGCGCACACATGCGGTTGAAAGATGAACTGACGGCAGAACTTAAAGCTAATCTTGACAAATAACCACGCTCCGTGCACAACAAGCACTGGTTTGATCTTTAAAGTTCAGTTGTAAGCTCAGCTTTGCGGAATGAATCAAGCATGTTTGTTTATTTCGGCTTGCTCATCATGGTCAGTCGTCAGTGCAACTTTCAGCCGCATGTGTGCGCGGGCCCTAAAGCTAAGGTCGCAAAGGCAATAATTTGACCAAACTTGAATGAAAATTTGGCTAAATAGGCCAACTTGGGGAACTTTTCGAACATATTTGATCAATTTATTTACGTATGGAACCATAGTTTCAGTTTTGAGTACTGCAAAAACTGCAATCATGTCTATTTAGCCAAATTTTTCATCGAAATTTGTAGAAATTTTTTTCTTGTTGGACCTTAGCTGAAGCAAAGACACTACACATGTATATAGATACCGCATCTCGTACAAACGTTTTTTTTTTTTTTGGATCCGCTGACATTGGAATCCCAATAAAAATCGATTTTTTTCACATGCGTCATCTATAATATCTATAAATCTTTGCTCTCAGCCAACACCCATTTATTAATAGCTAAATTTTAATACACTAAGAAAAAACTAGAACGAATAATTTGAGTACGAACGCTCTTGAAAAAAAAATTAGTCGCTCTTGAATTTTCAAGAATTTTGCTCTTAGAATCGAGATAAATTCGTTCTAAACGTTCTCAATTTTGTTTTTTATAGGCAAGGGGGGTGAGGGCAACTTAACTTTGAGAGAGTAGCGTTGGAGTCGCTCTCGCAGAGAGTGAGGGCGCATGCGCAGTTGGTCGTTGAGAGAATGAGAGCGCAGAGAGTGAGAGCGCATGCGCAGTTTGTTGTTGTGCGATGTGTACGAAAGGCAACTGCGCTTATTTATAAGTGTGATTTCGTCGCGTCTTCTGGCTTACGGAAGTTAGCTGAGCTCATTAAGCTGCCCGTCGCCTGTGTGTGTTTCAGTCTTTCGAGGTACCGTGTTCAAGTCCCAGAAGAGTAAGCAAAAAAAAAAAAAAAAAAAATATCTTTGTGGGGCTATCTCAAAATCAATCACAGTTTAAAACAAAGTTTGGTGGGTGGTGGTTGGGGTTGGTTTGGTTGATAATGGTGAGTGGGGAGGGGGGAGGGAGACGGACAACGTCGGTCGGGTCTGGTCGGTAGTGTCTCTACCACACCCCCCACCCCAAATATTCTTTTGAATTTTTTTATTTTGAGAATTATTCGTTCTTGGATCAAGTACTGAAACTCTTGAATCAATAATTATTCATACTTGGATCAAGAGCTGAAACTCTTGAATCAGGAATGTCGGGATCAAAAATTCACTCTTGAATCAAGAATTTCGCTCTTGGATCAAGAATTTTCACTCTTACCGTACTTTTGAGAACGAATGCTCTTGATTCAAGAGCGAAATTCTCTATTTTTTCTCTGAGTGTACATATATTCCTCGTAAAGGCAGCTAGAAGCAAAAATTGGCATCCAATGTTAGCTCCCAATAAAATCGTTTTTTGTTTCACATGCGTAATCTATAATTTCTATAAATCTTTGGCTGAAGTCAAGTTTTATTTCCAAACATGAAGAAATTTTGAATACTATTTTATATATAGTCAACTGGTTAATTGGATTTCACCTAAAAACCTCGAACCTGAAATTTTAAACAATAACCATTGATAAATTTTTGGTTTGTACTCGCGAACCAAAGCTTTGGAAAATTTTAACGGTTTGCAGCTCTGCTTAGATATGTATTCGCAGCTGGTTCGGTCCGAGGTTCGAACCCGTTGGAAAGTCTAAACTTATCGAACCAAAGATTTGAATTCGAACCTTGGTTCATAGCTTCTTAGAACGTTGAATTCTTGCATCTATTACTAATCAAATTAAGCAAAGTCGTCAAAAATTCAGATCCTTTCGGCATTATTTGTTTTAAAGAGGAAGCATTCCTCCAAGTTTTTTGATGCTTCAAGTCTTGTCTTGCCTTGTTATATATTTGCAGAGAGTATATTAAAATCGTCCGGTTATTTGTAACGCATAGAAGGAAGCATCTCCGAACTCATAAAGTGTATATATATTCTTGTTTAAGCACGACGAGCTGAGTTGATCTGGCCATGTAGGTCTGTACGTCCGTCCTTCCGTTTGTCCGTCAGTCCGTTTCTATGCTATCTTCTCCGTCAGTTTAAAAGCTATCGTGACCAAACTTTGCAAGAAGTCTTTTAATACAAATACGCTGCACATTTGACGAAAATGGCCGGATCGGATGACAATAGCATATAGCTGCCATAGGAACCATCGGTACAAAAACTAGTTTTAGTGAGGAAAACTTTTTTGGTGAAAATCGTATGAAAATTGGTTCTATGCAAAAGATAGGTCTGAAAAAAGTCTTAGTGAGAAAAACTTTTTTGTATTTAATGTTATAGTCTCCAAACATAATATTCATTACAATTATATGCTTCTACAGAACTGTGCTAAGTTTGATCCAAATCATTTAACTATAGCATATAGCTACCATAGGAACGATCGGTCGAAAAAGTAGTTAATCTTTCCAATATTGACGATATTGATCAAATTCGGACAAATATCTCAAATGCCATATAAAGAACAGGCCACACGAATGTGGCGCCATCTATTAGTGAGCTTGGGAAATAACTCAACTAACATTGTTCACAGTGAAAATGAAATTGTTCTAAGAAAATCATTCAAAACATTTATTTCTATACAGTGTACGAGCTGCAAGGGTAGATAAACTTTAGTCGAGCCCAAGTTAGCTTTCCTCTAGTTATATCCCGAATGCGGATATGATTTCCAAATGCGTCTGCCTTTTTTAAGGTCATAAATGAAGAATGTTCGGTTCATCTTCCGATTTACCTGTACCGGTTTGCAGCCTTTTATTTGACTGTGGCTTATATCACCAATGAAATGAACCAAACCGTATCAAACATCTTAAATGTGCATGTAAATCACGTGCATTTTCAAAAATAAGTTCATAATGTCAAAATTTTCATCTCATTTCAAGTTCGGAAGTCCGGATCAGGATCTACACTCCTGATCCGGACTTCACTGAACAGAAAAAGAACCATCAGAATGGTTTTAAAACCCAATCTCCGTTAACCACTGTACCGATTCAGTTCTTCTTACCGTTATTTATTTCAAGTGAGCCTGCCTGTTCGATAACTGATTAAAAATTTTAAAAAAGTGCTCAAAGTGCAACTTATATTTTATTCCTGAAATGAAAGATCAGAAAAGATCGAGTTTTTAAGTCTTAAATTACGGAAAGAACTTATTTCGAGCTTACTTAATTTAAAAAATAAGTAAGATTTTGCTTTTTCAAATATCAAAATTGAAAAACGATTGCAAGAGCTTTGAAGGGATGTGCGTGTCAAATTTGTAATCTTGTTCAAAACTTAAAATAGAATTCTTTGGCTCTTAAATAAGTAAAGTAAGTCAACTTTAGGAGTGCTTAGATTTACTTTTCTATGCAAAAAATATTATTATGACTTTTTTGCTTTATTTATCATCAAAAAAAAAGCTAAACTGTCAACACTGTGGGTCGCAGTTGAAGCCGAACGTGTGCCAAGTGCAGGCGATCGTTGACGCTGCAACTTCGTGTCGTGTCGCTTATGAAATTGGTCAGTCGCAGTTGAGAACAAGTTCGCTTTCTTTGTTCGATGTAAGCGATGATCATGGCGCGAGAAGAGCAGAAGTGGGGGATCAGTCCTCGACTGGTTGTTGCGGTGCCTTACAGCTGTTTTGTTTATACGGCGCGCGCCCCCGCAACGTAGCTGCAGGCAGGGGCACACTCGTAGATGCGGTTTATGTATTTTATGGTCTGTCGTTCTGCTGCTGCTGGTGCTGATGCTGCTGCTGCTGATGGTGGCGAGTTGTTAAGTTAAATATTTGAACGCTGCTGGGCAGCCAGTTTAGTGCATGGCTCGCCAGATCTTTCACAGAGATGCTGCGACATTACAAGAACTTGTTTCTTTAGCCCTTGCCCATGTTTGGGTAGTTGAATCTGTCGCTGTCATCATAAGCGGCTACTGCTTTGCCATTCCATTCCGTTGCCATTACCGAATGCATTGCCCATGCACATGTCAAAAGGATTTGCGCCTGCGCAACAAACTGGTTGCACCTTTTGGCCCCAAACCTTTGGGGCTTGGATCATAAATCGAATGATGTGCCAAGCATTGGCAGCTCGCTTAGCTGCCGCAAAACAGAAAGGTGCAGCAGTATGCATATCACAATTTATTG
Source organism: Lordiphosa magnipectinata (assembly GCA_037044535.1). Classification (NCBI taxonomy): domain Eukaryota; kingdom Metazoa; phylum Arthropoda; class Insecta; order Diptera; family Drosophilidae; genus Lordiphosa; species Lordiphosa magnipectinata. Next base: position 308,077 of record JBAMBO010001377.1, read on the forward strand.
GGCTATTAGTTGCCACTTGAGTGGGGACACCCACGCCGGCATCAAATAAAATCTCAAATAAAGCATAAAAGCTGATAACAATGCCCTCGCCTGGGGCCACACAATTAACTGATAACAATTCATTAGCATTTTGTGTGTGGGGGGGTCACGGCATCATCAACATTCAAGCCATTTCATCGTGTGTTTAGTTAATTTGACAGCCAATTTGATGAGATACAAGATCAAACCCAAACTGAGTCACAGCATCCATGGGGGGTTACTCTGGCGGGGTTTTAAGAGTTTCATTTTTTTTTTTTTTAATTTTTAGATACAGAAAATTTTTGAAAAATGAAAGCTGAAATCATCTCTCAGGCTTGGCGAATGCATTTAATGTTTTTAAGTTAGACGAGCTAGATTTCTGCAGGATCTTCCACAGAACTTTCTAACCTTGAGTAGGATGTCTAGGTTTTAGTTTTCGTGCCTGGTTAGTTTAACTTTTTAACAGCCTCACCAATGAATAACCTGAGTAACCCTCAGAAATCTAAAGCATTTGAACTTAATACTACTGTGAGGAGCACCCAGCAAGCGAGGGCTTGAATGGCGTGTAAATTAGGGCAATTGACGATGCTAAGCAAAATTGCCACCCATATTTGTAAAGTTCCATACGAGGAGTGGCACTGCTGGAGAGCAACTTACATATTGTGATTCTGCAATCGGAAAACAATCGCTTATGTTCCACATTTCGACGGGGATTTACTTATAAACATTATCATTCCGCATGAAGTTCATACAAGTTTACTAATGAAGTGACAAATGTGACATACGGTTCAAGTTCGACGATTTAAAATCAACTGCTTAAACCCAAGTGGATTAAAATCGTCAAATAATTACAATTTTCTTTCGATTTGATTTATTTGTCACTTAACATATCGCACATGTTCAACTAAAGAGTCACAACTCAAAATTGATCAAATTCGGGTTTACTTGTTAACACTTTTCATCATGCAAATATCTAAGAGCACCAATGATATTGGTTGATGTTTTAATGTTATTTGCAAGTAAAAGTATAGTAAATCAACAAGCAATCTGTTAGATATTTGCATAATGAACAATGTTAACACTACCTCCTATGCCTCCTACGACAAACAATAAAACAATCAAACTAAGTCAATTTACATGAACTTCAATCCTTCCATTTTTTACTTAAATGCCAATAACTTCTATACACTCAGAGAAAAAACCAAGCCAATCGTGCTTGTTATCAAGCAGTTTTGATGTCAAAAGTATGGTAAGACGGAATATTCTTGGTTCCAAGCCGAAAATACTGAAATAAAGCACGAATTTTTGAGACTGAAATGCTTGATTTTAAATTAAGGCGGCTTCATATGAAGCGCAGATCTTCTTGGTTGTAAGCACGGAAAGTCTCGAATTCAAGCATAGATCTTCTTGAAAATAAGCATGAGAAGTCTCGATTTCAAGAATACATCTTATTGAAAGTAAGCATCTAAAGTCTTGATTTTATTTTATTATATTTATTATAAATAAATATAAAAAAGGCTTATTATGTTAGGCGCTCTTCGCTTATGGCTCCCCGCACTTCCCTCGCCCACAAGTTCGAAGTCGAGATCAATTGTCTTCTCGTATTCGAGCAGATTTGGTCTTAAAAAATCAAGAAGATTCAAGAAGTGCAAGATTTCTCTGGGTGTAGTCTTTGATGGATTTTAATGAAATATGTTTCGTTGTATTTTTAATTGATGAGTCTTTGGTGACCAGCATTAAAATAAATTTTACACAATTTTGCTCGTGGTGAAAATCGCACTTAAAAGCTAGTTTTTTTTAAAAAAGTGATAAATTTATTGCAAAGTTGCCGGTAAAAGCCATTATAACTTCGAAGTCAAGCACCAGATAAAAAAGTGTGGTGTATGAATGAATAATAGGGCATTCAATTAACTTCCAAGAAAACATTACCTTTTCATAATGAACAAACCGATACCGAAGATATTCACATTTTTCTAAAGCAAAGTAGCTTTCCCCAATCAAAAAACTAGCTTTTTCGCGATTTCTCGAAAACGGCCGCACTAAAAATGTATGGTCTGAATTTTTGCACTCAGCAAAATGATTTACATAGGAAATGGCTGCCAAATGGTCGAGATGGAAAATGGTGTAAACTAGTGTAATTTTGAGTTGTGCATCTTTAGTTTAACATGTGCGATATAACCTTAAGCAATTTTAATTCGTTATACATACGTTAATACGCAGTGATTGGAAAGGTACTCAAATTAGGTAAGGTACAAGGTAAATGTCAAAAAATATATCTAGGTAAGGTAAAAGTTATACAAAAGGTAAAGCTACAAAAAAGGTACTTTTTAAATGCCTTTTAAAGCATGGTTTATCCAACACCACCACCCGAAAATGTTGTGAACTGAATGATGTGAACTACCTAACCAAAACTTTGAGGTTTCAACAAACGTGTACGGAAAAAGAACAAAAGATTCTCAGGAATCAGTACAACAAATTTGTGTTCCGAGACTCCCAAAATTTCTACAGGGAAATACACTTTTTTTTAGTTTTAAGTCAGAAAAATATATTTTTTATTTTTTTCTTTCCGACTACTTAGGCTAGAATTCCTATCATTGGAATTTTCGACAAAATTTACAAAATATATTTTTAAAAATTAACATTAATCATTAAGTTCCACATTCGCTTCAACTTCACAAATGGCTTTATATCCATCTTTAATCTTGGTCTAAGTATTTTATCTTGGTCTTGGATACATAGGAAGTAAAGCGATATGGACAAGTTTTTAAAACTTCTTAAGTAGTAAAATTAGCTACCTAATTACTTAAGCTGATAGCAAAGTCTACTGGTGATAAGGTCCTGGAATATAATTTGGTTTGTTGTGAGTTAAATTAAATGCTGTCATTTATAAACAACTCTGAATAGCAATCGCATTTTGAAACCATTCAAAAGATAGTTCATGTACCTTATTTCCATGCTAGTTGTGCGACAACTTTCTGTATTTCCTTGACTTAAAGCTTCTTAAGGATCAACACAGTAATTAGCTCAAGACTATGTTGTTTTAATAGTCACATCGACAATCAAATAGATAGAATGAATAAATTAGATTAGTTTCCCACTCAGGCTATCATTTGAAATTAAATTCTCATTCATATTAAAGTACCTCATACCCCTCAAAGCAGTGGTCAGAATGCCGAAAAATCTGGCATAAAATTCGAAATTTCACGATTGCCAAGATAAGAAAATTCTGTATTCAAACTAAATATTTTTGCGAAGTCAAAACCAACTGATTAAATACACTCCTGACTTATCAAAAATCAGTATCAAATATTGACAGACTTTGCACGTGTGCTGTAGCTTATCCATTAAAGAGAAAATAAATTGGAATTAAATTTAATAAATTATCGAAAAGTTAATATTGCTTCAAAAGCAAAGAAAGATAAGGGTTTGGGTGCCGATTTTCATAGTCTGATAGGTCCTTTAGGAGGATCATTCGTTTTTTTTAAAGAAGGTGAATAATACCAAAATTATATGTTTGTGTTGACGGCATAATGTCTTTTGTGTTCTACTGAGTAATAGAAAAACATCTTTCAAAACGCTATAAAGAACCCATTTAATCTATAATATAAATAAAACCTTTTTTTTTAAATCGGAAGCTATTGAAGCTATAAAATAGAAATTAGCTATTGGAGTGCTTAAGGGGGTATTCTCCATGTCGAGTCTGTTTTTAAACATTTTTAAAAAAGAATCTTATTTGAAAACGCAAAGAGGTTTTCCAATTCTGTTTCTTTTATTGTATTACAAACAAATTAAAGTAAACAAAAAAATTTCTCTGCTTCGATATGAGGGCTGTTCAAAAAGTTCTCGGCCGTCAAAGAGGGGGGTCCAAAAAAAAAGGTATAGTACTGGCGGCCACGATTTCTCGTCTCCAGGTTGTCTGAAATGAAAAGTAAAAACGGGGTTATAATCAGTATACACACAAAAAAATCTGGTGGGTAAAATTAACTAACGCTGACAGTAACTTTTTTCGAAATTTTTTATGCATGTGGTTTTGTTGTTGCTTGGTAACTGTGCTAACAGTAAAATCTACAGAAGAAATTGTAAAGTTCACGTATTTATTTTAGCTCGTATTTTGTTGTTGCATTTAACAACTGTACGCTGAGTAAATTCAACCACAAATATTTTTTCACATATTTTGTTGTTTTAATAAGTTACTGCTTACTACAGTAACTTTACCATAGAAATAGTTACTCTGACGTGATTTTTTCATCTCATACTTTGTTTTTGCAGCAATTTACTGTACCCACAAGTAAATATCTTACCACACAAATAGTATAACTTTTTAAATGAATTTTGTTGCTTCACGGATAAACTCTACCGACAGTAAATCTAACCGCGAAAATTGTTGATTGAGAAAAGTTCATTTTAGCCCTTATATTTATATGGTACTTTCACTGAATTTGAACTTGAGAATTACTAGTGGTCTCATTTATGCGACATTTAAGAAATTTTTCGTGCATGTGGTTAGGCAGATTGAATACAAGTAATATGTTAGACGCGTTTCCATTAACGCGCGCCGTAGCGTAACTGGTAAAGACGTCCGTCCAATCGTGTGTTCAGTCAGAGGGCCCAGAGTTCGAATCCCCCCAAGGTAAGTAAAAATTTTTCAAATAAAATAAAAATGTGTTTAAATCAAACAATTGTTTCAGAACCAAAATTGGTGGGTGGGGGTATTAAGGTTGCCTCTTCTGGTCTGGGTTGATAATGAGCTCAAGTAGAATGGCAACTTGTGACAGCGTTAAATTACTATTTTTATGGTAAAATTACTGTACACACACACAGTAAGAAAATCTACTTACTGTACGCATCGGTTAATATTACTAATTTTGTGGGTTGGCGCATTTCTAAACGATATTTTCAGTTAGATTTACTATTGCAATAGTTCTCTTTGCGTAAAGGTTTACGTGATAGTTACTGTCAAATTTTGTGAATTTTACCGACTTTTTGGGTTGGCGCATTTCTAACCCAAAATATCGGTTAAATTTAACCACAGATTTTTTTGTGTGTAGATGTCATTCTGGTCTGACACTCGAAAAGATTTTTATGATTTTTTTTGACAAAATGGCGGCCATTGAAAAATGAAAATTCGATTTTGGGCCCTTTTTTGTAGTTTAGTGCACAAAAAAAATAGTAAACATTTTTTTAATGATGACAATTCTCCGTCGATTTCACTTAGTTTCATCAAAATCGTTTCAGTGTAACTGGAGATATCATGGTCGCCAGTGCGAAAAACGTGGTTTCGAGATAAATGCATTTAAAGTTTGAAGTAATTTAAAAATACTCATTTTAGCGAAGACATTGTTCGTCAAAAAAGGCTATATCTTCTAAAGTATTTCGAATTTCAAAAAATCCTTTTCGGGCGATATTCTCAAATAGCCAAGCTCAAAAAAAATGAAAACAAAAAAAATCGAAAAAAAAATTTTTCACATGGAGAATACCCCCTTAAGCTTAAAAAAGTGTAAGTCCTGAAAATGTGCTAGTATGGAGGATAGGGGTGTGCGAGGTCCGATCGGGAGTTGCAAAATGTGGTAAATGCTAAGTTATTAACGAAAGTGTGCTACATCTTGTTCCTTTTTTTAAGCAAATTGGCTTTACTGCAGCTGAATTCATGATTAAGTTTAAGATATTACGTGAGTAATATCTACCTTATTCCTGTCTACGATACTGTGGCAACTATATGAAATAATGGTCCAAATCGAACCTGATTTTGTAAGTCGTATAAGAGCTAAAAATACGATTACAAAGCAAATTTCAGCTCAGTAGCATTAGAAACAACAAAGTTGTAGCAAATCTGCCTGATCGGTTATATGGCAGCTATATAGAATATTGGTCTAATTTGAGTGAGTTTTTGCAAGTCGTTTTTGGGGTCCAAAATATGAGTACAACCCAAATTTTAGGGTAAATGTCTTAACAACTAGAGCTTATGACAAAAAAAAAATGCATTTAAATAAAACCAGTGTTCACACAGACGCGAGAGGAACTTATGATCTGGGCTGCAAACCCAAAATTTTTTTCGGAACATCCGGTTTGCAGGTTCGAACCAAAATTTACCAACAGTTAAGGTTAGGAAATTTGAGGTTCGAGGTTTTTGGGCTTTGGTTTGGCTTGCACGTTTTACCCAATATATAATATATAAAATTACAATCCAATACATTGTAAGACTGTAAGACGTCGACTATAATTGACGTGAGATTGGCGCTTGTGTGCTGGATATGGACTTCCTTCATTGCTAGTGTATAAATCTTCAGTCCGCCCTCTAAAAAAATTCGGACATTTATGCCAATTATCGAGCAGTCTAGATGACCGACACAATCTGAAATAGTACAGAAAATATTATGCTATATTTATTGGCAATTCATTAATTGTCATTCAAATGAATCATAAGGACATCGCTCGCTTAAAAATACATATACTACGTATATACATGTGTATGTATACCGCTAATGGACGGCCATATTTGCATTCAGACCTGCATTCAGACATACAAATATTAAGCTAACCATGTTTCTGTGCATGAATGTAGATATGTATATATAAAATAAAAACATATTTTTTCCAAACTTACCGATTCTGTGAAGCATTGATTATGCTTTCTCATCAGTATGCACTTTAATTAGTCTTTCACTCACAAAATTTAGCATCGATTGGTGTTTATTCGCCACACTTGCAACTTTTTTTCACAATGATTTGATTAAAATTGCCTCTATGTCTTCTTTTGAAGGTGCCGGATTAAATATGCTGCTGCCCGCCAGTCATATTTAGTTTGCATTCGTAACGAACTTGTTAATACATCCACCTTATATTAATTTTTTAACCATAATTTCCCTGTACTGTTGGTTGTCTTGTGGCATTAAGTTTTGTTTTTCTTAGAAGTCATTCTTTAAAATTATGACTTACTTTACAAACTCTGCATCATTCTCATACTCATATACTCTTTTCTGACCTACTGTTCTTGTTGTTCTAATTTAAAAGTGAATGCAGACTTTTAATATTTCCCAGAATTGTGTCTGATGTATATTGTTGTGGCAATTGGTCAAATCATTACCGATGAATCATGGTTTAGCCAGCAGCTTGTTGAAATTGGGAAGATTATTAGTAGGTTAGAACTCTTGGCTATCGATTTCTTGAGTCAGCGCATATTCGTATGTTGTAATTTTTTTTTTTTTGTATGCTCCGTCATGGTTTGGGTTGGGCTTGCTTCTGAGCAAGGAACGTGCGCACGCGCCACCAATTTGGGGCAATATGCAATGTCACTTGGGGACTCGAAGACATGACCATAAATTCAACAAATGTGTCCAGCGCGCTGGCAAATTTTCAAACAAATGCGCGCTGAAATGTTCTTTTGACACTGACAGCTGTAACTCCCCCCCTCCACCCCATAATTTATTTGATCACGACGCTTTCCCAGACAACGACATCGACATCGACAGCGACGAGCATTGACGGAAGCGCACGAAACTGCAATAGCACAAAGCACATAGCGGCGATTTGCTCATCCGCGTCAACCTTGCTTCCAAATTGGGTAATGTGTGGAAACAGCAGCTACTTCCAGGTATTGTTAAGGATAAGCACGTTGTTATGTGTCACCGACACCTGGTGGCATTCCTTTCAGTTATCAGTCAGACACACAAAACAAAATCTATTCGTTCGAACCGAACCCAAAACACTCACACATTTGTTGTAGCTAAAATTTATTCCGGAACGGTCATAAAATGTATCTGTTTGCATTCTGGAACACCGATCAGAGGAAATACCAACGCGATAATGTCTCGCAGATCTGGAAGGATTTGAATGCAACATTTGTGACGTAAGCGGAGCGCATTTGCTTACAATTTCCCCAGTTAGATTTCTATCTCCCAATTAGCTTCCTTGGCTATAGTTGGCTTATCTACACCTTGGCCCTTCTCGTCATCTGCATTTGTGTTTATTTTGCCTATTGCGAACGCTGCCAGAGAACCGAAATGGTCAGACGTCGCCGTGTCATACAGCGTGCCCAAGAGCGGTAAGTAGAGAGTACCTTGACACTTAGTTGGAAATCCACTAGAGTCCTTTTTTTTTTACCAGTCCACCGCAAAAGCGACGTCCGAATGCAGCCTATCGAGATCATCAAATCTATCGACACATTATACTAAGTGTTGCCAAGTACATGAAGAATCCGGCGGGTGTTCGCCCATTTATTGATCATATGGATCAGCTTTATCCAATACAAGACTCACTGGCCGATCAGCAGCAGGTGGCTGAGCACTCGTTGAATGCAAATGCAACAGAGGATTGAGTTTGGGGAGGGGGCAGACTTGTGAAATCGGAATTTCTGTTTTAAATTTTAAAATGAAAATTCTTGGCTGGCGAAGTTGAAATATATAGAAAAACCATAGAATCATATTTAGTCGAATGAATCTCGTTTACTCCCCTCACACACAGACACAGACGGCCTAAAAATATGCAATGCTATTTTTACCAGCCTCAGCAAATATAAACAAATGCCATGTGCGCGTCCAAAGCTTTCACAGCCAAGAAAAGCGTCCGCAGCGAATGTAGGCGAAAGCTTGTGCTGTTTTTCCTGTTGCTTGTTGTTGCCTGGAACTGGAACTGGAATGGCAATGACCATGCGGCGCTTTTACTCTCTCTTAGCTTGCTCTCTCTTTCTCTCTGTGTGTTTGCATTCGATATATTCAATTTGAAAAGGAATTATCGATTGCAAAATCGATAAAATTTATTTAAAATTTATTTGTTTTATATTTAAAGGGTCGCATACAGCTAAAGAGACACGACCGAGAAACGTGGTTGTGTTGGTCCCCCTACCACACATCAACCAACCACTTTTTTCTAAGCTGTGATTGATTTTGAGATAGAACTAAGCATTTTTTACTGGGACTTGAGAACTCGGGACCTCGAAGACTGAACCACACACAGACGACGGCGCCTTAGCTCACTCGGCCATCAGGCATAAGGGTCATTCTTTTTGCAACCGATTGATTTTAAAAGTTTATATACCCTTGTAGCTTGTATAATTGATATAAATCAAGGTTTTAAAAGATTTTCATCGAACATTCTTAGCTGAGTTGTTTCCCAAAACTCAGCAATAGATGGCTCCACTACTTTGACCATTTGCTTGCAAGTTTGTTATATGGCAGCTGTACGATATATTCATCAGATTTCAACTCGTCAAAATTGTGTGAAAACCGATAATATTCACAACTGGAAAGCTTAAAGACGCTACCATTGAAAACAAGAAAGTTTTTCTCACTAGAACTACTTTTTGAACCGATCGTTCCAACGGCAGCTATATGCTATAGTCATCCGATTTGAATCAAACTTGGCAGAAACGTGTGGTAGCATAAAGTATTGATCAGTAACAAGTTTGATAGCGATAGCATTGAAAACAAAAAAGTTTTTCCTACTAAAACTTTTTCTCTGAACTAACTTTTGTATGGCAGCTATTCTATATAATTGTCCGATTTTCATCAAACTTAGTGGAATTATGTAAAATCATAGAAAACTGAAAAATGCGAGGTTTGGGGGCGTTTGCATTAAAAACAAAAAAGTTTTTCTCACTAAAACTAGTTTTTTGACCGATCGTTCCTATGGCAGCTATATGCTATAGTCATCCGATCCGGTCGGTTCCGACATATTAGCAGCGTGCAGTAAAAAGAAGACTCTGTGCAAAATTTTAGCTCGATAGCCCTAAAACTGAGAGAATATATATAGTTTATGGGGTCGGAAATGAATATTTCTATGCGTTGCAAACTTCTGGGCAAAATTATAATACCCTTTGCAAGGGTATAAAGATATTCATTCACTGAAGCTATAAACAAATAAAAATATGCCCTTAAAGAAAGAAAATATGCCTTGAAACGCAGTCAAAGCTATGTAACTGAAACTTGGCAATTGTGCTATATATTTATCAAGCTTTTCAAAAAGGTCAACATGAGGCAGACGTCTATATCATATCAATCATATCAATATCCATTAAAATAAAGGAAATAATCCCATACAATCTGCTTTACTTTGCCATATGCATGGCTGCTTTGTAAACATTACTAGGAATAAAAGATGTAAGCTACAGCCGAACTGCCATCGGATTTCCATTACAAATGCGTATATTTTCCGTTAAATTGTAATGCAATATGTTCGCAGTCTGATTGTTTTCGATTATTATATCTCTAACGAATGGCAGGGATTGTAGTGCATTACTTTTTCGTCAGGCGTTCTGCTCTACATAACTGATTACGCTCTTCTCCCATGAAAGAAATTTGCCCAGAGGCCCAAATTACCATTACATAAAATTGTTACAAGTAAAGCACTTGTAATACGATCATAAGATTATACGACCCAATGCATTACTGATAAACAAGTATATGTGTTGGTAATGCACGTGCATTACAGCCTATATGACTTGATAATGCCGTAATAATGCAGTGGTTTTTGTTTTAGTTTATTTCAAATGATTTTATTTGTTATCACACAATTAATAATATGCATGCTTTTACAAAGCTTTAAATTGTCCAGACTACAAATGGGAAATACGTCGTCATCAGGGGGCATATCCTCTTTCGTCAGCCTTTTATAAATGGTCAATATAGCAATTTGGCATTCTTCCAATTTTTGGTTGTTAAGTTTGGGTTTTTGGGTCCCTCGGAACGGACCATGAACCTTAGATTTTTTGTTTTTGACTCCTTGAACCTGAACTTGAACCCGAACCGGACCTCTTTTTCAAAATATTAGGTTAAAAAAAGATCAAATATCAGCCCTATCTGCAATAATATCCAAATAATATCAATTTTTTATATCAAAGGGATACTATTTCCACCTAAACACATGGATGCGATAATATCATCTTAATATTTTTTTTCAGATGAAGGCCGATTCGATACTCACTTATTTTTTTTTTAAAGCATTTATTATTAACATTAGTTTTTTGGTACCTTTTTCTGGCTCCTTAACCTAATTTAACTCATACATTTTGGTCCTGCTTTAGTTATCTTCTATATTGATATTCGTGTTATTGTGTATTACGGTTTGTGAGTTGAGCTTTCTTACAAAATATTTGTACTGTTTTGTTTTGTTAGTGAGATTCGTTGTTTTAGCTTGAGATTGCGTGTTTTTTAAATTTAGATTTCCCTTTTAGAAAGGTCCTTTGGGTGGAATCTTTTCAGTCTTCTTTTCTTTTTCCGGCCTTGCTTCCTTCGTGATCGCAGTAGTTTCCTAGCGAGGTGGTTTGGGTGAGCAGTCAGTCTTTCTGTGTAGTCTCTGGCCTGCTTGTTCATAACATCGCCCACCTTAGCGACTTTATGGCTTTCCTCAATTATTCTCGTCCTCATGTACCAATGACCGGGGCTGGTTATGCGTTTTAGGATTTTGGCCTGCAGAATCCTTATGTGATCTAGGTGCGACTTTGCTGCTATACCGTACACCTGTAGTCCGTACTTCCATGAAGGTGCGAGAATGCTTTTATAAATTAGTACCTTGTTTTTTAGAGACAGTTTGCTCCTGGAGTTCAGCAGCCAGCTCATCTTTTGTGCCTTTAGCTGTATTGATTTGACCAGACCGTTTATGTGCGACTTGAAGATATGCCTTCGGTCAAGAAAAACTCCCAGGTATCGGTATCCTGCAAGGTGATCCAACAGCTCTCCTTGGAGGAAAACTCCTGGGCAATCGTCTTTTCTCAGCGTGTAGGTAACACTGGCACACTTTGAAAGGTTTAGTCCTATATTCCAACTGGAGCACCAATTTCCGATTCTTACTAGATACTCTTGAATGGTGTCAGTAGCGGAATATATGCAGGGATCCCTTGCCAATAGAGCCGTGTCGTCTGCAAAGGTGGCGAAAATGAAATCGTTTCTGTCAACGATTTGGGGAAGGAACAGACGGCTTCAATTCAAGCATGTTTGTTTAACTTCACATATAAAGGCAAACAGTTTGAGTTCGATTGGCAAGCGTTTATTGAAAAATCTCCATAGATTTCTGTTAACATCCGTAATTATAAGTATACATTTTTCCGGAATGCATTTTTTTGATTTTTATTTCAATGCTTTGTTTGCTTGTTAAACTACATACACAAATAAAAAAGAGTAAAGTTGAACGACTTCTCAACATTCATCATCATCAACATCATCTTTCGATGTAATTTTGGAAGAAATCAAGAGACTTGGTGACGAAATGGAATTCAAGTTGAAAATTCCTCGGTCAGCAAAAAAACACACATAAACATACGCACCAAAGAATACGTCTCTTTTGAGATACTTTCGCTTAACACTCCCAAAAAAGTACACTTTTGAAAAAGCGGCTCCTAAGACAGTGCCACACAGAGGGGAATAATCTGTTCAGAAAATAAGCTGACGCCATCTCAAAACAAGCTCTAAAAATTCTAACATTTTATGGGGAAAAGTTAAACTTGATCGTATAAAAATTTTTCTCAAAGTGAGAGAATTGTACTATAAATGAGATAAATTCGTTCTTACACGGTTTTTGAAAACGTTTGTGCTCATCTTGAGTCCTTTGTGCTCCATTAACTCTCCTTTTTTGGGTTTCATAATATAATATCTTCTCTGGGTTTGAGACTTGTTTGATATTCTTTCGTGGCACATGAATTGTTAGAACACAGAGTTGATATTCAAAATTAACCAGGGAACCAGTGAATCTAGGCTTAACGACTATGCCTGAATCAAGAAATCTTGGAAGGTGGAGAAAAGGCTGCAAACCTGGTTACAATATAAACAGAAACAACAAACTGAAATTAGAAATCTTATTCAAAATTAAAATTCTTCCCTCATTCAACATTTCCAGCAACAATATTCGTTTCATTCGATTAGTCCAAGGAAAACCCTATCGAGAGAGGAAAAGCGACAAAGAGAGCAAAGAGAAAATCGATAGCATTAACGAAAATCTTGCCAAGCGACTAGTTTTGGCTCTAGCTGGTGTCCCAGTCGCCAGTGAGACAGTCAGCGTGTCGCACGTAACGCACGCATAGAGCAGCAGCAGCAGCAGAAGCAGCAGCAGCGCGGGCGCGTTTAGTGGTTGTTGTTGTTGGAAACAGACAGACACACATAACACAACAAACACACACACACACACTTACACACACAGTTACACCCTAGCGGCCAGCAAACACAATTTCCCGTTCTGTTTGTGGCCCCAAAAAAAAAAAAAAAAAACAAAACTTTTTCAGTTTTTACCCCAATTTCTGTGACAAAGTGAAAAATTCCAAAAAACAAACAAACTTTTTATGTTTTTTTTTTAGAAGCATGTTCCCATTCTTGTGCAAGTAATCATTCAAAAGAACAAAAAAAAAAAAAGAATATTCAATTAAATGGTGCAAAAATTATGAGCAAGAGGAGACGGAGTCTTGGTTCCAAATCAAGGCACACACCTGCGCACATGTTTGTGAGAGTGTTTGTCTGTATGCCTCTATGTATGGGTGTTGAAGGCTACGTGCAGCAGCCAAAGAAAAGCCAACAAGTAAAGCTAAATCATCATAAATTGAAAATAAACAAACTAAAAGTCTAGCAAATATTTTCTATATATCCTCCTGGCTTAGACTTTTTCCACCGCCCAACCCCCACCCACCTCAGCCTCAGCTCCTATCTTATCATAGTCCAACGCACCGATTTTTAAATGCATGCATTAAAATATTATTTGATTGATTCATTACCAAAAGCCAAAAGCCAGCTCAGGCCAAAGGCATTAGTTTCAAAAAGCCATTTATCTAGTTAGATATTTAGATATTTAACACTTTTTGCCCGTTTGCAGCCAAAAGAATAAAAACAAAGTGATAAAGACAAAGTGTTCATGACTTAATTATAATATACATACATACAAAATACAACCAAATATAATTAAACAAAGTCCGCAAAACGTAAAACGTAACTAGAGCAATGCAATTGGAAGAAAGCCTCCTTCAAAATGTCCTGTCTAAGGTGAGTGACAAATTGACACACCCCAAAACAAAAAAACAAAAAACCCACTCAACTTTTGGTTCATCCTACCTCAATACAGGCCACAATGTAGCAGCTATATTTGTACTAGATAAACAACCCCCAAACAACAAAAATTATAGCCCAAGGCAGACTCAATCTATGGAACGCTGCTGCTCCAAAATAGGCAGAGGAAAAAAAAGCTCAATGCACAAAAAAAAAATGAAGAAATAAGAAAAAAAAAAAACAGTTTGGCAGCAGTTAGGATTAGCCAAAGCCAAGTCCTTGTGCAAATACTGAAAAGCTCATTCAAAGAATAAGCAGCTGCCAGCAGAACAGCTCAGGCTTTAGTTAGCTTTACTCAAATCATTTTCCGTACAAATTTATAAAAAAAAAATTAAGAATTTCCTTCAGTGGCACTGTGGGGCCAGCAGGTCCTAAAATGGGAGGGATTCAAAAGAGAAAAGGAGAGGAGTTTGTAACTCCGCTTTTTTATCGACTAATGCTAATAAGAAAGTCTGAACAATTGGCTAAAAAAAACTGTAAAAGAGCTACGTAAACAATTCAACATAATCATCATTTGTCTACAGTTCCTACCTTGTCTGAGATCTGTGCTTTCTTCCCAAGAGACGAACATGAGTATAAGGGGGGTCGATTTTTTTCGAACGAAATCTACAGAAAACTCCAAGAAAATTTCACCAAGAAACCATGGGTCTAAAATGAATTCCTAGCCCGCCCAAATGGATCTCAAGTTTTAAGGATTTTTTAATTGTGTAATCGAACTTGAGTCGTTCTTAATTTGATATTTATAGGCTAGGGGTGTGAGGTTAAGTATCAGAGCTGAGAAAGCAATATCAAACATTTTTGATCCAAGTATGAAATTTTTTTTTATAATCTGTACCAAAGTTAGACAGGGAAAAGAAATCATTTCCGATCCTATAAAGTATATTTATTCTTGATCAGCATCAACAGCCGAGTGATATAGCCATGTCCGTCTGTCCGTCCGTTCGTCCGTATGAACAAACAGATCTCAGAGATGATACAAGATACAGGTTTGACATAAATGGGACATATACTTCTTATACTTGCAGACTGATCAAGTTTATTTTAGATATTTGGATTCTTCTTAAGATAGTGTAATAGGTGGTGTAATAGGTGGTCAATATCTCAATCAGTTTCCATAAATATAAGTCGATGTAAATTGATTTGTAAGACGGGGCACAGAGCGCACCCGTTGTCGAATTGTACTGAGTACAGTGGGCACTCTATATGTATGCATACCACAATAGCTAGTAATTAGCATTATTTATTGATTTGCCAAAGAAATGATAAAGATCGGTTAAACAATACAATTTATGAGCAAAAGAAGGTTCGCTGCTGCTACCCATCATAATTGTTTGTTTTCCTTATAACTCGACTATAGTTTATCCGATCTTTTTCATTCCTTGATAAAATCTATAAATAATACGGATTACTAGGTATGTGTAGAAGGTAAAAACCATCTATCTACAAAACTGTGGGAGATATGACGTTCGATACAGAGTCGGCAAGTGCACACTGGATTTTCTTAGCCTTTTTTTGGCATAAGTCTAAAAAGTGCTTTAAAGATTGGCTTTTTGAAGAAATTACGATAAATTTGGAAACTGTTGCCAACGAGAGCTCAAATACAAAGGATTCTAAAGACTTTTACGATACCAATAATGGTAGATTTGACGAAACTGACAACTGTTAATAAAATTCTAATATTGAAATGGAAATGGAACTTATCTAGCCAAATCGTTTGAATCTATACTTAAGTATAAATATATTTGTAATGTTGTTAATAAGTATAGTACCATTTTGCGCAGCTCTGTCCTAGTTGAAAGAAGTGTTAGCTGTGGAGGCCAAATACTTATACCAAAAAGAAATAGACTACACTGAGAAACGAAAATCAATCTAAAATCTAGATTGAAAATCTCCTTTGCGAGAATCTTGCAATCTTATAATAACAAGATTGAAAATCCTTGAAATGAGCTTAGAAATCTTAAAAACAAGATTTATCATCTCGCAACTTATCAGTTGCCTGTAAAGCTTCAGTTGAAAAATTTTCGATATATATAGATTTATTTTGCTAAAAAAACAAAAAAAAAACAATTTTCGACTCGAACCACGAACTCTTCGCTCAATAGCACATTGGCAAGGCCGATGAGTCGATTTTGCCGCAGGGGGTCAATTGTTAAGCGCAGCCAGTTGCAGTATAAGTACTCAGGCTGCGAAAATCTCTGCTCTTATTCTGCAACTGGTTGGACCTAACAGTTGACGCTCGGTGGTAAAGCGATGGTGTTAGTGTTTCAATGCGCAAAAGGTGCTGAGCTCAAGTCCCAGTATCGGCGGATTAATAATTTACAATTTATATAAGTTTTGCAGAAAGAAAAAAATGTTAATAACTAAAACAACTAACTAAACCAACCAATCACAACACCACACCTTTTCCCACCCATCACCTAAAAAAAAAATGCTTAATTTATTTTTGTTTTTTTTTTTCATATTCTAAACTGAGATTGTTTCATCTTAAAGTCGAGTATCAATGATCTTAATTCAATATTGTTCGATTAAGATTTAAATTAAGTATATAAAATTGTGTTAAAATTATCTCGTCTCTGTCGAATTCTGACATCGTTTCGTCTCGTTTCAAGATTATAATCTTGGTTTTAAATGGATTTTTTTCTCAGTGTAGGTGACGAAATATTTCAGAAGCATTTTAATAATATAACATCATATGAAATCAAAATGTTATATTTTTACACCTTATTTATGGATTAAAGCCCTTTCAGACCCTAATATCAATGGTATGACTCTAAAAATATTTGTATATACAGAGAAACAAATAATGCAAAAGCTACACGAAAATGTAGGATTTTCAACCCATAACGTTTCGTGTAGCTTTTCTGCACGTCGCGTGTAGCTTTTTCATTTCAACACGTGGCGTGTGGGTTCTCTGCACGCCGCGTTTAGCTTTCTCTCTCTTAGAAATGAGTACTAAGAGTTCTCTTAGAAATGATAAAGCTAAACGCGGCGTGCAGAAAAGCCACACGCCACGTGTTGAAATGAAAAAACTACACGCGACGTGTTGAAAGCTACACGAAACGTTATGGGTTGAAAATCCTACATTATATGTAATACAGTACAGTAATGAAGTAAGGTTGTTTTGTTTTATTTTTAATATTCATTATGAAAATGGATGCTTTTAAAGTTAAAAGTATGTTTTTTGGGCCTTTACCTAGCTACTAGAAATTACTTAGGTAAGAAAATCCAGTACCTTTCCAATCACTGCAGATCATTTATATGACAGCTATATGGAATAGTATGCCGAATCGAACCACATTCGATAAGTCGTCGCTAAGAGAGCTTAAAATACGTGCTCAAACCGATTTTCAGTTCAATATCGTTAAAAACAACAAAGTTGGTGCAAATCGAACAGAGAGATTATATGGCAGCTATATTGAAAAGTGTACCGAATTGCAAAAAAAAAGTCGTTTCAGGAGCTTAATAAACGTGCACAAACTGAAATTCAGTTCAATAGCGTAAAAACCAACAAAGTTGTTTCAACTCGGCCAGATCGGCTATATGGCAGCTATATGAAATAATGGTCAAAATGAAACTTGATTTTGTAAGTCGTATGATGAGTTAAAAAAACGAGTACAAACCAAATTTCAGCTCAATAGCATAAGAAACAACAAAGTTGAAGCAAATCAGCCAGATCGCTTATATGATAGCTATGTAAAATATTGATCTAAATTGAGTGAATCTTTGCAACTCGTTTTTGGGGTCCAAAATATGAGTACAAACCAAATTTTGACTGTAATTGTAAATATCTTAACAACTAGAGTTTATGTTAAAGTCGGCCCTACCCGACTTCGATATACGCGTTACTCCTGTGTTTCCTGGGGGGGGGGGGGGGGGGGGGGAAAGCCGAAAAGTATGTAATATTTATTTTTTACTCGGCTTTTTATTATCCGATCTTTATGAAAATTTGAGGGATTATGGATATTGCGAATACAAACTAGTAGGCACAATATAACAAAAAAATTCATAATATCTTTTAAACTAAAAATCCTAAAATTGAAATTTTTATCGGATACTGGTATAAAAGTAAGCTTTCCATAAAATATAAAATAGTAATAAAAAGTGCAAATTGGGTTGGCCTAAGTATTTTGACAAGATTTCAAAATTAGTTTATTCTCAGCACAGATCCTCAAATGATAAAAAGAATGAATGATTCTAGACAAGATTAACACGCTGAACCCAAATCTGCCGTTAGAAATTCCATATCTCTAATGGATTAACTGTAAACTGGACATAACAACAAGGCTGCAAACCGGTTATGAACCGAACCGGTTTGAACCCAGAATTCCGACTTTTTTTTAACTGTGAACCGAACCTTAAACCAAACCAAAGTTCAGAAATTTGCTGAACCTGAACCGCTTCCGAACGTAAATTTTCGGTTCGGTTGAAAAATTAAAGACATTCTGAACTCTTGCCAATTTGTTGTTATCAATATTGTGCTACAAAGACTCGAAATCATTACGAAAGTATAAAGGTTTTTCAATATAATTTCTAGAAAGTCTTTGTTGACACAAATAGAGAACCGATTAAATTAAACTTTTTAAAGATTTTGACAGCTTATTAATGTAAACAACTTAATGCCACGATGTCTCAGTTGATCAGGTTTTAAAATTTGTTTTGTCTTATCAAAAGTACAGAAGTTCTAATTACTACAGTCGAACTTCTCTATTACGAGCTTCCGTACAACGTAGTTCTCTATATAACGAATTCGTTTCTTGAGCGCTGCAAATTCGTATTTCTTTTTCTATATTACGATTTTTTCTTTATAGCGAAGTTATTTTTGGTGCCGTTGAGATTCGCTATATGGAAGGTAGACTTTATTTTGAATATTAATCACATAAATTGGATTTCTATTAAATTATGCGTAAAAGTTGTGCCGAACCAAGGTTCGAACCAAAATCTTCGCCCACAAAATCTCGAACCTAAAATTTCCAAACATTAACCATTGGCAAATTTCGGTTCGAACCTACTAGTGTATATGTAAGTTTTAAATTTGACATCGATAGTGGGCGTGCTCTTCTAGTCTCTGAGATCTAGGTGTTCATACAGACCGACGAACGGACGGACATGGCTATATCGAATCGGCTGTTGATGCTGATCAGGAATATATATACTTTAAAGGGTCGGAAATGATTCACTTTTAAACAAACGTATTATACTTTGTGTACCTTTGGTACAGAGTAAAATCAACCAAATTCGCCTTGAGCCTAAGGTGCTTCTCACTAAATTTTAGCAAAAACACTTTTAAATATTACACCATCTTTTACGAATTTCAAGAAAACTTTTTGTACATTTTAGAAAGATTTTCTAAATAACAGACCAGTCTTAAAAATAAGTTGAATTTATTAAATTCATTACGTTCCTGGTTTTCGAAAGTAAAATATCGCAATAAGCTAATGCTTTCTTTTGACTGAAGTGCTTAATTTGCTGTGGATTCTGTAAATGAGACCGATTGACGATCAACTATTGATCAATAATAGCGTAGACTTTAAGCTCGACTAATGTTAAGATAATGATTTTCTCTTTTTAACCCAATATTAAACAAATTCGGGGTTCTTTTAAAAAAGAGATCTGTTTCGCTTTCAGTTTTAAAACTTTGAGAAGTAATCATCTGTTACTCTTTATCCGTTTGAGCTTAGAACTGAAAAACTATCATAATGCTTAGCAAAATGAAGCAAGCCAAGGTTTTTACTATAGCCTTCGATTTATCATTTGTTTTATGGACTTAGTCATTTTATGGGCAATTTTGTTTCGCCTGCCTTCAATAACTTTCCATTCTGTCATAAAAGGAAGCTTATGTGAAGGAAAAGCGTTGTGCTTTGTCTTATCCTTATCTAGAAAGGTTCAGCCGTTTGCCGCCAAGTTGTTTATTTTGTCGTAAATTTGCCTTCAAGGACATCAACCGCACACACCCCCGCCCCCACTGGCATGGGCCCCATTTATCGATCACACAATGGGAAATTTCACACATTGAACTGGCCCTTTGGTGTGCCACCCAGGTCGCAGGTGAAGTCGTGCCTTTAATTGCGTCTTCAAGGTTAGCTCTCTCTTTGTGCCTGTCTCCCTCTCTGTCGCTTTGATCAACCCATCTGGCACCAAATGGTTGTGAATAATGCAGTTGACGTTGTGCACAGTTGCCATTTTTCACACATGACCGGCTCCGGCATTTCCACATGTGTGTCCAGTGCATACTTCAAGGCTGCCGGCCCGACGCGTCGGTTTAATTTACATGCCAAATGACGTGCTAGTTGGGATTTTCTGTGTGTTAGTTGTTGCACTTTTCCCGTGGACTCGTACAGTGTCCCTTATTGTAATTCTTGGCGTTGCGGCTTACATTGTTACAGTTATGACTTGTGGTGCATAATTGTTTTTTTGCCCCTTCCTCGCTTTTACTTGCTGTTCACGTATTCAATTAGCTGGATGAAACGGCTAACGTTATTTGCAGTTTGCTTTTGAACCGGCCTTGAGACACACCAGCTGATGGTTAATCGTAACAAAAAAAAAGGAGGGATTGCTGTTTGTCATTATTGGTATCACAAATTGTGGCGCCATAACTCTTACAAATTGAAAAGACAATGACCAAAAATGGAAAAAAATTGGACATTTATTCCTACCTTGGGAAAGAAAATATGCCGAGACTATGAATGAAAAGAATTTAATCTTTTAATTAACTTATTCTGTATTTGCAGCCTTGCAAAGTTTTCACACTAAGTTTCATCAAAGCCTCTTGATAAATCCAGATGCGTTGAAGTTTTCGCTTATCTTTACCGAATCTTGTAGACCCTCAAGCTGGGAGGTAAAAGAATGTGCTGAAAAAGTCTTACTTGAAAATTAGCCCTACCTTCTAAATACAAAAACTTCTGAAGAAGTGAACCCAATCCGAAAAACCACTGACAAAAACTGAAACCAAATTTGGATGAAATATGACGACCAACACAACCCAAACTAGCACACCATCAAAATTTCAGCAAATTGGCCCAATGAAAAACACAAATTAAAAGACCTAAATCAACATTTAGAATATAAATTCGTACATAGCTTTGAGTTGTATGGTTATCTGTTACGTTATAGTACTTGTACTTATGCATACGGCTGTGATGAGAGGGGATAAAAAGATATTTTGGTTTTTTCTTCAATTCAAAACGAACGTTTTCTGAAAGTCTTTTTCAACTAATGCTTTTTGAGGCTGATTCTGTCCAACGAAAGTAGCATCAATTTAGGAAGCAAGTTTTCTTTCTCTCTCTCTTGCACTGACTTTTTTCGCTCACGCTACACTACAACAATAAAGAGAACTTGTCTTACCGTTCATATGTTTGCATTTTATGAGCGCTTGGCTGTACTGTTAAGGGCAACAGTCGCTAATAAGGTATGCGAAATAAGTCACCTTATAAATCTTATGACCTGCTGCCAGAGCTTTGCTAATCTTTTTTTCACTTTCTTTTTTTTGCTTAGTTTCCTCTAAGACAATTACCATGCTTGCAATAGCACAAGACTATAAGGAGTCGTTATTTTCATTGAAAAGCTAATGCGCCTCGCATTACAGAACGAAATAATTGAGCTTACATTATCAGTTTTTGTCTTCGTACACGTGCATACAGGCGTAAATTTAAAGCAGATTTTTCGCCATAAGTTATAGCTAATGAAAAAGTGAGGTTTGATTCATAATCTGTAGTTTTGAATCTAAAATTAACTTCAATTTTGCAGGAATGTTTCAAATCCAATACCTCTCTAATGAAGACCGAGCTAAAATATCGCTATATCGCGAAATGGGGATGCCTCTACAGGAATTTGCTTCCGAAATGGCGAGAACATATTTTAAAATTCAGAAGTATTTAAAAGATTCGGAAAATCACAGAAAAAGACCTAGTTTTGGACGCCCGCCATTGCTGAAAAAACGTTATAAAAAAGAATAAAAAGAATAGAATTAAAGAAAACCTAAGTGCAGGCCATATTTCCCACGAACTAGCTCTCCCAGAGTCGAAGCGTCGTGTGCAGCTAATTTTACGTGACGATCAATTCAATTCATATGGAAAAAGGACCGTCAAATTTCAATTACTTCCTAGGCACAAAGTTGCCCGTATGCACTTTGCTGAGATGCATAAGTTTTAGGACTTAGAGTGGCAAAGTATTATTAGTATTATTAGATGGCCAAGATGGGTATCAATATTATTATCATTAAGAGTGTCACGCAATTTTCAAGGAGGTTCGCTAATAGTGTGAGCTGTATTTGGCTTTGCTGAAAAGTGTTCAATATGATTTGTAACACATAAAATGAACTTTGAAAGGTATGCCGAACTATTTGACGAAGTTTTTGTTATTATATGGACAAGAATATTTCAGAGATTCTTGGACATTCCAACAGGACAATGCTGCGTACCACGTTTCAAAACGCACTCAACTATTTTCTTAAGAAAAACAAATAGCGGTTTTGATGTGGCCCGCAAAAGGTCCAGATCTTAATTCCAATGAAAAATTTTGGGAGATAATTTCCAACAATGTCTACATGCATGGGATGCAAGTTAACAAGGTAAAAGAACTTATAAAGTCTATTATTCTTCGAAACTTGGTTAATTCAATGCTAGGACGTGTATTGAAGGTTATTAACAGTAATGGAGGACATTTTTAGGTATATTAAAAAAATCACGGTGACTAAACCTTATTAAAATCGTAATATTCTGAAATTATCAGTTCACTTATTTCGTTCTGAAAAATATAAATTTAATTTTTTTAAAAGTATTATGATTTTATTAAATCTTTTAAGAATTGGAATTAAATTGTTGCTTCGTTAAGTTGAAAGAAAAATCAAAAAAACTTAAATATATTTCCAGCTTTTGTATATATCAAGGATTATATGATTGTAAGGTGACTTATTTCGCATACCTTACCACAAATCGCTAATTTATACCTTGTATGTTAAAAAAAACGATACCTTATGTATTTTGTTTGTGTAAATAGCCAAACTATCACCAAACTCTCGCCTCAAACTATTGCCAAACTCTCTTTTTGACGAGAGAGATAGGAAATCAGACAAAAAGTTTGCAGGGGATGCGCTAAATATGCAAATATGCATACACGTGACAATGCTTGCTTTTTCCTTTCTTCTTCTAACTAAAGCAGAGGAGACAAAAATGCAAACTTCGCTGTAAAAATCTATGAATTCTTGTCATCATTATAATTGTTGTCTTAGGTTAAGTCTTAAAAGATGGTTCAAACCACTTCAACTTGAACCTCTTGCCAAAACTTTTAAGATAGCTTTTGGAGAAACACTAATTGAGTCATTTGAATTAAGCATTTTGTAAGCTTCTCAGATTGACACTATCTGAGGGACTCATTTGAGAAACGCATACGACATTTAAGTGAAGTGAAATAACAGTTTTTAAACCTTTTGTCAACAAATATTTTTGCCCACTTGCATTGTTTAAAAGACATTTAAAGCTCCCAAAACAGACCAGAAACAATTAGCTTAGCACTTAAGGCCTATCTGATCGATTTTTTGTGAAATGCCAAAATTATTTGTGAGGTCTAAAACTAACATCTAGTAATTTAGTCAGTGAAATATACCTCTCTATGCGTACATACATATATAAATACTCTTAAATTTGTACATAAGTTTTCATTTTCAAATACTTAACGCGCCTACGCTAAGATTTATGCCCACAACGTGTGTTATTTGCTCCCCGTCGCGTGGTTTGGTCACCCACCACATTCCCATTCCCAAACGAAAGAAATTGGGGAAAAGTGAGAGTGAAACAATTTTGCGGCAATGATTTAACAACAAACAAAACATGCAAACAGCAAGGAAATGACAAATAACCACCGCATGAAATTGCAAGCTAAATATAAAATAATCTGAAAATATTATACAAAAACAAAATTTTATATATACTAAACAATACTTATAAGTTAGATGGGTGGTTTGATATTATCGAAATAGACTAGGAGATGCTCTGCAAAGTATTTTTATTTTCATTTAAAAAGGGAAATGAAATGAAAATTTTGTAGAAAATCATAATTATATTGTGGACAGGCAGTTTCAGATATCTTATACATAATTCCATAAATATAATTTTGTAAGCATTACGGAAAGATTAACATTTAACAATTTTGACATTTTGGGGTAGAGAAAATTATGACGTTTTAAAATCATGACCATTTGGTCATGGCTTTGTTCTAAGACAATGATCTCACTCTCTGTATCACCGGACTATTTGCTTGCCGAGTGCTTATGGCTACATTATAAACTGTGATTTGGTCGCACTTTAACGTGAGTGCTTGATAGCCGTATGTGTTCAGTCCGGCTAGCCACAGCTTAGAAAAGTGGGGTGTTTGTCCCCGCTCCCTTTCTTTCTGAGTGTAAAAACTATAGAAAATATGGATAATAAAGTTTGGTGTATGTAGAATATACGTGTTATCAATCGCAAAAGACCTTGGACCCAAAGTACTACTGTAGTCAAAAAATACCAGGATTTTGTTTATAAATCCAAAAATCTTAATTTATTCTTGTAATTTCATTCAACTCACTTCAAGTCACTGAACTTAATTAATTATCTGCTTAATTCCTTTAAGAAAATGATATTCCTTTAAAAAATTCAGTTACACTTAGTAAAAAAACGACCTTGCAAAACCCAGCACGAGCGGACTCCCATTTCAACGATTTCGTTCGTGAATTATCGTTCACAAAAGAAGCCCGACATTCACGAAAAAACACCACTAAAAACCTTTTTTACTAAAACTGGCACAAATCATACCTGAAGTACGAACATCGTGCATAGACAAAAATTTTACATTCTACAATAATTATTAATATTTAAAAACAACAAAAAATCTTCGGGTCCACGGTGACTCAAACTCTTGCTTTTGCCGCCCTAGCGTGCTGCCTTCTTTAAAGCGATTCGCCGCAGCGCTTCGAATGAGGTCAATAGTCTTGATGGTTGAAATGCCGACTCTTGCGTTCAAGTAGCAGCGAGGTTTTTTTGAGTTCAATCCCTAGAGAAGGAAGATGAACTTAAAAAATAAAACGAGAAGGCCAAGGTAGCTTCGTCTGAGCCGAAATTTTTATACCCTTGCAAATGCTGTTTTTGAAATGTCAGAGTTTAAGAACGCTTACATAAAAATCAAAATTTTTTGTAACTAAACCCCATTTTCCGACAGATAAACATCTGATTTGGACCAATTTTCGCGAATCTTTTTGAAAACATATCTAATTAACAATCGTCGAACTAAAGAAAGATCAAATTTAAAACAAAAAAGTTTTCTCACTACGACTCATTTTCCGACCGATCGGTCCTATGGCAGTCTTAAGATATAGTCATCCGATTTCGACCAAATTTTGCGAATATATTTGAAAACATATAGAATTAGTAATCAGTGAGTTTAAGGAAGCTAACACTAAAAACAAAACAAAATTTCTTACTAAGAACCATTTTCGACCAATCGGTCCTATGGCAACCATAAGATATGGTCACCCGATGTCGATCAACTTTTTCAAATAAGTTTCAAAGCGTATAATATTAAGAATCACCGACCTTAAGAACGATTTAATTGAAAACAAAAAAGTTTTTTTCACTAAGATCCATTTTCCGACCGATCAATCCTATGGCAGCTATAAGATATAGTCATCCGATTTTGAGCAAAATTTTAAAATCTGTTTGAATACATATAATATTAATAATAGCCGAGTTTATATGACGCTAGCATTAAAAACAAAAAAGTTTTTCTTACTAAGACCCATTTTCCGACCGATCAGTCCTATGGCAGCTATAGGATATAGTCATCCGATTTTGACCAAAGTTTGCAAATCAGTTTGAAAGCATTTAACATTAATAATGGACGAGTTTGAGGGCGCTAACATTGAAAACAAAAAAGTTTTTCTCTGTAAGACCCATTTTCCGACCGATAGTTCCTATGACAGCAATAAGATATAGTCATCCAAACTTGACCAAAATTTTGCAAGTCTGTTTGAAAGCATATAATATTAATAATGGCAGAGTTTATAGACGCAAACATTGAAAACAAAAAAGTTTTTCTCACTAAGACCCATTTTTTGACCGTTGGTTCCTATGGCAGCAATAAAATATAGTCATCCGATCCGGTCGGTTCCGACATATAAGCAGCGTGCGGTTAAATGAATACTGTGTACAAAATTTCAGCTCGATAGCTTTAAATCTGAGAGACTAGTTTGCGTAGAAACAGACAGACGGTCAGACAGACTCAATCGACTCAGTTCGTTGCCCTGATCAAGAATATATATAGTTTATAAGGTCGGAAACGAATATTTCTATTCGTTGCAAAACTTTTGTTCAAAATTATAATACCCTTTGCAAGGATATAAAAAGGAGATCAGAAAGAAAACTAATTTTATAAAGAATTTAAACCAAAAAAAAAAAAATAAAAACATTTTTTTTTAATTGCGTTTTTATTGCAAGTACCAAATGTTCTTAAAACATGCCCAAGCCGTTCATAAAGTGAGCACAAAATGTTCATAAAATGACACCCACTCTTCACGGTTCAAGAAAAAGCGGGATTACTCTACTTTTGTCAAGGATGGGCTTGATTTCGGTAGATATCCTTACCGGTCTAGAACAAAAGATGGTCCAATAGATAATGTCGATTTTCACTACAGTCCGAAATAGAGGTGGCAAAAAATCGATGATGGAATCCACTTTTTTCCAACATTTTTAGGAAAACACGGTTTTTTATTTACAATGTCTCTAACGGGCTGTCTCTACATGGGTAGTTATCTGTCTGTCTGTCTTTTATTACTATTTCGTTCTACTGTCGGTCTCGATATTGTTCATTTTATTTACAGTGTGACCATCATTCGAGATCTTAAAAATACCTTAACACTAAAATATCGATACTTTTATACATATTCACATCATGGCGGTCATTTTCAAATAATGCTAAATTCTAATTCATGTAATACTTGTAATGATGAGGATCTTTAGTTAAACCTATTCTGGGTCACCACTTTATCTACTTGGTTTAATAGGTGTAACTAACTTAATCGAATATAACTTAACTGCTAACAATTACTGTAGGATTGTAAAGCGCGATGCACTCTTTTTTTGAATAAAAACTAATTTAATTAGCTATCGTCCAATGCTGCAAATTCGAAATCCACTCGAAATATGTCAGAATTATGAATGAATCCGAATCCGCCAAGATCCTGCAGTTTTTTGGATCCCCTCAAAAACATTATTGTTCGTCTTTGCATATATATATATTTTGCAATACTTACAGGCATAGACTGTGCTTTTGTCTTACTTCTCGTCCTAATGTTATTGTTTTTTGACAAATGATTTTCCTCAGAAACTATGAATCTAAATCTATGGATAAACTTTGCTTAAATGTTCGTTTTATTCCATAATTTTTGGCCCATCTACCCTGTCTACTTGCGACTCAATTCATTTGTAGGGTATAAAAATGAAAACGAAAACAAATTTTAAGCGAAAACATTTGAACGAAAGCAACGTGACTCGCGACCAAGAAAAGTAAATAACAACAATGTCAGTGGCCGGACTAGACGGCACAACCCCCAACTCACTTTCTCCCTCATGTTGTGTCTCCATTAAAACTCTTCTATTTGTGATACAATTTGAATGTTAAACTTGGTTTCTTGGACACAAATCGCACGCTCTGTTTGCTTTTAATAGGTCCTGCTCCACCATAATTATCATCAGCAGAGTCATCGTCTGGCCTATGGCCTAATAATGGTATTTGTGGGCGGGCCATCTTGATTTATATGTATAACTATTTATGGGCGGGGCTTGGCTAATTGCTATGATAACTAAAAGCAGAGAGAAATAGTTAGATAAATGAAAGTTAAAACGCACGGATGGGTGTCGAGTGACAGGCAGACTTGGCCAAGCGTATTGCAATTTAGCAGCTGCAACTGCAAATTGGTTGGATGTCAATTCACATACCCAAAGCCACAGTCAGAGCCAATAAATTGCAAATGAAATACAAGCAACGAGGCAAGGGCTAAACAATGCCATGTGTGTGTGTGTGTGTGTGTGTGTGTGTGTTTGGGCGTGTGCAACCACCCCCTTTGGTGTATCCTTTGCTTATCAATCAGACCGCAAATAACATAGCAACAAATAAACAAGTTCCCGGCTAACCTAGACCACCATAAATGACAAATTGATGCATTGAGCTATTGATTGCTTCGACTGGCTTTGGCTTTGGCCGCCTTCCTTGGCTGAATGTCAAGTCACAGCATTGAAACTGCTTGTATTTTTATTGATCGAACGTCAAGTGCTGTGTGTGTGTGTGTGTGAGTGTGCCGGAACCAGGCCATACAATTGTACTTAGTACGATTGACTATGATATTTATTACGCATACGTCACGTTGCCAAAGTGACCTTGAACCATTGCAATTGACAAAATTTAGTATTATATTTTTAGAATTTGTTTGCCCTAGTTGAAAATCAGCAACAAAAGCTCCCAGGGAAATCAAAATCAAAAAAAAAAACCGCACCAAAATTCAAAAGGGAATAAAGCAATATAAAACTAGACACGCGCACGGTTAGCCTTGCCCGCCCACTAAACAAAACAAAAAAAAATAGCAACGACAACTACAACAACAACAACAACAGAATCAAACCAAACAACGCACAATTGGCCCATATACGAGTACGATAAAAGCATTCCTTTTTAACAGGGTGCGGGTGGGTGGTCGGTTTATTGCCGCGACGGCCGTAACAGCAGGAAGCACGTGAATTTTAGTTGACTCCATCACGCACATATGTATACTAAGGTCCCCCCATTCGGTCTATGACATATAAGTATATAAATCATGTACAAGAAAAATAATAGTCGAAGCATGTCCTTAGTTAATGGAAAACACTTTTGAAAAGTTTATTACGATTTTTAATTAGAAACATGAGGCTCTCGAGCAAATTCGCCAAACCTGGTTATATATGTAGAAGAAAACAATTGAAACAAGTCAAATTCTTCTAGTCTACAAGCCTGGAACGACAGCAATTTGAGATATGGGAACATTAAACTTAACCTCCAATCAGCAAAATGGAAAAATGTGGCTCTCGGCATTTTAAGTTCATTTTGGTCGGAAAAGCGGTCTTAGTAGGGAAAACTTGTTTGCTTTTCACAATCGAAAATTGGAATTATGTGTAAAACAAATCAAAGCCGGCTGTTTATAAATGAAACAAAATTTATGAAAATAGTCCACACTGCGTATGAGTGATTTAAAAATACTTTACAGTCTCCTCACGTCAGTTAAAACTCAATTTTATTTACTTTTGTTAGCTACTCACGCTGATTATTATACTTATACACCAAAAAGTAACACATATGGGGTTAGAACCAGAACATTACAAATGAGGTACGCTCTAATAACAGAGTCTAGTAGTCTCACAGTAGCCATGCATCGACTCACATGTGTTTATAATGGTTTTGTGGACATATCTATGTATGCTCATAAATCGTTACGCCCGACTGACTGACTGCTTATCAACCAATCCTAGACATCTAAGATTTGACCTTCGTTTAGTTATGTAAACTCGCACTATGAAAGAAAATTTGGAAAATTTGACCGCGAAGTGGATGAAAATGACAAAAAAAAAGTTTGCATGGGGTATATAAATCAGCAATGGCAATTTGTCAAAAGAAGAAAACTAAATGATTGTACAACAACTAACAATATACACTTGCTGCTAAGTCCTCTATATTTTCTCTGTAACTGTTGTCTATTGTGCCACTCCATACATAAATGAAAACAACAACAGTCAAAAGAATAACAGTTGCGCTGTCAACTGTTCTCACGACATTTCTGCTCTCATGCCACTGCAAGTTGTACCAACAACAACAACTACATATGTATATGTAAATATTTGTGGGTGGGTCCGCGAGTTGGTGTGTATGTGTTTCCCCTACCAGATCTACCTATTTGGTAAGTTCGAAAACCGTAAGCCAGGGGTGCCCAAGCACTCTTTGCTGTTTTGCGCAAAGGATTAGCGCAACAGAATATCGCGCCATAAGCCTACATAAAGCAACAGCAAATTCATATGCGTGCTCTCCTTTCTTTCTTTCCTAAGGGGATGTTGTTGGAGCGTCCAGACCAAAGTGATTCACCTTCACCTTGGTCCAGACCTGCAACAACAACATCATATGGGTCATTCTTTTATAAACCGAACAGTTAAAAAACCCACCATTTTTGATTTCAATAAAAAAAATCCGAAAGTAGATCTCGACATGCCCATAAAATACTAGTCAGCAATATCAACACGAGACCTGTCTGATAAACCAAACCTGAGAAATCCAGTTTTTAAAAAACCCTTTTTCCTTTTTTCCGATTTTGACGATTTTTGAAATTGTTTATAAAATTAACAAAAAATATTTTTGCAAAACCGCAAATTACGCTATGGTGGGCATGTCAAGATCTAGTTTCGGATTTTTTTTTATTGAAATCAAAAATGGTGGGCTATTTAACTGTTCGGCTTATAAAAGAATGACCCATATGTGACTCTCTTCTCTCTACTGCTATGTCTCTGGCAAATTAAAATGCAACAAAAATGTTGTTTATGCGTAGTTAGCGCTCGCCTCGCTCGCAGTGCACACACACTCACACAAAAACAAAAATCGGGTTTCTCTTTCTATTTCTTCCCCCCCTGCAAACATTTTTTCGGGTTCCTTAACTCTCTTGTCAAAAAGAGAGTTTGGCGATAGTTTGAGGGGAGAGTTTTCTTATAGTTTGGCGATTTACACAAACAAAATACATAAGGTATCGCATACTTAACATACAAAGGATAAATAAGCAATATGTGGTATCGCTTTTTTTTTCATCCAATTCGTAAATATGCGAAATATCGCTAAAAAAATCGCCTTGAAGACATGAAGGCGATTCTTGTCGCAAATTTCAATTTCATTATTAATATGGACTGGGTAAGGAATTCGCTCTTGAGAATTACAAGCAAGTAAAAATTGGTGTATGTTTTCAATACAAGTACATCTTATTCAATATAAGTAACACATTAGATGCGTTGCTTTAAACGCGCGGCGTACATTCAATCACATTCTCGAAAAGTGAATTTTCCTTGTTCCACTGACGAATGTTGTCCACGGCCACACTATCGTCAACAAAGAACAGCTGATTGAATTGCTATGTCTGCAATTGTAAATCAAAGTTCGCCCTCTTGGTAGTTCCAGCACGATAAAGGTAGTTTGCGGGATTCATACATAAGAAATATTACTGTATTTTAACATTCCAAATCAAAGAATGGAACAATTGCCTGTTGTTTTAGCTAATGTACAACTCATGGGCATAGTCGCTTTTCAATAAAGGGGGTCCATACAGCTCTGCCACTGTGCCAAACTCCCACTCACTGAGCTAAAACCCTCTCCGCCCATGTCAACGCCATTGACAGAGCAGCTGTTCCTCTGGGGCAGTTCGATAGCATATCGATAGAAAATCTAGCCTTTTAGCGGAAATTAGCTATATGTCGTGACAGTAGCTAGATCATCCATGACAGTGCGGATGATCTACCGAATAGACATTCATCTCTTATAAGGAAATACACAGAAATAATGAGGTCATTTAGATCAACCAGCGGATGACCTCTAGAATGTGCCAGTGGAACAAGGGTATAATAAGGAAGAATGAGGACATTTATACCTTTGTTCCACTAGCAAACATTCAATCACATTCTCTTAAAGTGGATGTTTCCTTGAAGACATTAATGCGATTCTCGTCGCAAATTTCAATTTCATTATTTGTATGGGCTGAGTAAGGAATTCGTTCTTCAGAATTACAAGCAAGCAAAAATTGGTGTATGTTTTTAATACAAGTACATCTTATTCAATAGAACGAATACATTAGATGCGTTGCTTTAGACGCGCGGCGTGGGGCAGCCGTCTAAGGCGTCGTTCCAAACGTGTTTCAGTTCAAGGGCCCCGAGTTCGAATCCCCCGCAGAAGTAAGTAAAAAATTTTAATAAAAAAAATATAAGTTTGTTTAATTTGTTGTTTTTCGGAATTAAGACAAATAAAAAAACGTATCCTCTCACATAAGAGACTCATTCACTCATTCATATCTTCAAGAAGAAACGATTTACTATCTCCAAAATATACATTTTCTTATATACAGGAAGAATCGCTTTAATATCCCTTAGAAGACACTTTTTCTGATCCCCAGAATGAAACGCTTTCTTATCTCCAGGAAGAATCTTTTTCTTATCTCCAGGAAGAAACGCTTTCTTAACTCCCAGAAGTGTCACAGAGTGGCACACTTCTTCCCGAAGGGAGATGAGAATGCGATTGCCATGCGATATCGCCAGAGTTAGGCGATACATACTGGAAAAATCGCATTCTTATCTTCTGCGATAAAATATGTTTGCTGGGTTATGCGTAGTTAGCGCTCGCCTCGCTCGCAGTGCACACACACAAACAAAAATTGGGTTTCTCTTTATATTTCTTGTTGTTGGTATTGCTTGAGATATATTTTGTGTATTTGCATTTGTTTTTACGCGGCCGTAAGCTCTTTCTGGGCACCTCTGCCGTAAACTATTCCGCTTCGCCGGAGACTGCAATTCTAGCGAATTATATTCGAATGATCTTACATTGTTTAGCTATAGTAAATTAATCTTTGTCAATTTTTAGAATTTTTTACACTTCAGTAATCGGCAACATTGGATATGCAGCGCCAAAAAAAAAAACCCATCTCCTCCTTTTTTTGATATTTATTTCGTATTCATTGGTTCAACCAAACGGGAACTATTTGTACTTCCCAATCTTTTTTGGGGCCCTACTTTTTTATTTGTTGTAGAAGTATAAAAAGAAGTTTATCAAACGAGAAAGGAAAGCAAACTTCCTACGTGCCGTAGTTTTAATACACTTGAAAAAGCTCTCACTCGACCAAACTTCGCAGATCAGTTTGAAAACATATAATTTTTATAGTGACCGAGTTTAAGAACGCTAACATTGAAAACTGAGGGATTAGTTCGCGTAGAAACAGACAGACGGACGCACAAAGCTCAATAGACTCAGCTCGTCTTTGCTGATCAAGATATATATATATTTATAGATATTATAAGATATATATTTTATGTGGTCGGAGATGATTCCTTCTATGCGTTGTAAACTCCTGGACAAAATTATAATACACTTTTTCGGGAAAGACTTAAGGCTATATGACACTTGCCGATGTTGTCGGCCCATAGTTTGACTGACAAAAACCATATTTGCCGCCAACACGGCATTCTGTGCTGGTAAACGCTTGTTGTGAAGCGACTAGTTGAACATTCATACTACCAATACTAATGTATCTTTTTGTCCCGTTTTCGCAAGCCTTGTGTCGTTATTGATCGCCAATATCGGTCACCAATATTGGCAAGTGTCCTAATGTGCTATACGTTCCCAATTATGGCCAAACAGTGCTGATGCTGCTGTGAAATTGTGAATCCTCATATATTCTCTAAAAAAGGGCGCGGGACAGAAGTATCTCTAGACCCGAAATTTACTAAGTAATCGTGCGGGAGAGGTATATTTTCAGCGTCCACTTGATACGAAGGGATTAACATATATAATTCTGGAATTTCCGAGCGCTTCGAAATTTTGGTTGGATGAGATAAAATTTAACAATTGTACAATTGTAGGCCAGATAGTACAGCCCATTAAAAAGTCAACCAATCTGACTTATCTAAACCGTGACTGCTAGAAGAACGTAAAGAACTTTAACTACACCATGTTAAACACAAAATGTAGAGTGTTAGAAATGTGGTTTTTCTAAAAGATTTACAAAAAACATACAAAACATTGTCCACGTATGAGTTATTTTTTTTTTTAAGAATGTTTTAAGTCAAGGCGTTAATTAGTGAGTTTAGCTGGCTCTAGGTCCAAAAAAGTTGCGTTTGTTCACAACTGTAAACAACTTACGAGTCGTTAGGGATATCGATGAAACAGTTCTGTATAGGCAACCAGCTCTTTTTGGTGGTACAATGCGTAACTTACGTTTACAGTTGTGAACAAACGCAACTTTTTCGGACCTAGAGCCAGCTAAACTCACTAATTAAACATTGGAAAGGTCGCCAAATAAATTACAAGTTAAAGCTTTTATTTGCCGTTTTTCGGGGTGCCCTTTCGGCAAATGTCATAGCTTGAGTAAATGATTACCGTAACAATTTTACCTAACAGTTTCTTAAAGATAATGAAAATAGCTATAGCTTGGCCATGCGAATATAATCGGATGATTTATTTTTAAAATTTTGGACTTGAAAAAAATGAAATGTAATTTATTCTTGTGTTGGCATAATCATTTTAAGGCATTAATTAGGCATCGTTTGAGTCATAGCTCATAAAAATGTGTGGTAAAACGGGAAAGTTATGTGGTACTAATTTCATGATTGAAATTTTGATGTGGCTTACGTGGCGTATGAGTAATTTTTAGTTACAGCTTTGTGGCCACGTCGCGACCATTAAATATGAAAATTTAATTCTTCTGTTGGAAGTTTTATTAACCATAAATTAAAAAGATTCATTCATGTGGCGTGCAGCTTAATTTACATATAAGTATATGTTTTGCCAATTTAAAACTTGTTCCAAGGGTTCAATATAAATACCAAATTTTATATGATTTTCAAATCGCATTTGTTTTCGATCAATGTAAGCTTCATGACTTGCCACTGTCTCCGTCAAAAGTCGCTTATTAAAAACATTGAAAACTTGAGTTAAAATAAATAATGCAATTGCATTGCCCTAGTCAAAAAGTGTTGCATACCAGCAGGCGTTGACCTAAATTGAAAATTCCTTTTGCTTATTAATTGCATTCACTTGCAGGCATTTGCGCAGACAAAGTTTTTTGTGTGTAAAGTTTTTACCCAGGACACTGGCAAAGCAACAGGCGACAGTCAGACGGGTGGGAGGTGGGTTATGGGCTGACATTGCAGCTTGGCCAAAGTACTTAAGCCAGCGAGTGACAAGATGCCTGTTTCTGTGGCATCCAACCACTCACTCCGTCTCCACCTTAGCGGGGGTACCACAATTTTAAGCCATATGCCGCACACAACATGCGTAAGCATAAATTATGCACAATGGTATAGAAGAACAGTTGGGCCTAAAAATAAACAGGATAAAAAATAGAAATAGCAAACAAGCCGCACACAGTCCTCCGGACCTGCCAAACCAAGGTAAGTTACGCCCGGCGGCAGTGAGGTCATGCTTATATAAGCCTCCACGTGGATGATGACGCTGACGACGTCATTGTACCCCCTCCACCTTTGCACTCATTCGCAGCAGCCTTGCCGCCTAACGTCATCAAATGAGTATCCTGCACTCGCCTTGGCCTTCATTGTGCCAGTAGTTTGCATTTATTTTTAGCTGTCTCAGCTGAGATGGAAATGTAGAGGGGGGCGGCTTTTGTTTATTTTTTTTTGTCCACGCCCAGCCACCTGCCGCCTGGCATTTAAATATGATTTTATGACAACGACAATATCAGACTGAGTCACATTCACATATATATAAAAGTATTTCTCTATCTGTGTGTGAGTTGCGCCATAAACACGCATGGGATACATATTTTATGGCTTCAACTGAAATCTACACATTGAAACTTTTGCTGAAAAGGCAAAAAAATAAGGAAATAATGGGCACCCACAAGTCCATTGTAAAAAGTAGCAGGCATTCCATATAAATTCCGTTAACAAATGAATAATAGAAAACCCCAATAAGTATGCTACAGCATGCAGTACTTAACTATGTGGGCTGCCATTTATCAGTCTGCAAAGTGCATCGAAAAGTTTGGTATTTTTTTACTTTAATCTACTCGAAACATTTTGTGGTACGGTCTCTCTGTCTGTTGTGTATGTGAGACTGGAAACTTCATCTCGGAAATGTTTAGATTCTACTAACGATACTTGATTTTCGATACGCGATTCTTGTTTCTTAATTCTCGATTCTCGGTAATCGATTCTCAATACTCGTTTCCCGATTCTTAATACTCCATTTTCGATACTCGTTTCTCTATACTAGATTCTCTATACTTAATTTTCAATACTCGTTACTTAGTACTCGATAATCAGTATTTGATGCTAAGTACTCGATACTGGTTACTCTGCTCCCGATAGTAGAATCAGTACATGGTCCTCAGTACTCGGTTTTCGACACTCAGTACTTGACAATCAGTTCTCAATACTCGATTCTCGGTTCTTGATTTTACTATACTCGATTCTCAACACTTGATTCTTGATATTTAGTTCTCAATGCTCGGTACTCAGTACTCGATAGTCAGTATTCGAAACTCAATACTCCGAGAATCGAGTATCAAGAAACGAGTATTGAGAACTGAGTGTCGAGTACATGATACTCAATACTCGGTGCTCGACACTCAGTACTCGACACTCAGTTCTCGATACTCGATTCATCATACTCGATTCTCGGTACTCGACTCTCGATTCTTGATACTCGTTTCTCGATTCTCAGTACATGTCGAGTACATGATACTCAATACTCGGTTCTCGACACTCACCTCAGTTTATTTATTTATGTTACTCCCAGCGCAACAAGTACATTGGCACTTATAAATTAACGCGCTAGTCACAGTTTTTTTTATCCTTAACATTCAGCAATTTTCCTAACTTAAATTATTACAATTATTAAATTTAAATTTTAGCACTAACAGACATAGAACTCGATTATATTAAAAGTATTCGTTAAAATGATTCTATTATAACTATTTGATTATTACTCTAATTCCCTATCTTGCATGATTTCCCTAACCTTCATCTTGAATTGATTTATGCTTCCAATTGTTTTGATACCATGAGGTAGGTCGTTCCATAGCCAAATAGCATTTATCAAAAACTGCCTCTCAGAGCATAATAGCTTCCATCTCGGGCATATAAAATTGTTTGTGCGCTGCGAGGCTGCAGGTCTTAGCATATTGTGAAGATAAGATGGTTCTCTGCTTGTAATGATCTTATGAATGAAAGTAAGAGTTCTGAGATTAATCCACGATTTGAGGCCAAGGTCAAAAATCTTCCGAGCTAGGTGTGATATGTGGTCGAATCGTCTACTATTAAATACATATCTAGCTATTGAGTTAAGTGACGCATTAAGCTTCCGAAAGTCTCTAAAATCGCAGTGGCCAAAAACTTCTACTCCACTGCTCTCAATACTCGATACTCGATTCATCATACTCGACTCTCGGTACTCGTTTTTTTTTATACTCGTTTCTCGATTCTTGATACTCGTTTCACGATTCTAAATACTTGATTCTCGATACTAAATTCTCAATATACGGTACTCAGTACTTGATAATCAGTATTCGATAGTCAGTATCGAAACTCAATACTCCGAGAATCGAGTATGATGAATCGAGTATGATGAATCGAATGTGATGAATCGAGTATGATGAATCGAATATCAAGAACTGAGTGTCGAGTACATAATATTCGATACTCGACTCTCAGTTCTCGATCTATATACTAGTTTCTCGATACTCGATTCATCTAACTCGTTTCTCGATTCTCGGTACTCGATTTTCTTAATACTCGTTTCTCAATTCTTGAAAATCGTTTCTCAATTCTGAATACTTGATTCTCGACACTCTTTTCTCAATATACCGTACTCAGTACTGGATAATCAGTACTCTATAATCAGTACTCTATAGTCAGTACCGAAACTCAATACTCCGAGAATCGAGTGTGATGAATCGAGTATGATGAATTGAGTATGATAAATTGAGTATGATGAATCGAGTATGATGAATCGAGTATGTTGAATCGAGTATCGAGAAACGAGTATCTAGTTGCGAGAACTGAGTGTCGAGTACATGATATTCAATACTCGGCTCCGACTAGGGTTTTCGGATATTAAAAATATATCTATATCGATATTTTTTCCGATATTGAAAAAGTATCATTTCGATATTGATATTTTTTTTTGAAAAAAACATCGATATTATCGATATTTTCGATTTATTCACAAAAATAGGCGCATCTTTACAATAAGGTCTTTTGAGGTAAATAACGTATCATTGGACGATTCTTAAAAACTCTTTCTGCGCTTAAATTTTGGAGATTCGAGCTCCCAATTATTAAAAAATATAGATAAAATTTATTTATATAAGTTTAACAAAAGATATGGGAATTTCCGAAGAAAAGTCTACCAGGAGTCAATTTGTAAAGTTGTGCGAAAGCAATCGAAAAAATATTCAATAAATAGGCCACAAATGTACCTTTAAGAATATGATAAGAAAATTTACCTATGACCATCCATACCAATATCAGCACAAATGTTTACCTACTTTGTACAAATATTTTGTGGGTCACAAAAACAATGGATTTTCAAATGGCCATAAAATAACTTTACACTAAGCAAAAGGGTTCCCTGTCTATAACATCTTGTTACTCGACCAATTTTGTACACTCTGATGGTAAAACAACCTTAACCCTCTACAGCATGAACAACTTTCCAATAAAGAAAAAAAATTTCCCATGCGAATATGTGATTTTTTGGGATATTATTAGGACAATTTTTTTTTTTGGGTATATAGTTTAGGAAATAAAAAATGAAGCCATATGTATATGGCTCTCTATTCATTAAGTACATTTAAGGGAAAAAAATTTTATGCCAGATATGGCTCTCTATGCATATATCTAACTCTGTGTGAAAGTTTGTGTTTATAGCACAAAAATACATTAGATTTCTCACAAAAAGTGCAATCGTTTAGACAAAGCTGTCTTTTCTTTATCCATTTTGGAAAATGTCCAATACTGTCAGCTCGAACAGAATTCAGTGGAAAATCTTGGCGCTTCATTATTTTACTGCTAGTAGGAGTACCTTCTCTGCTTGTTGTCGGAGATGAAGTCGGAGGTGTCGTAGGATTTCCTCGTTTTTTTACTTTTCCTGCCTTGCAGAGGTGCTCAGCTATCATAAGCTTGAAGCCTGCCGGCGTCTCCAGTTCATCAATAAAACTTGGAAAATTTGTATATCCTTGAAACTGAAAACTCTCATTCGAATACGGGCCCGAGTGACTTGCTTTCTAAATCGGTGCTCCTGCCTTTTTTGTCGGCTTTGCTTTCGAAAAGTGGTCATCTGAACGACTCTAATCGGTCTCCGGAATATACACATCTCCCGGTTTGACATATTGAGATCCAACCACTTCTACATCGGTATCGTATGTGTAGTCGTAATCACTTTGAAGCGGATCATCGATTTCGTTGACGTTTTGTAAATTAGCGTAAAATGATTGTACATTTCATTTCTAGAAAACTAAATTTCATATGTATATAGAACATATCATACACTGCATTACTGCTTGAAGAGGCATATATGGCTTCGGTAATTTTTGCAAGAAATTGTATATATAATGCTTACTTCACAGTCAAATTACATATATGTTTTTATGAAAGAAAGCTTTATTTTCTTTTGGATAAAAATTATTTTTCAACAGAAAAAAATGGTTTATGTGGTGCAAATTAAATTCGAAATTTAGCAAAATTCACTTTCGTTCACCCACGTGAGAAAAAAAGTCTTCACGTGGCATTCGAATAGAAAATAGTGTAAAGTGATTGACCGATAACAATCGATTTCGCTTAAGTACCGTTTTAACTAAAACAAAATTCATTAAAAATGAAAAGCCATATATGACGCTGTATGCGGTAGAGGGTTAAAAACTTTTTGGGCTAGTTATTTATTTGGATGTTTGATTGTGTAACGTACACAACGAAAGATAAGGTTTCTTTTAATTTCGAGATAAAAATGCATGATTTTATTTGCAACCAACTCAATTTTAAAAACATAACTTTTACTGTTCCTTAAGCTGAAAAAATTGGCTTCTCGATTTAATAATGATAGATTTTTGTAGACCTCAACGAAATAAGATAGTTATATGAAGTAGAGATAGTATCTTGCTTAGAGTTTCATAGCATTGAATTACGAAAATTTAAAATATTTCGTATATTTTTTTGCATTTATTTTGCATCTTAACACGTTGAAGGTCGGCGGTATGCCCTGCAGTTGGCACACCGGATATTGATCAATTCTGCACAATCTACATACTTTAACAAATTGCAAGCAACATTGCGCGATTATAAATTTGCGAGGTACTACAGTACTTCCGAAAGAAATACAACAGCTGCTCACTTTAAGAACCTGTATCCGTCATGAATATTAAAATAATGTATGAAGTGACGTCAGCAAAGGGATAGGGTTTATTAGTTTAAACGCAGATTGGCTACTTCTCATATATTATAAACATTTTTTGAGCTTCTCATATAAGATATCAGATAAGTAAAAAAACCAGTCAGGAAACCTCACTTTTTGTGCGACCGAAACCAACCAAAATATTGACAAAAAATATGACGAAAAAATATTCGATGTCCGATATATCGCATCAGGAAAATATTCAATAATAAATTATCGTCTTTTTAACAAAAATATCGATATTTCGATATATTGATATTATTTCCGACATCTCTAGTTTCGACTCTCATTTCTCGGCACTCAGTTCCCGATACTAGATACTCGTTTCTCGATACTCGATTCATCATACTCCATTCACGGTACTCGTTTCTCAATACTTGACTCTCGATACTCAATTCTCAACATTCGGTAATCACTACTCGATAATCAGTATTCAATATTCGATACTCAGTACTACACTCAGTATTTAATACTCGGTACTCTATATTCATTACTCGCCACAGAGTACTTGATACTCGATACTCCAAAAATGCTTCCCTTATTCATTTCTGCCGCCCCAAAAGCAGGCTACACTTTTTTTTAATTATGCCCCAAGAATAATGAGCCTCGACCTCTCCCCAAATGGTAATCAAAATCTCATCAACTTGTTAAGCGACAAAGAGTTGCGCCTTGGCACTCAGCAGCTACCCAAAAAACCAAAAAAAAAAAAAAAAGGGGCAGCCAGAGAACAATGAAAATATTTACATAATTAATCACATTCACGTGCTTATTGATTTTCGTCCTGCATGTCCTCTCTCTTTCTCTCTCTCTCTTATGGGTTCGCTGAACTCATTTCTCATGTGCCTGAATGGTCGCTCATTATGTGTACACAAATCGTGCGCTTCGGCGGCTCTGGTTAAGTTTGCAGCAATAACCGTTATTTTCTTGTAATTGCGCCCATCCGTGGGCTGACGTTCCCAACGCTTGGGGAAACTGTTT
This sequence comes from Lordiphosa magnipectinata, assembly GCA_037044535.1. Classification (NCBI taxonomy): domain Eukaryota; kingdom Metazoa; phylum Arthropoda; class Insecta; order Diptera; family Drosophilidae; genus Lordiphosa; species Lordiphosa magnipectinata. The sequence goes on from JBAMBO010001377.1 coordinate 349,287, forward strand.
GCACAAATGACCGCCACCCACTGCACTCGCTTACGTAATGACTGAAGGCCAGCTTGCTGTCTAGCTAATGCAATTCATTGATATTTATCACCTGTCGACTGCCAAACCCAAACCAAAAACCGTTGCCCCCGTTAGCGTTAATTAAATTACTAAGTTGGAGCAGAGACGACAACGTAAATGACAAACTTGTTACCTCGCACCCCACCCACAACCAGCCCCGTTGGCGCCCTGCTGATGTCTAATGGCATTTGATAATGGTGTTTGTGTTTGTGTCTGCGTGCAAAATGGCATACGATGACGTCGCAAATGATGCTGATGGACCAACCAGCTGGAGGTGGGACTGACCTGGCAGTGTCAATGGTGCGGGCGTAGCTGACGTGTTGATCGATGGCCAAAAGCACTAAAGAGTTTTGGATGGAGTCAAATGGGAAACAATTGTTTGGTTATTGTTGAAGCTTATACTTTTAATGGAATCATTTGCCTAAGTATTTGCTTCCAAGCTTACACAATTTAATCAATAACAAATCATGTCTCATCTTTTCTCTAATCAAGTTCGAATCAAATTATAGCAAAATATTACTTCTTTAGCTAAAGCTAAATATTGCTTCTGTATGTACATCCTTGCACAACGATCCTTTTTGGAAACCGGTTTGGCTCTTCGTCTATTAATTATTTCTATAGTACATTATGGTGTCTCTATGGCGATGTGCTTCGCCCTTTTAAGAAATTTTGACCAATATAACCTCAAAGCTTTTTAGCTTGTTAGTATTTATTGAATCTTCTCCTAATGAGACTAACAATAAGTTTTCAAATCCTAATCTAGAAACTATTATAAAACTATCCCCTATTGGAGGTAATTAATTCAGTCGCTGGGTTGGTAGATCTTTTCTACGGAGGCGAGAATGCGTTGCTTGCAAGGTGAGAGATTGTGCAAGTTGATTAGGGTGGGCAAGAAGCTTCTCAGAATATATACGTTTTAGTTACTGTATTTCAGTTTCGACCAATGGGATCCCCAGGTCGTTGTGGATACACTCGTTGCGAATGTACCATGGCGCTCCAGTGAGTGTTCTAAGAATTCTGGATTGTGATCTTGGAAGTCCAGAAAGCTTTCATTATGCTTATGTAGAGTAAGACTTTATATGCCAGTTTTAGAGGGGAACGGGAGTTAATTAGCCAGTGAACGCTGTTGGCCTTTAGCCTTATATGAATTTTTTTTCGAGTCTATGTGTTTGAGCCAAGTGAGCCTTCTGTCGGGGTGGACACCAGAGAACGTCTTCGTTCAATTGCAAAACGCTCACACATTATTCAACACACGAATAAACAGGCTTCGCGCTCTATTCATCAAACTTGCATACTCAACATGTTCGCAGCAGAGTTTTATTCAAACCAATTGTTGGCACTCCGATTATAATCATGTTCGACTTCATTTCCAATCAGTTCGGCTGATTGTTCGTTTGGCTCAACGACGATTGTTTAGAGTGAGCGGAAATCACCTCGTATGAATAAACTCTTGCAAGACGCATAGGCGCTGCTGAGTCAATTCAGAGTTTTGTTCGATCGAACACACAATGCGTTTGCCGGTACATTGAAAAAAAAAATCCGGTATTTCCGGGATCAATTCATGCCGAAATGGTAATAAAAATGGGTTGATCCTGGAATGGCATAAATCATTCCCGACAGGAACAATTTAAGTACGGATAATTTTTTAAATTTTGATCCCGCTTTTAGCCTGGCCGAACTTAAACTCATCCTCCTTTTCGAACATAACTTAGTCCCATAAGAGATAATATTCTAGTTCGGTAGAGATAGATTTGTGCCCTATATCCGAACTCATCTTTGTTCCATAGGTGATAATATTCTAGTTCGGTAGAGATTGATTTTTTTTATTTATATATTTTCTGATATTTTCTTACAGGCAATATAGGTATTGTTTTTGCATTTAATAAAATAAAATATTTTTGTAATAAATATTAAATTTATAAATATTTTCCGCTATAATACTCGTTCTCGCTTAGCCACTTTTGATTGGGCAGAAATCGAAATCGTCTTCATTGGCAAGCTGCAAGTAGAAAAAATTTAAAGATTAAGCTGATAACTAATGCAGATAACTATAAATGTCTAGATTAATACTTTAGACAACTAAAAATGTCTAGAAGTTTCGAACAATTGTGGCATGCGGAGTGGCAAAACACAAAAACATTCTTGATCTGGTTGCGATTTTGATACACATAATTTAAATCTACTTACTTCAGTCTGATTCCACCAGAACAGCTTCTGTCTAAGGTCCATACGAGGGCCTAAATCAGGAATCGCTTCTTTAAGGTCTTCAGCTGTCAAAAGCTTTAAGAGCTCGAACTTAATACCCGCATCTGTAAATAATGGAAATAATGTGATGAATGTAATGACAAATAAACAAAATACTTAATAAACTTGCATTTAAGTATTTTTGTGTGTACATGCAAACGTTAGTTTGGTGTTTAGTGCGTGCGTCTGATTTTCGGCTTGGGTGTGAAGACATATATACATACATATGTATAACCCGGTGTCGAAGCAATGCCTTGAATTCACATATGTATGTACGTGTGTGTATGCAAGCGCGCAAGAATATTCTGGCCCGCTTGCATACACACACATACACCGCCGCAGTAATTACAACACTTTACACAATACACTTTACACTCACCTGCCAAATTCTCCACTATATGGTGCAAGTTGTTGCTTTCTCAAGTTGTTGATTTTTCATCGGCCATTTCACTTTTTTTAGTTTTTTTCACTTTTCACTTCAACTGCTTCTAGCAAGCGTCACACAAAGAATGCTGGCAAGCCGAAAAGCGGTCAATGCTGCATGCAAAAAGGAGATCGAACCACGATGAGAGAAGCAAAGAGAGCGAATTTGCCTTTGCTCTCAGGTTTTTCGCTCTCGCACTCTCTCAATTGGTTGTTAAGTACGATCCGTACATAAAACAATCCTTTTCGGAATGATAAATGCCCACTCGTACTTAAAAATTTAATCCTACTGTCGGGATCAAATCACACTTTTTAGGCTTAAAAAATTCCCGGCATTTTTTTGTCTGTGTATGCATCTGATTATATTCAATACTGAGTTTTGTTCGATGAATAAATATGAACATACACGGTGGATCAGATAACTCTTGCTCAGCCCCTCAATGCGATTGCGTTGTGAGTTGAATATATTCAGCTCTGAAAATGACCAGAAATTTAAGTCCATTTTACCTAAAATGACAGCCAAGGAATATATAGACTTAATTTCAGGCCTCTATTACGTGATCTAAGCAATAAATTAAATAATACCTTAAAATGTCGTTTTTAGGTATTAGAAAGACCTACATTTTAGGCAATAAACAAGCTTTTTAGGTAATATTTGACCTAAAATTTTAGGCAATGTGATACCTTAAAACATCGTTTTTAGGTAATAGAAAGGCCTACATTTTAGGCAATAAATATCCGTTTTCTATTTTTTTAGGTAGTAGAATATAGCCCTTATTTAAGGCAGTAATATCCAAAAATTTATTTATGCTTCAAAAAAATCAAACCAGTTTTATAGATTTTAAGGTTTCTTATTTAATATTGAAAAATCTTACAAACTAATATAGCTTTGGCTTTACATAAGAACTTAAATTGAATTTGTGGATATGAATAGGGGGGCTATTTATAAGCTTAAGGTCTATTAATTTAAAATTAAGACAATTCATTATTTCGTAACTATTGAAATGTTTTTGAAACTCTGTTTCCAATTCTTGGCAAAATATAAATACGTTTTCATCCATTGATATAACATCCCGAATTTCGTAAAAAGAAAATATGAGGTTGTTGAATAAAATAATAAACCCACGCTTAAAACAGAAACCAAATTTTTTACGTACAAATAGCTTCTTGCTGTGGAAAAATCTTTTTCTGGAAAAGTTATTTGAAATTGATCAAATGCGATAGAATTTTTAAAAAGACATGTTGATTTACTGAATGATAAATGTTTTTTTTTTTTTTAATTTAACATTTTGTTGGCGTAAATGAAATTGTACTTTCATGATATTGAATATGTTAAATTTACTCAAATATTAATATTTTTACAATGCTTAGATTCGAATGGAAACGTCCAAAGGTATCGTAAAGGTTCAGACATTTGTATGATTTGTGAATAATGGGTTAAAAAATGGTGTTTTGGCTTGAGGGTATCATTAAATAGCGCTGTATATTGTTTGTTGTGAATAATAATATGATTTTGCAATTTCAATATATCCGATTGTGAATATTGAAATAGACAAAGCACGTCCAAGAGCTCTGATAAATTAAGCAGAAAACTCCATACCTTGTTGCCCTGAGGAACCTTATCTCTAACAAAATGTGTGAAGTGATGAACTAGTGTCATCATTTCCCGTGCAGACATCTTTAATTTAAAGTTTTTCAAATGCAGATTATTAATTGGTGGAGAGGTATTACCGACTTCTGTTTCCCCATATGGAAAAGATGGTTTGCTTATGTTGAAGAACTCTAAATCGACTATTTTTTCTTAAATAAAATACAAAAGAATATGGCAAATATCATATATCATATCATATCTGTGCCGAAGTTTTTATACCCTTGCAAATGCTGTTTTTGAAATGTCAGAGTTTAAGAACGCTTACATAAAAATCTAAAAATTTTTTAACTAAAACCCATTTGCCGACAGATAAACATCTGATTTCGACCAAATTTCGCGAATCTCTTTGAAAACATATCAAATTAACTATCGCGGAGTTTAAGAAAGATAAAATTTAAAACAGAAAAGTTTTTCTCATTAAGACACATTTTCCGACCGATCGGTCCTATGACAACCATAAGATATAGTCACCCGATTTCGATCAACTTTTTCAAATTAGTTTGAAAGCGTTTAATATTGCGAATTGCCGACTTTAAGAACGATTTACTTAAAAACAAAAAAGTTTTTTTCACTAAGACCCATTTATCGACCGATCGGTCCTATGGCAGCTATATGTTATAGTCATCCAATTTTGACCAAAATTTGCTAATCTGTTTGAAAACATAAATTATTAATAATGGCCGAGTTTAAGAACGCTAGCATTGAAAACAAAAAAGTTTTTCTCACTAAGACCCATTTTTTGACCGATGGTTCCTATGGCAGCTATAAGATATAGTCATCCGATCCGGTCGGTTCCGACATTTTAGCAGCGTGCAGTAAAAAGAAGACTCTGAAAAAGAAGACTTCAGCTCGATAGCTTTAAAACTGAGAGACTAGTTTGCGTAGAAACAGACGGTCAGACAGACAGACGGACGGACAAAGCTCAATCGACTCAGCTCGTCGCCCTGATGAAGAATATATATAGTTTATGGGGTCGGAAATGAATATTTCTTTGCGTTGCAAACTTCTGGGCAAAATTATAATACCCTTTGCAAGGGTATAAAAATGTAGTCCTAAAACAAGATTTGTTTAGGTAAAATGCCCAAAATTTGGGGAAATTATTGCCTGAAAATCACATTTTAGGTAATAAAATCCATTTTCCTAAAATTTAAGGAAAATCTTTTTTCTGGGTGTACATAGAACTTTTTCAACAAGACACGCTCAACTACAACAAGACAGACAACACTAAACACAGAAAGGCTGTTACGGGGCATGCACACACACAAAGTTTCTGTGATTTGACGATTGCTACTGTTGTCGGATTTTTGCTACAAGCCTGCCTTTGGGATTCCCAAGCGGTCATAGCAATTCTGTCATGAGGTAGCGTCTGCTGGCTCATTGAAGTTAGGCAAAGATCGCTGATGATTGAATTGTGAAAATTCATGAAATAGCAATACGATCAACTAGCCTCCCTTGTGGTGTTGTGCGTGTCTTGTTTTAGAAATGTTATGAACAAAATCATAACTTATTGTCACTAAAACAGTCGCAGTCTGAAAATAGATTTACTCGATTATTTTTGAACCAGCAGAAATGCAAAGGTTGCCTTACGAAAACACAGCACACCTTCTTATCCCAAATGAAAAATCAGTTGAACGTTCATTTGCCAGAGTTTTCAAAATTATTTCAGTTCTTTGACACCGCTAAAGTCGCCCGCAAAATCCTATTTTTGGTATTAAATGCCATTGGCGTTCGAGCTGTTGTTTATGAATCAATTGACTGCGGCAAATGCACTTTATGCTGCCATTGTCATGGGTGCCACAGTTTGAGCAGCTGTGACAGCTATGGCTCTCAAACTGTGTCAAGAGCCACGTAAAGTGGGTCATTGCGAGATGGTAAAGTGGTGGGGTGGGGCAGGCAGGCAGGCAGGCAATGCAAAAGCAAAGTGGCTGGCAGGATAAGCACGCTTATGTAAAGCGTTTGTGCTGGCTAAAAGGCTTTTGTCGCCTGACATGTAATATATGTGGAACTTGTTATAATTTATTGATTAACTGAACAGATGGAGGAGGCGGAGGAGGAAAAGGAGAAGGCTTGGCTATTTTAAAATGCATTAAATGTTCTCTTTTTCATTTTGTACTTGCAGATGCGCACAATTAGCTTAAATTGACTTGACAGCGAAACCCACAACAGCCAGAATTTACAAGCAAAAGGATAATCACAATCACAAAGCAGCGAACTACAACAACAACAACAACTGAAAATAAATAAATAAATTTTTAAATTAAAAAGTAGCACATCAAAAGCCTTATGAATATTTAAAAAAAAAACAAAAACTAAAATAAAAACCCAAACATTTGTGCTGTGCTCTAATTATAGTCGACAACAAAACCGCGTAAATAATTAATGCTAAAATCTATATACAATACATCTATATACATATATATATACATACATAATTAATTACAAAACTAAAAAAATATATAATCATTTATCTTCCACTTCAAAACGTTTGAAATGTGTAATTTTGAATTTAATATTTAAATTAGTCAAACAAATTAAATTTGCATATTCAAATCGTAAATAATAACCAAAACTAATGTTCAATGATATTAACTAATAACCAAACAAAAAATTTAACCAACATTGGCAAAAGAGCGTTGTGAACAAAACCAATAACCGAAAATCGTACGCAATTAGTAGATTTACAACTGAACTTTTAATCAAATTTTTAAACGAGCTTCAAAACACAGTTACACAGCGACACACACACACACACACACATAGAGCCCACATTATCCTTCACCTTAACCAGAAGCCCACGGCATTGTAAAAACTCAAACAGCAATCAAATAACACACAGCGACTTGGCTCAGCGCCAACCCCAAAAGCAACACAAAATTTATACAAATTTGGCTCACAAGGCGCCAGGACTACAACAAAAACAACAATAACAACGACGACGACGACCTTCGCGTGTGAAGGCGGCTACCTGGCCCGACACTACAACTGCAACAACTGAGGCCGTCATGACCGGAAGAGAGGTACCGTCACGCCCACTGGCCTTTGCATAACCCAACCTTCCTTCCACCCATCCACCCTACCGCACACACACACACACACACACACTAGAGAAGCCCAAAAGTCTGAGCACTTTCACTTGCAGTGGCCACAAAAATGCAGGAAATGAGCTACCTGCAGGATAATTCCAAGTTGGAGGCACTCACCAAAGCCGTACTCATCTCCATATTGGGCGTGGCCGTTGTATTATCGAATCTACTGATTATAGCCACCTATGCCAACTTCAAGGGTACGTTTGTAATTGTTTTTATTTGGTTCACTGTCACAGCTAATTGCGAGTAATGTGTAGTGTAGCATACTTTCAGGGGTAGAGTATTTGAATCAATTTTTCAGATTTAGTACAGAGTAGAATAAAGGTAAACAAGTGGGTAACATTATATTATATATATTGTGAAGGAACAAAAATATCATAAAATAAATCTGAGAACAAAATTCTCATTTAAAGGCTTGTACTCAGAACAGTATTTCACATAAATAAAACACTTTCTAACAGCCCATGAGCATCAAAGCAAAGTTAAGGTGTTTCTTATTATATGAAATACTGTGAGGAAAGAATTTTTCTGTCCTTTTGAGTACGGGGCTTTAAGTTCGATATCGGATTATACAGGCCTGTTTTCAATTTCACTTCGGTTTTCGTATAAACGTTTGTATGCTTAACTCTATGTCAGAGATGGGCATGCACACATATCGTCAAACTTTTCAGACGCACAATTTGTGTACATTCGTGCATTCGTGTTCTATAAATAGCTTTCAATGCTTATAGCGTACGTGTGATTTTGTGCAGTCGGCCGCGGCAGAGGTCCTATGCACACGCTGCCTCGTGTGCATTGGAATGTGGCGACGCGCCCATCTCTGCTTTATGTTAATAAGGTTATATGAAAGGTCATTCATATCTACGGTTACTAGTTTTGGTCTAAGTAAAATCGGAATTCCTTAAGCAATTGAAACTGACAGCTCAATTCGTATATCTAGCAAGCATAGATTTCCTTGCCACCTTCCTACCTATAAATTTGTAAAAGTAAAATGGCCAATTCAAACGTTTATACGAAAACCGAAGTAGAATTGAAAACAGACCTGATAAAATCACTTAAACTTGAAATAAAATGTTTTCTGTAACAATTCAACCTTGAATATTCCTTAAATTAAAATGACATTTATTTTTTCTGAGTGTGATTTAAGCATTAAAGCTGTTATTTCACTTATCAAAGTTCTCATAAGTAAAGCTCTAAAGTATTTTTAGGAAGTTATGAGTAAACTGTCAAAAACTCCTTTCTTTATTCATATTACTAGAATTTTTTTAGTTAGATCCTCACATTGACAATTACTCTATCTGAGGGACTCGTAATAAGTATGAGAAACTCAGACAAGTGAAATAACAGCTTAAACTTTTAAGCTCTGAACGCAGTTGTGAAGTAATTACTGTAACTTTCTTCACTACTTTTTACTTTAGTAAATACAAACAAAAATTATTTTGATTTTACATGGCACATTTAACTACCCAATAGACTTTGCCGGAAATAGTGTAGAGGCTAAGAACTTCAACTGAAGTCTTTCTTTTTTTGGGTTAACTACAATATTTAAACAGTTTCAGTTACAGCATATCGCATTCGCAATATGAAGTTCTAGCTAGTTCGCTTACGATAATTTGCTGGTCGACATGGACATGAATTTGCTTTTTAGCTTTTAGCTTTTTAGAAATGAAGAGAACATGTTTAGAACAACTTCTTGGAAAAGCGCCATGGGGCTGAGACAAGGAAATTCAAAAGTATAGAACCATGACCACAAAAAATTCCTCAAATACGTGCATCAAAGATGCATGAATAGGAATATGTGGTTGGTGGTGGTGATTCTATAGAAATAATAGTATATGGACCGCAGGACTTCGTAAGATTTGTACGAAAAAATATGAAAAGATTTGTCAGTTTAGAGCAGGGTAGGCGAAATGGAGAGAAATATTTTACTTGTCTCTTACTACGTTTATACACACAAAAATTTTTGTAATTAGTGCCCTTTAAAGTATGCAATGCTTTTAATAAGGAATGATTCAGAATTATATTGATTTTATATTTGGCTTAACACAAGATTATATTGTAAACGTATTAATGGTCCAACAATCTGGATGAATTTAAAGTGTCGAATATGTATTTCGCTGTCATAACTGGCTATCAATGTTTGCGTTCTAATAGAACATTTTATAAGGAAATAAAGTATGCATACTTTGAAGGGCATTAATCATGATACATTTTGTGTGTATAAATGTAGTATATCTCTCCGACACTCAGTGATGCATGGCTTCGGCAAGCATTCGGTGTAATTTGCCGAGTGACAATGGCTGGCCGGCCTCGATTTAGAGGAGGGCAAACTTGCATGCCAAAATAGCGCAATTATAAATAAACTAGCTATATTAACCCATAGCAACTCGGGTCCTACTAATCAGAGCTGTAATATAACACAAGGCCACAAAATTAGACTTTTTCCAGTATATAAAAGGGTCAGTGCGGATTCTACATGATTGTCGTGTGCTACACACGTATCTGTTTTCAGAAATGGTCCATCACGTCCAGATTTTTAGTAATTTAAGCCTAAAGATACAAAAAATGTCTAATTTTACACTTTTTATAAGCGTTTTGTGGAGAGGAAGTATAGTTACTTTTGTTTTGACTTCGGAAAGAAACACTCCTTAACTTTGAAGTAAACTATCTCAAATAATTCTACGATTTTTTCCAATGAAGATATGCCATTTTTCGTAATTGAGCCAAAAACCCAATATATTGTTGCTGCCCCAAAGTATGCAATGGGTTTTGTTGAAAATTTTCATTGAAATTCTATACAAGCTACTAGCCCAAGGCATACTTTTGTGCAGTAGATAGTTTTGTTATTTTATTATTATCGAAATTATGTATTCAAAATGGTATATCTTTGCTTTAAAAAATCGTACCATTCTTTGGATTAGTTTATTTTAAAGTTAAGAAATAGTAATTTACTATAATATCAAAACTATAGGTTCCCCACAAAACTCGTCTGAAAATGGTCAAAATAGGCACTTTTTGCCAGCTCAAATTTTTGAAAGTCTCCACGTGATGGACCATTTCTGAAAACAGATTCGTGTACAGCACACGAAACTGATCTAGAATCACCTCCAACTCTTCAATATACTGCACCTTGTTGCCTAGTGTAATCATTCTTCCCGTATTTAATTAGTTTTCATTACATAAGCCCTCTAGGCAGTTGTGAAGTAACGAGAAGTAATGTAAAATTTTCATATACAAATTTTGACAGGTGAGCAAACGTAAAATTTTATTTATGAGATTTTTACTTTACTTCTCGTTACTTCACAACTGCGTAGTGGGCTTTAAAACAAAATTTGTCAAACAATGAAAATACATTCCTGATTACGATTTTTTAACAATCGTAATTGTCACTTGGAATCAGTGGCGTGCGCAGAGGGGAGATTTGGGGGTTAAACCCCTATAAATGGAAAAGCATTTACTGATGTATATAGGTATATTTTAAACTTCTTTTCTAAATAATTAAACAATTTCATGAAGATCGCCGGCCAAATTAAGAGCGCCGGCTGGCCTGCTCTGGTTTAGAAGCATTAAAAGAATATGGGCATTTCCAAACTGACGTGACGTTACGTTCGTACGAAAACATCTTTTTGAAAAATATAAAAATCTTGGATTTTTAGAAAGATTGTTCTATATTTGGGTAGCAATTAAGTAGCACTATAATCAGCAAAAACAATGACATCAATCAATCATAAGGAGTTAAAGATATAAGCAATTACATATGCTGGCGTGACGTTGCATAAAACGGAAGTGGGTTTTGACTTGTTTTAAAAAAATGAAAATTTTGCGAATTGGCCAAAGCTTTTTGTATAACATTTTTTTTAGTATGATTTGAAATAATACAAGTTTATTTTCCAGATTATCTTATTCAAAAATGTTTACCCAATTTTTTTTTATTTTGCGTAAGTATCTGACGTTACGTTACTTTAATTTCCTCATTATATTTATGTTGTTTTTGTTATAATATAAAGCAGAAACTTACAGTTAATTGCAATCATATAGTTTCTTATGGTGTCTTCTGCATTATTTTTTAACTCTTTGTACCTTAGAAATAGTTTAAAGACCGAAACATCAATGCAATCTAAAGGCATTTTTATGACAACAAAACGTATCCAAATGAGAAAAATGGCGCTTGCTCGACTTTGCATTCAAAAATCTCGAAATGGGTTATTAATATATTTAAAATTGGCTCATATTAGTTCAGTTTGATTATTTTCCCATGAAAAAATGATAAAAAAATAGTGTTTTTAAGTACTTTTCATTTTTTGGTCTCGGTGGACTTTTCTGTGGAAATGCCCATATACAAACATTTTCCTATTTTTAGATATTTCTAAATTTCTGATTTTTCTTTTATAAATTTTGAAATGTTTCCTTTTGTTCTGCCAACAATATGAAAGCCAACTATGTAAAGTAACAATGTTTAAAACATTTTGACTTCAGTTGAGTTAAGTAGTACAAAATCCACTACACAATTGTATAATTAACAGTTCTTTCTTATGTTACCTAACATAATTTGTAGCTGTAAGTAAGTTCTTGTCATCTGCGTACACCCCAAAAGTAAATGTTAAAGTAAAATTTTACATCTGCTTTCCTTTCAACATTTTTGTATGCAAATTTTACTTCACTTCTCGTTACTTCACAACTGCGTACTGGGTTTAATAATATTTTATAATATATTTATTTAACGGAGTACTTAATTTTAGACTTAAGTACCGCTTCAATGCTCCATCTCAGTACTTAACAATTTATCAGCGCGACCTGAGACCTGTCTCAGCTTGAATTCATGACTGATTTCAGTATTATTTTCAATACTACCAATACTATGAGTTCAGTAATTGAAGTCCATGTCTAAACGAAGCATGTAAAGCAGGGGTCGGCAAAGTGAGCAGAGAATAGCTTTCTTTTTTGATTGAATGTGCTCAACATATTGACCACTTTTTTATGCTGATTCAGCGACTTAAATTCATATTCATTACCGACCCTTGGTTAAACTAACCATTCCAAATCAGGGCTGATTCAGCTTTATTCCAGTAGGGGCATTTCTGTATTTTATAAGAATTTGCATGCTTAAATCTTAAGCACTCACTTCCGATAGCATGCTTTTGGAATCATTGATTAATGTATACTGCTTGATCTTCTAGTTTGATTCAAAAAGTTTGGGCTATGGAAAAAGGTATCTGACACACGTGTAGACGTAAACTAAATTTTGATTTCAACAAAATACAGCCGAGGTTAAATGGAATAAATTCCTTAGAGATATTTCAGGCGTGCCAACTGATAACTCTAGTCATCTATACAGGTCCCACGGAGGTCATTAACTACTATCTGCTATCGTTAGCCATTGCCGATCTGCTATGTGGCCTACTGGTGGTGCCGTTCTCGGTATATCCGGCCCTAACGGGAGAATGGATGTACGGAGATATAGTATGCCGTTTCACGGGCTATCTGGAGGTGACACTGTGGGCCGTCTCAGTGTACACCTTTATGTGGATCTCTGTGGATCGTTATTTGGCTGTACGTAAACCCTTGCGGTATGAAACGGTGCAAACGAAAACGCGGTAAGTTGAACCAAAACTGAAGAAGTGATCTCGATGTCCAATAATTCTGTTTTTTTTTTTGTAATAAAGCTGCCAATGCTGGATGGTCTTCACCTGGATATCGGCGGCCCTGCTCTGCTGCCCACCCATTCTGGGCTACTCCAAGCCCATTCAAAACAATGTGACACACATTTGCATGCTAGACTGGGGCAATATGGCCGCATACACCGTCACCTTGGGCATTTTAGTTTTAGGTCCCAGCCTCATATCGATCGTACACAACTATGGCTACATCTTTGTTATGATGCGTAAGATTAGGTCCGGCGAGCCGATACACGATAAAGAATATGCAACTGCATTGGCTGAAAATTTATCAAACCCTAGTCATATGATGTCATTCGCATTAGTCTTTGCATTCTGGATGTCCTGGCTGCCATGGATGTTGTTGCGTCTGTTTGAGGTGGTTACGGGCGATGTTATCCAAAGTACTCTTATAAATTTCGCTGTCGTTTGGATTGGCATATTGAATTCATTTTGGAAAATTCTAATCATGACCAGTATGTCGCCGCAATTCCGTATCGCTTTGAGAGTATTTTGCTTAACCATTTGTTGTAAGACTAAGGGCCGTTTGCAAGCAGAGCTAATCGGGTTGGACCCAGATGACTAGAGTTAGATTTAGATTTTCATTAAAAAAACACCCCCCTCCAATCCAATAATCCAACTGAACCCACTCCAAATGTTCCGCGTCCCCCCCCCCTTTCTTAACCAAAGAAAAACTTATCCCGCAAGTAAAAAAATTGGTTGTAAAATTTCATACTCAAGTCTCATCATCTCTCCACTACTTGCCCGTTTGCCATATAGTTGCATATTTGAGGGCCGTTTGGCAACTAACGTGACATGCCAATGAAAGCCACCACCACACCACCAAAACCACTCAACCACTCAACCACCACACAGCCACAAAGTCCACACACAGCCACAGACAAGTTTGAAAGACATATTCATTTTCTAGGACGTAAGCTAAGCCTAGGCCTAAGAGTTTTTAGCGTACTAAAATTATTATAATTATTATTATTATTATATGAGCTTACCGAAGTATATATATGTATGTACACGCCTAGTTTAGCAAACAAACCAAATTCTAATCAAACCAATTTCCCGTTTCCGTTTCCGGTTTAACGTTTAACTCTTAAGCTACTATCCTGACATACAATACATATGCAAACATTGGGCGCTAGGCGCTTGTATAAACGTTTTTCGAAAGTCCATATTAAGTAGCATTTAGAATTTTACAAAATGAGTAGAGTTTATTAAACAAACAACAATTGCCAAAAAGAAATACAACAACAACAACAACAACTACGACAACAAAGTGAGCTCAAAAGTTCAAGTTATAAAAAATTCTTCGCACGCTTCGAGAAAACCCAAGCGCTTTCTAACCCAACAAAAATAACCAAAATTATTCAAGATTATCATCAAGATATATTGACTATATGTAATTCTCAATTTCAGCTAACGATATATAAAAAAAAGCGAAAGCAAATACAAAACAAAAACATTTCCAGTAGAACCGTAATCTAGTCTCTAATGTAAAATAATTTAGATTTAGAAACATTTTTGATATCATTTGTCGACTAAAAAAACTTCAAAACCATTTGCCTCCCCGCCTGCCTGGGCACACCTCTGGGCCAGGCGACAACAGACTGTTGCAATTTTGCCTAGTTCCCTTAGTGGGTTAAATTCAGTTTCCCGAGCCCATGGCACCAAAGTTGTGCCCAGGATGTCTGGGCGAAAGGTGCGTGCATAAATCTTGTTTATGTTGTTATATACGATATATATTCCCTCATTTTTTATACACTTCAAAGTTAAGTTTACATGTTATGAAAATTTTGTAAATGTAAGCGAATTGTTAGAACCGTTTAAATCAGAAAAGCATGGAGAATATATACCACGAGAAGAGAGAGAGTACTATGTATAGAATGGAAGCAGTAATAAAATCAGTCGAATGATGAAAAGGTACTTAGTCTGGCTGTTGTTCGTCTTTTTTTTCAATGGTAATGGGTCAAAATAAGAGATTAACAAGTAAGAAAGTCGGTCAAGCTCGACTATAATAATCTGTAAGGGTGCGAATAATTTTCTTGGTTTTAACTTCGATTTTATCAATATGCATGCCATATTGTACCAAAATAAATTAAAGCTACTGTACCGAAAAATGTGGGAACAGTTTTTGTAGGTAATCATTGAACCATCCTACTCAGCCAGCACACACGCTTAAGTGTATAGGCATTCAATCAAAGCAACAGACCAATCGTACGATTATGCAGTTATGCTAAAGCAAAAGATCTGCCTAGCTTGGGGTACTTCCGAGTTTGCTTAAGCGCATGCGGTCATATATAAAAGATCATTCGAACCGAAGAGACGTCTGTGCTAGTCAAAATCAATTGGGAAAAAAAACAACCCGTGTCAAACACAATCTACCTTATAGTGCTCATTTTTCCCTAATTACAAGGCGATCGCCTTGCAGATTGCTGTGCAATTAAAAGTAAAAGTGAAGTGCTAAATTGAATTCAAGGTATGAATTAGTATCAGTGCAGTTTCGATGTTTCAAAGAATTTCCATTTCAGGAGTGAGCAGGCCTTAGGTTAGGGGCTTAAGCCTCCACCGAGGTAGGCAGGCACCACAAATTGGACTTTGCTCTTCTAACACCTGCTTCATTAACATCCCCATTATCTGGCTCATCCGCATCTTTGGCATCGTCAGTTGGGGTGTGCCGCACGATCACGTGGCAGGCGAAGAACCTGCCCTACTCATATTGGTCACCCTGGGAGAAAAGATCTAAGTGCCTATATACATATCATCATATGGAGTCGCAATGAGTACAACCAACAAAAACTGCAATCTGCATACACCACAGCAAGTGCATCCAAAACGACCTTAAAAACTATCATGTCCTAAAGCTAGTGTGAATGATCAACAGCAAAGAGTTTTCGATTTTGTCTCCCTTGAAAATTTCAAGTTCACGGTCATGATGATGACGTTCTTTTCATAATTATTAAGTTCAGCAGCTCGTATTGTGTAGGGTCATGTAACCTTTTCTTTGATCCTACAGGTTGGGTGGGTAGAGATGGAGACAATTACCACCATAGTTCTCCTCTTTTGATGATGAAGCCCGTCCGATTCCGTCTACTTACTGTTTGGTTCGATTGTCCGTTTTGAAACCCTATCTCTGTCTACGATTTTATTATTGTAACACTTTGCTGAAGCGGCACAACACCCACGCCACTATCCCTGAGCCAAGCCGACCCTCTTAGTAGATAGAGTGTGTTGCTGAAGCCGCGCTTCGTGTGTTCGTTACAATACTCTGTACCTACAGTAGCAGCTGAAAGCAGCGCTGCTGAACAATAGATGGCGAGCGATGAGGGATTTTAAAAACTGACCACTAGATGACGCCACTACTGCCAGAGCGTTGGAAGTAGCTTTCTTTTGATCATAACTTGAGTATAGTTCAACCGATCTTTATCATTTCTTCGACAAATAATGCTAATTACTAACTATCTCTTGAAGGTACGCACCATCTATCTCAAAAACTGTAGAAGATATGACGCTTTTTCCAAATTGTGGGGGCGGAAGGGGCGTGGAAAAAATTGAAAATAAACTTGATCTGCCTGCAAGTATAAGAAGTTTATGTCCCATACTAGTCAAACCTCTATCTCTTACCAGCTCTGAGATCTCTTCGTTCATACGGACGGACATGGCTATACCAACTCGGCTGTTGATGCTGATCAAGAATATGAATATATACAGGGTGGTCCATCTAATACAGAGATGGGCGCGTCGCGACGTTCCAATGCACACGAGGCAGCGTGTGCATAGGACCTCTGCCGCGGCCGACTGCACAAAATCACACGTACGCTATAAGCATTGAAAGCTATTTATAGAACACGAATGCGGCGCACACAAATTGTGCTTGTATGCGTGTGAAAAGTGTGACGATATGTGTGCATGCCCATCTCTGATCTAGTGTTTGGGATTCGAACTATTCATAATTTGACTTTAAAAACGTCAAATGTCATTCGGAAAGCGACTAATATTTAGTAAAGACTTTGACATTTACGCTTGAAGAAAGTTGGAAAATATAATTTTAAAAACATTTTCAAAGTGGTGAGTCCTCGACTTAAACTGTGCGAAATTTAAAAAAAAAATCATTTAACAAAAAAAATGTTCCGAAAACTCAGTTTGTGTATCAATTCGTGAAGCGAGTTCGTGAAACTGGAATGTTGGTGGATAAACCAACCCGTGTACGTACTCGAAAACATTGCTGCGGTTGCTGAAAATGTGCGTAAACAACCAGCGACGTCAACTCTCCATCGATCTCAACAATTGGACATTTCGCGCACTTCTTTGATGCGAATTTTGCATAAAGACCTTGCCATGAAGCCATACAAAGTTCAATTGATGCAGCAGCTAAAGCCAACTGACCATCCGAATCGTCTACAGTTCGCAAATTGGGCGGAAGATCGTTTGGCAGAAGATGGTGAATCTTACCGAAAAGTCATCTTTTCAGATGAAGCACATTTCCATCTCGGTGGTTATGTTAATAAACAAAATTGTCGCATCTGGGGCACAGAAAATCCGCATATCGTCGTCGAGAAGCCAATGCACCCATCATGTGTCACTGTTTGGTGCGGATTTTGGTCCATTTTTCTTTAAAAATTAAGAAGGAGCCACCGTGACCGTGAATGGTGAATGTTAAGTGATTGGTTCTTCAAGGAAATTGAAGCGGAAGACTTGGACGATATTTGGTTTCAACAATACGGCGCTACATGCCACACAGCGCACGCCACAATCGATCATCTGCGCCCTATCTTCGAAAATCGAATAATCAGCAAATATGGTGATGTGAATTGGCCGCCAAGAAGCTGTGATCTGACACCGTTAGACTATTATCTTTGTGGAGCGGTCAAGGACAAATGTTATGCAAACAATCCTGAAACAATTGATGAGTTGAAGAACGAGAGTTGAGTTGCTATTGCTGACATACGTGCCGAAACAATTGAAAATGTTCTCAAAAATTGGGTGAATCGAATGGACTACTGCCAAGTCAGTCGTGGTGGTCATTTGACCCAAATTGTTTTTCATAAATAAATGACATGAAACCAACCTTTCCAATAAATGTTCAATCTTTGAAAAATATCGAGCCTTTTTTTATAGCAAAATTCAATTCCAATTTTTAAATGGACCATCCTGTACTATTCCTTCTCCCTTGCACAATCTTAATATACTCTGTGTACCTTTGGTACAGAGTATTAAAACGTAACCGAAACCGTAACCTTAAACCGCTAAAAACACTTTAAAATTTGTTACCGAAACTGTAACCGTATAACCGTAACCCTATAACCTTTATTAACCGGTTATTAGTACCGAATTAGAAACAAATATATGGGTTAATTTCGGTTTTTGCTCTACTAGTAAACATTTCGATACTAAAAATTGCGATAAAGGTAAATTTGGGCACAAAAAAAAGAGAGCGAACGAGAAAGATACAATGCAGCGAACCAAAATCTTTACCTTCCTCATCTTTCCCTATATATGTATTTGTTATTAAGCTGCCAATTTGTTAGTATGAAAACGTAAGTATTTACACATATTGTTGTTGTTTTAAGTAATTGACTAGTACTGAGTAGTACGTAGTTATTCTTTATTTAAAATATTTTATTTACCTACTCATTACATTTGTTGTTATTAGGATATAAGCTTATATTTTAAACAAGAAGTTTATCCTTATCGATTTGGTGTCTAACAGAGAACTGCAAAAATCACTTTTTTCTTGATTGCCTCATACACAAAAATTCTTACTCACATTTAATCAATCAACAAAACTCAGAGCTGAATATATTCAACTCACAACGCAATCGCATCGAGCAGAGTTATGTGATCCAACGTGTATGTTCATATTTATTCTTCGAACCGAACTCAGTGCTGAATAAATTTAACTCATACCCGCAGTCGCATCGAGCGGTTCAGCTAGAGTTTTTTAGTGCCAACAATTGGTTCGAATAAAACTCTGCTGCGAACATGTTGGGTATGCAAGTTTGATGAATAAAGCGCGAAGCCTGTTTATTCGGGTGTTGAATAATGTGTGAGCGTTTTGCAATCGAACGAAGCCATTCTATGGTGTCTAACCGTCTGTCGATCACTGCTACCCATATTCTTTCCTACGCAGTCTAATACATCTGACTTCCCAGGTTTTCCCCAGATATCAGATCGTTGAACTGAACGCTCATTCAGAACCCAAGTATCGGTTTGATTTGTTTTCTAAACCATAAAGACTGACTTATAAAACAAAATAGTACCGACCAGTTTTCGCCAATAAGAAAATTTATTATCTCGTGCAGTTGTAGCTCTGCCTTGCCAAGATGGAGCAATGGGTGCTCCCTCAAAATGGGGCAGACGCCGATAAAGTGTACAATATTCTCTTTTTCTCGCAAGTTACACAGTGAAGATGTGTTTTCGCTGCTAACCATATTAGGAACAAAGTTTAATTCAAGACTCTCTCCTCTAGCCTTAAAGATGGAGCGAATTTGATCCACTGTGAATGTGTCTTTGAAATAGTTCCTTACTCCAAGGTCTTTCTTTCGTTTCTTTGTGATTCCTTAATACATGTTTGCCTGTAAGCTGCATTCATTTTAAAAAGCGTTTGCTCCGCCCAGGATCCCCAGCTAGTATGATCTTCTAAGGAAATCTGCACTCCGTGCGTGCTGGCTAGGTTTGCCCAATGAAGAAAAAATTGCTGAAGTTCGCGTAGTAGGGCCCGGGCAAATATGTTCGGAAGCCTATGTGTTATGTGGCATACTGAAAACTTTTCGAACATACTTTTTTTTTAAATTTTTTATTTAAGTATTAATTATTTTACATAAACATTGTTTACAATATAATAACTAATTGTAAGTATGAGTACTAGCTACTAGGCCATCGACTCGACAATTGGATAAAGATTAAATTTATTTAACAAATTGCATTTCTGTAAAAAGCTTACAATTGTATCGGTGTTTTGTGCATTCCCAGCCAACCAGCGGAATCCGCAAGGTGCTCCATTAGGACTAAGGAGGCTCCGAAAAGTGTCCCAAAGGAGCATATCCGCCGGAGAAAAGTGCCTTTTCAATATTTATGAAAAAAGTGTGCCTTAAGGACTCCTTAAATGAGTGATTTCGGCGTCCCTGAATGCTCACTCAGATAACCCGCAAAGGCTCCGTGCGGAATCCTCTATTAGCCTATGGTTTTTTGAAAGGACTCCTTAAATCATCCAAAGATAACCTAGACGGAGTGTTTCGGGATTGGTTTCGGTGATCCGATAATGGTCCGAAGAGGAGTCCCAACACTCAAAAAACAACTACAAGTACAACAAAAACAACTCCGAGGTGCTACTTTGGGAGTCCGATTTCACTCCTACTTCGGTGTGCTCCGGAAACGCTCCTTCGAGGTGCTACTTTGGGAGTCCCATTTCACTCCTACTTCGGTGTGCTCCGGAAACGCTCCTTCGAGGTGCTACTTTGGGAGTCCCATTTCACTCCCACTTCGATATGCTCCGGAAACGCTCCTTCGAGGTGCTACTTTGGGAGTCCCATTTCACTCCTACTTCGGTGTGCTCCGAAAACGCTCCTTTGAGGTGCTGCTTTGGGAGTCCCTTTTCCCTCCTGCTTCGGAGCGCTCCGCATAGGGCTGGCTGGGTTGGGGTTTGCTAGCAGGTTGGATGGTGTAATATTGCCAAAAAGGTCAGTGTTGTGATTTTGAAGGGTGCTGCATTCGTCCAGGATATGTTTTACTGATAGGACTCCCTTGTGAGTGAGGTCAGTGTGTACAGTTCTGAGTCTGGTTAAGGTGCTACAGTCTCTCCGATGACATGAGGCAGAGTATCTGATATGATTAATACATGGTTTGGAGAGCTTGTACCAATGGTTGTAGGCTTGCCAATCCTCCATTTCGATGTTACGCCATATATCCTGTTGAACTCCAGGGATTATTGTAAAACATGCTGATCTTCCTGCTAATTTAACAGCGCTATCGGCGAGCTCGTTTCCGTCTATTCCAATATGTCCTAGGACCCAGAACAACTTTATTTTGCTTTGGTTTCGGATGCAGTAGTGTCGAATTTCGCAAAAGCAGGTGGTTGTTGTTATAGAAGTTTTCTATGCCTTGTATGGTGGATAGACTATCGCTGCAGATGATATTTTTTCCCTTGTATTCGAGAGCGTATTTTATAGCTTTGAGGATAGCTACTGCTTCTGCAATAAAGACAGAGTAGTGATGAGGGAGTTGTCCCCAAGATACATCGAACATACTTAAAATGCATGTCTGCGGTAGTTATATGCGTCTTGGACAGCCCAGTGTAGAGGTAGAGCATCCTGTTTGGCGTGATGCTTGGCAAGCGGAACAGGTTTTTGACAAAGTATTGCAATAGACTCTCGACCTCGTCATATTCCATGATACCCCATACTTGAGCGCCGTAGCACATTATGGATCTAACTGATGCATCAAAGAGTTGATATTTGGTGCTGATTGGTACATCTTTCTTACTTAGTAGAGACCTCCATGTACAATTGATAGCAATTTTCGTATCTTTAAGCTTCCCTTGCAAATGAAATTTGCAGTTTTGTTATCGGTTATCTTCTAAGATCGTTTTCCAAGCTTTTTGATATAGATCTTCTCCAGATTCATTATGTTTCTTTTGCATACGTCCTCTTCCAGGGCTTCCAATTCTTTCAAAATCGAAGATAAACTCTACATTTTACCTCTACTAACTTATTTCAATGGGAATCATAAGTTCATTTGCGAAATGTCCCAAGGATTTAAAAATATTTAACGTGACTAAAGCTGTTTTTTGAACCAAACCTTAATCCATATCCAATAGGGTTGGGTTTAGAAGGTCATATGTTTAGAAGGTTCGGTTTAATGGACAAAGAAAACTTGAAGCATGCGCATACTATCTGCAAATGGAACAACATAGTGCTCAATTGGAAGTTTTTCTACAAACTATTAACATTATAGTAATTGGGTTTAATTTTAACTGATATTTCTTGAAAATTTTATTAAATAATGCAAAAAATAATCCAATCCTTTGAAATTTGTAACTAATTTTAGGTTACAGTTTATGAAAAATATATAAAGTCTTAAGTTTAAGTAAAAGGAATCTGCAGTCTGTATATATACCAAGCTTGTGGTACAAAAAAAATCCACACTCCACTTGTCTTATACCAAATTCGAGTCACAATTTGTAGAGTTTTCCTGCTGTTTGCTCAATTTACGTTTGGCTTCTCTATTTAATTTGCGCCACATTAGTTCCTCTTTTTTGTATTTAATCATCCAAGTGGCCAATGCTTCAAAAAGACGCTTACGAAAGGGATTAGTATTGATAGGCAATTGAAATTTATCATAAAATGTCGGAGCATAGATAATGCCATCAAATTGTAACTCAAAACTGGCATCATTCTGGGGAAACACTCGTGATTCCAGCATGTCAAAGCTGCAATATATATATAAAACAAAATTATTGTTTTGCAAAACCTTTGCTCATTCTCCGACTCACCTGGGCAAACGTTCGCGTAGATAACGCAAACGTCGTCCACATATACTCGCACGTTTCTTCTTACTATAGTGATCAGTTTTGCCCGCCAAACCGGCTTGAAACATTAGCCAATTGATGGTAGGGTCCAAATCCATTTTATTCGATACTCGCATGTATAAAGTGCTCTCATCCAGATCCAAATCCACTAACTGGGCGTACAACTCATGGGATAAAGCAAGTCTTTTGAACTGCATAATACTTTCGAGTGGCCAGTGTAGTTCATAGGGATGAATATGGGAGAGACAACCACGTACAGCCAAGGCGGGCGTTTCGGCATAGCTGGCGGGCAAAAATTTCAATTCCGAGCGCGGCACCTCAGCCCCGCCGCCATAGTCCACATAGTAAATGGAAATATCTTCCTCTTCCGTTAAAGGGGTGGACACTATACGTGCACGCCGCCAATTGTGATCCTGACGAGCGGCACAGATATAGCCGGCTTGCAGAAAATATTTGGGCAAATGTTTGTTGTAATTGGTATTGGTCAGCTCGGAGCCACGGTTGTAAAAATTGCTGAAAAACAGGAAAATAATTTAATATTCGAAGGGTTAACCTCATAATTAACTTACTTCATATGACTACTCAGATCTACCAAGTGGTTGATGTCATACAAATCGTTTACAAAATGGAACCAAAACTGAAAGGGAGTGTAGACCTAAGAATGGAGATGAAATTTTGTGTCGGATTTTGTGTGTGGATTAAGTTAAGCTTACCTCGCATACAAAGATTCGTATCATAGCATTCACTTGGCAGTTCTCTTCCAGTTTCAAAGGCGGCAATTTCTGTCCCAGACGCACAGCATCCTTGGGTTTGTCTACGCAAAAAACGGCATCCGTCTAGAAAGTAACCACAAGTTAATGGTAAAAAAATTCTAACAACATTTTACCCACCAAAGCATATTCTGGCACAGCCACCTTAAACTGCAGGCGTTGAAGAAACTCGTTCATTGCGCACTCGCCATCGCTGGGCAAGTCTTTAAGCTCCGTCGCAGGTTCATTAAGGTACTGAGCAAAGGGATTTGTGCCGGGTGAGCTCTGCTCTACATCATCATCACTGTCCAAGTCAAGGGGCTGTGGCTGTGGCTGTTGCTCCTCTTTGTCCGATTCACACTCTTCTATAGGCGACGCCAGCTTGCTATAATCCAGCCCTTCCAGCCATTCCTGCAAATGGTTGTTAGTCTTGCTCATATCTGGCACCGGCAATACAATTGGCTGGCGTGGCACAAAGTTGTCTTCATATGTTGATGAATCTGTCTGCTCGTGCAGCGGAGAGCATGAGCTTTCAACTGACAGCGCTTGCTCCTCTTCATCTCTATTTTGTTTTAAAAAGTTTGATCTGCCGCCTGTTGGGCCATTTGTCAGGGCACAAGATTTCACCAACTCTGGCTTTAACACTTTGTAGTTTGACTTTTCCATTTAACTTTTAAAATAATTTGTTCAATTTGAGTTGCGAATTTATAAACATATGCGAAAATAACTGTACAGTTGTGACAGTGCTGCCATGCAGGTAAACTGGTGGCAACTCTTGCCTAGAGATGAGCTTGGCAGTGAATCACGAACTTAATGTGCTTTATATTCGAATTTTAATTAGATCGTATGACTTATTTTTAAGCGAACTGTAGCAAGTAGCCGCAAATGTCATGTCTGTTTTCTGTTTACTTTAAATTAAAATGGACAAAATGGAAAAAAAATTCTTTACCTGATTACGGAGATGCAGATACAGTTTGTAGATAATTGAAAATGTGGCTAGTGAGGATGAAATGCTTTTGGAAAATCTGATTAATCGCCATTCAAAGGGAATGGGAACAATTGCAAAAGCCATGTAAACAGAGACATAGTGCGTAAATTCCAGAACACCATTGAGGAAGACATTAACCCATTAAAGGCTGCCCTAAGATCGGCTCGTACGATTTTGATGATATTTTGAAATTTGTGCCATTAAAGTTGATGGAAAAAAAATTTTTAAAAATTAAGAAATTAAAAATAATAAAAAATTAACATCAAAAATTAACATTAAAATTAGAGTAGGAAGATAAGTACAGCAAAATAAATTGTATTTTTAGTACACATTATGGGCTGTCGGGTATTTTTAACACCCATTTTCACTAAATCAGGTGTGAAAGTCAGGTGTGTTGACACATCGCTGCATATTTTTCTCCATTGCATACAGGACACCTCAAGGTATCTGGTACGGGTGCTCGTTTTTTGTTTTTTCGCAGTTTCCTTTATTTGGCAGCACTTCTCGTCAACATTTTCCGTACAGAAAAAATCCGATATTTTCACCTGTATAAATCTACATGTAAGCCACAGAGAACTACACTGTTATATTTATATTATATATATAAATATATATATATATTTTTTCCCATAGTTTCATTCTTCCTCCTTACTATGCAAAAAAATTTTGCAACGATATCTCTCACATGCCCCGCGCTGCAATTTTTTAAGTGTCAACACATTCTTGGGTATTTAAATAACCATTATCTTGAAATGGGTTAATCTGCTGCCCTACGATACTGAAGCTATGAGCAAAAAAACGGCCAGTTAACACCCCCCCACCACCCCTCCACCCATAACCACAGCATTCTGTTGAACAGCAATCTTAGTGTGAGAGAGAGAGAGAGAGAGTGAAACTTAGAGATGAGCGCGTATAACTCGTGAGCAAATGCGTGCTGCGACATTAAGGGTACAGAACAGGGGGAATCAAAACGAATCGTTTTCCGGTTCGGTTCCGGTTCCAGTTCTGGTTTACCGAAACTTGTGTTTCGGTACAAGGTTCTGTTTTGGTTCTAATAATATTTCGTTATTCGGTTCCGTACCGGTACCGGCTTTCTTATTTCGGTATTCCGGTACGTACCGGTATGAACCGGTAAAATATGAAGAAAGAGCGGTCATTGGTTATGCATTCATTCGATTTCTTAGCGAAGACTTAATAAAAGCTATACGCTTACTTGCCCTTCTCAAAGGCCACACAATTGTGGAAACTTTGTAGAGATTTCTTTATTTTTATAAACGAGAGTTTTTTCGAGTTTTCGGGTTTTACTATTTAAACACGGTTTTCTATTTACAATGTCTCTATACGTGTTTTTTCTCTTCACGGTTTGTCGATATGGATTTTTCTTTCTGTCTCTCTGTCTGTCTGCTTGTCATTTTAATCACATCTATCTACTGCGTTCTAATTTCGGTTTCGTCATCGTCCATTCTCTAACCAGTGTGACCATCATTAGATTTTTTACCAATACCTTAACACTTAAATATCGATACATTTATACATCTTGGCGGTCATTTTCAAATAATTCCAAAGACTTCAATTTGGAAAACGTTTTAAGCTCAGAAAAATTGATCACGATGGATGCCATTAATCAGTTTTGTGAAAATGCTGAACTATTTGTAGTTTCCTGCTTCTAAAGTATTTGTGCTGCTTTCCTCATTCAGTTTTAAGTTGAACAGAAATGGATAACACAAGTTCTTTTCAGTTGCGAGGTTAGCATTAGCATGACATTATAATGTGGGCCTAAGAATAAAGGATGCAATATTTTCCAAGAGACTGGTCTAGTGTTTTTCTATTTTACAATACAAAAGTTTTGAAAGACCAGACTCCTTTTTGTGGGAAATTGTTTAAAAGTCTCCCAAAACTTAGTGTCAGCTTTGAAGTCTACTCGTTGCACTCAGAACCGAAACTGTATCGGTACAATGTTTAGGTTTTTTTCGGTCTTTTAGGTTCCAAAAATATCGGTACTCGTATACCGGTACACAATCAATTTCAAATATCGGTTCCAGTTCCGGTTCTGGCTCTGAGTTATAATAGGTTATTTTCGGTATACGGTTCCGGTTCTAGTTCCGGTTTGATTCCCTGGTACAGAGTATGTTATATTCGGGCTTGACTGACTTTCTTTCTTGTTTTAACTATATAACTATTTTAACTATTAAACGAAAGTTCATTTTTTGAACTATGATAGCTTTAAAAATTAAAGTTATGTGCAATCATATTGTGAGATATTGGAAACAGTTCCGATTAACAAGAAATTAATTCTAGAATTCGGCTGAAACGTTTTGAAATCATGACAGTCGAATGAATATAAATGGAAATTTGAAGACAAAAGCCGAATAAAACAATAATTTTTTGGAAGCGGGAGCATTTAAAAATTCCAATTCCGCACGATTTAAACGAAATCGAAAACGCGAAACAGACCTAAATATTCTTTTATTTTCATAAAATTACAGTTTTCATAGTGTGCAGATCTTTGTTTTTGTGTATACGAATCTAATATCCTTGTTGCACTGGCGAACATTCAATCAAATGCTCGAAAAGTGGATTTTCCTTGTTCCACTGACGAATGTTGTTCACGGCCACACTAACGTCAACATAGAACAGCTGATTGAATTGCTTTGGCTGCAATAATAAATGAAACTTCTCCATTCACATGTCAAACAGCATGCCCTCCTGGTAGTTCCAGCACGATAAAGGTAGTTTGCGGGATTCATAAATAAGAAATATTACTGCATTTTAACATTCTAAATCAAAGAATGGAACAATTGCCGCTTGCCTTGGCCATGTACAAATCATGGGCATAGTCGGTTTTCAATAAAGGGGGTCCCTACACTTTCTCCCCTTGTGCTGAACTCCCACCCACTGAGCTAAAACCCTCTCCGACTATGGCAACGCCATTGACAGAGCAGCTGTTCCTCTTGTGCAGTTCGAAAGCATATCAATAGAAAATCTAGCCTTTTAGCGGAAAATAGCTATATGTCGTGACAGTAGCTAGATCATCCATGACAGTGACTTGATCATCCGTCGCGGATGATCTACCGAATGGACATTCATCTCTTATGAGGAAATACACAGAACGAATGAGGTCATTTTGATCATCCAAACAAAGGTATAAGATACTGGAGTTCGATTCCCAGAAAGATCTGACATGGGGAAAAAACTAGCACATTTTAATTGTTTGAAAAAATTACGAAATCGCTCTTGATTGCCATTTAATTTTGGAATCTAAGTTGCAGAGACCAATTTCCAAACAACAATTTCGGAACACCTACTTATTTGTATGCTCCAATAACTTCTTGAGATGTTTTACAGTCGAAAATACGGAACAAATAATTTTATTTTCTAACAGTTCTTTTAAATTTGATATATTTAAGAGATATTGAAAACAATTATTTGCAAAAGTTCTACTAAAAATTACCTTACCAAGTTTCTGACAAGTTTTGCTTCAATCGGTTCATTTTTACGCGCACCTCTCATGTCATTTGTAAAAAAAACATTTCCAAACAGTTTGAAGTAAGCTCCCCTATCAACAGAAATTTTGATTATATTTGCTGTTTGTCAGTTTTTCAGCCATTTGTTAGTTTTTGATACGATTAGTTCAAAAAATTCTCAATATTATGATGTTAACAGTGAAAATCAAGTAATTCATAAGAAATATTATGTCATTTTAATATTCTTTAACAATGAATGAAAAATTTGGCTCCCACCTAGGCCATACCCAACCCACATAAGGGGTATCGGACTTTTTGTCAAATTTTAAAAATTCATTCAAACCAATGACGTCTGCCTTTTCTCCTCTAATTAACAATAAAAAATACTATATCAGATGAATTGAAACGCGTTTCCACCCAAACGATCTAACACTTAAGGTTTATCCAAGTTTACGTTGCAAAAATCTCTGAAGATTTCCGGTACAGTCTAAAATATGGAAAAGGAAAACGTAACTAGTCCACTATCAGTTTTCTGAACGATCCCTCGATGCCACACAATCGTTCAAAATCAATTGGTTGTCCCGGACGTAACGATTCGTTGGTCTTATAATTAACATTATCCTTAAAATAATCGCTATAATCATCAAATTTCTTCTCCCATGTGGCCACAATTTCATCCACAGAACCATTCTCGCCGCCATACTCTTTGGGTAGATATTTAAGGGGTATCTGCTCGGTGAGTAATTCCATTTTGCTGCCATGCACAAAGAGACGCGACTGCATTTTCTTGGACAACATTGGTTTGATCATATTGAAAATGGGCTCAAAGCCGACGATGGTATTAATGAAATGCTGAGCCTTTGGTCGCAGTGGCACAGCCTCCTCAGTGAAAATCGTCATCTTTTTGGTCACGCTTGGTGTCATCTGGAACACATGACTAGCCGTGGCTCCTTTTATGTCCAAGATGACAACCAGACCGTTGACATTCGCATAATCATCCTCAAGAAAAGCGATCTCCTGCATGGCCTGGGATACTCGAGAAACTTCCATTAAATCGTATTTTTCAGCCGGACAACGACCCATACGCCAAACCAGAATACGAGGTCCATTTCCATAAAGAGGTGTGGGTAGATAAGTAATCGATCTGTTTATGTGGAAACATATTGCTTTGTTATCACAAATTGTGTACAATTAAAGAGCCACTTACCCTGTTCGATGGAACTCGCGGAAACCGGCACTGTCCACATTTGTCACATTAAAAAGCTCTGGATATTTGGTGCGAAACGTGTAATATTTATCTAATTTCGATTTGGCACGCTCCAGACTATATTTGCAACCACGAAGAAAGGCAATCAGAAACTGATCATCTGTGCGTGGATTGAGATGAGGCTGCTGACTGATCCAGGCCTTGAAGGCCTCCAAATCCGCTTCGATTCTGTCTGGCACCTCATGCAGCTGCTCAATGGCATTCTTTTGCAGCTCCGGCGACAATGGACGCAATTGTGGTGAAGGCATAATTCTTGTTCCACTGTCCAAGTACAACTAAATGAAATGGTCTTGGCCTTACTGCAAGGTGTTGCCCGATTTGATAAGCCAAACTGTTTATCAATAGCCGATAAGGCTGTGGTTAAGTTTTTATGAACAAACAAATATTAAGGCATTGATAACTCCGGGATATAGTGCCTAAAAAGGGTGCGAAATGACACAGAGTATATTGTAAAAAACTTCATTTAGGGTCAATTTGCTTATATCTCATCTAATTTCATAAATTCGAAAAGCGACCAAACTGTTCTTCTATACCAAATGCATATACATATTTTATGGCTTTGCTGCAGGGCGATAAGAAACTAATTTCGACAACTCATATCTTTCTTTCGGTAAATGTTTAGAATAGGTCCATCATGGAATAAAATATTGTAAAAAATGTCCTAGATGTACCGCGAATTATGAAGTATTTACGTGCAGAAAACAAACAAAAAAAATTTCAAAGTTTGCATTTTTGCACATATAAAATATGTGTAATCGCATGTGCTTTTCGCATTATGTGTTTGGTTTAAAGTTAGATATTTACCCGTCTTTTTATTCGCTTCCGACAGTGAAAATGGCAATGAGGTGTCTATCATGGCGCGTTTTTTCTTATGTGGTTTCCCCAGAAGGGCTAGTTCACATGTGCTCAACAATGTGAGATGGTCACTGCAAAATGAATGTTATTGCCATGTAAGAACACATATAATTTTACGCTTACACATTGCGCACAAAGGTTACGCTTAAGACCCTTCCACTGCGTCCTCCTCATCCAATCCTTCCTCCTCCTTCTTCAATCCTCCCACCGAATTACTCCTCTTTCACCGCTTCCACTTCTCCCTCTTCCTGTGTAGTTTGTTAAATGTTATAGATGCACCACATACGAAGAAGAAAAATTCTGCGGATTTGCGCCGCAGGCGAAAATTAAAAAAAAAAAAAATAGAGGAGAGCTAACTTCGGCTCGACCGAAGATTATATACCCTTGTAGCTTGATGGCACCACTAGTTTGAGCATTTGCTTGCCAGTTTGTTATATCGCAGCTATATGATATATTCATCCGATTTTTACCGAACTCTCCAAAATTGTGTGGAAACTGATAATATTCACAACTGGAAGGTATAAAGACGCTACCATTAAAAACAAAAAAGTTTTTCTCACTAGAACTACTTTTTCGTCCGATAGTTCCTATGGCAGCTATATGCTATAGTCATCCGATTTGGATCAAACTTGGCAGAATCGTGTGGTAGCATATAATATTGATCAGTAACACGTTTGGGAGCGATAGCATTGAAAAAAAAAAAGTTTTTCTTACTAAGACTTTTTTTCAGACATATCTTTTGTATCGCAGCTATACTATATAGTTGTCCGATTTTCATAAAACTTGGTGGAATTTTGTAAAAGCATAGAAAACTTAGAAATACGATGTTTGGGGACGTTTGCGTTGAAGACAAAATAGTTTTTTTCACTAAAACTACTTTTTCGACCGATGGTTCCTATGGCAGCTATATGCTATAGTCATCCGATCCGGCCGGTTCCGACAAATGTGCAGCGTATTTATACCAAAAGGCTTCCTGCAAAGTTTGGTTAAGATAGCTTTAAAACTGACGGAGGAGATAGCATAGAAACAGACGGACAGATGGACATTTCTATATCAACTCAGCTCGTCATGCTGATCAAGAATATATATTCTTTGTGTGGTCGGAGATGATTCC
This sequence comes from Lordiphosa magnipectinata, assembly GCA_037044535.1. Taxonomy (NCBI): domain Eukaryota; kingdom Metazoa; phylum Arthropoda; class Insecta; order Diptera; family Drosophilidae; genus Lordiphosa; species Lordiphosa magnipectinata. The sequence continues at coordinate 380,380 of JBAMBO010001377.1, forward strand.
TTCTATGCGTTACAAACATCTGGACAATTTTAATATACCCTCTACATGGGTATAAAAAATGGCGCGATTTCTTCATAATTCGCGGTACATCGAGAACATTTTTTCAAAATTTTAGGCCACGACGGACCTATACTAAACATTTACCTTTCTTTCTTCTAGTTTCAATCCCGAGTGGGACATAGGGCATCAACTACTCCTCTTCAGCGAACTCTGTTGTTAACCGTCGCTTTGAGTTCTCCCCAACTTTTCCCAATCGCCTAACAGCTGACAGCATCCCAAAGGCACCTTTGGCCTTTTGCAGTCCACATCGAGTTTCGTTCCTCCATTAAAAGCGACTACGCTTCCCCGGTAGCTGAATTGGTTAACTAGCTCAATTGGCTGTTCGTCCAGAACCAGAGCCTGGAATTGTCCGGAACGAATGCTGAGCGCTTTCTTCTTCGTCGTGCTGATTTTCTAAGTCGCTTGGCCTATTTGCCAGCAGGTATATATCGTCTGCATAGTTCAGATGCCGCAGTGTTGTAGTCATTGACCACTTCATACCGCTGTTATTGGGAGCAGGTCGCATTGTAGCGAACACGTCTGCAACCACCATTATAAACAGAATGGGCGACAGAGCAGAACTGGAAAAGGCTGCGAAAGCATTCCACCGTGAAACACTCTACACTGGGCGCTGTCGTATGTCGCTCTGATGAGGGAAATAAGTTTTCCGCTGTCCCTCTCCTTCGTAACCCATGCCATATGCACTCCCTGCTTACGCTGTCGAAGGCCTTAGCGAAGTCCACAAGGGCCTTGTGTAGGTCTGATCTGTACTCGGTGCATTGCTCGATCAAAATGCGCACAGTGTTTATGTGGTCCGTGCACGACGAGCCCTTTCTGAATCCGGCTTGCTCTTTGCCCATGATGTCCACAATGGGGTCTCTCAGGCGATCCAGATCTATTTTGGCTATGAGCTTCGAGATGGTTGTCAGCACACGACTCCACGCCAGTTGTGTTGTCGCATTCATCAGAATGCCCTCAAACTATTCCGAGGGGAGCTCCTCAGTTTCCTACCCTCGTTTTATTACCGGGTAAAGTAAATCCACCGCGGTTGCCGGCTGGCATTTGAAGAACTCCGACATTATGCCGTCAACCCCGGCTGTTAGGATTTCGATTTTTGTGGGTGCTGAAGTCCTTAACCTGTTGTGGCTTGAAATCTGTGGCAGATAAGGACTGCTGCAAAATGAAATCTCCATCTGATCAATTGATTCTTTCCAGTCGTAAGGTTCTTTCCATTTTTGTCCTTAATTGGGCGCTCCGAGTTCGTCTTTTTATCTGATATTTCGTTGGTTTTCCGCATTTTCCGCGAGATTGTTGATGCGGCTGCTTTTGTCCCGGCGCACGTTTCTTTTGATCTCGCGGTCTAGCAGCTCATATATAGGTCTGGGTCTTTATAGAAATATAATTTAGAGTGAATCGTTTTTAAGATATTTTTTTTAAGCATTTAATAAGGATTTAATATATTTGGTATTCTGTTTTTATTTCTAAAGCCTAGTACTGAGGGCGTTCGAATTTTCCTTTCGTCACAGTATTTCACATAAATAGAAACACTTTCTAAAAGCACATGAGCATCAAAGCAAAGCCAAGGTGTTTCTAATTATATGAAATACTGTGACGAAAGGAAAATTCGAACGCCCTCAGTACTAGGCTTAAAATGGAAAAGAAAAATCAACTGGGGTATCGTTTCGTAGGTTTTCGGGTGCTCCAATTTCAATTCTGGCAATATTTTTCCCATCGGTGTGGAAGGGGCTGACTTATGGAGGGGGAAGGGGGTAATGTCTACAAAAAATAAATGGGGTATCGTTTGATTTCTTGTAATTTCTAACTTCATGTTCTCAAAACATGCCACTGAAATTGGCGAAACAGAAATCAAAATTGTTAGCAGTTTAAAATCAAAGGAACGCACAGTTGATTCTAAATGTCTTTTATCATGTTTATACGTTTAAATTGGTAAAATCACAAAGAAAATTTGCTAAATCAACAATTTTAAGCCGAATACGGAGAATGTTGGATTTACCATTTTTTTCTTCTTAAGTTAAGTATCAAAAAGTTGAGCCACAGCTTTTCATTTTGAATGTATTATCCACATGCAGCAAACCCAAATCCGGGAATTATATTCCAGGGCTATCAGAGGGCTTAATGTCTTCCACAGGCTCACAGACAAGTATGTACAATCCCAAGCGACTCGCCAAGAAGCTTAATTTAATTGCCCGCGATATCGCATTCTGATCGTCTGTTGGGAGAAAGTGAGCCACTTCAGCGACACTTCCGGAAGAGTCGCGGAACTGTCTTCTGGAAGAGTCGCAAAAGAGTCTCCCAGAAGGTTCGCCAAAGACTCAATTGAAAGAGTCGCAATACAGTCGCCCAGAAGAGCCACCTAACTATTACGTTTTTATTACCAATATATAAAAATATATAAAACTCTTTCACGCATCCGCACAGTTGTCAAATCCAATTATTACTCCACAACTCAAGCAGCTTTACAAGAAAACTTAGCTCTCATTTGCTCAGAAGCAATGTAAGTTGTTTTGTAAAACTTCACTTTTTGACTCTAGTCTCCGAAAGTTGCGCGGTTTCGTTACTTAAGCTACTCCCGCGCTTTCGAGATAATGTATTTGCTATTGTAAAATTGCTCTCCTTGGTGCTTGTCTCTGAAAGTTAAGCGATCCCGTTATTTAAGTTATTCTTCATTCCCTCTTTTTCGAGATAAGATGACTACCGCCAAACGATCGCCTGGGAGATTAAATCTTCTGGCAACCTCCCCCGCGACTCCCAGAAGATAGCTAGATGATTGAATCTTCAAGAAATCTTCCCCGCAACTCCCAGAAGACGCCCTTCTGCGATCGCCGACTAAACAATCTTCTGGGAGTCGCGGGGAAGATTGCTAGTAGATTAAGTCTTCCGATAATCTTCCCGCGACTCTCAGAAGACTCTTTTTGGCGATTGGCGATTAAACAATCGCTCTATTGTTTGCTGGGATACAATACATACAAGTACAATACATACATATATACTACTCCACCACAAGTGAAGTCTATCTTGAATGAATTCGTTTTTAAATTTTCGTTAACAAAGCAATCCCCACGTTTTCCCTTCATAATAAGAAACACTTTATAGCTAGTTCTATATATCTATTCCACAATGAAACACTGTATTTTAAATTTAAGTAAACTCCACTCCAATTCTCCAGAGTTGAATTATTACCAAAAGATTGAAGAGAAGAAAGAGATAATACATGCAATTTGGAGCCCTTACAACATCCTTGGTAAGTTTACGGCACGTAATCTCTATCCACATTCATCCGCTCAACATTACAGGAAGACACATCAGATAGAACAGGCTTTTAGGCGACGCTTCAAGCTTGAAAATCCAAACCTTTTTCACTTGCCACACGCTGACGAATGGCCTTCGCTTGATCGAAATCCTCCTCTGTCATATGTTGCCAGATTACGCTGGCTGCCTGGCGCATGGCCATCGTTTTGCGCAAGTTCAAAAAGGATTGATATTAATTGTCGGAATGTGAATCGCTATCCATCCCTGGTCATGTCGAATGGCATTGAAATAGTTTTCAAACGGAATCACCGAGTTACCCATCTGACAATCCTGTTCCCGTTGAAATTCAATTGTACTGGGGGTGAAGCACATGTCGAACATTCCGGTTGCGCTCTACAATCTAACGAGGACGACGACACAGTTTTCAGGAATTATACACATTAATAGATATATTGGTATCTATTAAATTTTATACTGCCGCCCAAATAGCATAAACCTGACGAAAACCATTGACCCACACAATCGAATTTTTATAATATGAAATTATACTTTAAGAGAGTAAAATATAAAATGACACTGAACTGTTTTGCCTTTACCAATTTAGAACAAGGCTGTAAACCGGTCTGGAACCAAAGCCGTAAGCATATCTTTGCTAAACCTGTTAAATTTAAGAACCAAAACTGAACCTAGACCAATTTAATTCGGAAAAGGGTTTGGTTTTAAAAATGGTTTGAACTTTTATCAAAAGAATAGTCGAATTATAGTTCAGGATTTGGCGATACAATCATAATTGACTAAGAAGTATAGGACAGCGTTATTCAAGAAAAGCGAGGCCAAAAAGTGAGAGTGTATTGGTGTGCGAAAATAAAGTGACGCAATCCAGCTCTGACCTACTTCATCGACCGCTGGGCAGCGACATGGAGCAATGATTATTAAAGATAAAATAAGCATTGCCTCTCAATTTTGAGTGATTTAAGCGATAGATCCTTTTAAAAGGAACACTGCACGTCGTTGTCTTTGTGTACTCGGGGGTTTCAGCTGCTCTGATTCCATTTCTGGCAATAATTTTTCGATCGGGTGATAAGGGGCTGACCATAGGGGACCGCATCGGACTGTATTGGACAACGAAATAAGATTTGCGACGTCCGTTAAGGTCTAAAGTACTAAAAAATTACAACATTAGGTCGTACCTAAATTTTCCCGTTCCGAAAAAGATAAAAAAGCGGTTTGTTTAGTCCATTTCTTCCATTACACTTATACCTACCATCTCATATAAATTAAATTAGCCAAATACACAATTTCTTACCTCAAGAAACACAAAATAAAACAAAAATTTGCCAGGAAACAGAAACAGCACGCAACTGCTAAAAATGGTTCCAAATTAGCCTCCATGCAGGTTCCTTGACGGCGGAACAACGTTCATGGTACCCTCAAAACAGCACATTTCCGACCTAAGGGGTTAATTGGCTACTGTTTAAGCCACTTAATGCATCTGGGTTATAACCCTGATTTTTGGAATATCTGCCGGTCAGTTTTTCATTCTGTCCCAGCTTGCACAGGGCTCTAACTAAAGCAGCCCATCCACACACGAAATTTGTTCGACGAATTTGTTCTATTTGACGAAATTTTCGTCGTTAGTGGAGGTGTTCGTGACAGATTTTTATTCGCAAATAATAGAAATATGTATTTCCATCTTGCGTGTGTTCGCGCGAACATGTTTTCTTCAATGAATGGGAACAAGTGCACGATCATCATTTGTCAAAAATATTGGTAGAGTGAACACGTGCCCAAATCAGCAACGAATTGTTGCTGAAATTTATTGAATGCCCACAAAATGATCAAATAATGGCCGTGTTCAGCAGAACAACTTGCTCCCTGATCAAGTATAAATTTGCAATTATCTTAATACTGAACTCGAGAGATGCGGCATCATAATAGCCAATTTGAGGTATCATGATACAGGAGCATGTATCAAAGAAATAGTACGCTACATTAAAGTGATACTGCTCCCTCCAACAGCAGAAACTATTCGATTTTCGATGTTTTTCTGATACCTGCTCAGGGATCAATTATTCTGCTGAACACGCCTAATGCTTTAAGTTAATTTCTATCGCCATCTAGGCCATGATTGTGTAAGTTGCTGCTGCCTAATTTTCTTATTTACTTATTGAGATTTTTTAGCTAATGATGTTCGTCAGAAATCTTCGCCTGGTTAGTGGGCAAATGAATTCTTGTTCGACGTATTTGTTCGTAATACATTTGCGTATGTCTGTTCGGCCTGCTTAATTCAAAATTTCAAATGACCGCTTAAAGTGTGACCTTATTTACTATCGATACACCATATATCGATATCATAGTCGAATGTGAATGTGGTACTACTAAGTCAAAACGGTACTACTAATTTCAAAGTAGAAGCATTTTCTTTGCATTTTCCTCCAGAATCGCCATGGAACGCCGCAATAACGATCCCGGAGCTGTTCAATTTGGCAATTTCATGAATTACTATCAATTCAATTCCGCCTCAGAGCGTGTGAAACTGTTGCCCTCCACAGAGATTTGGCTGCCGGCAGAAGAAGTTAATGCCAGCGGGACACCTTATTTAGTGTTGGATGTGGGCTGTAACTGTGGAGTCTTTACACATCTCCTACACACCTTTCTGGAGCAGCAGCTAAACCGTCCCGTGTACATCCTAGGAGTAGATATAGATGAACGTCTCATTGAACGAGCCAAAGAGGAGAACAAAAATCCACAGAACATTAGCTATGCCTGTGTGGATGTAATGGAGCCAGCTGCCTTTGACACTGTGCTGGAATATTTAAAGGAAAATAAAAGCCAGACATTCGATGCCATTTGCTGTTATTCTATAACCATGTGGATACACTTAAACCATCACGATAAGGGCTTACAGTTGTTCCTTAGGCAACTCTCCAAGCTGGCTAAACTATTTGTGGTGGAGCCACAACCCTGGAAATGCTATCAAACTGCTGAGCGTCGTCTGAAGCGAGCCGGGGAAGTGTTTCCGCTGTTCTTGGAACTTCAATGGCGAACCCAAGTGGAGCAACAAATTGAAAACTATATGGAACACGAGCTGGGGCAGCGAAAAGTATTTGAGTCCAGGCCCACCAAATGGCAAAGACGCATCTGCTTTTACAGGTCAGCTTCTACTTTTACCAATGTTTGACTATATTTTTTATTATAAAACAAGACAAATTTCACTTCTAATCCACATTAAGTTTACGGAATGATCCCTCAATGCCAAAGAGTCCCTCAAAATCAATGGGCTTTCCCGGACGCAGTGATTCTTCGGTTTTATAATTAACATTTTCCTTGAAATAGTCGCTATAGGCATCGAATTTCTTCTCCCATTCGGCTATAATTTCGGGCACAGAACCATTCTCGCCTCCATACTCTTTGGGTAGATATTGGAGAGGTATTTGTGATGTAAGCAAATCCATTTTGCTGCCATGCACAAAGAGCCGAGCCTGCATTTTCTTAGACATCATTGGCTTGAACATATTGAAAATGGTCTCAAAGCCTGCGATGGTATTGATGAAATGTTGTGCCTTTATTCGCAACGGCAAAGCCTCCTCAGAGAACACTGTCATCTTTTTGGCCATGCTGGGTGTCATTTGAAACATATGGGCTGCCGTGGCTCCCGACATATCCATGATGAAAACAATGCCATTGATATTGGCATAATCATCTTCATTGAGTGCAATTTCCTGCATGGCCTGGGCCACCTGCATCACTTCCAAAATGTTGTATTTCTCGGCCGGGCAACAACCCATACGCCAAATGCCAATACGAGGGCCATTACCATGTAAAGGTGTGGGCAGATAGACTATCGCTCTGTTTATTGGGGGTTCGAATTGTTATCAGCAAGACCTTCAAAGTGTTGAGTGTGTAGTGTAGTCTCTTACCCGGTTTGATGGATTTCCCGGAATTTGGCATTGTCCACACTGGTGACATTGAAGAGTTCAGGATATTTGGTGCGCAGCGTGTAAAATTGATCCAATTTAGACTTGGCCCTCTCCAGGCTGTACTTGCAGCCACGCAGAAAGGTAATCAGAAACTGATCATCTGTGCGTGCATTGAGATGTGGCTGCTGCTTGATCCAGGTCTTGAAGGCCTCCAAATCAGCTTCGATTCTGTCTGGCACCTCATGCAGCTGCTCAATCGCATTCTTTTGCAACTCCGGCGACAATGGACGCAACTGTGGTGATGGCATAATTGGCACGGCACGTTTCTGCTTGGACTTTCCCAACAAGACTAAGCAAAAGGTGGACTTGGCCTTTCTGCTGTTTTGATTATAGGTGCTGGCACTATTTATCAATCGCCGATAAGGTCTCTATAGTATGCCATAAACTTAATAAAAGACAAATAATGCTAACTTTGTGGCTGATAACAAACAATTTCAATAATTTCATCAGACAATCAAAGTACTTGTAACAATTTATTATTCTACTTTTGGAACGGATAGTAGTCCAGACCCGAATTGTAGTTGTATTTGCGCTTTTGTTTTCTCTTGGCTATGTCAATCAACTCCTGCACATCTTTGCGATAGGCAGGCGGCAGCATTTCCTCATGCAGTGTGCACGTGTACTCCTTGGGTTCCTCCACTTTGAAGACATATCTGCGTAATATATCAATATCACGTCCAAATTCCTCTTTAAGATCCGCAATCTTCGTGGGTGCGGTATCGAAGGCTATGGTGAAGTGTGTACCCTCACGATGCACCAGGCCATGCTCACTGACTTTGTGGGAGAGAGCCCGGCTGCCCAGATTTTCAAATTTGCGTATGATGCCCCCTTTATCCAGTATGGCCTCAGCTGTGCGTCTAATGACCGAAATCAATTCGGGCTGCAACAGGTAAAGAATTGTTTAACTTTATGTAACCCCAAGTCGCTGGTGAGGATTATGGTTTCAGAAAGGGAACTTACACGAGGCAGCTGGCGTAAGACCAAGGCCAATTCATAGGAAGGCATTGCGGTAGACAAAAGTCTTTAGAATTGTCTAAATTTTAATATTTAATATTATTTAAAATGCGGCCAGCAAAATAATAGTATAGAAATTAGTGTGACCGTATGCAGACAATCAGGGATGAGATTTAGTTGTGTAACTGTTACTTGTCACCAGTGCTGCCAAAAAAACAGTTTTTAGCTGGACGGAGAGGGAAAAACCGCTGTATTTTCGACAACAAAAAGCTGAAAAAACGCATGGATTTTCTTACCAGTGGCATTTTCAATAGAATAGGTTTAAAAAAGTACAAATATGCAAGTTTTTCAATAACTGCAGTAAATTTGAGAGGTGTCAGCTTCTTACTTCCGAAGCCAAGCCTTAAATTTCGGGTCCTGCAGACAGACTTCACAATATTTTTGTTTGAAAACTTTTGCCATTTTTGTGAAACGATGTGTTAACTCTCCTAGCACTTAGTGATGAAAGTTTTTTCTGAACGTTAGAGGTGGTAATAAAAGTCTATAAATGTCCAACGACCATCTAAATCTAGACCAGGCATGCCCAAAAGCAGCATACGACACAGCGCTCACCAATACTCACAAAGATAAGCACCAACTATACGTTTGCTCTGTCGAAACAAGTTCTGTTTGCAACTGCAACGGTCTTCGTGACGAACTCGAACCGTCTTCGTCTCAAACTGAACCCTGTTTTACTCCCACCCATCAGCCATGATATGGTGCAACTGCGACAGGGCGAGGATCGAACCTGAGCGCCGTAGCAGCGCAGCAAACAGAGAAGACGGACTTCGCAAAGCTACTATATACCCTTTTCTCATCTGTGAAATGACTGACAAATGTGACAAACTAACAATTTGCATATAAGTTTTGCAAATGACTCCAAAACAGCGCTGCAAACCCCAAAAATTTTTTGGAACCTCCGTTTTGCAGATTCGAACCACAATTTACCAACGGTTAAGGTTTGAAAATTTGAGTTTCGAGGTTTTTGGGCTTTGGTTTTGGTTCGAACCTTAATTCGTTGCACGTTTTACCCAATATATATAAAATGACAATACAATAGGTATACACCTGACGCCTAAATACATTGTAAACCTGTAAGACGTAGATTATAATTGACGTGAGATTGGTGCTCGTTTGCTGGATATGGGCTTCCTTCATTGCTAGTGTATAAATCTTCAGTCCGATTGATTATGCTCTCTCGTATGCACTTTAATCAGTCTTTCACTCACAAAATTGAGCATCGATTGGTGTTTATTCGCCACACTTGGAACGTTTTTTCACAATGATTTGATCAAAAATGCCTTTGACTTCTTTTGAAGTTTGACTTCGCATGAAATTTACTGCATGCTCTGATTTATCAGTGCTTACATTGTATGTAAATTTCGTAAATTTTAATTTGTCGTTATTGCTTCGCACCTTCTCAGTCAAAATTTCTCAAACGAAATGAAATGCGCGTTTTTATTGTTCTAACTTGTGTGCTTTCTATCTCTTTCTGTTTCGATTCTTCTTCGCGCCCAATTGTTGGCGCGTGGCTAGTGTTGCCAATTTAACTATTTTCGATATTCCACCAAATATCGACTGTTAAAAATGCGAAAACTTAACAGAGATTCATTTAAAATAGCTAAACAATGTCAAATAATTAGCTAGAATTGCTGGCTCCGGCAAAACTAAATAGATTCCGGCTTTCGAGCTTACAAAATAGCTATATCTGGTGGGAAAAATAGCTAAATTGGCAACGCTGCGTGTGGCATACACTTCTGTTTGTATTCGGCTGAAATGTTTCTGCAGTAGCATGCACCGGGTTGGTTAGATTGGCGCATATGTATATGTATAAGATGAAAAATAAAACGTTCAATACATTGTGCTGTGTACATAGGTGTTTACATTGAATTTGTAGGTATCTCTGACCGGAAGTATTGTGGTCTATGTGTATGTAATATAAATTACGCATACTTGCTTCTTATTTCTTACTCCGGTTCGGCTCCAAACTGGTTTGCAGCCCTGCTACAAAATAATAATAAAGCTGAAAAAGCCGAAATCCTTTTAAAAAGTCAGAATTCCCGCTGTTTCTAAATTTTTCACGCAATCAGATTTTTAAAAAAGCTAGAAAAAGAGGAAAAAAGCTGATTTGTCAACACTGCTTGTCACGTGTATTCACTACAGTACTCGTTACTGTGATAAAATGCAGTGTGACCGCTTAGTAATCCAATCACTTTGCGTCCAGGTGGCAACCCTTCAATTTAAACCACTTGCATTTCAGTTACAAGAATAATTATTTATTTTCAACAGGGAATATAACATCATATACATATATATATACTGTCTCTGTGTGTGTAAATACATTTAAATGCTTAGGATATTTAATTTGATTGAATTTTCAGGTGGTTTAGTTAGTTTTTGAAACAACACTGTAAACGGGTTTTACTCTACGAGATTGAAGACACTTGCAACATTAAATTTTTCGTTTGTTTTTTTTTGTTTGTTTTTGTTGTACACTTATTATCTCAGCTTGCATGGCACGAAAATTGAGAAATTTGAGTGCGAAAATGCAAAAAAATAAAATTTGTTGAAAATAGAATAAATCATTCTACAAAATCCGTATGTACGAGTTACTTAATAAATCTTAAATTAAATGTAGTTTATGTTATTACAAATACAAAATTGGTATCATAAATACATTTTGAAATTTCTGATAATTTTTCGTTTGTTTGTTTACGGAATGTGTCCTAGATAACCAAAGAGTAAAGAAAAAGGCTTTTGGTTTTGGCTTCAATGCGGAATGCTTTTTTGTATGGGTGAGAATTTATGTGGTTTGGAAGGGGGTGTCTCTACATGTGTCTGGTGTTGCCAAAGTTAATGCCTGACTGGGTGGCACCCTTGTTGGAACCATACTGCAGGGAGATGACATTCTGGCCAGCACGCATCTGCTCCTCACTGAAATTGCGCACATTCTTGTCCGCCTCCTTGGGTCCAATTGAGGGCTTGTTGAAGTTGGAGGCCTGCAAAGTTGGGGTTGGGAAATAGCGATAAGCATAATCTTTATATAATTTTGTTTTTTGTGTCTTTAACTCACCTTACGACCCAACGACTGCAAGCAGATAACCACAGAGTTCAAATTCTGACGTTCCCACAGATCAACGCTCTGGAAAGTCTCCTGTGTGGGCACACCAAAGTTCTTGGCACACTCCAAAAATGCAGAAATATTCTCCATGCACTTGAAGGCCATTTTACTTTCGTTAATCTTTCTAATGGCGCCCGGCTGCAAAGCATTTGCCAATTTGCAAAGGATAACACCATCCTTGAGTACCTCAAAGAAGTTATCCGTATCACCGGATGTGTTAATGGGCTCAGCTGTGACAGCCTTAATCCATTCCAGGGATTCTTGGGCCAGCTCTTCGCTGTACTTGGAGTTGATCTGGAACGAAAGATATGAGAGGAATTTTGGGATTAGTTTTTATTTGAAAGTGAGGGATTGCAATTGGGTCTAACACATATTCAGATCATCTCACTCATTAAAAATTGACTGAAATCCATTAAATTCCAAAGGTAACATACAAAATATGTTTTATGTCACGCTCTGAACAGCTAAAATGCTTGATATCACTTTGGAACCCAAGCCGAAACTGTTTTTCAAAACTAACCAACTAAAACTTGAAACTATAACCGATATTTTTAATTTTTTAAGAAACTAGTATCCGTTTACCCTTAATCTTGGAACCGTAAAAATTGTATCAGAACCCAAACATTGTACCGGTAACTAATAAATTTGAAAAACAAGAAGTCAATGTATTTCAAAAAATATAAGAATTCGAAAAAATCATCTGATTTCTCCCGTTATGTGGATGCTCGTTCTTGATTTAATGTGCTGAACGCACAATGTTATAAAGACTATCTTAACCGTTGCAGACTGCAATTCTCGCACAATCCTAAGCAGTTTTATACGGTTGTTAACTCTAAACGCAACTCTTCCACTATACCCTCTTCTGTGCGGTATGGTAATGCGAAAGCAAACACTGATCAGGCCATAGCCGATCTGTTTGCCGAGTTTTTTACGTAAACCTACTCGTCTTCTAGCTTCTTTGCAAATCAACCATACCCCTATCAGTTGAATAGGTCTAATTGTATTTTTAGCCCTGTAATCACTGAAAGCTCTCTCCTTTTCGATCTTAACTCTGTTAAACCTGTGTATGCACCGGGTCCCGATGGAGTACCTGCTTGTGTACTTAGGTTTTGTGCTGATGCACATTATTTGAATTGTCTCTTGAGTCATCCTCTTTCCCTGTGTTGTGGAAGGAATCTTATATCATTCCTCTCCATAAAAGGTAATAAGTCGGATGTTTAGAATTATAGAGGTATTTCCAAGTTGTCTGCAATTCCAAAAGCTTTTGAGAGAATTATGACATCTCAACTGCAATATTTATGTAGTTCCATTATTTATTTCACCCTATCAACATGGATTTGTGAAGTGATCAAATGGTTCTTTGGTAAGATGCAAACTGACTTCATTTATACTGATTTTAGTAAGGCTTTTGGTTCTGTTAATCATTCCTTGTTGCTTCATAAACTGATTTAAATTGGTTTCCCAACTAACCTTATTAGTTGGATCTCTGATTACCTAAGTTCTAGAACACAAAAAGTTCTATTTTGTAATTCATATTCGAAACTAATCCAGGTTACCTCTGGAGTACCGCAAGGTAGTCACTTGGGTACATTGCTTTTTACTCTCTTCATAAATGATCTTCCGTCTGTCTTGACTCACTCTCGTGTGCTTATGTACGCCGATGATGTAAAACTATGTTTAACATATAACGATTTGGTTTCCCGCTATAATTTGCAAGCTGACTTTGATGCATTTCAGTCTTGGTGTAAAGATAATCTATTAAACCTTAACAGTTCCAAGTGTAAGGTTATGACATTTTACAGGAGCTTGCCACAATTCTCCACTTATATGCTTGATAATGTCCCACTTGAGTGCTTAAATGATTCAGCCAATGAGGTAAATGATCTTGGGGTTATTCTTGATCACCGACATAAATTTGACTCTCATGTTACTGCTAATGTTTGTAGGGCCAGGAGTGTTCTTGGGTTTATTAAGCGCTGGTCGAAGGAATTTGATGATCCCTATACGACGAAGATTTTGTACACTTCTCTTGTCCGTCCGATTCTCGAGTACAGATCATGTGTGTGGTCTCCGCAATATTCGACCCATCAAGATAGAATTGAATCTGTGCAAAAACAGTTTTTATTGTTTGCTCTTCGTGTTCTGGGCTGGAATCCTGAGGTCCGTTTACCATCGTACTCTAGTAGACTTCTTTTGATTAACCTTCTCTACCTTATTAACCGTAGAGTTATGCTTGGAGTAATCTTTATACATAGACTAATTAATGATGAAATCGACTCAACTGAGTTGGTTGGCCAAATTAACCTTAACGTTCCTATTAGACCGACTCGTAATTTTATCCCCCTCTAAATCACTACATCGTTGTAATACTAACTATGCCTTACATGAACCGTTTCGTGTCCTCTGTGCTGATTACAATAAACTCTACCGAATAATTAACTCTGAAGCTTCTCTTCCTGCTATAAAAATTTCTATTTTAACTTATTTAGCCCGTAGTTAACATTACTTTATGTTCTTCCTTCGCGATTTCGTGTCACATGTTAGTGGCTGCGCCTCTCGGTCGGTTGGGCGGGAGGTGGGCTGCTATTTTGCTTGGGGTTCGCGCGTAACAAGCTTAGGCTTGGTGTCGCATGGGCCACTTGAACGTACTGCGCATTGTACGTCAACGTCCATATATATGGTAGAGTTACGCCAGTTTTTTGTCCTAAAACTTGAAACTAGAACCGATATTTTGAATTTTTTTAAGGAACTAGTATCAGAGTACCCTTAATCTTGGAACCGGAAACATTGTATCAAACCCAAACATTGTACCGGTAGAGTTTCGATGGTTTTAGAACCGATATTTTGAATTTTTTTAAGGAACTAGTATCCGTTTACCCTTAATCTTGGAACCGAAAAGATCGTATTAGAACCCAAACATTGTACCGGTAGAGTTTCGCTCCTTTTTGTCCTGATAAAACGCAGTTTTTTGCCTACCAACGCTTGTTTTTGAGTCTGTTGGCGAACATTTAAGAGTTTTTTTATTTAAAACTCTTTATCTTGAGAGCTAAAGTTTAGGTCCTTTAGCACACACTTATCAAATATTTATTAAAATCTCGTTTTTTGCTGAATTTTCAGTTCGAATTTTCAAATCTAACGAAATAATGTCATATATTTTATAAATTTTAACCCATCGCGGTATTTCATGTGTTCTTAGTCACATAAAAACATCTTAAAGTATAAACTCGATTCTTTTGAAATTCGCACTTCAAAGCCTTATAATCAAGATCCTTTTCCTTGTGTATATTTCACCTTGGACTGATACATTGTTGGTATGTTAATCTTGCACGATCAGCAGGAGTTTGTAGACTAAAGTCACAATGTCAATGAAATCAAACCCAAACCCCCATCATATAGCACAATATCTGTGGTTATATACCCCCAATCTTATCGCTAATGTGGCTTATAAACACACACATTCTCCACCCACTCGTGACATTTTTAAGTATCGATAAGGATAAGATTGTAAATTTCTTTTTTTTCTTTTATAAAAGCCACTCCCCGTTTGTTTGTTTGTTTGCTGCTCTCAATACTTAAAATCTTGCAATCAATATCCATATTTGTGAATGCCATAAGCCGAATGCTGACTCTTGACCATAAATGGTTTCTAAGTTTGCCGGCTGCTTGGGCGTCCTTCGCACCGATTTTGGCCATAGAGCCGAGGCCCACTTGTTGATCCGGCGGGCAACCGCATAGCGTGTTGTATTTCCATTTCGTTTAACAAAAACTTTGGACTGAGGTCATAACGCTTCACTTGGCACCTATTTTATTAGTTATATTTAATTGAATTGTTGTCGCCAAACAGATTTCAGATTAGCACCCAATTTATTGGGAGCAGTAAGAGCAAGAAGGGTAGGGTATGTGACGGAACAGTCTATTAAAATGAATGATCTCAGAAAAAAAAACAAATGGAACGATTGTCGCCAATTGAGAGTTGTGTATTGTTCCTTATCGCTGGGCTGCGCCTGTTGGGAAATGCAAACTCATAAATTGGCAAAGGGGGGGGGACTAAACAAACAAAAGGTGAATGCACTTCAGTGTAATACAAAAGTCGAATTCAAAGTTGAATTTCTCCTCATTGTATCCATTGAATGGGAAATTAGTTTGACTGTTCTTTAGGTTTCTTTAGTTTTCTCTCGTTCTATTTTTGGGACTTTCATTTAGGTGCAATTATTGATAATTATTATCAGCTGCTTCTTTCGCACTGTTCCATTTGGCAAATTGCTTTAACGGTCTACGGAGACTCTAACCGCTACAAAACAGTTGCCGACCATTTATCATCCAAAAAAAAAATAGATGTCCAAAACTGTCAAAAAACGTGAGACAATTAATAAAAATAATGATTTTGATTGACATTCTGGCATCTCTTGAATACAACCGCAAAATGATGATCATAAACTGACACCCTCGGGGCAGATGAATAAATTTTGATTAAACTTAAATTAATTCACATACATTTATTCATATGCATAAATAAAAAAGCCGTTAAGAAATTAATAAATTCTGACCATTTTTTACACATTCTCCACACGAGCAAACACCTAACTAGTTGGTGGTCTATGGAATCTGTTAACGCCTAACAATAGTGACGAAAGCAACGTCCAAGTTAATGAAAACCATTTTAAAAAATTTGAAAAACAAGTAAGAAGAGTTGATCAAGCCCGATTGTAATATTCTGTATACCTGCAGTAGCAGCGCTGCTGCTGCGCTACGGCAGCGAACTTTCTTTTGGTCATAACTTGACCAATAGATGGCGCCACTACTTGATGTTCTGTGGCAGCCCTGGCCACCTCTGGTCACACTATTCATCGACCACCATCCCTAACGCGATAGCAGAGCGACAACACGCGCCATCCCTGGCGCTCAGTTTCTGGCTTGGCTTCGGCCAGCGCGGTTCGCGCCCGATTGCATCATCGTCAACTCAATCGACTGTCATTCATTTTAGCGTGTAATACTATTATTAAATAAAGTTAGTTACTAGATAACTAAAGTGGTGACCCTCCGACTAAGTTAAAGAACACAAACAATAAACCAAACAAATTCATAGCAGTGTGTTAAACAAATTAATTTCAACCTCTGACGAAATTCACACGCACACATACACACACTCACAGGCAAGCAGCCTGCTCTGGGACGCAGCCCGTACTCACACACCCATACAGTGACGCGATTCATTTCGACATGTAGCTCTCGATCATCAAAATCAAACCGTATTAAGTTAACTATTTCGACAACAGCGAGCCAGAAACTCAAGGACAGCAACATCTCTAGCCTTTTTGGCCAAGTGTGTCCCACACACACACGAGTGACGCCGGCAAAACACACACACACACGACAAACGCCGCGACAAACGCCGCGACAGGGCGGCACACACATACACACATGCTCACGGCGTCTGCAGCATACAATCACGAATTTTCGCGCGTTCTTGCAAAACACACACATACACACGACAGACGCCGGCAAAGCGGACATACAGAGGCGAGATTTTTGGCGCTGAGAATGCACATTTGGGACAGCACACGGCCGGCGATCATCGAGCAGGCCTTACTCCAACCAGGAGTCGCTCATTCGTACTTTTGGCAGTGGATTTTTTTTTTTTTCGCAATTTGTGAAACACCATCGACAAACCTCCTGGTTAGAAAACGACGCCGGCAACGCCTACACACATTCACACACACAGACACCAACGCATGTGGTCATATGTATACATATGTTTTAGCGCTCATTTCGCTTGCATGACATCGACCTCTGCCCACGCAAATTGTCCACAGACCTGTCTGTCGCCTAACCGACTCATCAACTACATGTAACCGATCTCACGTTGGTCAAGCATCCGACCAATTTTTCAGATGTTACATTGTACGCAGCCTGCCAGACGGATCGATCATACTTATGGAAGTACGTCGCGCAGCTGAATTCGGATCATCGCATCTTTCGTCGTCGCCGATGTTCATGCACAGCGATCCGCTCACCTGACCGACCACTAGCAACATGCTACGACTCGAGACGCTCTTTGTTTGGCAATTGATGCCAGCCTGAGTCTGCCAACAAGTTCTCGACCTCAATCGAAAGTCCTTAACGAGAGGCACCACGAAAGTCCACAACGCGTGGCAAGCGAAAGCCCACAACGAGTGGCAAGCGAAAGTCCACAACGAGTGGCAAGCGAAAGTCCACAACGCGTGGCAAACGAAAGTCTCTGCTCGGGGTACAATACCCAGTACAATTGACTATTCAACCTCAACCCTGCATAGGCGAACTTGCTTGTCGACCCCCACTCGAAGCAACGGCCTCAACGCGAGGTTTTCATCGACCCAGCTACGACACAAACATCACAGCGAGAAGTATACGCAAGCATTCCTCCACATTGGGACTTGCACAATCCTGTAGATGCTCACCCCGGACATACACTCATCCCGGCTATACTCAGGGCTTTCATCATTCGTTCCCACATGGTCTCTGGAGGGGGAGTACTGTGGCAGCCCTGGCCACCTCTGGTCACACTATTCATCGACCACCATCCCTAACGCGATAGCAGAGCGACAACACGCGCCATCCCTGGCGCTCAGTTTCTGGCTTGGCTTCGGCCAGCGCGGTTCGCGCCCGATTGCATCATCGTCAACTCAATCGACTGTCATTCATTTTAGCGTGTAATACTATTATTAAATAAAGTTAGTTACTAGATAACTAAAGTTCACAATTGACCAATATATGGCGTCACTACTGTGACCATTTCAAAACTGACCAATAGATGGCGCCGCAAACTGTACAAAACTTGAGTATTGTTCATCCAATCTTTATCATTCCTTCGGCAAATCGATAAACAATCTTGATTACTAAATATCTCTAGAAGGTACAAACCATCAATCTACAAACCTGCGTGGCAGAAAATTGAAAATAAACTTGATCTGCCTACAACTATAAGAAGTATATGTCCCATACATGTCAAACGTCTATCTCTTACCGTCTTTGAGATCTGTGCGATCATACAGACGGACATGGCTATATCGACTGGGCTGTAGTGTTGGTTAAAGGTTGTTCACTTCACTGAACATGTTCGATTGTTCTTTTTTTCTAAGTGCGTCAGCTCACTCAAATTGCTCACTTGTTCCGTTGATCTTGTTCAGTTGTTCACAAGGTGAGTTCACCTGTTCTGTTTTGGCGATACGTGTGTGTGTTTAGCCACTCTCATTAAGCACTTCGTTGTTGTTGCAAATGAGCGCAGAATAAGCTCGTATAGTAAACGACGTATACTGTCGGTGGGTCGACGTAGCTGCCGCAAAGCAGCGTCGTTTATTCTTGCGCTCGCTCTCTATCCCGCTCTTAGCAAAAGCACTTAGTTCATAATGTTTGCTGGCAGAGCAAGGCATGCAGAACAATTCACAGAGACAGAACAACTCACAGAGCAAAAGAGACTGAACAGCTCCTAGAACAACTCAAACCAAGATAGACTGAACAATTGAAGGAGAACACGTTCACTTGTTCAGTTTAAACTTTAAAGAACAACTCAATTTTGTTAACTCACTCATGAACAACCCAACACTACTCGGCTGTTGATGCTAATCAAGAATATATATACTTTATAGGGTCGGAAATGATTATTTCTTCCTGTTACATACTTTTGCACACACTTTATATACTCTGTGTACCTTTGGTACAGAGTATAATGAACGAAAATACTTGATTCAATACAAAAATCATTGTTTAAAATACGATTTTTTTCCATCTATTAGGTATTTGGTGAACTTTTTAAAAATCTGTATAGGTGTTTTAGCGATCCTGTTAAAAGAATACTGGGACGTAGTTTAGGTTAGGTTAGGTTGAGATGGCTAGGCACCATATAATTTCCTATTTAAGCCAGGGGCGTTCCTCCCGACTGAACCATTGTGACAACGTTAAGAAATTCAGTAGAGACGGAATCTCTATCTCGGACACTTCTGAGAGATTGAGTAGAAAGGTGTGGCCAAGAGTTTTGAGTCTTCTTCTACTAAGAGCTGGGCAATGGCAAAGAAGATGCAGTAATGTCTCCTCTTCTTCCTCACACTTGCAGCTTCTACAGAAGTCGTTGTGAACTACGCCCAAGCGTGATGCACCCCTGCCGATTAGGCAGTGACCCGTTAGGGCCCCAACCAGAAGTGAGATGTTTTCCCTACTTTGGTGTAAAAGACTATTGGTTGGTTTCAGGTTAAACGAGGCCACGTGACCCTAGCTGCAGCGCAAACCGGAAGGTTATTCCATCGTTCCGTAGCCAGGCGCCAGGTTTCATTCCTTGTGATTTGCTTGTATGAGGCTAAGGGCATCCCTATCAAGCTCTTCTCCGGGAGGAGCTGAATGGTAGTACCCTGTCTTGCCAGTTTGTCGACTGACTCATTACCCCCAATGCTACGGTGTCCAGGTACCCAGAGGAGGTGGATACGGAAGATGCTGAGCGATCGCATTTAAGGATCTACGGCATTCCGTGAGCGTCTTGGCGTTATTGGTGTAGGAGTCAAGTGCCCTTAGAGCGGCTTGACTATCTGAGTAAATGTATATGTTCCCTTCTTCGATCATAAGTTTGGCGGCCTCCTGGATGGCCACCAATTCTGCTTGGTACACACTGCAATGATCAGGGAGACGGAATGAAATTTCCATATTTAAGTCGGTGGAGAAAACTCCCCCTCCTACTTTGTCATCGAGCTTAGATCAATCTGTGTAAATATTGATTGCATTTGCTCTACTGTGGGGCAAGTTATCCCAGTCGCGTCTACTAGGGATATTGTCGTCATAAAGTTTCTAGAATGACGTACTGGGTATACAATAGTCTGCAATTGCAGGATCCGCGTTTTGACGAGTTAATATAGTTGAGTGTCCTGAGGTACCCGCGTTCCAGGTTTCAGACTTTCTTAGTCTCAAGGCTGTAATGCCCGCTAATTGTTTAGACATCAAGTCTAGAGAAAGAAGATGAAATATGGTGTTTAGTGCTTCCGTGTTGGGGTGGGTTTTCTCTGCACTTTTCTGTACCTTGTGTAAAATGCTCAGTACTGATGATTTCTCGAGTGCTGGCCACCATATTAAAACTCCATAGAGCAGTATGAGACGTACAATGGCTGTGTATAGCCAGTGAACTATTGCTTGGGAAAAATCCCCATTTACGGCCTATCGCCTGCTTACATGAGAAGGAGGCAATGGATGCCTTCTTTACTGGGACGTTAATATAAAAGATGTAATTTCATTATGTACACCTTCAAACAAGTTTCGTAACTTTCGGCTTTCCTGAAAACAGAGCCCAAAAGCCAGTGGTGGGTTCTACAATGAAAGCTCGTTGTTGTGTTCCTTGTAATCCCTAAACGCTTATTTCGTGGACAGTTGATATATAGTAAAATAACTTGCAAGTCGTGTTGAAGTGCGACAGCAAAAAAGTCTGCTGGTGAGAGGACCGGGAGGCCCCTGAAACAGTTATCTACAGACAAACCATGCCATCCATCTTTGTTGATTTGTGTTGATTATTGAATTATAATAAACAGTTGACTTTGAGCCGGCTATTATTTTGCCTCGACGGTCTCGGCTTGTCAACACCAAAATACTAGAGAAGGGACTCTGCTGCGCAAGAGTTTCCCATCAACAACCATTTGACCATTTTTTAACCATTAAAATCGACTGTGCATCCTCTCCTAGGTAGGTGGGGAAAAAGTGGGGATGGGAACCTTACCTTCGATAATGAAAGCAATCTCATATATTCGTATATTCGCGAACGAAGCTCAGACTTAACAACTGTTTCGAACCTCTGGACCGAACCTTTTGCAAAATATTTAAGGTTTGCAGGCTTGATTTTGAGAACCAATATTTTTGAAACCAAAAACATCATACCAGTATTGCTTACATCAAGGTTTTACCATAAAGGTGGGAAAATGCTACTCAGAAAGATCCATTGGATGATTTTGGTATCCATTTGGACTAAATACTTTTAGTATCGGAAAAATGATATTAATAAAATCCACTTAATGTTAAATTGATCTTAGATTTTCATCCAATGGAGCTAAAAATCATCCAAAGTATATGAAACATGGATAGTATAATATCAAATGGATCTTTTTTTTTATGTGTAGAAAATCGTTGGACTGCATTTATCAGCCTCAAAGCAAACTATGTTAAAGAATGAACTAAAATTTTGCCAAAAAATAGTAGTTTACAGTGTTAGACAGTGGCTTAGTCAAAATAGTTTAGTACCATTTTAAGTGCTACAATCCAATATAAACGCTGGTTTTCCCATTTTATGAATTGAATATAAAGATCAGATCCGATTTTACCAAGTACTTGCCCTCTTAATAGAAAATTTCCAATTAATTTGAATAGTTTACTTTAAGATGGTTACTTAAAGAGAAAGCTTAACTTTTTAATTAGAAAATCTCAAGTTCTCTGTGTAGTATTTCATTGTATACTTAAGCTTTCATCACCAGTCTGGTTTGCTTTATCAAGAGGTTTTTTTTTTTGTTGGTTCGGTTTTATCTAAACAATATTGAAAGCTTAATGAAAAATGGCCACGAATAGCAACACATTTTTTTTTCTCAGCAAATATTTTTAGCGCTGTTTTAATGAGTCAGCAGAGCGGTTGAATATTTTTTTTATTATTTTTTTATTAAGCTTCGCTGTGAGGTCGACTTGAAATTCGACGATGAATGTTGTACACGAGTATGTAAATGAATGCAAAAGTACAGTTAATAATTAAGTACGAGTGTATAAACATATGTATGTACAGCTGGTCAGAGAAGGTTTCCCTTATCGGTCGGTGGAAGGGCCAACACATGTACTTATCAAGCTTGTTGCTTGCTGCTTGAAGGTTGCTAGAAAAAAACAAACTCCCAAACTGGGAGTCACCGTTGACCGTTAGAAATGTCGTCAGCGGATTTGAAATTTGGTTTAATTAGAACTGTGTGGAAGGTTGTTTGTGGGTCTGTGGGTCACTTGATGAATTAGGCACGATAAACATGAGCAATTATAATAAGCATGACAATGAAAATATGCTGCCCAAACGAGCTAATTAATTTTGCTGTCTTCTGTACTTAGACTCATCATCCGCTTCCACACATGTCACACGCAAGGTGGCCCAACCTGAAAGTTGGCTTTTAGTTAAATTAAAACGGGACCCGCATTTCATTTCCTTTCTAAAAATATTTTAACAAAAATGTGTTCAAAAATCAAACCGGTCTTATGACACCCCCACAACTATGTAGAAAAGTGAAAATTTGTCAAGTAGCGGGGGCAGTTTGGTATGTCTGTGTCATTTTTGAGTTTAAAAGTCACACTGCTACAGCCAGCTATAATCTTTAAACAGAATGCTGTCAATAAAAATGTAGAATTTCATTCTTGGGTTAAGAAGTATGAAGAGCGAATTTTTGATGCCGAATTTCTTAATACAGAAAATGGCAATGCAAAACTTTCTAATTTTGCTTGTTAGTCTTCCTTGAGTTAAATCTTCTTATACCCCTTGGCCTAATTAACCAAAATGGGAATTATTTTTGTTTAATTTCAAGCAAGAAAGTACTCAAATTATTTATTTCAAGTTTTTGTTGACAAAGCTAAAAAAAAAAGTGATTTACTAAAATATGTAAATGCTTCAAAAGAACCTTAGAGCAACCCAGGAAATGCTTAAATCTGCAACCGTCGAAAGGATACCAAACGGTAAAAGATTCTGACTCTAACTAAGGTTCCTTTTCGAACCTTGGTTTACAGATTCTTAGATCGTTAAATCATTTTTGTTTCTTTTTTCGGTCAATTAATGCAAATCAGTTAGAATCTAGACCAGTTAGGCTTAAGATTTGTTGTAACCCAGCTATTTTCACAGTCCCTCCTTCCGAAAGGACCTATAGTACCTTCAAAATAACGCAGCCTTGCTCAAAATAACGTTTCTGGTTTTGCGTTTTAATCACTCTTTTCGGTAAATGGTTCTAGTTTGAAAACGGCCATTTTTTCTTGGTTTTCGGGATTTTATTTACACACTATTCTCACAGTTCACCATTTACAATGTCGATACAGGTTTTCTGTATATTTCTATACACCTTCGTTTCGTTCGTCTCTCTGTCTCGGCCGTCTGGCACTACTCTTCTCGATCTGTTGATACATTTGTTCATATTTGTCGGCTATTTTCAAATAATTCCAAAGTTTACAATTTAGAATTCGGTTAAAACAAATGCCGATTTTGAGGACCTTGGAAAAGCCTATTAGCTGGATGGGATACGAAAATTGGAAAATCTCTGAACTAAATGTATCGAGCTAAAAGGCAACTATATCAACTATGAGATAAACTATAATTTAAAGTTTATATGCGTAGTCAGTTGAGGCATCAAATAACAAGTTGCAAAAGACTTGTTTAATTGCACGGTGTGATGTTTTAGATTGTATCTCTTTCACCAGACTACCATTTGTCAGTCTGTGACTTTACTAAGAAATGTTCTGAAAAGAAACTGCACACTTTGTTTCATTTGCAATTCAAAAGTAATTATTTTTTTACTTTTTAAATGAAGATTCAAAAACATTATAAATAAGCAAAATTATTTCTAAATTAAGTCAAGACCTTATTTTTGAGCTAGCTTTGTGATTGATCCTTTCATTGGCTTTTTTACACCTGCTTTGGTGATTTTCCGATGTGCCCTTATCCATTGTATTTTCCACTCATTCATATTTTCGGCTACTCTCCCCAATATCTCTCTCTGGGTCGTAGCTTTGGACTATTTGGTGGGTTTTCCGCTTTAAGCTTGGTACGGAGATACTTGCGAAATGTGTGCGAAATCTCTGCACATTATTTCGCCGATAGCAAGTGCGAAAAAAGACGCGCATCTCTAGTTGTTTTGTTTAAAAATTTAACATGGCGGGAACATTTAAATTAATAAACAGCAAATAGTTTTGGTGGCCTTCAATGATGCAAAATAGCTGATACAAATGCTTTCTGTGATTTGTAAGAAGCGGTAGTGAAGGCACCTAGGGTTCGACAGAGTTTGGTTAATCATTTTTTGCAAATAATAAAATGGTTTTTAGGTCCATCGTAACCTTTATTTTTAATTGGCAAATGGTCTTTTATGCACACGATTAGGGAAGAGGCAGAATCGACTGTTTGGACCATGGCATCTCGCTATCATGAACTTATAATGCAACGGCATAGATTACAGGATGTCGTCTACGACTTGCGGCGACAAAGAAGTCTCAAGTCCGACCATTGCAAAGTTGTGCAGCTCATCCGTTCAACATTCAGAATCGCCGTATAACGCCGACAAGTCTGGCAAGAAAGACAGATGTGGAGCTGACCCCCACTCCACATCGCTGAGTTTTTGAGTTGCGATGGGTACGCCACCATCGCTTCTACTCTTGGCCTGCTTAGCAGGCCGGCAGCGTAAGCTGTCCTTTAACGAAGCCAAAGCCTATGGTCTGCGATGGTGTCCTATTAAAAACAATCAATTGTGAATTCCATCCTTTTCCAGGGCAGCACCTTTACTTTCCCAGATAATTATTGTCAGGCCGCTATCATAATGCTGCCACAGCACAATTTTCTGTTTTATTGCATCAATTAGGGTCACCTTCTCCTCCAAGAGGCAGCGCTGTGATATCGATATATTTTTTTTTCGTTTTTGCGGTAATTTCGCGGGTATCTCCGTACCAAGCGTTACGCACAAAATTAATGCTTTTTTCGTTAAGGAGTGCCTGTGTTGCTCGGATTCGGCAAAAAAAACACTGGACACATTATGTATCTTTAAAATGGTATTAGTTTCTTCAAGCACTCTCTGATGTAAATATCGGCATTTATGGTGTACTTTGTAAAAAAAAGCACTTGTTTAAAGGCCATAGGTGCAAATGGCCTGCCAAATCAGTAGCTTATGGCCAAATTTTTTCATGTGAATTATCGACACAGTCTCTCGACAACAGTACTGCCTCTCTGTTAAGTGTAAAATTGTGGGGCGGGTAAAATTGTCAAGTCCCATTTCAAATATGTTTGGTCGTCTATCACAAGGCATTCAACTGCATCATTGTACAACCGATCATAAAGCTTTCGAGCCTTCTGCTTTCAAACTTCTACTTGTCACTGACTTTTTTTTTAAGTTTTTTATATTTTGTATGTCTTTAGGTTATTCCTTTGCTTCACCCTTTGTAAGAATTTGTTGCCTAATCTCGAACCGACATCGTTTTAGTTTTGTTAATGTAGGTTAACACTGATTGTTTCGGCAAGACTTTTAGTTAACATGTCGCCCCGAACTTAAGTATAATGATTTTTACTCCATTTGTACTAACTTCTAAAGCGATTAGCTAATATTCTGTACGAAATTTCATTGTCAATACAGTAACTGTGTACAATTTATTTGCGTACTTGCTTTTTGATTCGAGTCATCGTAAATACTAAAAGCAAGCAGAGCAAGCGAAGAAAGCTAAATATCTTCAGCATCGAGCAAGCTTTCTAAAGGCTCATTGCATGGCGTGAGCGAAAGCTCACACTGGGAGAAGTATTCATTTTGCAGTTTCTTCTCGGTACATGCCTTACACAAAAATCTGTTATCGAAAATGGTTAGAAAAGCCACTTGGGAATTCCAATTCTTCAAAATTCAAACAGAGAATGACGTGGAAGCATATTATGACACACTTTCAAGTTGGGAATCATTACACACTTATCAAATGTCCTTGAGCAACATTTGTTTAATGTATTTAAGGGGAGTTTTTTGCATGTAGAGAACAGAATTTATCAGCCTCATTTATAAAACTGAGTTCGTACACATTCAACTTATAAAGCTTAACACATTTGAAGGCAGTTTCCGCTGTTCTTTTTTTTGTTATTAAATTTTTGTTCTCCCTCTGTTTAAATGCTGATGATCATTGCATAATAATCCAGGGTAGGATAAAGAGGGGCTGGCAGGCAAGCAGACACGTAATGCTTGGCTGATGTGGAAGACAACACAACAGCTTGTGATCACAGCAAGCGTAGGATGATGTCATTTCTTTTTGGCCCATCAGTTTTGAACTATAGCCATATTTCAGATGATTAGTTAAATGTGCCTAAAGTTGTGTTGACGCATCGCTGAGTAGGTACATACATACAGACGTTACGTAAGCTACGCTTCAATATATTTTTGTCTGTCAAATCAGGCGATTATTCACTTCGATTTCGCTTTCTTTCGCTTGCAATGTGTCATGATCCATGACACCCGAAAGCAAAAATTGTAACGAGGTCAGTTTATATACTATGATTCAAGTCCATAAAGAGTACTCTGCAACTCTATGCGTGGAATTATGGTTAGTTTTCACCGGAAATTCAAACAACATTTTGATTTATGATTAAACTGTTGTGGCTGCCTTCCCCCTGTTTATGGCTTATCTAAAAAAAAAACAAAATAAAAATGACGAGTACCCAACAACAAGTTCCATTAACTGCTGTTTGTTACCTACATACTCACACACATATCTATGTCTCTGGATTCCATTCTTGTGTGCCCAAATGCGGCAAGGTGATTAGTACGTGGCTAATGTTCCAATTGGCTGCAAATACATTAACAGACACACCAAAAACATGTGGAAAAGGGGGGGGGGGCAAAAGGTAACCGGAGAACACCCAACAACTAATTAACGTTTCTTGGCCAAAGTGGAGGTAGAAGAAGAAGAAGAAGAAGGGTTGCAACCCTTGAGAACTAACTTATATACCCGCCCATCTACCTATATATACACACACACACTCTTATATAAAATCTAAAAAAGACAAACAACATTTTTTTTGTGACTAGGTTTTTGTTTGCTTATGCCACACACACAGCACACACACACACACACACACAACAAACTTTTTAAGTGCTTTGCGCATGGAAAAGGTGCTATCTGCTGCTTTTTCCCTCTACTCTCCTCCTCTAAGAGTTACGATATTCACTCTGTTGTAGCTCTTTTCGAAGCCAAGCCATCAACGAAACGCAGCTGAGGAGTTGAGCACAAGATGACATCATCGCCATTGACGACTCCGACTCCTGTGGAGCCATTCGATCGTGGTACTTTGATGTTGAGGCCAGCAGCAGCTGCAAATCATGCACAAAACTTAACATTTGGTATTAGATTCATAAATACTCTAACTCAGTAATGGTTTTTTGATTTAGAATAATTCGATTTTTATCTTAATTTCTTAATCACAGAAAAATAAAATATATTTTCTTGTGTTTTAAGACCTTTTTGCAAAGAAAGAAGAGCCTCTTTTTAAATATCTAACTGATTCATCGTCTATTTGATTTTGGAAGTGTTTCTCTGTCACATGTGTTTCGCAAGTATCGATAAAATAGAAAACCACATGTCGATGCGTAATTTGTTTTTAATTTTTTTTAAACCAAACGACAAAGTTGGATTCTGTCTGTTTTGAAAAGAAAACAAATATGGTTCCATTGGCACGACAAGTAATGGGGATAATTTGGGGGACTTTGATATTCAGATTTAAAAGGTTGAAAGAAAGTAATTCATACATAATATGTTTTACATATGTATAAAAGTATGTTTGATTGTTCCTTATAGGCTTTATAAACCACTGAGTCGATCTTCACAAAATTTAACAGTGCATATTATATATTCATTACGATGGGGACACAGTCAAAGGCTATGTCCCAAGTCTGTGAACCAATTCAGAGACATTACTACGAAATTATAAAAACTACCCAGCAAACCAAGTTCGGAGCGCTCCAAATTATGTGTCTGACAAGAGCCGAGCTTAAGAGCGTTTTTGGAGTAAACACATAAATTTGAGGGTTTTCGGAGCATATTCAGTGCTATCTAGACACGGGCTCATAAAAAGCACTTATGTCTGAGCATTTCCGAATCTCCACTCCAATGTGCGTCTAGAAAGAGCCTTTCAGTAGCCCTTCAAGTGCCTAGAAAAGTAACTTTTAAGTGTATTTTATGAGGTTTTTCTATGCTTTATTGGGAGGGTGAAAGCACTTATATCTGTGTCAGAAAAGAGCCAGATTGGACTCAGAAATCTTCCACATTAAGTGCAACCGGTTTCATAGAAAAAAACGCTCATTCCGGACCCTTTTTATGACGGTGAATGCTCATAAAAAAGTGTCCGAAAACGCACATATTGTTTGCTGGGTATAAACTGCAATGTGGTCTTTAGGTTGGTAATATATATTTTACGGTTTCGGGACCGATTCCAAAGTGGTTCAGAGCCATATTCCAGAAATTATTTGGGCTATGAACTGGAAACTAGGGTTGCTGACAAGGGTCAGACACATTATTTGAAAAGGTCATCCAGTGGGAGCCACTTCAGATGCATCGTGTGAGGAAATATGTATTCCTTTCACGAACGCATTCTTATAAATATATACACGGATGCAAGATATACTTAACTAGGTAGCCGAACTCGCTCTCTTTGCTTGCTTCTTAAATATCAGTCTGTAAACAACAGTTGCGAGCGACGCATCTCCGCGGACAAAATTTTTGTGTTCTGCTTCTTAGTTCGCTCTCTCGCTCTCTTTTGTATTTTTATAAGAAGCTGTGAGAGAGCGAGTGCGGCTACCTAGTTAAGTATATCTTGCACGGATGTGTATTAAGCACAGCTCGTAAATAACTCTCAACCCTTTTTTCAGTCCGCTCTGCTCACGTCACTGACCGAAAAACCAAAAGAAAAATCGGGCTCGGGCTTTAATCAACCGAATGTGTTCTGTTATCGCGCTCACTGTTAAGTGGCTGTGGTTGACCACACAGCACTGATCGGTCTGACAGCAACCGAATAATAGGCCCAACTCAGTCAATTGGTCTTAAATTTCGAGCTTCTCGAAGACCAAACTGTCAAAAAGTTATTTGAAAAGGTTGCAGACTCAAGAATTGCGCCAGAGTTTAACATGAGCAGAGAGAGAGAGTCAATCCGAGAGATAACGAGAGAGCGCATATAGTTCGGCGCATACATTCATATCGTAGCCGAGCCTTACAGACCTTTTGAATTCGGAAATTTTGGTAAACGGTCCCAAAAAGACCTAAGAGGAAAAAAACCAAAAAAATGAGTTTCTCTCCTCTCACAACCAAATAGAGCGTAGTTAAAGTTTGTTTCGGCACCTCTTTTCAATGTAGTCGCACGAAAGCTGTCGTTTTCTGACAGGCAAAAGGGGGACGGATTTTTGTGACCTCTGGTATTAAGACTAGAAATTAAAGGATGAGAAATTTGAAACAAAAGCAAAATCGCTGGCAAGACTGAGTCAGTACAAGTACAAATTTACACTCGTGCTCATTAAAAGTGTTTAATTCTATACATTTTTTGGTCCTTCGCCCCGGATGTTGGATCTTCGCGGTAAATTGCTGTAATTTTTAGGTTGCTCGAAATTCGTAGTGTAGGTGTTGAATATTCAACAAGTCTCATGAGGAGACAAGATTGAAGGTCAAAATGGATGACCACGCCATGCATGAATTGACCGGACCATCAGAACGAAATGATGTGCAGTAGATTAAGAACATGACGCCCACACATGCTACCGAAGAGGACAACAATCCGTCAGTAGACGAATGGGTGGTTCAACTGGATACCCTTGGAGAGAAACTGACGCTGGCTATTAAAGAAGCTAGTTAATGCTTCATGGAATTGTACAATGACGAAATACTTGAGCACAAAACGAAGATTAAAGGTATGTTGGAAGAAACTATTAAAAACGTTTATCAATACCCGAATGGACCTCATTCTCTACCAGGGCCGCACCTTCAATGTTAATCAATAAACGGATTTGATTTGTCATTTAACAACTTGACTTTATTTCCTTCTCAAAGTCGTTTTATGCAGTTTGGATATAATTTATAAATGGTTATGCTCCGATTCAGCGCTATAAACATTTTTTAAACGGTCAAAATATTGTGATAATTTTAGATAATCTGAAAAACCTGACTAAAGATATTCTTTGAACCGAACCTTTTTCATCAGTTAAAAATTTAAAAGGTCCGGTGCGATTGAGCCACAAACCCAAACCGAACTGGTTCTACGGGTTCGGTTCATACAAACGGGCTCATACATACGGGTTCTCATACTAACTTTTTTATTTATTTTTTTTTGGGATCCAATGTCAGCTCCCAAGAACAATCGATTTTTCTTTCACATGCGTCATCTAAAATATCTATAAATCTTTTATTAAGACGTATAGCTAAATTTCAATATATATACTCCTCGTAAAGTCAGCGGGAAGCAAAAATTGGGGTTCAATGTCAGCTCCCAAGAAATTCGTTATTTGTTTCACATGCGTCATCTATAATATCTATAAATCTTTGAAGAAACTCATAGCAAGCTGCTAGCTTTTTACAAGATTCTTGATCTGAAAATTAAGGCCATGGTGATGATTGGCAGGCTGGAGTACAGGAAGCAACTTCTACTTAAATCAAAGGATGTAAAGCCAGCTTCAACTGCATTGCAGCATTCCGCTTGCACTTCACTTGTTTGGCCGTTACTTATCTTTGTGAGTTCTTGAGTCCATGCTAGTATAGATGTATATACTTTCCCGTCATTCAAGGTCATATCTCAGTAATTATTTAAGCCATGAACCTGAAACTTGGGGTCTATAGGTTGGTAATATGGAGTTGGATTTTTTACTGGAGCACGAACTGGAAATTCGTTGTGTGGGTTGGTACTATAAAGTTAGATTTTTTTTTGAATCTTAAATATTGATCTGTGGTTTTATAAAGTGAGTGTTAGACATTTTACTGGTTCAATATCGTATCCGTAATAGTAAAGCAGTTCAAAAGGGAATCAAAGCCATCCCACCTGGCATTTGGAAGATCATTAGTTGATTCCTCAGCTTGGTGAGTCTTTTTCGAGCCCATTTTATGATTAAAAAGAGATTAGTTTCTTGTGCGATTTAAGGACGGCTCGAAAATTACTCATGCATTTGATCAAAATGTGATTCATTTAAAAAAGACTCAAAAAAGACTCGCAAATGACTCGAAAATGAGTCGAAACTGATCAGAAAAACGGGTTAATAACGACTCTTCATGAAGACTCGCGGCTAAGGTACCATTTTCTGCCGTCAAAAGTATCATTAATGATCAGAAAACGAGCGCATTAATTACCATTTTAATCAGACTGAGGACTCGGAAAAAGACACAATTGTGATTAGAAATTTCATAAAATGATTGCTGGGATATCTCAGAAATTATTTAAGCTATGAACCTTGAATTTGGTGTGTAGATTGGAAATATGGTTCCGAACAAATTTGGAGAAGTTCAAATGTTAATAGCGATTTTCAGCCAGTTCATTCTTGAATATAAACACTCTCAAGGGGAAATTTATATGTTTTGTACTAGGGTTGCCCGATTTTTTTAAAATATCTATACCGATATTCATATTTTGTTGTAAAAACATTGATATTATCGATATTTTCCATTAATAGACAAATTTAAAAGAAAAAAAAGTGGGGCTATTGAGGTAATCAAGGTGTCATTGAACTATTTTTAAAAACCACATTCTCATTGCTTTCCAAATCTAAAAATCGGAGCTCCAAAATGCATAAAAAATAAAGAATTCGGAAGCATTTCACTTCTGCCAGTGACAGATAAACTTACAATTTAAACATGAACAAACAACACCACAAAGAAGTCAAGTTAACTTGGCTTTGTCTTTTGCTGTCGGTTTTTGCACTTATGCTGACTTGGAATTCCCAGTCGATGAGCAATTATTACTAAAGATAGAACCGGGAGGTTCTTGAAACAACTGTATAGTCGACCATCCTCTTTAGTGGCTGTTAAAAGTTATGTAGAAACTTAACATGCACTCTAGCCGTTTAAAACTTGCTAGTTCGTTTATTATAAAGGTCGTAAAAACAGTCACGATATGTACTTTATTTCATTATTTTTATTATAAATATTTTTAGGTATAAAACGCAGAGCTAAATATTTTTGAGATGAGGTAATTTGAAGCAAACTAATATTCAAAAGAATGCAATCAGTAAACCTCACTTTTTGTGGCCGAAACCAACACAAATATCACCAAAACATTTTCTATATCCGATATTTCGCCTCAGAAAAATATTCGATAATTAATTGTTGGGTTTAGCGACCTGTTCTTAGTTATTTAAGAAATAGTTGTAAGCCGGCTCAAGGTGGATAATTATATATTGGCTTTTTAAACAAAAATATCGTTATCCCTAGCTCGGCTCTATGAAAATCTGCTATCATTTTATTGCCCAATCTTAAAAATGCGGAATATGGAACTAACTGCCTGTGCAGTCCTGTTCCGGTTTTCACTTTCGACCAAATTTGACGAATTCAGATCAGTTATGGATAGCGACCTATGTTTTTAATTTGAGGTTTCTAGCCGGCTCGAGGTCAATGTGTATTTTTATGTTAACCGTATGGAAAGTAATTAGAAATTCAAGGTTTGAACCTTAGGAATTCTATAAATAACTTTTGAAGGTATATCCACTTCGCCCAGGCAAGGAATGTGAAATTTTTTTCCATTTTTGTTGTTTTGTTTGTACAATGTTATAAATGTTTTGTAGTGGTTGTTGTTGCTGCTGTTGTTGTTGCCAGTGTGCACTTAATCCCCTTGCCGGCGACATATACAATTTCACTTTGGCTGGCATTGCGTAACCCGGACTTGACGAGGGCTAAACTGTCGAAGGGAACGAACACATACATACATACATACAAATGCAGATACATATACATATATACAATAAAGTGCAGTAAATAAGCGGCACTAATGTTGTTAAATTAGCCACAAGCTGAACAGCCATGCAAATGGTAGTCTATGAGGGATTGCAGCCACGATCACCCCCCCACCCCTTCGTCTGCTAATTTGTTGCTACCAGCTTTGAATAGTTTTTGTTGTACTTCCACCTCATCATCAATTTCAATGATGATTGAGAGAGCCACTAAAAAATCATTACGCATGCAGCACACACACACGCGGACACACACTTATGCATACTTGTCGCTGACTTATCAAAACGGAATGAGGTCATTCCTTGTTAGCTAAACGCTATTTCAAGTCCATTTTTAGCGAAATTTGTGCTTTTGGCGCGAGCAGATAAAAACTCAAAGCGAAGCCCCAAATGACCAAATAAAGTCAATGCAGCTTCCAAACACACACACAAGGTTTTTTGGCAATTTGTTTATTGTATAGTTGTTGCTTTTTGTACTTACTTTACGCTGGGCTTCGGCCGCAAAACCAGACTTGGGTGCACGATTGGACGACATGGTGTTGTTCTTGTTGTTGGTGTTGTTGTTGCTGGGCTGAAGAAACGGGTTTGCAGGGAACTTGGTTAAAATGTAGGTTGGTCTTGGCTTAAGTTTTATTGGTATGCACAACAACGTTTCGATGCACTGTCCAAAATGGAATGTTTATCACGGAATACGGGAGGAACCACGACCAGTTAAGAAATACACACACACACAGAAGACACGACCGTTCACAACGAGAGTTGACAGCGTTATAAAAAGGGGACCTGAAGCTGGCAATTGAGGAAACCTCTTGCCACCAACAAAAGCTTAACAAGAGTATGAGAGAGAGAATGAGAGGGAGACAACTAAAGCTCAAAGCTTTTCTCTCAAGTGCTTATCAACCAGTAGTTCAGGCCCGCATCCGGCTAAGTCTCAGGGGGGCCCGAAAATGGAGTTGGTTATAGTATAAAAACAAGTGAGAAAGTCGGTCAGGCCCGACTATAAGATACTATGTACCAGTTAATGCCGTCGCTCGCATTTGCTCGCTCGTCATAGGCTCATCTCTAAGTGCCTCTCTCTCTCTCTCCCAAAGATTGTGTTTGTTTGAATACAGCAGTGGTTGTACGGCATCGGGGGGTTCGGTTAATTTTTTTTGCACATAACTTGTGTATCGTTCATCCGAACTTTATCATTCGTTCAGCAAATCGATAAATAATTTTGATTACTAGACATGTCTAGAAGGTACGAACAGTCTATCATCAAAACTGTGGGAGATATGACGTTTTTTCCAAATTGTGGTGGCGGGAGGGGGCGTGGTCAAAATTGAAAATAAACTTGATCTGCCTGCAAGTATAAGAAATATATGTCCCATACATGCCATACCTAAATCTCTTACTATCTCCGGACTCGGCTGTTGATGCTAATCACGAATATATACACTTTATAGGGTCGGAAATAATTCCTTCTCCCTGTTACATGCTTTTGCACAAACTTAATATACTCTGTGTACCTTTGGTACAGAGTATAAAACGTATTATTACATTATCCACTCTCACTCTTGGTGAATATTCGTTTTAATAACTTTCAGAGCCCTAGTTAAAGAAAAAAACCACAAAAAGTGGTTTGGAGCTGTAAATCGGTTGAAAATTCATATTTTCGCCATTATTCTTGAGAAGTATAGCATTCCATGAAGTTTTGTTTACTTTACTTGTAACAGAACAAAACAGGCAATGGCCCTCAATTGAAAAGTTAAAGTATCTTCAGATGGGTTGATACATTTTCGGCCACTTTTACCATTTAAACTGCTAAACTCACTTTCTTTAAGTCTGCCAACCAAAATTTTTCTTTACCCCAGAGTAAAATCTGGCTCCACTTTGACCCAAGCTTTATAATGAAGGTATTGTACCAGCAGTTCCAATCCGAATACAATGAGCCGAACCTTTTGAAATCCATAAAATAAATCAGTTTGGTTCATTGCATTACTGTGTTTACTGGTAAAGCGCCTTCTTTGAATTATCATATTTACAAATATGGGTATACTAGTCATTCGCTTTCCGTAAAGTTACAATAGCGTTTCCGGACTTTATAGATTCGTAGTCAAGCCGCATTCATATGCATGGTTTTCGCAATGTTTGGGATATCTAAAGCTTTTCTAATAACCAAGGTAATTCGCAGGACCCGGTTCGCGGGTTCAAACTAACCAAAAGTTAATGGTACGAGTTTTGTGGGTGAAGTTTTGTTTCGAATTTTTGGGTTCAACACACGTTTTTACATTTAAGCTTCTTAGAACCAGATTTTTGATTTCGGAACAGGCTCAGGTTTGTTTGTATACGTTGTTCGGCTTAAGATTCGGTTTCCAGTAACCAAAAATCAAATTTCGGTTCAAACCCGGTTTAAATTGGTTAATTTTAATAAAGACCTTAAAGCTACTTTAATGTTTCCTTTCGGGGATTTCGAGAACCGTAACGTTCCTAATTAAAGACCTATTTATAGAACAAATAAAAATATATGTCACCAATTTGCCAGCTATTTATGATAAATCCACTTATCTATCTATAGCTACAGTGAGATATCTACTTAGCTATCTATTAGCTATTAGCTAGCTATCTATTTAGCTATAGTAAGATCACAAAATCTTAAAAAATACACAAAATGGCAGTCAAATGCGTTTAATGCAGGGGCCGGCAAAACACACATGCACATTTTGGCTTTGCTTGTGTGTGTTTAGCCACACGAGAGCGCGCTCATTTAGCACTTCTTTGTTGTTGCAAAAGTATACTGTCGGTGTGTCGCAGTCGCTGCCGCAGAGAGCTGTTGTATACACTTAAGACTGGGACGTGCCGGACTCTGGTTTAATGGTTAGTACATGTTCGCATGTTCTTTTTTCAAAGTGAGTCAACTCACTCAAATTGCTCACTTGTTTAACTGCTTAGTGGTTCAGCTGTTTGGTTGTTCCGTCGATCATTTGTTCAGCTGTTCACTTGATTGTAAACTAACCCCAAGGCATCGTGACGATTAGCGATCAGTCGAACCATTTGACGATCTATTTTCTGGCTCCTACATGCAGGTGCTGGCTTATACACATAGCTTGTAATCCATTGTTGGCTTATAAGTCAGACTTGCTTGACATATTCTTCAATGGCGGAGTTCTCGTTGTTTTTGTTCTGTCTGAAAAATGGTTCCACTGCAGCCGGGTGCTTGCTTTTGAGGTGGTCTAAGATCTGGTTTCTGAGTTGTAACTTAAAGTAACGCTGCAATATTTACCTTTCGCCTGCTTATTATACATTTCGGCGACATTTTGAATAAAAACAAAGGACGTGATTGCTTTAACAGAAGTTTGCTCAATACGGAGTTGCCGTACATTGAAAACAAGCAGAGACCCAAAGCCAAGGACACCTGAACAGTCACCGAACTAAGTGAACAGTCACTGACTAGGTCACATTGAACAATTCACTGAACCAGATACGGAACAGCTTACAGAACAACTCACAGAGCAAGAGAGACAGAACAGCTCTCTGAGCAAAAGAGACTGAGCAGCTCTTAGAACAACTTAGAACAAGACAGACTGAACGACTCACTGAACAAAAATGAACAATTGAAGAACATGCTCTTTTGCTCAGCTTAGTGAACAACTCAATTTTGTGCTCTCACTCAAGGTATACTTAACTAGGTAGCCGAACTCGCTCTCTTTGCTTACTTCTTAGATGCCAGTCTGTGAACAACAGTTGCGAGCGACGCATCTCCGCGGACGAATTTTTTGTGTTCTGCTTCTTAGTTCGCTCTCTCGCTCTCTTTTGTATTTTTATAAGAAGTTGTGAAAGAGCGAGTGCGGCTACCTAGTTAAGTATGCCTTGCACTCACTCATATCGCGGGGTGTGGCGCACCAGGAGTATGTGTGGCCGCTGGTGCGGGAGGTTGTGCGTTCGATCCCGCCTCGGACCATCTAATTGAAAAAGTTTCTTCTTTCTATAGAAAAAGATTTTACACACCCCGTCACCTTCACCAGCTGTGCCAGCTAGCTATGAAAAAGCAAAAATTCTCTAACTATTGCCGTTCGGATTCGGCGTTAAACTGTAGGTCCCTTTCTCTTGTGCGCAAGAGATTGAGAGAAGCATGGCCCTGGCCCACCTTTGGAGGTGCTGTTTGAGCCAATTTTTCGCATGAACAACCCAACACTAATGGTTAGCACTCTGGACTTTGAATCCAGCAATCCGATTTCAAATCTCTGTAGAACCCCAAGAATTTTTTTAATTCCAATTTAATATCATAGCAATATATCACTTTCATCACTTTTATTCCTTGATAATATTGTTTCAAACCGTTCTTTCATTTTTATCTCCCCCAAGAAACACGAGGAAAGCAGTAAATTGTAATGGGAATTCAATTCTGAGACTTAAAAAGAATTTTACTTAGCTTTATTTCTTATTTTTAGACCGCATCTCGTGCATTTCCTTTCGTTACTTACATTTTTGATAGCTTACCAGATTACAACTTTGAGCCATCAAACCAAGAAACTGTGACTTGTGGTTACTGTATCATGCCTAAACTCTATGGGCGTATTCAGCAGAATAATTATTCAATTATAATTGATCTATGAGCACCCAGCAAACCAGCAGATTCCGCAAGGTGCTCTATTAGGACTCCCTCAACGGTGCGCTGAGCCTCCTGGGGAAGCTCCGAAAAGTGTCCCAAAGTAGCATATCCGCCGGAGAAAAGGGCCTTTTCAATATATATGAAAAAAGTGTGCCTAAAGGACACCTCAAATGAGAGATTTCGTCGTCCCAGAATGCTCACTCAGATAACCCGCAAAGGCTCCGTGCGGACTCCTCTATTAGCCTATGGTTTTTTGAAAAGGACTCCTTAAATCATCCGAAGATAAACTAGACGGAGTTTTGCGGGATTGGTTTCGGTTATCCGATAATGGTCCGAAGAGGAGTTCCTTCGGTTTCTCAAAATGCTCCTCATTTTATATTATAATTAATAAATATTATATTTTTTTGTTATTATTGAACAAAAAAAAACGTCAACAATATAATAAATTGACATAACGGGATTCAGTGCTCCCTCAACGATACCATGCGGTGCTCTTTTGGACTCCTGTTTCGGAGCGCTCCGAAAACGCTCCTTCGAGGTGCTGCTTTGGGAGTCCCTTTTCACTCCTGCTTCGGAGTGCTCCGGAAACGCTCCTTCGAGGTGCTGCTTTAGGAATCCCTTTTCACTCCTGCTTCGGAGCTCTCCGCATATGGCTGGCTGGGCAGGTATCAGAAAAAATTATGCATCGACTAGTTGGAGGGAGCAGTTTCACTTTAAAGCGCCCCATACACCACACAAATTTGTGCGCAAAACGCTAAAGTGTGTTAGTAAAATATGAGTGTTTGCGTCACACGCACGCAATGCGTGTACCTATTTCACTAACACACATAAGCGTTTTGAGCAAAAATTTGTATGGTGTATTTGGCGCTTAAAGTAGCGTACAATTTACTTGATACTTGTTCCTGTATCATGACACCGCATCACTCGAATTTAGTAGGAAGATTATTGTAAATTTATATTTGATCAGGAAGCAAGTTGTTCTGGTGAACACGGCCTATGTGTGGTCCGTGGGCACGCCCTTGCTTTCATTCCTTCGAGATTTATTTTTTAGAAACTGACGTCACTCAAACGCATGAGAAATTTTAAGTGTTTAACAACAGCGAAGTCCATACGAATCGGGAGGCCGCACACGCAGACGGCATTACAGGTGCATTGTGTTTTTTTCTGTTATTATTGTTGGACTGCTCTCATCACTGCTTTACGCTTTTCTATTGTGACTCAACTAAGATTTGTTTCTACAACGAATAGTACGGTTTATAACCCATTGTATCATAAAAAGTGTACTTACCCTCAGCCGATTTTGTTTCCCTTGTATTTATGAATCTATAGAATCACTTTAGCTTGTGGAAATTAAAAAACAGGTCGATGCGTTGCAATGAATGTTTAAATAAACCTCTACAAACTACTGTTACGTTAAGGGGCACACAAAACGTGCAATTTGTTTGATAAAAGCGCGACGACATGCCTTATCTTACAGCATTCCAATTCTATGACCATGTCATTTGAGGCACATGGCTGGAAATAAACAATGAGCAAGTGTCAAGTGGACTTTTAGGGGGAATTCGATTTGAGTTTGCCTTGAGAATTAGTTACATTTTATTCACATAAATATATATGTATATATTATTTAGGTATTGTTTGAATTTGAATTGTGTGTGTTTTTTTAGTGTGTTCTAAATAAATAGAGGGAATTGCTTGTGTTTGAGTGTGTGTGTGTGTTTGTGTTTGATATAATATTATTAATAAATATACATAGTTTTCAGCTTGATCTTTTAAGGTTTCTTTGCAATGCAGCAAGACAATAATAAACATTTGCAGTTTGTCTTTTTGATTATATCGCCTTTTAGGTTTAACATAGGAAAGCATTATATTTAACTAGAAGTTAGAGTTTATTGGATGCATACATATATTGCCATTATTTGTATATATATATATATTAAACTAGTTACGGGGGGTTTCTCATGCGAAACACTTGAAAATAATGTTGGAATTGATTTTTACTCAATTATCATGCATATTGTTAAGGCCCTGGCTCTCAGATACAAGTGGATGTGTGTGTGTTATAGACTATGGGGATGATATTCGCCTTTTGATTTTTGTTTTTGTTTTTTTACAATCGAGGGAAGGGGTGCACAACAGATTTAAAAATAATCATCATAATTTATTTTTGCACATTGGATAAATACAAATTACAAATAGAAATGTAAATAGATGTGTATAAAAAAAAGTTTGTTTCCAAAAAATATATATATATAGACGCAAAAAATATAATATACAAGTGTGTGTACGTGTGTGTGTGTGTGTGTGAACTTGGACTACAATTAAAATATGACATAAGCATAATCAGATTTTCGACTCCTATTACAAAATAGTACAACATACTACTCTCCCTTTTCCATTAGACCTAGGCGTACATACATATCAAGCACTGATATCTTATATCTGTGATTACAGAGTGTGTATGTGGGTGTGTGTGTGTGTTTGTTTGTTTGTTTATAGGCTACCTACATAATGGACATACCACAAACAGTATCAGCAAATAATTTCAATTGAATTTTTTGTTTTGTTTTTTGTTTTTTTTTTTTTTAATAAATAATACCGCACGATTCGTTGGCTCAACGTAGTAAACTTAACTTACAAAACAACTGTGCAAAGTTGGGCAAAATAAACGTGTGAGGAGCCTAGTGGTTGGCCCCCCTAGCAGTGAGGCGCTGTGGTAGGAAGGGGCGGGGGCGGGGGGTTGGGTTTCCTAATAATTCTATATAATTTTTAATTATATACGCTGCGTCGTGTGTTCAAGTTATACTCAATGTCTAAGCATGCACTTTCAACTTTTAAAGCGATTTCGTTAAATTAAATTAGTTCGAATCGAAAATTGCATCAACTTGGGTTCTCTCTCTTTCTTTGATATTCATTCTCATTTGCTTCGCAACACGTTAGGTGAGGGGATAGGAGCTCAACCTCTGGTTTTTAGTTCTTCGTCTTAGTTCTTAACTAATTACATGCATTTGTTTCTCTTGCAGATCTCGTTTACATATATATATACCTAATATACATATACATATATGTATATATTGGTTTTTTATAAGCTTTTGTATGATTTCCTGTTTTTTTCTTTCTTTCTTTATGTAGTAACCATAATTTGTCTCCGCTTTCTATAAATAAATATATACTTCACACACATTTAGCTATATCAAGATTTTAGATTTAGAAAACAATCAGGTTTGGTTTTCCTCTTCTTTCAATTCACAGCAAGGATATATCTAAAAAGAGAAATGATTAAAGAGATTAGTTTGGGTTTGGTATGAAATTGAGGCTAGGAACTAGCTAACTGCGACAGGACCAAATTGGTAAAACCCAGGAATGTAGCCAACTTAGCCAACCCGGAATCGTAAAATAAAACCTCATCTTAGAGTATTTCAGTGTAACTTTCACTAACCCAGATTGAAATTTGGCAGAGCTTTAGGTGTACCATTTTCAAGTCACAAAACAAACTTAGTATAAAACCTTGCCACATTTGGAGTCGATTGAATGAAAATTAACATTTTTTCTCTAAGAATTTTTGAAATCCTTGTTTTGTTTCTTGTAGAATACATCGAGTCTGCAAAATTCAATCCATAATTTTTACTCCTTAATCTACATTTTATTTATAGTTCAGTATGTTTCTGGGGTTTAGTGACCTGTTT
The DNA here is from genome assembly GCA_037044535.1 of Lordiphosa magnipectinata. Classification (NCBI taxonomy): domain Eukaryota; kingdom Metazoa; phylum Arthropoda; class Insecta; order Diptera; family Drosophilidae; genus Lordiphosa; species Lordiphosa magnipectinata. The sequence goes on from JBAMBO010001377.1 coordinate 421,716, forward strand.
TTGATTTTAGTCAAAGTTACAGCTAGCTAGCTCGAGGTCTCTGGTTGAGTATAAATCTTTATAACCAACACAAATCAACAGATATTAATTACAACATTTTGGAATAGCAATTGGGTATGTCCGTACAACGATCGCTGTTTCGAGAATAACCAAATTCTCTCATCAGCGGACTTGTTTTGCTGTTCCCACTTTAAACAACCATCCAGTTAGTATTTAAGCCTCTTTCAATCGGCGAATAAAGACATAGGAATTCCTAATGTTGTAAATTCGCAGCCCGAATTTCGGTTATGGTTTTTTGTTTGAAGGTGTTTGTTTACCAATTTGTTGAAATTAATTCTGTTGCTTATGGCTGCTGCTAGGTGGTTGGGCTACCCGTCCAATGATCCTCCTTAGCAGGGCCACGAGTTTTTTGTAAATACACAAGGTATTTTTTGCTTGTTTTATAATAGGGAAACCGTTTTTTTGGGTTTTATTACAAACATTATGGCGTACTGATCATTATTTTTGTGTATATGCGGTTTAGTGACCTGTTTTTGATTTTAGTCAAATTTACAGCTGGCTAGCTCGAGGTCTCTGGTTGAGTATATATTCTCAAGAAGAAAATCGTATAAATTCGTTTGTGAAATTTGCTTTGTCGTGCTAATCACAAAAAATTTCAGCAGGCTTCTTAAACGGAATGAGTTTCCAAGAAGTCAGCATTTAAAAGAAACGAACACAAGGTTTTGTCTGGAGCCTTGGTTCGTAAAGTTGAATTCGACATAAAATTTCTCTTTAATGCTCACTTAAATTACACTGTACTACAGTAAAAAGCAAGGCTGCAAACCAGTCTTGAACCGAACGCTAGAGAACCGGATCGGTTCGGGTTTTCCGCGTTCCTCGAAACAAACCATGAACCGAACCCTTCAAATAGTTGAACCTGAACCCGAACCAAGCCCCTGTATACAAAAAAAAGGTTCGGTTCAAACAAACATTTAAGTCAATTTCTTAAAAGATCTTTTCCAGTTTTCTCAATATTACCGAAAAAACTATCTAAGGGGCCGCGCACACTTGTAGCTGAAAGATGAACTGACTGCAGAACCAAAAGCTTTGCTGACAATAGAATTTGATTCAGCACACCTATAATTTTGAAGGTGCACACACATGTTGCTGACCCGAGTTTTTAGCTTATTCATTTCATTCTTGCTAGCAACATGGCGTCGCCTGGATTGGGAAATTTTTTATTTGCGGAAAATTTAAGCAAAGGAAAAAAAGAATATGGGTTCACGAGATTGTTACTGTTAGACATTGGGTGAATTTCATAATTTATATGGTCAATTATGAACGTATCCAAAAAACTTTTATGAATACGCCAGAATGGATATGGGTCACTTATATTTACCATACGCGACAATATTTTAAATAATGTGAGAGATCGCATTCAGAAGGAGGAAAGTCTTATTCATTCGCATCTATGTACAAAAATATGTATGTGAGCTTCTTAATTTTGAACGTTATTGTGTGATAAGAGCATATACTTGTAGCATTGACACTTTTTGACAATTCTATTGAAATAGCTTTAGTTTTTAATGCAAATTCACTTAATAATGCTTAATAACTGCCTCCATTACTAAATACATCAGCGAGCTGAAATAACCAAGCATGCTTGTTCATTCAAACAAAGCAGAACTTACGGATGAACTGAAATGTTGAATTAAGCGCATAGTGTGCGCACTTGCATGCATGTAGTGTGTTTGTTTTTCGAAAGCCTAAAGCTCGACTTAAAGTTCTGCCGTCAGTTCATCTTTCACCTGCCAGTGTGCGCGCCCCCTTATAGTATAGTACAGAATCGCTTCAGTTGATAATTAAAAATGCTTTTCAGAAATCCGTATTGCGATTCCGAGAAGAAAGAAAAACATAAGTATAGGCGCAAAAGGGGAAAGGAAATGCATTTAGAAGATCATTTAAACAAGAATCGCTCTGCTCTTTTGAAGATTAAAGAGATTAAATTCATGTCCGATTTAAAGAATACTCGGAAATGGCTCATGGATATGCTCAAAACGTGATTTATTGAAGTACGACCAGAAAAAGACTCGCAAGTGATTGGAAATATAACTCGAAATTGTGTCAAAACTGATGAGAAAAACGGGCTATAAACGACTCTTTAAGAAGATTCTCGGCTTGGGCACCATATTCTCCTGACAAAAGTATCATTTATGACTATTTTAATCAGACAGACTCAAATGTGATCAGAAATTTCATAAAATGCTGGCCAAAGACTTTTGAACACCTATGAATGATAAACATAAGGAATGTGGTCCAGTCGACTTGACGACTCATATAACATAGCTTGGTAATCTGGACGCGTTCTCCTGAACAAACTTATCTAATTTCAAAATTTTGCCCGAATGTTGAGGCAAAAATCGGACAACTATTTAACAATCTATGAACCCCGACTCGAACCAAAACTTTGGGTTCGATTAGTATAGGAACCGGTCCGCGAACCGAACCTTAGACTTTACCAGGGGTTCGAACCTTCGGACCGAACCTTCGCCAACATTTTACAGGTAGGTGCAGCCTTGGTAAAAAGTATTTCGAGCATTTTCAACTAATTCCTGCTTGTCTACCCATGCTGAATACGAGTTGGCATGTCAAAGTCATATCTTAGTTTCCATTTCAAAGATATTGGCAAAAAAAAAACCAATTTTCCGACATTTTACCGTTCTAGAATTTTTGTAGGCAACACAAGGCATTAATTGCTGAGCCTCTGAGACAGTATACATATCAATGCAACTAAAAAAATCAAATACGCGGTATAAGTAATACCAATGGTGTCGAAATTGCCCTTCAAAATCAAATTTTACTTGATTTATAGCTATTTTGTAATTCCATAATTAGTGCATATGTTTAATGATAATATGTCTATGTCTATATGATAAGATGGTTCCAATAAATGTCAGACAAAAACAATGGTTTGTAGCAAATGGTTTAGTTTGACAAAATAGCTATAAATCCAGTAGTTTGACTTTGAAGGCCAAAAAAATTGACACCATTGGCATTACTTACTTATACCGCGTGTATGATTTTTCTCAGTTGCATTGATATGTATAATATCGTGGAGGCGCACCGATAAAATCAGCTATTAATGTGTAGTGTGGCCTAGAAACATTCTAGAACGGTAAAAAGTCGGAAAATTGGTTTTTTACCAATATCTTGAAAACGAAAACTAAGATATGACTTTGACATGCCAACGCGTATTCAGCATGGGTAGATAAGCAGGAATTAGTTAAAAATGCTCGGGATACTCACAAATGGTTTCAATTTGTAGAACTGTCTTATATTTTGACAAGGGACTATTCCATTTTTGGCTTTGTCTAAGGCATTTCCAGCCAATTTAAAGACCCTCCCACTAGGTTGAGCCTTTACTCTGCATTTGTGAGTTCCAAGTTGCAGTATGCATTGTTTATATAGAATCCCTCTAGTGCAGATCATTTAAAAAGGCTGAAACTGTTAAAAATAAAATTTTCTAAAATTTCCGCTCCTTCGACTCAACTTTTCTGATCCCTTGCTGCCATATTTTAATAGATGTGCATCTCTCAACTATTGTCATTATAGTCTTTGAATGACCTTGTTGAAAGTCGCATTGATCGTCTGATTGCATTCTTTGCAAGACTTTACCAAACATTCGCTCTTAGACGGTGGATTCCATTGCAGACCCGTCGTCTCAATGTATTCGAAATGACTAAACGAGTTCCTCTTAAGAGAATATTTCTTATTGCTGACAGTTCAAAACAAAACGGGTAACAACTTTTTGATAAAGCCGAGTCCCAAGATTATTCACTAAAGCAGGATATGGCGTTAATAATCTCCTCATAACGAATACTTTGTTTAGCAATTTGTGAAATTGTCATTGATGTCGGAACAACCCGAAGAATGTCGTGTTTAATCAAACGGTTGGTTGTATCCGTCAGACTTTGCTTTTCTGTTTGAGCGTATTGTTTTTCTACTTGTGAAAGACTTCTACTTGCGAGTGATAAAATGTTAGGTTCATGATCGAGCAAAACGGAGTTAAGTTTCCAAAAAATAATTTTTTTTGTAGGAAAGAGTCCAATCTTAATTGTGCACCCATAAATGTTCTTCAGAATGAGAGATCATTTCCTACTGACCTTTATTCTCGTGACTATCAGCAGTGACTAGGGTGTTGGTTGCCGCTGTGCTCGTCAGCAAGCTGTTGTTATTGTTCAGGTGTAGATCTTGTTGTGACTCAATGCTTAGATCAATCAGCTGGGTGGCAGCCGGAGTCACAGCATCCTGCAGTAGGTTGATGTCACTGTTAAGAGAGAAAGAGAGTTACTATTATTGTATTCAGAACTCTTCAGAGCTCTGCTCTTACTCACTTTTTGTTATTCACATTCTCGATATGGCCATTACCATTGGCCACCGCTGGAGTGCTGGTCGTATCAAAATCCACCAGCAACTTGCCATTGCTCACCTGATGCAAATTCTTGGCATTTTCATCAATGATCATTGTGGAGAAACTGTTGATAAGCGAGTTCTCCTTATCTAGCACCGATTGCTCATACATCGCCTGGCTATTGGGTGGCTCGGAGGTTGTGACAGCTGTGGCAGAGCTAGGTGAACCGCCAGCTGAATTATTGCTGCTGCCGCTATTACTGTCGCCACTGCTGCTGCCGCTGCTGGCGGGGTTTGCCTCTTTGGGAGTTTCCTCTGAAGCCGCCTTGGGGCTGTCGTTTGAGTCCTGGCGAAGAAGAAGGGTTTATAAGTTGCTTTGTTTGATAAAGAATTTAATTTATTCCCACCTTGGCAGGTGTGGCCGCAGCTCCTGCTTTACGTGTGCGAGACATAATGGCCTCAACGCGCTTACGTCGCTCTTCACGTTCCTTCTCCTCTCGCTTAAGACGTTCGGCCACTTCGACACGCTGCTTCTCTGCCTCTTCCTTAGCCTTTTTCTCGGCTTCCTCACGTTCCAAGCGTTGTCGTTCGTCCTCCTCACGTTTTCGGTTCTCATCCTCCTCCCGTTGTTGGGCTTCCTGTTGGCATATTTACAAAAATAAATTAAATAATCAAGCTGTTGGTTTTTTCTCCTCCTTCCTACCTCGATGGCCTTGCGCAGACGCTCCTCCTCGCCGCGTCGCTGCTCCTCGGCCAGACGTGTGGATTCCTCTTCAAACAGTCGCTGGCGTTCGGCCTCCTCTTCCTGTGCTTTCAATTCGGCCAGACGCTCAGCCTCGATTCGTTGGCGTTCCAATTCTGCCTGTCGTTCGGCCTCCTCGCGGGCCAGGCGTCGTCTTTCGGCCAAAGCGGCCTTTGCCTCCTCCTCAGTCGTGATTTTCTTGGCCATCATTGAAGCTGTCATCAGATCGTTGCCAGCATCATTGGAAGCCGGTGGAGTCAGCTCACGTACCTCAGAGTTCTCCTTGCTGCGCGATGGCTTCTTAGGAATAGTTGGCTCCTGAGGCTGCTGCTGGTGCTTCTCTGTGCCCTCATCTGCCTTTTCTTCCACGCTGAATGTGACAGCTGATGGCTCGGATATGGGCTCAACAGCTACCAACACTTGCTCCTTGTGCTCGGTCACTTCCATCTCTGTCTTGACTGAGTTAAGAGCCTCCTTTTCGGCTTTGCTAACTGAGGTAACAGCAGGAGTTTCTACCTGTGCCGGAGCTACTTCCAGCGGCACCTCTGCGGGAATTTGAACCAACTCCTTAGCCACTCCATTTTGCTCCACAGCAGGAGCTGGTGCTGGATTCACCATTTGTGTAGTGTTAGCTGTGTTAATTGTGGTGGTGGTGACAATCATGGATCGACTCATTGCGGAGGTATCCTTGGTTTTGGACTCCTTGGTGTTAAGCCTGCTAATGCGCTCCGAGCTGGCGGTACGACTTGGCAGAGCCTTGGAAGCGGATGCCGCCTTTGGCACCAACGGTTCCTGTGGAAACAAAAAACAGTTTCATATTAATAATGCTTCGAATGTCACAATCGCTACAGAACATCAGAGCAAAAGCGGTACAACAAAATGACAAAAGTTTTTAAGTTTCAAGTCTAAGAACAAGCGAAATCGTTTTCAGCTATGATGCAATACGACTCGGACACCACAGCCAAATTTTGGTTGACCAACACGAAATTCAGTTTATTTACCTGAATTTTTGGACACAATTGGGCCCTCTCTTAATGAAAAAGCTGAATGTAAAAGGCTAGTAATAGCTTCACTTTAAGAATTAAAATTTATGACTGTTTGAAAAAAGGAATTTAAGTATGAATGCCTTGAATTAGAAGTTAGAAGTTCATCCACACTTATGCAAAAACAGCCATGACAAATGTTTAGAAGAGTGCGCATGTGCCAACAAAGCCGTGTAGGCAATTTGTCCGATATAATTGTCCATGTAAAAATCGCTACCCGCATACTTCATGGTGCAATTTATAATTTAAAATTCTTGTCAGACATCGACGTTTAAGAATGATTCAGTTGTATTTGTAATTCAAAATTAAATTAATGAAAAATGTTAAAAAAAAAAAAACAGCGAAGTTTGCAAAATTATACCGTTCATCCGATTGTAATGAAACTATTGGGATTGGTTGGACGCTTGCCCTAGAAGGTTTCCAAGTCTAAGAAATCGTCAAAAAAACAGTGAAATTTACAAAATTTCAGATTGCGATGAAACTTTGGGGCAGGTTTCTGAGTTGAAGAGATGGAAGTCAAATGGTCCAAAAACCGCAATATTTAAAACACTTTACCGTTCATCCGATTGCGATGAAACTTTAAGCGGAGTTTTTAACTTTTTTTTTGCTCATAACTTCAGTATCGATCATTCCTTCGGCAAATCGATAAATAATATAGATTACTGGATATCTCTAGAAGGTAAAAAAACATCTATCTACGAAACTGTGGAAGATATGACTTTTTTTCAAATTGCGGGGCGGCAGGTGGCGTGGGAAAAATAGAAAATAAACTTGATCTGACTGCAATTATGAGAGGTATATGTCCCATATATGTCAAACATTTATCTCTTACCATCTTTGAGATCTGTGCGTTCATACGGACAGAGGGACATGGCTATATCGACTCGACTGTTGATGCTGATCAAGAACATATATACTTTATAGGGCCGTAACTGATTAATTCTCCCTGTTACATACTTTTGCACAAAATTAATATACTCCGTGTACCCTTGGTACAGAGTATAAAAACCAATTTTGAAAATTGTCCGCGGATGAGTTTTTTTTTTTTTTTTTACTTTATCGCTTCGCTAGCGATGGGGGGTGGTCGTTTTTCCAAACAGTGACCAGGTACTGATATCGATAAAGTGCGCGACACAATCGATTTGTATATTTGAAAATGTCACGAGTGATAAAAACCATGACAGATTAATTTGAAGACAGTCTGGTATAGTATTAAACACGGTTTCACAGAACGTATTTTGCAGCGGTTAATTTAAAAAATATACATCAAATGATTAACTTGGCTTCGTGTACAAAGGTCAGCTAATTCTCTCATATTTTGGAGAACTCCTGAGAGTAATAAAACTTCGGTTGATGAAAAATTATTAAAAAAATTTTATTTAACTCTCGAGGATTTAAGTCTTAGACACTTAAAAATAAGGTGATCAGCCGACTCGGCAATATGGCAAGTAGGGCATTTAGCGGAGTCAATGAAATTACATTTGCGATAGAAGACATTTTCATTAGAGTGACTTGCCATAAGCCTATTGATTAGTTTAATATCCTTAGCATTCCATTTAACATTCTTATGCCACGAAAAAATTGGTACATTAGTAAACAATTCAAAAAAGAAACCTCCAGATATAGTGGAAGCTTCCTTGTAATGATTGTACCACAAACTATAAATCTCTTTCTTGATTTCTCTAAGTGCCTCTCCGATTGAGTATTTTAACTTAACAGTTGTGACATTTGAAATGGCAGCTTTGGCGCGGCTGAGTATAATTTCTGTGTTCTGAGACACGCTAAATAAATACACAATTTGCCTATCGATAGTTAAGATCGTGAGTGGAGCGAATGAACAGCTGATGCCCGAGACGAAAAATGTTGTAGCTTATTATTTAAATAACATAAATTGAAAATGGAGGGAAAAAACAGGAGCGCGAAAGAAAAGGGACGAAAAGTCGCATATCTGGGCATCCGTTAAGGCCGCATGATGCACTATGTACTCCACAAACTGCTTTATCTGACCCTCACTGTAGGCCGATTAGCCAATCTCTTGTACAAACTTCTCCAAACGATTATAGTTTCCCGTACGGCAGCCATCCAAATAATCCTTCAAGTACTGGTACTGGATTATGCCCGACAATTCAAACAGATCGGCCTTGTTGATGGCATGCTGATAGCAGTAATGGTAATGGCTCTACGGATATCACCGCCCGATATTTGTACAAAAGATGTGTCTCAAACGGGTAATAATTTGATACTCGCCCAACGCCTTGAACCGGAATTTGCTGCAAAGCAATGCCGTTACCGACATCAACATATTTGTGGCAAATCACAAACACTTTCAACATTTTTTTTTTGTAAGCAAAACAGCTGACCTTCAGTATGGCCGTTTCTGTATTTGGCCTCTTTGGCTTATATGTGGGCACACTAAAAATTTAGGTGGATGCTAAATTTAGCAATTAGCTTGCTTAATTTTCAGTGCTACTGAGAACAGGCCTTTAACCGAATTAACATTTTCCAGACGCACCGGAACCAAAATTCGATTCGAAATGGATTCTTTAATACCGGTTTTAAGCAGGGCTGCATTTGTGAAGAGACCCAAACCGGTTCGAACCCGGAATTCTGATATTTTATTTACTGCGAACCGAATCACTTGAGAAAAATAGCTAAACCTGAGCCTCTTCCGAATCAAAACGTTGATTCGGTTCAACAATCTCTTAACTATTGCCTACCCAACAACTACGGTAGTTTCATGAAACTAAAACGAATGAATACGAAACATCTTAGTTAGTTTTCTAAAAGTATCATAAACGCCAGTCAACAACTTCTAAGCACTTTGGCGATATTACTTGAATCTTTATTTCGTTTGTTCGCCAAAGTCCCATTTTCTAGTACGTTTTTAAATATTAATCGAGTATATTATTGAAGCTCGAGTAATTGGTTAACATTAAACATCTATAAATTTCGAATCGAACCGGGGAACCGAATCTTTTCACAAATGTTTTGGGTTTGTTGGACAAAACTTTGAAGGCACAGAGTTAATTGTGTCAGCGAAAATTGTTTGTTATGGCAAGTTAGCGTTGGGAAACGAAGTAACTCACAAAGAAAAGCACCAATACCAATAATGAAATTGTTGTTGGTCAGTTTGCTTGCTCGCGCAAACACCAAGCAAAGAAGAGAACAAACCCGATTTTTGTTCTACGCGATGCACACACACGAAATCGTTTGCATGTGTGTCGTTTTGTATACGTCGCGCCCTGCATGTATACGTGGATCGTGAGTGGATCATTGATTTCCTTACTTCGGTGAAATTACAAAAGCAAAACGTACTCAAAGAGCATATGGATGGGCATCGCCGCTTTAAGCTGATATAAGATCGCACGACTTATGTTAACTAAAGCCGACCAAAATTTGTTCGAAATTTTGTAGCGTTTTCTTTTCTAAATAATTTTAATTCTATTTCCATTTCTTACCCTCTTCGAAGGCGTCTTCTTCTCGGCACTGTTTAAACGCGTTGAGCTGGAGGTCACGATCAAGGAGGTGGACATTAGATTTGCAGTTCGTTTCGGTGTTGTTTGTGCGGATGGCGAAGCGGCTGTTGTTTTTACCGGCGGCTTGTGTTCCTTTTTCAATTTGTTGATCTCTGCGGTAAGTGTAATTGTGAATAAGTAACTTAGGATAAATGAATTCCATTTCATCATTTCAAATTACCCTCTAGAGACATGCCAGTGCCAGCAATGCTGGCCGGTCTTGGTTTACGTGGCGCCGTAGCCGGCCGCCTGGGCACAAATCCAGATGTAGACATTGTGGTGGAGTTGGACATGGCGCTGCCGGGCCTAGAATTATTGTAATGTCCGCCAGGTGTGGCATTCCCAGATCGCGAGCCTAACGAAAAGCACAAGGTGTGTATTAGTTGGGAGATAAATTGAAGGGACAACATCATCATCGTCAATGGATGAGCACCAAATAAAGCATTGTGAGTTCAAATTGTGACCGTCACCAGAGTTTTCCATCAATAAAACAAACGAAAGAGGAAATACACAAAAACCAAAACCTACACAAAAAGTTAACCAGATCACAAATACATAGCAGGTGGGGGGGACAACAGATAAGAAAGAAGACACAAATCAATATACCAAAAAAGACAAATAATTTACCCAGGACCAGGGTGAGAAAGGCGCCTCCATGTGTGTGTATGTGCGTGTGTGGGGGGTAAGTTGAGGTATGGGTAATAAAATAATAATTGACAATTGCAGTGTATAAACCAAAATGTGAGTAAATAAAAACATACGAAAACAACGACAAATGACGACATCCAGCATACAATATGGACCAGAGCTCTAACCCAGGGACAAAATTTAGACATATTTTTTGACATGATCTCCTTTAATATGAGCCAGATATGGTGCAGTGTGTATGAAATCGAAGCTCATTTAACAGGTGTGGGTACGATAATGGTTGGCTAATGAATGTTGCTACGAAAAAAAATCTTAATAGCTTTATTTCAGTGTTAATAATTTATACCATTTTGATTTTATTTCACTGATTAGCCTTTATAGTTTAAGTAAAATAAAGAATTAACTTTTTGGATAAAAGCAAATGTGAGAATAGGTTGAAGTATGTCAATATACGCTCTTTTCAAAGTATCATTCCAAATTCTTGAAATAAGTCAGGAACGCAACAAATACTAAACACGAGAAAGAACAGTACACAGGCAAGTACTGCACCGAAAAATCTATTTGGAATGGATAGTATTTTATCATATCTTTTTTTTTTTTTTGATATTATAATATTCATTTTTAATATCCTTTGGACGCCTTTCAACTGCATTGAATAAATATCTAAGATCAATTTTACATTAAATGAATATTATTAATATCCGTTTTACGATATTAAAACTATCCAGTCGAAATGGATACTAAAATCATACTTTTTATTTCTGTGTGGTAAATGGGACGTTTCTTACAGAAGGAATTGCTTAATTTTGTGAATGTGTTCAGTTTGTGTGCATTCGAAAAAGTTTTCAGTTAAGTACGCGAAGTTAAAATTGATTTTAATTACGAATCCTATCGTACAAACAATTTGAAATTTCCCTTACATGGGTCAATCGTCTATTTTTTTTATTGTCTTATTAAATTCTGAAACATCTATAGAATATTGTCCTAAAATTTCAAGTCGATCCGAGTAATAGTCTTGGAGATATATTCTAAAGAAGTTGCGCGCTCCAAGGTAGCTGGGCTTAGCGCACCGCAGGTATAAAGGAGCAGCTGCTCGTCCATTGTTTGGCAAACGAGACTCGTGAAGCTAGGATTCGTCACAGACAAGAACAAAAGGATGCCCTGGACATTGCAGCTCCAGCAGGTTCTTTACTTTATGGCCCAGGAATCGATGACTCAATGTAAGTTAGGAAAAAGAATAGAGTAGAGCTAACTTCGGCTCGACCGAAGTTTATATACTCTTGTAGCTTGTATGATTTTTATAAATTAGTAGCCTGATTCCACTGACACAAATATGTACATTCGGCCAAATGTACTCATTTTTGACAAGGCCTCCTATCAAACTTGGTGGAATTTTGTAAAAGCATAGAAAACTTAGAAATACGATGTTTGAGGACGTTTGCGTTGAAGACAAAATAGTTTTTTTCACTAAAACTACTTTTTCGACCGATGGTTCCTATGCAGTATTTTCTTTAGTCATTCAATCCGCTGGGTGCGGAAATGCGCACATACTTGGGCCAAAAGTCCAAAATTTTTTTTAATATACTTTAAAATTTCCGTAAGAAATGCCTAGAAAAAAAATGATATATGGACATGGTTTTTGACAGCCCGTGACTCTGTTTCTGCTAGGCTAATTGAGCCTTGATAGTGCTTAAAATTTGTTGAATGTTTGCTTATCAGTCATTCTAATTAGATTGTATATTATGGCGTTTTAAAATAAGCAAAATACTCATAAAGGGATGTATTTTCTAGTGTCAAGCGCTTAAATTAGATTAGCTTTTGTTTCGTGTTGCATTTGCATTGTATAGCGTTACATTAATTTTCATCTCGACAATTTTATTCATTCGACCGATCGTACAAGTGGTTTAACCAAATGCTTCAGTAACCCTGTTTTATTGATCAAACTTAGCAAAACGTATGAGGACGCGTATAATATTCTCAAACTGTGTCAAGATTTCTCGAGAACTACTCAACCTATCTTGATAAAATTGTATACAGGTCTTCGACATACAATTTTCAAGGACTTGGACGAAGGATTTTTTTTTTCATTGCAACTATATATCAAAAAAAAAAAAAAATGCCGCGAAATTTTAGCCAAATTTTTTTGGTTTTAGTAAAAACCTATGCCAAAAATCCAATTTTTATTTGTTTTTTTTCCATCGTCCAAGTTCTAGTTTAAAGTCTTATTTATTTTTTTTATTTATACTTCAGATAATCTTGCTAGGAGTTATGCTGTCAACGCGAACGCACCGAGGGCTCACCGGAAATGATGTCACAATGGCAGAGCTTTTAATATTTTTCTTCAAAAATTTCAGTAATCCCTCATTAAATGTGTATCCTTAAGGCAGTAAAAAGTTTGAAGTAAATATTTCATTTTTTATATTAAAAAAAAATTTATTGAAAATGCTCAATTTTTTCCCGGACGAAACCCATGTAACCCCTTAATGGTGGACCTAATAATGTCTCTTCTTTCTTCTTTATTAAATTGTGTCTGTTTTTACTATTTTTAATGATTTATTTGTCACAGTTAAATGGTTTAAAACATTCTGCTCTGGTATATTTTCTCTACCATTGGGTCATCCATGGTATTTTATTGCGGTTCGGTATGATCACAATCATAGTTATGCAGTTATTTGTAGTCTTGAAAAGCATTTTCTTATATAACTATCGATTTTAATACCATGAAGAACCCTTAGAACCAGCTAATTGTTCTCAATTCAACTTCCACAAAAGATTTGTGATTTTAAACCGGTTTAATTCACAAATTTTTTTTGCGGAAGTGGAATTGAGAACAATGCTGATAGTCTGATAGTATTTTTCACGAATCATTTGTATGCCATCCGAAATTTTCTTAGACCTCCTATTTAAAATATGATTCAAAATCCGATGTCTACTAATGAGACTTGAAAATTAATTATGTCTAGCAATCACAAGAATTTCATATCTTCAAGGTCATTAATATTGGTCGAATGTTCTATGAATCATTGAGCGGACATTTTGGTTCGGCTTTTTCTGTCAAGAACCATTGAGATTATTTAAATTCAATTAATGTTCAAATCCACTAAAATTGTCTAAATTTTAAGGGCAGATTTCACATCTTCTACATAATGCTATCTGTCACATAAACTAACAAATAACTAAGTAAAATCTAGATTTATCTGAAAGATGAGAAATCGGCCATATATTGAATTTTAAAAAATAACTCACTTGAATTATGGAAAGAAGATTATTTAAGTTTCTAAAGGTAGCAACATTGATTAGCCACTCTCTGCATAACAAATTGTTGCTCAGATGAACTTGAGATTGTGTTTTCGTATGTCTTCTTATATGATATGGTATGTGGGTATGTGTGTGTGTGTGTGTATATATTTTGTTTCGAGTTAGCCAATTTAGTGTGCTATGTTTGTTTGTTTGTTGTTGTTTTTTGGTGGTTGCTTATTTTCGGTTATAGTATAACCAGAGCACGGATTTCATATTATGACTACAACTAAAGCTGGGGGGGTGGTATGGGGGGTGTGTTGGTGTTGTTGTTGTTGGTTTGTATGTTGTTGTTGTTGTTTTAATTCTCACACACCTGCATTCACTAACAAACTAGAAGAGTTCATGAGCAACAATGAGTTGGGATCGAGATCGAGATAACGGTGGGGGTTAGTAGAAGTCGCATATTGTTGCTGGCCACGCCTAGTCGAGGATGCGGAGGATGAGGCAAATGATGATTGAAGATATTTTTTAGTTGCGGCTGTTTGCAAGCCTAGATTGGATTGGCGTTGTTGTTGTGGTGGTTGGGGTGGTGGTGCAGTGCCATATGTAGTTGACCACGAACTAATCTGTATCATGCTCTTACTGGTGTCACGTGGCCCGCCACTGCCCAATGGCCGGAAACTGGTCGATATGCCGCCGCCCAATGAATACTTTCCGCGCTCCCGCTGGTTACCCGCTAGATGGGTCATGCTACGTGACATTATGCCAGCGGCAGTGGACGTACCACTGCCAGCATTACCCGCCCGCTTGGAGCGCGCACCGGCGCCACCACGCCGACCGCCACCCAGCGAAGCGGTCTCGTCCAGCATTTCCAGTTCACGTTCGCGCCTTTCCCTTTCCAGTACGGCTCGTACATGCTCGCCATTACGTCGTATGGGCTGGGCCAGTTGATCCAGACGATTCATCGAGTAGGCACGTCCTGTGATTCACGTGAAAAGTTGAAATTGGGTTTCAGAGATTTCTAAGAGCTAAGTGGTTCGCTGAGCGGAAGACGGCACAGAGAGAGAGAGAGAGACAGAGATGGGGACAGTGAGGGGGGCGTGTTTGTGGTTAAAAGTGTTTGAAAGTGATCAAAGTGCTGGGGTTCCTTTCTCTCTGCCTAAGCTTTAAACTCAACAGAAACAGAAGGAAACAAAAGGGGGGGAGGGGCAACACTTAGTTTCAAGAATTGGCACCTTACAAAATGGGCTAACTGGAATGAAGGCGGCAATGAATAATGATTGGATGGCTGGACAATGATCTTAGACATTGGGGGGATTGGCATTTTTGTACAGCTTGGATGGGGACGCATTCTTACCTGGGGTTCTGGCTGGCGTGGTGCTCAGGGAGCTGCGCGAACCAAAATAATGCCCGTCTCGGGGGCTGGGTATTGTCGGCATAAGATCCGTTTTCCTGCGGTAAACGCTTCGGAACACGATGGGTGATGTGTCAACGTTATCTTCTGCAATATGGGGTATCGAGGGATTGGATTTTTTTTCGTTTCATTTTTTGGAACAATACAAATGCAAATTGTTTTGCGGAGAGAACACCACCCCGGGTAGAACTCCTCGGGGTAAAAAGTAAAAAAAACTTACTGACTAAGCGCGCAAGAGCAAGTTGAGAAACCAAAGCAAAGGAAGTAGACAAAGTGGGTTCTTACACGCACACACAAAGTCATTGGGTTTGATGGATTGATGTGAAAACTAAGAGGAGAATTCTGACCAAACCAACTAAATTTAATTTAAAACAATTAAGAATAATAAAGCTTGTATTAGAGCAGCATTTAGAAGTTCATTTAGATCAAGGGGTCGGCAATGAGAGCAGAGACGTTGGCTTAATTCAGAATTTGTGACTCAGCACGCTTCAGTACGCCTCACCTATGAATCACCGACGAATCTGTCATTGGTATCGATAAATTTTTCATGGATATCAATGAATCATCAGTTAATTTCTATGAAAATTAGAGATGAATTTGACATAGGGATTTCCTAAGCCAAAGCTCCCCAGCCATAAGCCCTGGGGGGCCCAACACACTCGGCAACTCATACCAAATGCTTGTCGAAATGATGCATTACTGAGTGTCAACCAACGAAGCTTTAAACTCTTTATTATCTGCCTTAAAGAAAAATACTTAAGCTTTAGATCAGCGATAGAAACGATCGGCCCGCAAGGGCCGAACACATATCGCTGCTATTCACGCCGACACGAGCCGAACGCTTGCCATGGCTGGTGCCAAGAGAGTAAACAGCTTTTCAGTTGCTGGACAGCGGTCGAAGATGTAGGGCAGAGCTGCTCTGTGTCGCTCCTCGCTCTTCTTGACAAGCCCAGCATTAGTCATATCGCGGTTTTTGGCTGTCGAGTACCATCTCTTATGGACATGCAAATGTTCATTCTACCATCATTCATAATATCGATTTTAATATAAATTTAATTCAAGAATTAAGGTTTAACTCCTTAAGGTTAACTCCTAGGAGGTACCTTAGCCAATTACACGACTGAAGTGAATTTTATATACTGCTTTCCCAATAACCCTGTCCGAATTGGATGAATTTTGTAGATATTTATCTTAAGACATACAAAAATTAGTTACAATTGTTGTCGTTGTGTGTTGCAAGTACAAAATTACACATAAAACTCGTACCTATGCTTTATTCCTAAAACTGGGTATGAGGTATCGAAATATCGATATTTTTGCCCAAAATTACAAATATCGTTATCGGATATTTTTCCACGGCGATATATCGGAAATCGAATATTTTTTTGGTGATATTTTTGTTTAAGCGTTCGGTTACACTGTTGCACATAACTGTTTCTTGTGCTCTGGACATGTAAAGCAAAATGTTTAAAAGTTATTTTATTAAAGGTGATGCACAGAAATCGCAGTGCCAACTGTGGAATAAAGTTGTAAAGACCACTCAGCAAATATAAAGGCACAGTTAAGCCCATCTTTAAAAAAAGTAAATGTAAGTTTTTCCCTGGATCGGGACCCCATTAAGTTCTGGAAGAGAGAAGAGAAAGACGCATTGCCAGTGCTTTCTGACTTGGCACTGTCATATCTTATTAAACCGGGAAGCTCCGTGCTATCGGAACGCTTGGCTTCGACTTTAAAAAGTGTGGACACCAGAAGCCGAATGACCCATGAGCACGTAACTCAACGGGTCTTCCTAACGATTATTGGTATTATCAGAAGTTTTTACGTTTCATAGATTTAACTGAATAAGTTTTTTTTTATGCTTTTTTGTTCGAATGCTCTATTTTTAAAGATGATAAATTTAAAAGTAAACACTTCTTTCGGTCCATAAATTAAAATTCATGAATAAGCCGATTCTATTCTTCCAGATAGCTGCTATCTGTCAGATAAGCTCACAATTTACTCTGCTATTTGTAAGTTTATGTGACAAAGCTCTATGTAAAGTAAAATTGGCTCAAACAGCACCTCCAGGAGGGGCCAGGGCCAAGCTTCTCTCAATCTCTTGGCGTGTGTGCTTATAATTTTTCGCACAAGAGAAAACCTACAGTTTAACGCCGAATCCGAACGGCAATAGTTAGAGAATTTTTGCTTTTTCATGGCTAGTTATACTTCACAGCTGGCGCCAGTAGCTGGTGAAGGTGATCGGGTGCGTAAAAGCTTTTTTCTAAAGAAAGAAAAAACTTTTTCTTAGATGGTCCGAGGCGGGATCGAACCCACAACCTCCCGCACCAGCAGCCACACATACAACAATATTTAAGCGCAGTCAGAATGTAGTTCATATTACGCGTCAAATGACGCCTCAATTACCTCAATAGACCTGTTCATAGTTAACATCCGGGTTTTTATTAAACAACATCGAAAATATGGATATCGATTTTTTACACCAAAACATTCATATCGAAATGATACCTTTTCTATATCGTCAAAAATATCGATATAGATGTTTTTGAAATATTCGACAACCCTAATATGAGGTTTTATGCCGGGTTTTTAAAAAAAGTTGAATATTGTCGAACTATTTAATACTTCATCTTACGCTACATTGTTTCTTTGTGCTTTTATCGCCAGAAATTTAACTCTTTTTATCTTTTTATAACCATCTTTTTAGTCTTTTGCTAAATTTGGCAAATTGGGATTTGAAGATTTTGTTAAACTCAAAAATACGCTCACCGGACGAGGACCAAATCAAAAATTACGAAGCGATAACTGCTGCTGCTTCGCATTTTCTCAATAATCGTTTTTTGCTGCTGCTTCCACTGCGACTTCTGTTTTTCTCAAAAGCAGAAGCAAGAGTTGATCATTTTGATCAGTTGAAGCTGTGAAAAGTAAAAATGTTGGGACTTTTCCTACTTCGACTGAAGCAAAACACTGATTTCTTTAAACCAGAATTTCATTAATATGAAAAAAAATATTTCGGATCCAACAATTTAGTGCATTCAGGTATAAGTTGAAGCACTGTGTCAACGCTGACCTTTCCAGATTGGTAAGCTTGAAATCGGTCATCTTTAAAAGTGACATGTTTTAAAACGAGAGTGCGAAACGCAGTCAGTTTGGCAATTTCCAAGAGCATTCCAGTAGTTAGGAGGTTTTCGTCCACAACATTCAAATGTTGCAGCTAGTGAGACTTGTGCTTAGTCAACTGGGTGAATATAAAAAATTTCACACATTCTATTTTGTAAACAGACTTAAAAAACTACCGCGTAATTAAATGCACGTGGATACTCCAAAGGTACTCATCGTATACACAGTTTTTCAGTTGAGTTATTAATCTAGATTTATGGATCATTCATCATCAGTAGTTAGGAAATCAGTTTAGATAAATACGTTGCAGTTTTGAGCTGTAGGACGACTCTTGAATATCTCTTATAAACCTAAGGCAAATGCAATTTTGTGAACAATTTGAACTACAGCCGCTCCATTTCAATGGCACAGCCATCATCGTTTGCAGATGGCGCTGTTCCTATCGCTGCCGGTGCGCTGCTGCTGAGGAAGTGCCAGGTTCCTCAGAGCTTATTATATTTCCATGGAAGATTCAGATTCGGCGTGAAACACACACACCAAGAGATTGAGAGAAGCTTGGCCTGGCCGCTTTTGGGGCTGTTAAGCCAATTTTACATTTACAATCGGGGTTATGTCGCACGCGTACCGCAAGCAACTCCAAGGAGATGGGCATTTGATCATTTCTTTCATCATATTAGCTGGCTATTCTGAGATAATATTTGTGGCAGAAAACGATCTACATTAGAGCAACTAAAATTTGTTAATGACAGAATGGATGTAGACAGAGATAGTCCATCCGGAGTGCAGCTTTGGTTGCTTTAGGCTTTGAAGATGCTCCAAGGACAGCCAGTCAGGCTCTTCATCTGAACCGTTTTTTTCAATACCCTGCAGATAAATTGTCAACTAGTAACAAAACAAAACTGTGCTACACCTACTAGTTGGAATGCTTGTAGAATATAACTGGTAGCAAAATATATAGATGCGGGTGAGTTGGGAAACAACAAATATTAGCGTTCGAAGAAATGTTCGGTTGAAATACTAATTTGAGCTATGTAGTTGTAATCCAACTGAACTTTAACTTGTTGCAATCGATTTGGTGGTGCGTGAGTTGACCGACAGATTTTTATGTACTGTTATAGTAAGCAGCGACATAAACAGACTGTCATAAGGAACATTCAAAGGTGAACTGGTATTTAACTGATTGAGAATGGCGCCTATGCCATCTGGCATTAAACTGGTTGCAAATGGCTGCTGCCGGGGACAATTGTCACATGCCTATGACATGTCTGTGTAAAATGGACGACTTCAATACATTGATTAGGATAGGAAGTGCAACCAGTTGCAAGTTTTTAGAGACAGGTATATTTCTGGCTGTAAACTAGACACTTTCCCTGCAGGGTAGCTCTAGTTCTTCCAACAAATTCAGTCTTATAAATGTTTTACGAAGATATAGTATAGATGGTAGATATATAGATAGTATTGCTTGAATTCCACATCCAATGTTTTCAAATTAGGAAAATGTTTACCGAAATGCGATTTTTATCGCTCATGGAAGTCTTTAAATGACAAAAGACGCGTATATCCCACAAATTCAGAAATAAGCTTACAATCAGGGTGTTCACTTTGTTGTGCACAAAGGCACTTGGGCAAGTTTGGCCGACTAGTATTGTGAGCTGCGTTTTCTGGACATATCTGTAACGTGCCCAAAACAAAACTTTGTCCCTATGTGCACAACAAAGTGAACACTCCAATTGAAATCAATTGTTTTGTGTAGTCTGGCGGAGACCCCTTGAAAATTACCACAAAATCGTGTGCATCTGGCCGAATCGAAACGATATTAGACGATAAAATAATGGATTTTGACCATATGTCACGATTTGAGCAAAACTTTGCCAGCATCCCGCACATTGTCAAAACAGAGCATAGCCAATTTACATTTGATATTTGGCCACCTGCTCGGACAGCCCGGATCCCACCATGCTCCTAAGTTTATTATTCATCTTGTCCGAAATGTAGATCTCCATGTACACAATTTTCCCATAGTTTTTAGTAAAGTAATCCAGTATGTCGCTTTTCTTCAACTCATTTGGTATATTGAAGAGATGCAACTTCTGCAACGGAATGTTAACTTTTGTATATGCAATTTCATTATCAATATAAAAATTTAGGTAGCGTTGAAATGTATCCCGATTTATACGTTTCATATTTCATAAAGGATATCTTTGCTTTAGTTCTCAGGAATGCCTAACGCGTTCTGGTTGGCTTAGACCAAAATCCTCTTTAACTAATTTCCTAATTTTCACATCAATCTAATCTTCAAGTGTAAAAACCCTTAACCATGCTCTAAGGGAGTTCTACCAAAACAACATTTTTATAAGAGCAACTGGGACTGCTGCCATTTGGTTAGGATCAAGAGCAACAATATATGTAGAAAACGGGGGTCATGTGGTTTAAAAGGAGCCAGAAAACAACTTGGTAGGGGTAATAAATACAACATGCAACATGCCGGGGGTGGCGAGCGGGGTTAGAATAGAGACAAAGAGTTACGCAGAGCTTACAAAGGTTGTTAGGATAGAAACAAAATTGCAATTATTCAAATTAAAAAACAGGAACAAAGAAGTTCAGAGTAGAGCAGAGAACCCTCACCCTTACGATACGAGTAATGGTTGTTGTTGTCGTAGTTGTGGCTTGAAGTTGTTGTTGTTGTAGTAGTTGTATTTTGTCTGTGCGCGATAGTTGTTTGTTTTGGATTGGGTGCTGGCCCATCTATATTAATCTCACTGCTGGCTATAGATAAAGAGAACCGCTTAGGTGGCTCATCATTTGAATAGCCCCAATTGAACACCTCATACATGGACGAAGATTTGCGTCGATGATCTGTGTGAGATGGGATGGGTGTAGTAGGAGTTTCATACACACAGAGAGAGAGAGAGAGAGAGAAAGAATTGTGAAGAGATTACAGAGAGGTGTGACTTCAGCTTGCTTTGTTATGTGCGAAATCATATATTAGAAATTATAATGGAAAATAAACGAATGTTTGTTTGTTTGGTGCCTGGTGATAAATCTATATATATATGTGTATATATATGGATAGGTAAGGGGCACACTTAACAAAAATGACAACCAAATAAAAAAAATATAACTGGGTTTACATTTATCTAAGTTAGCAATAACTGCAAAATAAAATTTCAATATTATGTGTGTGTGTGTGTTCGTGTGGGTGTATTCCTTCTTGGAGTGTGTGTGTGTGTTTGTTCGAGTTCAAGTTAAGAGCAGGTTAGCTTGACTTAAAGATGACTCACCATCATTTCTGTCCGTGGATGAAGAGGCACGCTTCTTAGCACCACTGTCGGCAAGTTCACGCTCTGAACTTCGACGTGAAAGCGTGGCGTTTGCCACATTTGAGATTGATGTGGATCTGCATGAAAGCGAAATGTTTATTAATTATTTATTACAAAGTAAAAGCTGGTTTCAAACTGAAATGAAATATTTAGAGGCACAATTTTACTCAACCCGCTGGCTTTTTAGGAGTTGACTCAATTTAATTATGTATTTTTTTCGATTTTTTACACTTGAGTAGCGAAAAACCTCAAAAATTTTAATGAAATTCGGAGAACAGCATTTCTCAAAGGGTTTAAAGAAAGTTTAGACAAACTTTAAGTTAAGTCCGTTATGATTGTTCTTATGCTGTTCTTGTTGTTCGCAGAGCAATTTAAAACGTGTTTCTTGCGATATTTTGCATAAAAATGAAAAAAATGATCTACAGATATTGAAAGTAGTGTTGTGTGCCTGACCGAGAAGGGCTGTTCTTAACGTACCATTTCCGATAGGCTTGGTATTAGCCAATCGGCGGTGATCGCAGCTCAAAAGAGACAAAATGTGACTCCCAAACCGCAAGTCAAATGTCGCAAAAAACTATTAACGGACTCAGATGCTCAACTTATGATGTCCAAAACGAGAATAAACAAGCTCCTAACACCCAAAGGGTACTTCTCTGGCAACCAACAAAAATGTTAGCGTATGAACTGCTGGAAGAGCGCTCTATGACATCGGATATGCTTCAACTGTTAAAAAAAAAAAAGAAAGGCAGCACAAAAATTGGATCTTTGATGATTGGAAACGTGTTATCTGGACTGATGAGTCCAAATTTAACCGTTTTCAGTCAGATGGAAAGCAATACTGTCCGTGGGGACCCGGGGAACGGCTTCAAAGTCATCATGTCAAACATGGCGGCGGAATTGTAATGGTTTGGGGAGTCTTTATATGGTGGCATGTTGGCCCTCTGCATTTAGCAGACGGTATCATGCGAAGAGAGAACCATCTTCTACCCAATTTTATGAAGAAATGTGCTTATCCCAAAAAAGAAATTGTTTTTAAACAAGATGGCGATTCGAAGCACTCAGCGAAAATTGTAAAGGAATGGATAGGGAAACCACATTTTCAATTGATGGAGTGGCCAGCTCAAAGTGCTGACCTCAATCCGATTGAAAATCTTTAGTCAATCGTGGGGCAGTACGAAGTAGCCCCAACAAACATGGTAAACCGCAAAATCCGAATATAGAAGTTTGAAACAAGGAGTCCCCCAAGCTGGAGTCCTCTTCCCACTCCTCTTCAACTTCTATGTTGCAGGAATGCCAACACCGCCTCCGGAACTCAAGCTAGTCAGCTATGCAGACAACTGCACCAGCCTAGGATCGGATAGAGATTACAAAAAGGTAGTTGAGAGTCTTAACTCCTACCTCTTAACAGTCTCTGCATATTTGGCTGGCAGAAACCTGTCTCTCTTTCCAGGAAAGTTCAGCACCACCTTATTCACTACCTGGACCAAGATAGTGAACACCCAGATCAATGTAACTGTGGATGGAGGCGTAATTTCCACTATCAAATACCCAAAAATTTTGGGAGTGACCTTTGACAACCTATTCTTCTTTGCGAGGCACTCGGAGAACACGGCGCGCAAAGTAAGCGAAATGAGTCGGACACTCAAGGCAATAGCTGGAAACTCCTGGGGAAAGGAGAAAGAGACTCTGCTGTGTACAGTGCGACTACGCGGCACCAGCATGGACAGCAGCCATCAGTGACACACAATGGGGAAATCTCCAACGTGTCCAAAATGCTGCAATCCGCACTATTACTGAATGTCACACCATGGCTCAAGTGGACCACCTACACGAGGAAACCCACATGCTTGGTGTCCGTGACCACTGTAACATGCTGACCAAACAATTCCTGGTAAATGGTCTGCAGGCGAAACACCCCAACCATACGGCACTACAAGTCCCAGCAGACGGGACCTGAGCACCCACCTGCCTTCACCTCAAACTCCACCATAATTACCGAAACTGAAGCTATTACTGCGAGAAACGCCATCCACCAGAGTACCGTTACCGAAGCGATAAGCCGCCTGAAACCCAATGTTGTTCTGGGAGGAAGACCTCCCCCCATCAGCGATGGTGAAAAGTCCTTGCCCAGAAGCACGCGTACAACATTGACACAACTTCTCTCAGGGTACTCTGCGACGCTAAACAGATACCTAGCAAGGATCAATCAGGCAGTGATCGACGAGTGTCCCAAATGCGGGCAATCTCCGCACGACACAAATCACCTCTTCCACTGCCCAGCTCACTCTACTCCACCTCTGGACAAACCCTGTCCAAGCAGCAAGATTCCTCGGACTGGACCACAACACTTTACTCATCCCCCCTATTATTTTCAAAATTTCTCTACTCTAATCTTTTCTTCTATTTTCCCAACAACATATGCGTAACTTACTCTTATCCACAGAAGCAGCTACAACAACAACAACATGGTAAACCTTTGCGATCGTGTAAAAGCGGAATGAAATCGCAACGAGGCTTGAGAAGCCAGTCGAGCTCCTTCGCTTAAGTTGCTACTGTAGCTACGACCTTTGCAGATGCTCTTCATTGGCTATTGCTGGAGGCAAGAAAAGCGATATCGCCAGCATACATGGCGATAAAGGTGCGAGGGTCGACTGGATACGGCAGATCCGAGTTGAACAAAGAGTATAGTACCGGTCCGAGAACACTACACTGAGGTACCCCTGCAAGAATGGGTCGAATGCTTGATCGCTCGCCTCTCAGCTCAACCGTAAACACGTATATCTGGTGGGGAAAAATAGCAAAATGGCCAACGTTGCGTGTTTCTGCAGTAGCATGCACCGGGTTTGTTAGATTGGCGCATATGTATATGTATAAGAAGAAAAATAGTACGTTCAATACATTTTGCAGTGTACATAGGTGTTTACATTGAATTTTTAGTATATTACAAATTAATATCTCCGACTGGAAGTATTGTAGTCTATGTGTAAGTAATATAAATTACGCATACGTATGAATATATACATATGTACATAGGTAGGCATATTAAATTGCCGTTAAATTGTTTTACATATGTACATACTATTATGTACATAACCATTGGAAGTGCGATAAGAAGAAAATAACAAATCGAAGACATATTTTTTTTAAACCGATGCAAAAGCTTGGGTTCGGGTTCATCTATTTTCGTTAATTTTATTATTTCTATTATTATGTCTATTGTTCAGCAGAACACGTCCATATAACCAAGCTATGTATGTAAGTCGTCAAGTCGACTGGACCACACTTCTTATTATTATCATTCATAGTTGGTCTAAAAAGTCTGTCAAAAGTGCCTATTCTTTGAATTTTGGAAGCCTTTGAGTGTATGCTTGTGTCATGTTACATATATCCGTCCGGGACGGATGATTGATCACAGTATTGAAAGTTCTCAAATGCTTTTAAAACATGGTTGGAGAGTCTGTGGACCTGTTGCGGCGCACAGTGTCCTCTGCGGAAACCAAACTGATGGTCTGGTATAGCTGGTTCAAACGCGCTAACTGCCAACATTCTTCCGAGAAATATTCTTTCAAATATTTTGGAGAAAGTTGGCAGTAGACTAATTGGCCGGTAGGAGTCTAGCTTTGAAAGACTCTCGCCCTTTGTGAGCTACGAGTAGAAGTTCATAGGTAGTTGAAATCAGAAACAAAGTCAACGGGAACTTTGATTAAATTCATGAAGGGCTCTAATGCACAGATTAGTTGGTCGGACTTTAAAAGTGGACAAAAAAAATCATTAAAGATGAGCGGAGGATGCAAGAAAACTTCATTAGCAAACGATTAACGACTGTTTGACTAATCCAAAACAATTTTTACAACATTTCATCATTTGGACGGTGAATTTTTTCGCTTAAGGTAAGTAAGTCTGCTGATGACAGGACCGGATCCTATACAAACAACCTGCTCAACAACTTGCGTGGGATTGATAAAGATCTGTAAAGATTTTTTAACTGTGTTTTAGTCAATCGATGTTTCGCTCGTTCGAGACTTTTCTATTCAAAATTAACAAAATTCCCCATCTAAACGTTATGGAAACATTTCAATGGCATTTCAATTCAATTGAAAACTTTAAGAAGAATCAATAAATTGAAATATTTCTTAAAATTTCGATGCATTAATATAAAGTTTTTTTCATTTCAGTTGGAAACACATCTTAAGCTTCATCTTTTCTTACCTTCGCTGACCCCAAAAGGCACTGGGCGATACCAGACCATAATCCGCAGGCACATCCAATAAACGTGGTGTCGATGAGCCAAAAGCAAAACCTATAGAGTTTCTGTCCCGTTTCTTAATTTCGAGTCGCGAATCTCGTTCCTGAAAGGGGGTTTGGTATAAAGATTAACATTTATTTAAGTGATTTGTTTGCCTCTCACCTGATTCTTTTTCAGTATATACTCGCGTCGCTCTTTCTCGGCCTCTATAATGGCCCTTTTACGCTCCTCCACAAGATGACGTTTCTCTGTGTCACGCACACGTATCTCGTCAATGCGTCGTCGTCGTTCCTCTTCCTTCTGTTCGCGATACCTTTGAGCGGCCTCAGCCTGAGCACGCAGTTCCTCAATTTTCTTTTGTCTCTCCTCATTTTGTCGATCGCGTGCATACTTCAATTTCTCTTCTCGATCTTTGGACACTGGAAAAATATGTAAATGTTGGTTTGTTAAAATTTGCATAAAAAAAAATCAATAAAAAAAAACACATTTTCAGTATTTGGCATTTGCCGGTAACCAGAGGAGAGCGCTGACGCCATCAATGACGATGTGCGCTTACTATGTGGGTCAATTGTCAAACTAACTACACAAACACACGCCGACTGACAACGCCCCCGCTAGCGTCTCTCAAATGTGCAAAAGCAAAAACAACAATAATAAACAAGAAAATGTAAGCGATTTTATTGAAATGACATTGGGGCCTAAAAGCAAATATGCAAAAGCAAAAAGAAAAGATAAAAATAATTGCTGTTAACTTTGGCAAAGCAAAAACTAATCAAACCAACAGTTTTAGCACAGTGACCACCAGTGGGCAGGCGGCTTGTCAGTGAAAATATTTTCTGGTATTCCATGACGTAATTATCATAGAGGTAAGACAATATTATAAGGGCCACTTTGAAGCTCCAAAGGTTAGACAAATGTTATTTGCAGGTCTAGAACCAAAAGTGCCAGAGCGATATTGCGCAAGTGCATCGAATAGTTTCTGCTGTTGGAGGGAGTATTATCACTTTAAAGTAGCGTACTATTTCTTTGATACATGCTCCTATATCATGATACCCTCAAATTGGCTATTATGATGCCGCATCACTCGAGTTCAGTTGGAAGATTTATGCAAATTTGTACTTGATCAGGGAGCAAGTTGTTCTGCAGAACACGGAAATTGAGTCTTTTATGTGCCTTGTTTTAGGAACATGAAATACAAGAAGAACTCGAAAAAAGAGAAAATAGCCAGATTTGTCAAAAAAACTGGTCATGTTGCAACTGTATCGTTAATAAAACGTAAGACAGTCTATTTTTAAAAATGTCAGAGATTTGGGGAATGGAATCAGTCGCTTAACATTTAGTTGATGGTCCTAAACACTTTTTTTTGGTAAAAATTATTGCTTTGGAGTTAACCCGAATTGTCCCACAACTTTTATACTCTGTACCAAAGGAACACAAAAGGTGCAAAAGTATGTAACAAGGAGAAGGAATCATTTCCGACCCTATAAAGTATATATATTCTTGATCAGCATTATCAGCCGACTAGATATAGCCAAGTCCGTCTGTCTGTATGAACGCACAGATCTCAGAGATGTTTAAAGAAAGAAGTTTGACATGTATGGGACATATATTTCTTATACTTGCAGGCAGATCAAGTTTATTTTCCATTTTTGCCACGCCCCCTGCCGCCCACACTACATTAAAAGGTTACTTAACATACGTTTATGCAAATATCTCGTAAACCTGACGTGCTGGGGGAAAACAGACAATTGATTTGAACTCAGCGGTCAAAAAAAGATATGAAATGTTTGCTATCTTCTCTGGTGCGAAAGTTAACCTCATATGTTTTTCGTTGCCATATGACAAAACGGGGACAATTCGGGTTAAGAGTGTTAGAGAAGTTCGTTAATTGAAATCGTTGTGGACAGAAGTGTTAAGCTTTCCAATTGACCTAGTAACACTGAAAGTTTACAAATTTCCGGAATTCTACTTACTAGATCTTCAAATATTAATTTGAAATCTTTCAATGTTCTTCCAAGCCGACTACAATTATGTGCTCGAAATCTTTAGGGACATCCGTGATATCCTTTTCATTTCACCATAATTCACCATAACTTTCAAACATCATGATCGACGTAGAAAGGTTAACATATCCTTCACATTTTGGGAGTTATTATTTTTGATATATTTTGTACGATATTTTGCCTAAACAAATTTGGGTTATATAACTATTTTTCATATTAATATATTTTCAGATTGACTATTACACCTATCTGAACAGTTCATATGAGATATAAGACAAGTGTAAATACATCTTTAGGTTTTCTTTTTCTTGTTTTCGACTTGTCAAAATTTTAGAGCAAATGGGCATTTCCAAAATAGGTCCACCGAGGCCAAAAATATAAGTGGTTAAGAACACTATGTTTTATCAAAGTTTTATGGGGAAGCAGTCAAATTGAACAAATGTAAGCTAATCTCAAATTTATTCATAACCCATTTCGAAATATTCGGTTTTACTGCCGCGCTTGAGAAATTTTTCGAATTTGAACATTAATTTTTTTTTTTTTTTTTGATTAAAGTGCCTTTAGATTTCTTTTACTATTCCTATCTAAAATCTTTCTAAGGGTACAAATGGTCAAAAAAGAAGGCACAAGAAACCATGAGAAACTATGTGATTGCAATAAACTTTCAGTTTTACCTACGCATTATAATGTAAATCACGTAAATATAATGATGGAAAAATTGTCACGTTCACATGTCACGTATCGACAGAGTAATCTCTATATTTATATCTATTTAAAAAAAAAAGTACAGAAGATTTCCAAATCAAACAAAATCAGGGCTTAATATCGGAACCGTTAACCGAAATAAACCGTTTCAAATCAAGTACAGGAACCGGAACCTACACAAATTTTTATTTAAGAACCGAAACCCGTTTACCGTTATTAATGGAATCGATAGCACCGGAACGAAACCGAAACGTTGGTACCGGTACAGTTTCGGGTTTTTTACCTTTGCAAAGCGCATCGTAGATTTTGTCACGAGTTGTAGCTCAACCTAGAAGATGCTAAAATATTTGCAGCGGCAGACATTTTCAACATTTGCTCCAGTTTTGCGGCTGTAGATAACGACTTTCTTCTGCTCCGGAAAGTGTGGGACTCGGTTCGCGCAATGGTACGCATATTAGAACCAGCGGAGGTGACCACAACTAAACTTCAAGCCTAAAATCTTGTTTTAAGTAATTTTAATTCCATTTGGATACACTGCAAATTGGAAATATAAAAAAATTCGTCGTCTCTAGCAAAAGAGCTACTGGATTCCATTAAGACTTTTTTCGCACTTAAACATGTTCGAAACCAAGATATACTGAATAAGGTAGCCGCACTCGCTCTCTTTGCTTACTTCTTAAATGTCAGTCAGTAAACAACCATTGTGAGCGACGCATCTCCGCCGACGAATTTTTTTGTATTCTGCTTCTTATTTAAAAAGTTGTGAGAGAGCGAGTGCGGCTACCTTGTTAAGTATATCTTGTTCGAAACCATGAAAACATTCTTAACTGGTGGTCAGAATCCTCCACAAAGCTCCCAGAATTGTATGAGATTTAAAAAGTCAGGCTTTCTGTTCCAGCTATGCAGGTTAGCGTGGAACGCCTATTCTCTGGCAGAAAATGTATAATAAGTCCCCTAAAGTTGTATGGACTCAACCACATTGAATGCAATTATTTTACTGCGAGCAAATCACAAGAATGCTATATAAGTTAAACAAGACGTGGTAGTATAAAATTCAAAGTTAAATTCGAAAACTAAAAATATATAACATAATCATAGTTTCTAACATAACTACGAAAAAAACATACGAAATATGAAATAGTCTATTTAATGTTACTTTAAATGTGAATCCATGCGAAGCAGAGAAGCCAACTGAAAACCATAAAGCTTACTTCTCTCGTAAACGCAATTCTGACGTCAGATTGTAAAGTAGCGATTATAATTTTGGGAAAAATGTACATGCCCAACTGAGACTTGAACCTAGGTTTTGTTGTTTTTTCTCGTTGGGGGAAAAGTGCACTGCGACCAGTTTGGATCCATTGTGCTAAATATGCAACTCCCATAGCAGCCCCTATTCCTGACAGGAGTTTTGTACAGTCTTACCTATACTTGGGGGTGCTACAGAAACTTCTTTCAACCCAATTCCCATTCTCAGGTATCAAAGACATCGTTTTTGGTGGTTTTCAAACCTCTCGTGTTTTGGAAAGAGATTTAGCATTGAAATTATTTTATACATATATGGGTTTTAAGTGACCTGTTTTGATTTTAATCAAAATTTTTAGCTTTTTCAAGCTTGGCGCAAGATCAAAATGGTTAATTATAATTCAATACAATCAACACACTTCAACAGAGCCAACTCACAACATTATTGGGATAGTAATGGAGGTCTGGACAACGCTGTTTTGGAATTTTATTTTTTTTTTTTGGTTGCGAAGATATACCATTTGGGACACAAATGCTCTAACTAGATTTTCAAATAAGAAAATAAAATCTGTCGAAGTTCAGTGGCACCGACGGCTTTTTTTTAGAGATTTACAAACCAACCGTCGGCGAAATCTATAGAGATTTCTGTGTCACCCCTGACTAAGAGCGTCTTAGTTCCTAATGTTGTTGGGGTTTAAACTGTGTTTCCCAAAGATGTTGAGGCTATATGGTTATTCCTATCTTGTAGAAAAAGCTTTGCAGATGCAACTGTGTGCGATCGCGGTTCCCCATTAATATTTTCGCTTGTCTCAGCTCAATAGTGTTTACCTAGGAAGTTGTTTTAAGCGTGAGAGCTGTCTAAAGGTAGGTTGCGTTATATGCGGCCTTGGCCAAATACGGGCAGGTAGTTCACGCTTCCGAATTGGTCCAGTTTCTTCTTTGTCTTACTGCTAAGCGACACTTCGGACAGGTTTAACAGTTATGACCAATTTTTGCAATATTAAGAAAGCTTATACTTTAGCTAGAAACTTTACGTTCCTAGTCCAAATACCTTAAAACTAGTTTCCTGGAGTTGTTACCCACCTAGCATTTGGAAGATCATTTTAACAAAAATCACCTTGGTGAGTCTTTTTCTTTTGATGATAAAAAAAAGAGACAAGTTTCATGTGCGATTTAAGGAAGACTCGAAAATGACTCCTTCATTTGCTCAAAATGTGATTCATTAAAAAACGACTCCAAAAAGACTCGCAAATGACTCGAAAAAGACTCGCAAATGACTCGCAAATGACTCGAAACTGATCAGACAAAGGGTATAAACGTCACTTCATGAAGAATCGTAGCTAGGGTACCATATTCTCCCGAAAGTATTGTTTTTGATCAGAAAAAGAGTGCATTTATGACTATTTTAACCAGACTGAAGTCTCGAAAAAAGACTTCAATGTGATCAGTAAATTTCTTAAAATGCTAGTTGGGTAAAGATATGTCAGCATGCCACTGAATAGAGTGTGATTCTCTTTTAGATAGATCCATTCGCAGAAACTACTTTTATGAATAGAAAAAATAAAGTTAAATTGAAACTTTGTCACCATTTTGTGTCTCTGGGTCAGAGGTAAGAGGGACTTTTCTTATGTAGATGCTGCCAAATCCCTCTGCTGTTAGTCTTAACAGCCACACGCTTCAAAATCACAACATTTTTGCCAGAGTGCAATTAAGAACAAAGCTGAAATTCCAACTTATAGAAATAAGTATTTATCAGCCTTGTTTTCGATTTCACTTACGCAAAATTTGTGTGATTTAGAGACAAAAACCAAAACCAAACCAATCACACCAAGCTCGAATTTGCGAATCAAAATACTTTCACCTCCATGTTTGACAGCCGACTTTTAATAATTGTTCTGTAGCTCCATTTATAGCTTTGGACGCACAAATAATAAGCCATTTGAGGCAAATTGTTTAAATTTTGAGTACTCTTTAAAAGACTCTTTTGCTAGGCGAGTTTTCAGATATTTTTAACCAATAAACTTTCTTAAATACTCTTTTCAAAGTGCTGGAAGCGGAAAACAATAAATTTTGTGATTAATCTGGGCGTTTAGATGCCAAACGCTGGACATGGAAATGAATTTCTACGTCAGCTAGTAGATTTGTAAGGCAAATAACTTCAGTTCAGTAAACGCGCATGTTTCCTTTTTAATAATAGCTTGCCAATTCAATTGAAACTTGAGGTGAATGTTGGTAAGTGAGTTAATAGTGGAAAATTAAAAGCTGCAGCCAATCACCAAAATAGTTGCATACATATTTATGTTTAAGATAAGGCGGCCGCCTATCAGTCTCTCCCTGCTGAGATCATGCTGTGGAATGTAAACTACCTTGAGAGACGTCTTCAGGGCGATAGTCGTCGCCCACCTGAGTAATCCAATGCAAATGCATAGTTGTGCCGGCGTCTGACTTGGCTGCTGCTGCCAATGGTGGTGCAGTGGCTCTGAGCGTGCGTGGGCTGGCTCTTACATACATATATGGTCTTTGGCCAATTTTATGTAACAAGTGACTAAATAAATATGTAATTAACTTTACCTTTTCGTTCGGCACTCCCCTCTCGGCTTTCGGGTCGCTTTTGGGGTGTGTTATCCACTGAAAGTAAATAAGAGTTGTAGGGAAATGATTTATTTTGATTTCGTATGCAGCAGGCAGAACTTCTTTCTATTTACCACCCGCCCCCCCCTCCCCATCCCGTCTGGCCAAAACAAATGGTTCTTACTCAGCGCAGAAGAAACGGCTGAATATGAGTAGGAAAATCAATTGGCTTCTGTTTTGCACTTGTAGCCAGAAGAAGAAAACACGCATTTGGCTTATGGCTTTGAATTGGTGGGTAAGGGGGGGAGGGACACACACAAACACACACACACACACACACACAGACAAACAAAACTTTCAGCTGCACGATGACGAAGCAGCGAGACGAAAAATGTTTTCCTCTGGAAACATGAACTTATTTATAAACTCAAACTCCGGTGGACGATTTGGGGGAAAACACAACATGCACATAGAACACACGGCATCAGCCAGCATTATTTCCACCCATATGAGAGTGGGCTTCTTTTCAGTTCAGTTTTTTTTCTCATCGTTTTGCTTTGGTGTGTGTGTGTGTGAGTTTGCCGTTGCTGCGCAGTCGACCCGACCAACACCAAGACCGTGAATTTTTTTTGAGGCTTGTGAAAAGCCTTTTTTTCAGCCATATTCTTGATTTATTCCACTTGGCACAGAAGGCCGGCGGTCTGAACTTCAATTGGGCACTTTGTTTAACTTTTTTTGGTGCCTACCTGCGGGATTATTTGTATAATTTTCGTGCTGGCCCCCAAGACTCGCCATGTTCACTCAGCTAGCTGCAAAAACTATCAGTTCTTGTATCGACGGTAACGATAGCATACCTATCGCTAAAGTATCGATAGTTTTAAAGTTTGAGTACTAGAGGTGTGCGTGTGAGTGAATTTTCTTTCACGTCACAAACGCTTCACGCACTTCATATTTTGGTGCGTTTCATGTCCCACACAATTCATGCACGATTGCGTCACGAATGATCATGCACGATAAAAACTGAACATATTTCAACCCAGTTTAGTATAATTTAATTAAGATGCTTCTATTTCAACATAAACGCTTAAAATTTCTTTCATTCATTATTTTTTAAAAATAGTTCATTATTTTTCCCTTTACAGCCGCTTAATAGAATTGCATGCCTTTTTTTCTAACAATCTACCAGCAGCAAAAAAAACGTACTCACCTATTGCTGAGCTAGGAAAAATGGAAAGCCATATTAAATATGGAAAACACTTATTTTTTCAAAATTAAATTTACTTTTCTACAGGATACTTAATGAGTTTGAATTTCGTAAATGCTGCATTACTTCTAATCACGATGTTACCCTCATTCATTCACGAAAACTTGCGCACGAAGCTCTGTTTCAGCTCACGATCACTTCGTGACTCATTGTGACACACCGTGACACGTTTAATTTCACGTCACGCCCGCACCTCTAATAAGTACAGTAAATAGAGATGTGTGTTTTTATGTTAAAGTTCATGCGATAGTTCTGTTTTTTAATCTATATATAAATAGGTGCAGGTAAACAAATTTCAGAATTTATTAATAGAATATAATAGAGCCAGTTGTGTATTAACTCTATTCTATTCTCTAGCCAATGAAAAATTAAACAAATATTATATGTTGGTCAATATAATTTTAGTTGTTGAATGTTTTTGTATATTTTGGTATATGTTTGGGTATTTTTTGTGGTACTTTTTCTAGACTTATTTATATGCCCGCCATATAAAAACGAATATTTCAGTTTCAATAGTGTATATTTAAACTTTGGTCACACTAAACAAAAATAGATACCACTTCAATTTTGGTATTTTCTTACAATTCACTTTACAGCACTCCAGATGCTTTTTTAAGCACTCGTAGTCTGGTCACACTGTCGACGACCCGATTTGGTTTTTTTTTTAATGATCATAAACATAGCTGACTTTTTACATGAAGTATTCAAACAAAGTTGAAATAAATACGTGCGTCGGCCGTACGTGGACAACGCAACAACAACATCAGCAACTGGAAGAAGAGCAGGGAGGAGGACTAACGCCTAGCGGGCAATTGCAACGAGCAGCCACAGCAACGAGGCCCACCACCCGCAACAGCCGCCATTAAAGTGTGAAGAAAAGTTGAATCCAATTCCGAAGGCCAAGCCAACACAGATGTCGCTGGCAACGGCAGAAGCTGGTGCAGAGGAGGCTAAAAGCTTTGAGGAACTTCAGGATGGTGACACCAGCAGCCTGGAGCCGGGCGAGGTGGTTACCCCGCCTCACCAGAATTTGGACAATAAGAAATTGCTGCTGTCTAAGGACGTGATGAGCAAGACGTTGCGCAAGTTGGCCCAAACTGAAATCGATGTGGGACAGAATGGCGAGGAGGAGGTAAGGGCTAGATTAGAGCTGGAGGCCATTAGGCGTAAGGAGGCCAAGGTCAATGGCAGCGCTGAACCAGATGATGAGAGCGAAGGTTTGTATTCGGACACGGATTCTTCGGGGGAGGAGCAGCAAAGAAATTTGGAGGATGTGCAGCGGGCACGCAAAGAAAAGCAAGCCGAGGCAGCCGCCAAAGCACACGTACCGCCGCCACGGATACCGCATCCTTATCCACTAAGATTTCATATGCGTGCACCTTGCTTTGACTTCCAACGCATGGGATTTATGCCACGTATGGCTCGGGGTGGCTTAAGAGGGATGCGACCGCCTCTATTCTTTAATCGGCCACCCGCACCCAATTGCCCGGCAGCCCCGCCCAAACCGCTACCTACGGCTAATGCTGGTGGACCCGTACCGCCGGGAGTCTATGGACCTGTATTGCCCCCTACCAATAATCAGCCAGCCCCCAAGAGACCGCAATCGGAGTTGATGTAAGTACATTTTGGTTAAATTTAAGTTAATCTGGGTTGATTTTTTTTTTTTGTTGGTTTTGGACTTATAGCTGGACTTCAAGTCAGCCGCCGCTTAACTACATGTACAATCTGGTGAATGAGTGCTCAAATCTTCAGCACAAGGGCTGCAAATTGCTAATGGAACAGTACCCAAACATCGAAATGAGGGTGGTAATCGAAGAAGATCAGCCCAAGGAGAAAAAGAAGCGAGAACGTTCAAAGGAGAAATCAAAAGAGAAGCATAGACGGAAAAACAGATCCAAGGAGAAGAAACGCGAAAAATCTCGAGAGAAAAAGCGTGCAAAATCAAAGGAAAAACGTGGGCATAGGTCGAAAGAGAGGTCTAGAGAGCAGCCGCTGGTGGAAACTATTATAGAAATATCGAAAAATAGCCAGGATCACACTAAGGAGCAACTTAGGGCTGAATCTGTGGACAAACATACTAAGGATGGCAAGCAAAAGCCGCCGGCTGACACTAGGAATATATCAATAATAGAAGAAAAATCCATAAAAGACTCCCGGATTGACTTGAAAGAGAAGGAAAACCCCTTTAAAGTTAACCGGGATCTTTCCAAAGAGAAATCCATTAAACCTAGGGAACTCTCTAAGGACAAGCTCAGGTCGGCATCCAAAGAGCAAACATTAAAAGACTTTAGGGAAACAAAAAACATCAGGGATCTTTCACAGGATAAACTAAAATACACACCAGATCGCTTACAAAAATCTTCCCCCAAATGCGTTCAGGAACCGACCAGAAAGCCGGAGGAGAAGAGTGAAAAGAAATCAAAGGATTATCCAGATTCAAAAAGAAAATTGTTCAATGACATATCACAGGATTCCAGTAGAGTAAAGACCAGACAAGAACGTACTCCTCCGCCCAAGCTAGAGAAACTTTATGACGAAAAAATTAAAGATTCCGGCAAAGAAAAGCGAAGAGAACGCTCCCGGGAGAAGCTAAGAGATGTTTCAAAGGATAAATTAAAGGATTTCGGCAAAGAAAAGATCAAAGAACGATCCCAGGAGAAGCTGCAAGTTACTCCAAAGAACAAATTTATAGATTTGGGAAAAGAAAAGAACAGAGAAAGCTCCCAGGAGAAGCTAAGAGATGCTTTAAAGGACTTCGGCAAAGAAAAATGCAAAGAAATCTCCCAGGAGAAGCTGCAAGTTACTCCAAAGAACAAATTTATAGATTTGGGAAAAGAAAAGAACAGAGAAAGCTCCCAGGAGAAGCTTCGAGTTACTCCAAAGAACAAATTAATAGATTTGGGAAAAGAAAAGAACAGAGAAAGCTCCCAGGAGAAGCTAAGACATGCTTCAAAGGACAAATTAAAGGATTTCGACAAAGAAAAGTGCACAGAAAACTCCCAGGAGAAGCTGCGAGTTACTCCAAAGAACAAATTAATAGATTTGGAAAAAGAAAAGAACAGAGAAAGCCCCCAGGAGAAGCTACGAGATGCTTCAAAGGACAAATTAAAGGATTTCGACAAAGAAAAGATCAGAGAACGATCCCAGGAGAAGCTGCGAGTTACTCCAAAGAACAAATTAATAGATTTGGGAAAGGAAATCAACAGAGAACGCTCCCAGGAGAAGCTACGAGCTGCTTCAAAGGACAAAGAAAAGATCAGAGAACGCTCACAAGAGAAGAAATTGAAGGATTCCGGCAAAGAGAAGCTACAGGAGAAGCTACATGATTTTGTAAAGGACAAACTAAAAGATTTGGTAAAAGAACCCAACAGAGAACGATCCCAGGATAATGTACCAACAAAAGACACCAACAGAGAACGTTCGCAAGGAGAATTCAGAGATCTTAAAGCCTACCAAGACTCACATAGAACACCTACCAGGGACAAAACAAAAAGAATCAGGGATCTAACCCCCGAGATGGTTAATGACAAAGAAAAATACAAAGAACGCGTACAGGAAAAGCACTCGAAAAGTTTCCAAAACGTTTCTAAAGATCAGTCCAAGGAAATATCCAAGGATTACTGGAAGGAAAACACCAGAGAACGTTTCCAGAATGATAAATCAAAGGAATCTGGTAAACAGGAACAAAACTCAAGAGAAAAATCCCACAGAGATCATCCCAGAGATAAGCCACAAGAACGTTCAGCTGAAAATTTCACAAAAAATTCAAAAAATTTCAGAGAACGTTCCCTAGAAAAGGCCAAGGACAAAACTCGCGATCTTTCAAAAATCTATCAAGATTCCAGAAAAGAAAAACCCCGAGAACATTCATATGAAAATTCCAAAAATTTCAGAGAACGTTCCCTAGAAAAGACTCCTCGGGATCTTCCAAAAATCTATCAAGATTTCAGAAAAGAAAAACCTCGGGAATGTTCTCAGGAAAATTCTACAAAAAATTCAAAAAATTTCAGAGAACGTTCACTGGAAAAGGCTAGAGGTGTTTCCAAAGACACATCTAGGGATCATTCAAAAGAAATTGTTTCTAGGAAAGAAAATTTCAGACGAGAAAAGTCCAGAGAACGTTCGCCCGAAAAATACAGAGAAATAAAAGATTCCTGGAAAGAAAAAACAGGCGAAGAAACAGCCAAGAAGCACGATAAGTCTCCCAGGGACCGTTTTAAGCATAATAAAAACCGAGAACGTTCCAGAGAAAGGGAGCGAGAGCGCCGTAGAACGCGTAGCCGCAGCCTTACACCTCGTTCGCCTACTCCCGCCTCCCCTCCTGCCACTCCTCAGCCCAAGGCTTTTGACATATTTGCTGAATCCCCACCAAGACTGAGCCACAGTAATATACCAACGCCTATACCAGAACGTAGCACCACTCCACCTTTGGCTAACCTGGCTAGAGCCTGCTCAAAGCCACTGCTCAAGGCCAGCGAGATTCATAGTCGTATAGGAGCTTTACTTGAGGACAATGATTTGCATTTGGAAGCGTTGCTGGCCACCCAGGAACAGTTACTCAAAAAAACCAAAAAAGATCATGTAAATCCTTTCAAAAGTGACTCAGTATTAGACTCCAGCCGGGAAATGGAGATGATTAGCATTAAATTAGAGAAAGATCGCTCTCTAACGCCTCCGCCGTTATACCAAATGGTCAAAATTAAAGTGGAACGCAATGCCACACCTCCCCGGGGTGGAGAGCCAATTCCGGTTACTCTTAAACCTACCACATTAGAGGAGCCCAGTCCGGATACAGATGATTATCAAAGTTGGGAGAATGATGATTCTCAAGCTAGCTTAAGCAAATCCAAAACTAAAGCCTTACCTCCTCTTTTGAATGGTGAACTGGAGGAGGATGATGATTCAAATGCTTTGTGGAATGCCAAGAGTACACCCCCACCCAAAGCCAAACAGCAGCAGCAGCAGACACCCTTAGCTCTTAATCATATCCATGATATGTATGACAAATTTATGAACAGCATACAAATGTCGCCACAGGAGCAGCCAGCTGAGTCAGAGGAAGATGACTCCTCCTCGGATACAGAGACCAGCAACTCTAATAGTTCCAGCAACAGTAGCAGTAGCAGCACCAGCAGCAGCAGCAGCGGCGACGACGACGACGACAGCAGTGGTGACAGCAGCGGTAGCAGTTCTGAGCCCGAGCAGGAGGACGAGGAGGATACCAGCTCTGAGGAGGCGGCAGAGCAGCAAGAGCAAAAAAAGAACAATGTCAGCAAGGATTTGCGTAAATTAAAAAGCCTCGAGGATAACCTCGCGCGCATACAAATGATGCGGGAGAACTATGATTCCGGTGATGACATTTGTGAGGAGCTTTTGAAAATGGAATCCCTATTCCTAATGCAACGCAATGCCATCATGAACAAATATCGCAAACACGAACTGAAATCCAACTCTAATGAACAGATTGAGCCACCGCCTCCTAGTCCACCCATTAATAGTATTTTCGATGCCA
Source organism: Lordiphosa magnipectinata (assembly GCA_037044535.1). Taxonomy (NCBI): domain Eukaryota; kingdom Metazoa; phylum Arthropoda; class Insecta; order Diptera; family Drosophilidae; genus Lordiphosa; species Lordiphosa magnipectinata. The sequence goes on from JBAMBO010001377.1 coordinate 460,687, forward strand.
ATCGTGAGGCCATCAAATTAACCATCTCTCCCTTAAAACTCACACGTAAATCGGCCATTTTTGACAAGGATGAAGGTGAAAACCTCAAGCCCGAAGACTCGCAACGCACGCCCGTTCGTCCCACCAAGGAGATAGCCATAGTGAAACCCACCATACAAGAGAGGAAATCCTCAGAACGTGCACGTCGTCGACGCAGCTCACCCAGTCCCAATCGTCGCTGGCGTCCGCCTTCACCACCGCGTGGCCGAGCGGGTAGTCGTTTTGGCAAATCTCGACACAGTCGCACCCGAAGTCGTACACGCAGTCGCTCACGTAGTCGCAGTCCACAGCGTGGTCGACGGCGACCACATACCAAGCAGCGCCGTAGAAGTTGCTCTCCGCTGAAACCCTTGGGACCACGTTCACCGCCGCCGCCACGACGACGTTCCTATTCCCGTTCACCGCTTCCCTTTAAACCACCCTCGCCGCCCATGCGTCGCAGTTGGTCCCGATCACGTTCACGTACCCCGACCACCACGCACCGACGACGATCTCGCTCTCCATTGGATAGCCAATCATTTGAAGACTATTTTGAGGAGAATACCAGTCTTGAGGCGGCTGCCTACTATTACAATGCCATGTTCCAGGAGGAGGAAGGCGGCACGTGTGAGCAATATGCAGATAGTTATGCGGCCTACATGGATTCAGCTTATAACATGGAACAGGCCTATGCACAGTATACCGAATACTCGGCTGCCTATGATTATGGTGTTAATTTGGCATCTACCTCGGCGGTGGGCACAGTCTTGCGTGAGTTACCCAAGGCTCCCAAGGTGGTGCCGGTGGCTGTTCAAAAGGGAAATGTACTGGAAATAGTGCCCTCTTCCAGTTTGGAGACAGCAGTTGTGGAGCAAACGCTACAGCAAACTGCTCCCTTGATAACAGAAGAGCCAACGGAGGATACAAGGTATGTTGTAAAGTAGAGCTCTGGAGAAACATCGATGTCGAGGTTTTTGATGAAACATCGTAGGCAACGTATCCAAATAATATAGATTGTGTCTAAAAACCAAATATATTATTAAACTATTCTCCCTCTCTAGATCAGAAACTTCTTACAAGTTTTTTCAAGAATTATTAAGATTTTTGTCCCTTAACTAAATCCTTAATATTTTGTCATCATCTGCGTCTATTAAAAAGAATTACACAGGTTTACAAGCTTTTGCATCAGGAAACCTAGAAAACTTTCCATATGTATTTTTGTTCGCTGAATTCGGTAAATGTTGAGTATAAGTCCATATATAAATCTGCGGTTTCTTTTTAAAAGCATTTAGATTTCTAAGTTTTTGCACATACAAAATTTGTGTAATCTACTCTCTACATATAAAACAGTTTGTCCTGACTGATTCACCGATTCACTGATTGGCAATCAACGCAGAGCGCAAACGGTAAGAGATAGAAGGCTGAAATTTGGACAGGAGTTTCCATTAGTGGTGAAAGTGCGTACTAAGACGGGGTTTTTGGAAAATTCCAACCGGCAAAGCCGGAAAAATTTGTATGTGAAAAATTTTATTTTTCATCCGATTGACTTGAAATTTGGTTTGTAAGCGATTCCCGATTTAGGAAAATCCGCCCAGAAGGAAAATGGCCGGAAAATTCTGCATGCAAGAAACAATTTTTGATTCGATTGAGTTGAAACTCGGATTGTAAGGATAGAATACGAAATAATTTGAAATGTGATTTTCTAATGTCGGAAAATCCGCCCCAGGCGTGAAAATTCCCGAAAAATTCTGCATGCAAAAACTATTTTTCATCCGGTTGGATTGAAACTAGGTTTGAAAAGATAAAATACGAAATAGTTTGAAAGGTCATTTTCCAATGGCGGACAATCCGGCCACAGCGTGTGAAAATGTCCGGAAAATTCTGTATGAAAGAAACTATTTTTCATCCGATTGAGTTGAAACTCGGTTGGTAAGGATAGAATACGAATTAATTTGAAATGTGATTTTCCAATGTCGGAAAATCCGCCCCCTGGCGTAAAAATTGGCGGAAAATTCTGCATGCAAAAACTATTTTTCATCCGGTTGGCTTGAAACTAGGTTTGAAAAGATAAAATACGAAATAGTTCGAAATGTGATTTTCCAATGTCGGAAAATCCATCCTCATGCAAAAACTATTTTCATCCGATTGGCTTGAAACTCGGTTTGTAGGGATAGAATACGAAATAAAGTGAAATGGGGCGGTAACGGTAACGATAACGATAGCAATAGCAATAGACCATACTGATGGCGACGCAGCGAAGCGCGACTGATATGTACTATGCTAGTCGCATACTATATATGATTTTCGAATTATGTTTTTGATTTAACCCAGTTCACGCCGCGCTGCACGATGTTTTTCATTTAGACGTGAAAGTATCGTTTCTTGGGTAATTAGGACCAAGACAAAAAATTATACCTATGCTAATTCCCGCCAGGTTACACTGATCAATTACTCGATAAGACACTTTCGCAGGTGTGCTCCTAGTTCTACCTTTTCTATGGTTTGGCTTATTACGGACTATTTTCGACCTTTCCTTAAAATAATACATGATTTTCGATAACGTGTGATAGTACTCGTTGTAAGCAAGCCACAGTCAACGGAAATGGTCTCGATGAGCATAGTATCCTCGTTAGTCGGGGCGGTAGGTAGATAGGTTTGTAGTGTCGAGTTGCTCTAAATGGCACTGACAAATTAATAAGGGATAAGAGAGTAATGGAGTCAATCTCACCAGCCCTTAGCTTGTGGATGAAAACAACAGAATGACAGATTCTTTTGGATTTAAGAGATGGGATTTAAGAGATCAATTAGTCGTAATCTCTGTTCATGGGGGAGTAGATTGATGGTGGTGTCCCAGCTTAGGCTACGAAGGGCAAAAATAAGAAACAGCTTCTGAACTGATTCAATTTAATTCTGGTAAGTCATTTATTGCGAAGACCAGAGGCATTCTAGATTTGGTCGCACCAGTGAGGAGTTTGGTGGTGTAGGGAGCATTAAATTCTTTGGATCATCTCTTAATAAATCCAAGCACGCTTTAAGCCTTGTTGCAAATCACAGAAATGTGACTGGTAAAGCTCAGATTGGGTTCAAATAATATACCCAAATCATGAACCGTGTATATGCGAACTAACTGTTCACCATTAATGGTGTATTCGTATAGATACGGCTTGGTTCTGTGAAAAGTCATAATATTGCACTTTGCAGGCTTCAGGCTTCACCAAGCGCTCAGAGTGTTTAAATCACTTTGTAGTAGAAGTGGAGAAACTGGATGATCAAATGATGCATATAGCTTGAGATCATCAGCGTACATTAGGGTTGAATAGGAAAGAACTTGCGGGATGTCGTTAATGAATGGGTTGAATAACAATGGACCAAGATGACAGCTTTGTGGGACTCCAGAAGTAACGTGAATGATTTCGGCTACAGCAGACTAAATTGGAAAGGTATGATCTGACCCAGTGGAGAAAGTTGGATAGAAGACCTACTAAGCCTAATTTATATAGAAGTAAATTATTATTAACTGAATCAAAGGCTTTCCTAACATATGGGTAGACAGCATCAATTTGATTACGATGAAGAAATCCTTGATTTACAATTGAAGAAAATTCGAGGTAGGTTAGTGAAAACCGAACGTCGACGTATAAAACCGTGCTGGGATGGACTCAGATTGGGTTGGCAAAAATGTTGTAATTGGGAAGTAATTGTATGCTCGAATAGTTTAGGAATGGCAGAAAGCTTACAGATTGCTCTATAAAGGGTTATTGCGGACCTGGACCCTTTTTTATAAATTGGAATAATAAACGATTCCTTCCATAATAGGGGGTAATATATCTTCTTGATCAGCATCAACAGGCGATTCAATACAGCCATGTTTGTCCGTTTGTCCGTCCATATTAACGAAGAGATCTCAGATTGATTTCTGAACGTAAATTCACCACAAATCAAAAATCTATCGATTACATATTTTTTTTTTTCAAAATTTTTTGGGAGTTATGGACCTATACTCAACATTAACCCAAATTTGGTTTGAAGAGGTTACTTAATGTGGCCTCTGGACCTACAAATGTGAACAAACCTCGCTCAACGCACTTTTATCCAAATATCTCTTAAGCCTGACGTGCAGGAGGAAATCGAAATTCAGCGCCCAAAAATACAAATGGAAAGTTTGCTGTTAATTGTTAACCTGTGTTATTAGTAAAATATTTCCTACTATATTTAAAAACAATACCTTCCAGCAGTATACAACGATGTGTCTCAGACAGGTGGATGGATTCTTCACACTGACCTGTTTTCGTGTGTTGAATCCTTTCTGACATATTAGTATGGTAACACTATGTAATGTAAAATGTAAAATGGCTGACACAAGCTGATCTCTTCTCAATCTATTAACGTGTGTGTTTATAACACTAGGCAACAAGGTCCAGTATATTGAAGGGTTGATGGTGATTCTAGATGATTTTCGTGTGCTGAACACGAATCTGTTTTCAGAAATGGTCCACACGTCGAGATTTTTAATAATTTGAGCTTAAAGAGGCAAAAAGAGCCTATTTTGACTCTTTTCAGACGAGTTTTGTGGGCAACCTATATTTTTTTGACTTTTTTTTATATAATCTTAAGTTACTGTAAAATAAACTATTCGGAAAAAATTTACGATTACTTTTAGCGAAGGTATACCATTCTGAATACATATAACAACATACCCAATTTGCCTACAGCCGAATACTGTGCCTTACAAGAACAATCCAATAGGCTAGTCATTTTTATAGAATTTCAATGAAAATGATCATTAACACCCATTGCGTACTTTGGGGCAGCAATAATATAATCGATTATTTGTGAAAAAGTATACAATTACTAAAAATGGTATCTCTTCATTGAAAAAAATTGTAGAAATGTTTGGGATAGCTTATTTTAAAGTTTAGAAATCGGAATTTACGATAATATCAAAAAAAGTCAAAGCTAAAGTATAGGTTCCCCATAAAACGGGTCTAAAAAGGGTAAAAATAGGCATTTTTGAAACATATAGCTCGAATTACTAAAAATCCCGACGTGATGGACAATTTCTGAAAACAGATTTGTGTTCAGCACACGAATATCATATAGAATCACCAACAACCCTTCATTATACTGGAAAAAGTCTAATTTTGTTGCCTTGTGTAATTTTCGCACAAGAGAAAGGTACCTACAGTATTTACTTCAAAACTGGCGCCAATAGCTGGTAAAGGTGGCCGGATGTGAAATAGTTTTTTTTTCTAAAGAAAGAAAAAAACTTTTTATTAGATGTTCCCAGGCCGTATTAAACCCACGCCTCCCGCACCAGCAGGCCGACACTATTTCGGACCTCGAGCCTGCTAAACTCGTTAATTAAAAGAAAGGATTTTAAAAACGATTCTTTTTGAAGATTAAGTTAATGGTTTAGGAGTTATTAAATGTGAAATTAAGAAGTAATTTTTTGCCAATTTTTTGCGATACTCGGACTAAAAAAAAACCTCGGGGGGAAAATAAAAAAAGTTATTCTTATCAGTTTATTATCGTGATAGTAAAGTTACATTAATTCCGCATCGAAAAAGCTATTTTTTTCGTTTAAATCTGTGGTAGGGGTCAAGTAAGTGCAAATGGGATAAAAAATTATCAATGTCTGCAGCTTAAATCAAAAGCATTGAGTGTATCGATGTGGCCATCGATGTTTCTCCAGCTCTAGTGGTAAGCATCCGGCTCGAAGGACCAACTAATTTACATCTCATCTTTTCTTTTCTCTTCTTCCTAGCAAACCCAAACGCAAGCGTGTCAACTTTGTGGACAATGTTCTGCCCAATTATGAAAGCGAAAGCGAAGATCGTTCCATTGTGGAGAAGGCTGTGGAGCGCGCTTTGCGTCAATTCCAAGACAGACGTTCCTCTGCTGCCGCAAAACTTCAGCGCACACGCGATGAACTTTTGGCCTTGCCCCCGCCGCCCCCACCTCCATTGGCCACCAAACCAGCGAACTTAGAGAAGCCCGTGGTGGTGGAAAAGAAACCGAAATTTCGTTATTTCCATTTTGATCCCCTCAAGGGCACCATGGTCAAATCTCATTCACGTTTGCTACGACCAGGACCACCGCCTCGCTTCGATGCCAAGCATTTTGCCATGTTAATGAAATCGGGACGACTGCCATTGCATTTCCTACGGCATCGGCCGCCACCGTTGCCACCACATGCCGATGCCAGTACCAAGGCGGCCATGCTCAAGGAGTTCTTTAGCAAACATCCACCGCCGCCACTGCCACATTCTGCAATGATTGTTGCTCCGCCACCTGTTGCTCCCCCAACTCCCCAGGCGCCTGCCTCTCAGCCCATACCAGTGTTGGGGGCACACAACTACACTAACTATCCAGCTGCCACCTCCACACCACCACCAGCATTGCCTGCTCTGGTGGCACCGTATTTTACACCTCCACCACTGCCTCAATTCACGTTGCAACCGGTGTCTGCCATACGAGAAATAATTCCAGTGGACATATTGCAACAGATTGGTCCATTACCCAAGACACTCGATCTGGATGGCCAGCCCCCGGCCACAGATGACACCGATCTCAAGCAGACTGCAGCTACCCCAGAGCAGGCTGATCTTCCAGAGCAGCAGCAACCGCTAACTGTTGTGGAGACGCAGACGCAGCCGGTGCTAGTTGTGCCCCCCATAGTTTAAGTTTCTAGTTTGATAAGTAGTTTTCTTTTTTAAGCTTGACTCCAGATATGATTTTAAGCTAAATTTTTTTTTTTATTATTCTTTTTTAATTTTTACGATCAAAGCGCATTTACAGTAATATTTTTCCTTTTAGATTTTCGTTTTTAAGCTTTAAGTGTCCGTCATTGATATACATTGTTTCTAACCTAACATCATCTTGACTTTAGTCCCATTAATTATTTCTACAAGAAACTAAAATTGTACATAGAAACGGATTAGCGGTAGGAGCAATACAAATAAAAACATGTACGTAAACTAATTGAGACATTTTTTTTAAAAGGAAAAAGTGTGAAATTGAGAAAGTTCTACGAACTACGACAAATATCGAGGACACAATGTACTGAGAGGGAACTAAGTTTTCGAATTATCGAAATTTCAAAATTATGTACTACCATTTGCTCCCGTTTCCACTTTTGTTTGGTTTTTACAGCACAATGTTTACGAAAGTGAAAATTGTAGCACGGCTGTACTACTGTGGGCAAAAAATATCGGGAATTTGTTTATAAATAAAAAAATAAAAAATTAATTCTTGTAAATTCATTTCAGTCGGACCTGACCCCATGAAAAATGCACATCTTTACAACTTCTTTATTGCACCAAAGAAGTAGTTCCCAAAACTGAAAAGTTCCATTCGCTTTTATTAAGGCGTGAAACCGTCAAAGAATGCTTCCTTGGGTTGGTATTTAAGCATGGGTTTTTGTTGTTGCTGTAAACGTCGTGAATCGTTCGGGTTTCCCTTCAAATTTCTCTTTCTCAAAGAACAGTCCCAGAAGTCTATCCGTCGGAAGGGAATATTCCATGCATGCGGCGTTCGCCGCATAATAACACGTTATTTTGGAACCCATTTTGGATGGCATGAAAAAGAGCATACTAAAGATGTGACTTTGGAAAGGGGAAAAAAGCAAAATCCAAATCCAAAAAAAAAAATTTAAAAATGTGTATTTTTTATTCCATTTTGCTTAATCCAAATCTCGAACAAAAATTAAAAAAGAAAATTTAAAATATAATAATATAAGTTTTTAAATTGTCTTTTAAAAGTTAAATTTTAATCATGTTATTGTTATGATCGATGTTTCCTGTTTTTTTTTTTTGCATCTGTAGCCTCTTTGTACACTGCTCGCCACTTGAATAGGACACCCTGTATGCTCTCTTTAAAACTGCTCGTAACTCGAAAACGAAACGGTAGAATAACGGTATTTTTTGCATATTATCTTTGTGCAAGCATTCTTCGCTCTTTCTGGTATATTCCAAGTTTTGGAATAGAACCGTTATAAAGTTGTTTGCACTTTATGTGAGCATTCGCAAAAATTCAATGGAATTTTTGCGCCACTTGAATAGAACATGCATTTTATTTGGTCGGTATCGTTGACACGTGCACACAAATTTTGGTTTACTTAAACTTTTTGCTTTAATTGAAGTGTATATAAAATTAAAAAAAATTAAAATGGGGCGTGGCACTTCATTATCTGAGTCGGAGAAAGGGAAAATCCAAGCTTACAAGGATTCTGGCCTTTCTATTGCCAAAATGGCAAAAAAAGTCGACAGGAGCCGTCACGCCATAACAAATTTTTTAAATAATGAGGCTAATTATGGTAAAAACATGAAGGGCCGCACCCACAGTGTGCTTACCATCGCGGACAAGCGACTTATATTAAGAGAAGCTTCCAATTCGCACGACTCTTTGGCCAAGATAAGGGAAAAATGCAACGTTAAAGCAAGTTTGACAACCATGCGTCGTGCTATTAATAATGCTACACACCTGAAGAGACTAAAAATCAAGAAGAAGCCACCTCTTAACCCGGCTCGGAAGTTACAACGCCTTGATTTCGCGCGCGCACATGTCACCTGGACTTCGGAGTGTCAACTTGTTGTCTCTTCGGACGAAAAAAAGTTTAATTTGGAGGGCCCCGATGGCTACAGCTACTATTTTCATGATCTTCGAAAAGAACCACACCATCTTGATAAGTTGCACAGCAGTGCTGGAGGTATTATGGTATGGGGGGCCATTTCCTATTATGGCACCTGTGAGCTTAAATTTATTCCAACCACCATGAATGCGTTGTGTTATAATGGTATATTGAAAGAGGCCTTTCCACACTTCCAAACTCTTTTTGCAAATCTAAAATGGATTTATCAACATGATAATGCCCCTATACATACGGCCCGGATTGTTAAATCGTATATAGCGAGCCAAAACGTGGAGTTATTAAACTGGCCACCCTATTCACCGGACTTGAATATCATTGAGAATGTGTGGGGATGGCTAACACGTGAAGTATATGGATCAGGTCAGCAATATTCGAGCGTTCCCGAACTAATTGCAGCTATCAAATTAGCATGGGGCTCGATATCGTTGAATTATTTGGGAAAATTGTATGCATCCCTTCCAGACCTAATGTGTGAGGTTTTGGAGAAAAAAGAAGGCTCAACACACTATTAAAAACTTTTTTTGGTTTAAAAACATGTTAGTAATTTCTTATTTAAGTAATATTGTTATTTGAAAAGGATTGAAATATTCTTAAATGGTTTTTAGATAAATTTTCCTATTCAAGTGGTGCAAAATGAAGACACCAAAATTTGTTACTTATTGGTTAACAATGTTTTTTGTATACTTACAACTTTTGAATAATTTTGTAATTTTCGTCTAATTACTACATTTAAATAAACTTTATAAGAAAACAAAAATTATTTTCTTAGATGGCTTGGTTTAGCAGCAATTAACTATAGAAAATCGACTTTAGAGGTGTCCTATTCAAGTGGCGAGCAGTGTATATTTTGTTTTTGGTTCTTTGAAACGCCTTTCTGTAATCTTCGAACGAATACCCAAATTCGAATTAAAGAATGCGACCCAAAAATAATCATTTTATCCCTTTGGTCCTCTTTATTTTGCCTTCTTTCCCTTGGCTTGCTTCGTTTGTCTTTGCATTCCGCTTTTTTTCTTCCCATTAATAGGTGTCAAAAGCACTGCCTAGAGAAGGGAACGTTTCATAACGTTATGGTGACTTTTAGCCTTCCAAACACATGAAAAAGAATGTGCTAGAAAAAAACAGCGTTCGGAAATCGATCGTGTTTTTCTTTGCGTTCTTTCTTAATACGTACGCGTGTCAAAAGCACAACCCAGAGAAGGGACGGTTTCATGTTATAGTGAACTTTAGCCTTCCAAGCACATAAGGAAAGAATGTAGATACGATTTCAAACAGAATTTTAAACTTCTATCATACTAAAAAAATATGTAGTGATTTTTCCGTGTAAAAATCAGTATGAAAAATGGCATTCCTTTGGGAACCACGTTCTGCAAAGTCCAACTGGGATTTCTCTCAAAGTAGTCTCGCCCCGTATACAATACACTTATGCCAACGTTTTTTCCCAATTTTCAAAACATGCTACAAAGTCCTCTTCCGGTATAGCTTTCAATTTCTTCTTCGTTTCGGTTTCAATCTCTTCTATCGATTTAAAACGGAGTCGACGGAACGGTTTCTTGAGTTTAGCGAATAGTTAGAAGTCACATGGTGCCAAGTCAGGCGAATACTGTGGTTGCGGAACGATATGGGTCGAGTTTTTGTGCGGAATGATCACGAATTACTGATTCTGTTTTCTTATGAAATTCTGAATTTTTGGCACCAATCAAGATGTCTCTTTTCTGACTCAAAATAGTTTTCACTGATCTTTCCGATATTTTAACAAGGTCAGTAATGCCTCGTCCCGTAAATCGACGATTTTGGAGCACCAATTCTTTGGTTGCGGAACGATATGGGCCGAGTTTTTGTGCGAAATGATCACGAATTACCATTTGTTTTTCCATGAAATTGAGCGTTTTTGGCAACAATCGGGATTTCACTTTTCTGGGGCCCAAATGGTCACTAAAAATGGTTTTCACTGATTATTCCGAAATTTCAACAAGGTCTGTAAGGTCTTGGGCTGTCAATCGACGATTTTGGAGCACCAATTCTTTGATTTTCACATCACATCAGTTGATGTTTGATGGCCGTTCTGGCTGTGCCTCGTCTTCAACGCTTTCTCGAGCCTCTTTGAGCATTTTATATAATCTTATAATCTTATATAATCTTTTATTATAATCTCTTTTTTTCGATAGAGCTGGTGAGCAAGCTCTATCGAAAAAAAGAGATTATAATAGGCTTTCTGCAACATTTTCAACACAAAATTAAATGGAACTGCGTTTTTGAATAGCTTCAGACTAGAGATGTAAAGGAAATTTCGTTCCCGTCCCGAATCCGACCAAAAAATTTTTCTCGACCAATAGTTTTCAATTCAATCCCGCCCCGATTCAGACCTTAATTATTTTTTTAGAATTTGAAGACAATTTTTTTGTAACTTTGTAAAATTATAAGAAACTAAATTTTAACCAGAAAACATACCTTTGGTTGTGAAAAGTGGCTGAAAATCCTTTGTCACAAAGAATAGCTGCTGTCAAGTTGGATTTTCGATGACTTTAGGTGGAACTTTTCTTTTCATGAAATGGTTCAAAATGGATGGTTTTTAGCTTGTGGCATCTGTAATTTTTTGTTCAGCTGTGTCGGTGTAATCCATTTTTGCCAGTGCGCGGCCTGCATATGGCAACAAAATAAACGCACAAAACCATAGAAAAACTAACATAGAAGCACACTTTGCTGCGTCGACAACTTTTCACTCAGACATTTGTCAGCTGTTCGCTGTCATTTTGGCTCTTTGAGTTATTTTTTGACTCTGAGTTTTTTTTTTGACTATGTCCATCTCCCTCTAACCACCGTGTTTTCCTATGTCGACAATAATTTTGAGTAACAGATTTTGTTGTCACTATTGAAGTATCTCCTTGTCACAATGGCGTTAACATCACTCAAAAAAGAGCGGCGTTTCAAAGTGTGCTTCTATGTTAGTTTTTCTATGACAAAACACAAAATCATAGAAGAACTAACATAGAAGCACACTTTGCTGCGTCGACAATTTTTCACTTAGATATTTGTCAGCTGTTTGCTGTCATTTTGGCTCTGAGTTTTTTTTTGACATTGAGTTTTTTTTAAACTATGTCCGTCTCCCTCTAATCACTGTGTTTTCCTACGTCGACAGTAATTTTGAGTAACAGATTTTGTTGTCTCTATGAAGTATCTACACAAAGGAGTTAACATCACTCAAAAAAGAGAGGCAGATTGCGACAAGTGATCATATTTTCATCAATACATACATATATTTGTCGAAAACGAAAACTTTAAAATGCCTTAGCAATTTTTTTTTGGCAATTTTCACATAATTTTTTGCAATTTTTAGCAACTTTTTTTTCAAATCTAGCAATTTTTGCTTCGGAGATTCTGGCAGCACTGCCGCACGCAGGGCCGCAGCACTGCCCTGTTCAATACACTGGAGACTGAGATGTGCCGGACTCTGGTCTAGATATTCTAGTCTATGTCCGAGATAGATAGATATGTTGATCACGTTTCTAATTATATTTGTAATTTATTTGGCGACCTTTCTAATGTTTAATTAGTGTGAGTTGGCTGGCTCTAGATCCGAAAAAGTTGCGTTTGTTCACAAACAATGCATAAGTTGTTTACAAGTTGTGAATAAACGCAACTTTTTCGGACCTAGAGCCAGCCAACTCACACTAATTAAACATTAGAAAGGTCGCCAAATAAACTACAAATCTATATAAGAGACGGCCCGCTCTCTTTTTTGTAAATGAAACTAACAAAAGTTTCAAGAAACAACGCAAAAAACGATTTTTTGAATGCTTCGCATTTCAAATTTAACGGGCACTTCTAAGTTCGCTCAAAAGCTCAAGCTTTTGCACTTAAAAAGTTCAGCCCTAAGCTTAAGCATTACCACCAGAAAGATGAAAGCACTCATTGCTTGTCTTTTTTTGCTTTCATTGCTTTTAGCAGTTCCCAACTGATCTAAGCAATGATTGTATGGAGAGGCAGTTGGCAATCATGCTTTCTTCAGCAAAAAGCCTACTGAAGAGTCGTTAGGGATAACGATGAAACAGTCTGTATAGGCAACCAGCTCTTTTTGGTGGTACAATGCATAAGTTGTTTACAAGTTGTGAACAAACGCAACTTTTTCGGACCTAGAGCCAGCTAACTCACACTAGTTTCTAATTATATTAATCCTGTACTCACAATAAGCTAGCGCGTCTTTCCAAAGATTGTTCGTTAAGCGAAGCAGGTACCAGGTTCAATTCCTAGTCAAGTCCCAAAACATTCTTCTGTGTTTTTCTGAAAGACTTAATTGAAATAAGTCAGGTGTGTTGTGGGTGGTAGTTAAAGTTGTTTTACAGCGATGTCTCTGATTCTATGGAATATGGAATATGCATGTAAATAATAGTTACCGCCCTTCCTCCATTCTCTTAAAATCCGAAGAGCAGTATGTCCATTTCCTTATTCCACGGAAGACACAAAAATGTGAGGAATACGCTTATAGCTACACCTAATCCAAAATCAATCAAACTTTTTCCCCAATTAAGTTTAAAATGTTTTCGAAAACGGAACAATATCAACTCAAATGAAATTCTTAAGAACGGAACAATATCAACTCGATTTGAGTTTTTGCCATCTCAAAAAAATGTTCTTAAATATATTAATATAAATATATAAATAAAAATATTCTACTACAAATGAGGAAACCCTTTTCACCCGTGCACTGTTTTTGGTAACTTTTGTGCTCACCTTATGTTCAATGTTCTCGGTTTTTCCCTGTGTGTACGGTTCACACCTAATAATTTGAATTTTCGAACTTTTGAGTTTAATTCTCAGTTTGATTTAAAATTAAACTCTTAACAAGTTTCTCTTGGTTATTATAAACTAAGAAAATATGTATATTTCACAAGGATAGCTGTTAATACGAAAAGCCAAAGTGAGGTATCCTCTGAGGGTGAAGAAAGCGTATCCATCTCTCTAAAAACGTTAAAGAGCTTTAAAAACTTGTACATTCAATAATTCAACAATATCTTCGTACTTACCTTCTAATTGATTAGCATGGAGACTAAGATTCCCAAAAAGGTCCTTTGAGCCGGCTATGCTGGAAACAATGTTTTGTAGGTAGGAGCAAAGAATCACAAAAGAAAGATGTCTTGATCTAGTTAAGAACACCTGTTGAAGGGGATTGACGCTTGAGATTGAAGGTTTATTAAATTTGATTCTAATTGTGATGAAAAGCTTCACCCGAGGTGGCTTAGCCAAAGACTCTAAATCTCACAAATATGAGTAAAGGCTATTCAAGTGAAGGCTCAGTTCAGCGTAGGAACATAAGCTTTGTTCACGGTTCGGTCTACAATTACAAATCACATGTTTGGTTCTGTATTGAACTGTTTTTTATCCCCTAAGAAATCTGAAAAGGTTCTAGTTCGGGTTGTTCGAAGTTGTAATGGGTAGTCCTTATTGTCCCAAGAATAAACTTAGCTTGATTTATATATAAATTTGATTGTATTTCTTTAACAGCTTAAAAATCTATCTTCGCTCTTCACTTTTTACTATTTTATTGAGTTTCTTTAAGTTTATCCTGGGCAAAGGGTCCCATATTGGCGGCATATGCCATAAGTGCTGGAATGGTACTCTGCTCGTAGTTGCCCGCAAATAGATGTTCATGTGGACCTGAAGCAAAGACAGCCACATCCTCGCCACCATGAGTTTCCCATTCCATAGGAACGCTGGCCTGAAACTCAAAATCAGCATTGTGTGTATGAACATGGGTTAGATCAATGCGTCCATTAGCCGCATTGTAGGTTTGATCAAAGCCAGGTCCATTGGCATACGAGAGTATAGTGAAGGGTAATCCATCATCAGCTAGATTGGGAGCCAGATCAAATATATTTTGTCGTCGATACTGTAGAAGAGAGAGAGGCACATAGAGATCAGGGTTAGTGTGAAGCACAATCTTAAAGGTTCTTAGCAGACCTACCGGATAACCATTGATGGTCATGGTATGCGAGTGATCCGAAGTGACCACTATTAGTGTATCCTCTTCATTGGTAATTTTACGTGCCAGTTCAACGGCTCGATCAAACTCTTGGGTATCTTCTAGGGCCTTCCTCGCCCGGGTATCATGATGTGCCATATCTATATTGGCCCCCTCCACAAATAGGAAATAACCCTTCTCACTGCGACTTAGCAACTTGATGGCTGCCTCTGTCATTTCGCTTAGCGATGGATCGGCATATTCCATATGCCTTCTGGTGCGATCTCCATGATAGGGACAACTTCCGGCATCAAACAGACCCAGTAAATAATCGGTCTGGCTCAGATCCAGCTGATTGAGCCCCTTACGCGACCACACATAGTGCCCCCTCACATCACGCTTTTGTTTGTCCTGCTGCCAGTCCTTAATCAAATCGCGTCCATCTGTACGCTCTCCCCGGAAACCCTCCTCATCATGCAGCGACTGATCCCGGAACATGTCTCTACCACCGCCCAAGATCACACGTAAATCCTTACCCACCGGCCACTCCACCAGCTGACGTGCAATATCCGTATTCAGTTCGGCACTACAACCATGTTTGGTTATTACACCATCATGCTCCCAATCTCTATGCGCCGTATGAGCATACACACCGGCGGGAGATGCATCTGTTACCCTGGCTGTGGTCACTAGACCCGCCCATTTGCCCGCCTCCTGTGCCCATTGAGCTATGCTTTGTGTATGCGTACTGGTATTGGTGGCCGCGAAGCAATCTTTGTAAGGTACCTGCGCATTTACTCCTATGGTACCATAGTTTCCCTTTACACCGCTCAGATAAGCTGTGGATGTGCACGCCGAGTCAGGTGTACGCTCATCAACCGCATACGTCTTTGACAGACCCAGATAAGGAAATGTCTCAAAGTACAACTGTTTGCTGCTGTCGCCCAGGAACGCACGTGTAGCCGTTATGGTCGGCACCGACATGCCATCTCCCAGAAACAATATCACGTTCTTGGCACGATTCTCGTTAAGCTTTTTATGCTGGTTCAGCTTATCGCTGAGAAATCGATTGGGCCTTATCAAGCCAGAAACGTGTGTCCAACTCCTCGTCAAGTGCCACAAAGTCGCGTGTGTTACGCAGACGGGGATGGTGGTCTGTAAATGATGATAACCGTTTAATGGACTTTAAGTTTTGAGTATTATTATTGGGTGATGTGTGAAGGGAACTATTTATAGCGTCTACCTTGAAATGGGGTAAGGCGTCATAAGTTCATAATGATGGTTCAATCAGGTAAATTTCTTGGATTATGTACGAATTTTGGGAAGATCAGAGCGAAGCGCTAGTTGTGCATGAGAATAATCATCGTGGGGAAGAGAAGGTTAAGTTAGTGAGGTTGGGGAAGGAACAAGCAAGAAAGGTTGAAGGAAGGATTAGAGAAGGAAGAAAGAATGTGGAAGGAAGGAAGAGAGAAGGAAGAAAGAAAGAAGTAAGGAAGAATAAAGGAAGGAAGAAGGGAAGAAACAATTGAATAAGAAAGAACGGAAGAGGGGGAGTAAAGCAAGGAGGAAGTTAGGAGGAAACAAGAAAGGAGTAAGGTAGGAGGAAGGAAGATGCAAGAAAGAAGCTGGAAGTGAGCGAGGAAGAAGGAAGTAGAGGAGGAAGGAAGTAGGAAGTAGCAACAGGAATCAGGGGACGGAGGAGGATGGAATGAAAAAGGTAGGAAGGAGAAAGGAAGGAGGCAGGGAAACAGGAAGAAGGAAGGAGCTGGAAGGAGGAATGTTGGAGCAAGAAAGGAGCTAGAAGGAAGGAAGTAGGAAGGAACGAAGAAAGGAAGGAAGAAGGGAAGAAACAATTGAAGGAAGAAAGGAAGAGGGGGAGGAAAGTAAAGAGGAAGTAAGGAGGAAGCAAGGAAGGAGTAAGGTAGGAGGAAGGAACTTGCAAGAAATAAGCAGGAAGGGAGCAATGAAGAAGGAAGTAGAGTAGGAAGGAAGTAGGGAGGAAGCAAGTAGGTAGGAAAGATGAGAGCAAGAAGGAAGGAATGAGGAAGAAATGAGGAAGGAGGAGGAAACAGGAATCAGGAAGGAGGAGGATGGAATGAAAAAGGTAGGAAGGAGAAAGGAAGGAGGCAGAGAAGCACAAAGAAGGAAGGAGCTGGAAGGAAGAATGTAGGAGCAAGAAAGGAGCTAGAAGGTGGAAAGAAGAATGGAAGGAGGAAAGTAGGAATGAGGAAGCAAGGAGGAAAGAAGGAATGAGGAAGGAAGAGGATGAAAGGAAAAACGTAAGAAGGAGAAAGGAAGGAGCAAAAAAAGGGTGAAAGGAAATAGGATGCAAGGAAGAAGGAGGAAAGAAGAAAAGAGGAAGGAAGACGATGAAAGGAGAAAGGTAGAAAGAAGAAAGGAAGGAGAAGTAAGGAAAGAAGGAGGATGGAAGAAAGTAGGAAGGAATGAGGACGGAAGGAGGATAATAGTAGAAGTGCGAAAAGAATGAGGAGATAGAAGGGAGGAAGAAGATGAAATTCAACTCGGCCCACACGTAGTCATTAAATATTAATAGCGACAGTGACAAGGATCAGAACAGACGAGACACCACTTGAAGACATCATCTGGAGGGAAGCACTTTTCATTTATTGTATGACAAATCACACATGTGACCAACGCAGATCATTTATATGTACGTATGTGTCTTTACACACACATCGTTTGTTTAGAGTTAAGCAGGGCATCCACCCACAAATTTGGTTGACGAATTTGTTGTGCTCGACGAAATGTTCGTCGTTAGTGGAGGTGTTCGTGACAGATTTTTGTGTTCGACTTTTTGTTCGCAGAGAATAGAAACGTTTCTATCTTGCGTGTGTTCGTGCGAACATGTTCGTCAATGGATGGGAACAAGTGCACGAACATCATTTGCCAAAAATATTTGTAGAGTGAACACGTACCCAATTGAGCTACGAATTGTGGCTGGAATTTATTGAATGCCCCCAAAATGATGAAATAATGCCTTAAGCTAATTTGTATCGCCATCTAGGCCATGATTGTGTTAGTTTCCGCTGCCATATTTTCATGTTTACTCGTTGAGATTTTCAAGCAAATGATGTTCGTGAGAAATGTTCGCCTGGTTAGTAGTTTGCCGAACCAATTCGTGTGTGGATGCCCTGCTTTAAAGGCCTATTTCCAGAACGCACGAAAATATACTTTTATGTCAAACTTCATATGAATAGAAACACTTTTGAAACGTTTTGAAATCTGAATGCTGTAGCACAGCAGGGCTATTTGAATGAAGCATTGTGCCGAAATACATTTTTATGTCATCTGGAATCCAGCCATATGTAAGAAATTTTGAAATAAAAGCAAGATCGCTCGCCAGAGTGAGTCAGTACAAATTCTAACTTACCGACTACAAACTTACAAATTCAAAAATCCGTGCATCATTAAAGGTGTATAATTCTATACAATTCCAGTCAATATGACCGATTTTTAGCTTTATTAACTTTAAGCTAGAAAACCAGTAAGAAAGTCGGTCAAGCCGGACTGTAATATACTCTGTACCTGGAGTAGCAGCTGAAAGCAGCGCTGCTGAACAATAGATGACGCCTCTATTTGCATTGAACATGGGGGATTTTCAAAACTGACCAATAAATGAAGCTATTACTGGCAAGAACTTTCTTGTGGTCATATCTTGGGTATAGTTCATTCGATCTTTATCATTTCTGCTGCAAATCGATAAATAATCTTGATTACTCAATATCTGTTGAAGATACGAACCATCTATCTGCAAAACTGTGGGAGATATGAGGTTTTTTTTTTTAATTGCGTGGGCGACAGGGGGTGTGGCAAAAATTGAAAATAAACTTGATCTGCCTGCAAGTATATAGGAAAGAACCTCTATCTCTAACCATCTCTGAGATCTCTTCGTTCATACAGACAGATGGACGTACGGACCTGGCTTTATCGACTCGGCTGTTGATGCTGATCAAGAAAATATATACTTAAAAGGGTTGGAGATGATTCCTTCTGGCTGTTACATACTTTTGCACAAACTTAATATACTCTGTGTACCATTGTACCTTTGGCACAATTTTCGAAAATTTTTTTAAAATATCTCTAGACTTAAACTGGAAAAAACAGCTTTTTCGCTTTATTTTGTGACACATTTACAGATCTCTGGTCTAGTTATTTTATATTCTATGGGCTGATTTCACTATCTGTCACATAATCTAACTACTAACAGAGTAAGGGCCGCTTTCTCTTCTCCCAAATATCTGCTATGTGCCAGATAGTCTCTGATTTTACTCTTGTATTTGTTAGTTAATGTGACAGATAGCTCGATGCACATAGCCGCTATGTTAGAGATGAGAAATCGGAACTAAATGATGGGCTTTCGCTAACCACTTACCACTATCTTGCTCCTCTCTTAGCTCAGCCAGGGACAGAACGCATCCCCAGACTAGAAACACCAAAGCACAATAGCGTCTCTTCATTGTAAGCCAATCCTCTCTGACAAACGGCTACTTTGCTACTGTTCTGCTCAGTGGTAAATCACTTGCTTATATAGCCAACGTTCCTAAACAGTTTTTGAACTATCATCATCCTTCTGCATAATTTATTGCTGTTTGTATATTCGGAAATCTTAACTATGGCCAACTTATTATTATCTCAAGTGGCCAAATGAAACGTGAGTATCACGGTTAAAGAATCAATTGGTAGTAAATCAAACACGTGTTCGAGGGCTGATGACGAGGAGGGTTTATAAAGGCAGCCAGAGGAACTGTGAATGTACAGTAACTCCTTAGCTGACGACGAGTACACAACTCTTTCCAAAATGTTTCTAAAATGGAAGTGTTCTTTGGTTATGTGGTGGCTAATGGCTGCACTGGTGTGTGTAGTCTGGAGTGGGGCGGTACCCAAAAGAGTTCTTCCCAAGGAAAACAGGCATCCTCAACTACCTCATAGCAAGCGATCCAGACAGTTGGCTGGAGAAGATACCCAGGACTATTGGCTCTCAGCCAGCAAACAACATTTGCGGGAGAAGCTTAACTTTCTAAGGAATACCCATAAGGCCAAGAACATCATTCTATTCCTGGGTGATGGCATGGGATTGGCTACTTTAGCTGCAGCTCGTAACTACATAGGCGGAGAGGAGATCAAGTTGTCCTTCGAGGAGTTTCCCTTTACGGGTTTATCCAAGACCTACTCGGTGGATCGTATGGTGCCAGATAGTGCAACCACTTCCACAGCTTATCAGTGTGGTGTGAAGGCTAATTACGGTACTATAGGGGTGAATGGTCATGTCCTGCGTGGCGATTGTTTGGCCATGGCTAACACAGACCATCATGTCTCTTCCCTGGCTAAATGGGCCATGGATGCAGGCAAGGCAGCTGGTTTGGTTACCAACACACGCATCACACATGCCTCACCTGCTGGAGCATACGCACACACCGCAGATCGGGAATGGGAGCACGATGTAGTACTGAAGGAGGCTTGTGGTGAGCTAGCCAATGGACTCGATGATATTGCAGTGCAGCTAATACATGGCGAAGTGGGCAGCCGGCTTAAGGTCATGCTGGGTGGAGGCAAGCGGAATTTTTATGCTCCCGAATACTATGACAAAGGATTACGCCAGGATGGACGCAATCTAGTGGAGGAATATGAGGCTCTAGACCAAGGCAATCGATTTGTAAAGACCCAAAAGAAACTTCTTAAAGTGAATGCCACAGAAACGGGCAGACTTTTGGGTCTCTTCAGCAAGAGTCATATGCATTATCATCTTGAACAATTGGCAGATGAGGAAAACAATGAACCCACTCTGGAAGAGATGACCCAAAAAGCTTTGGAAGTGTTGCAAACGGAAGAGCAAGGATACTTTCTGTTTGTGGAGGGAGGTAACATTGATATCAGTCATCATGATACGTTGGCTCGCATTGCTCTGGATGAGACCGCCGAACTGTCCAAGGCAGTTAGACGAGCACGTGAAATGACCAGCATGGAAGATACCCTCATAGTGGTCACCTCAGATCACTCGCATACGTTTAGTTTGGCAGGATATCAGGAACGTGGCAGCAATATCTTTGGTGAGGCTGAGCCTGAGGCCTTGGATGGAAAACCCTATTTGTCTTTGAATTATGCCAATGGCAAGAGTTTTGATAGCTACTTTAATACCGAGATACATGAGCGTGTGGATCCTTTGAGTGTGCAAACAGACGAGGCTAAACAGTTGTTCCCCGCCATGGTGCCTTTACAGTCAGAGACTCATGGAGGCGAGGATGTGGCGGTGTTTGCTTCTGGTCCTTGGGCACATCTCTTTACGGGAGTTTACGAACAGAACACCATACCACATATTATGGCCTATGCCGCTTGCGTGGGTGAGGGTCTGAAGGCTTGTGATTGATTAACACACTCAAGGGCTACTAATTCCAAATGTCTAGTTAACTTAAGTCAGCTTTATCTTGAAATGAATACTCAAAGATTATATTTATTATCTTTTAACAAAAGATTCCGTGAAGGGTGGTTTCTAGGAATTTGATTCTTTTTTTTTTGTGGCATTATCGATTTAAGTATATATTATGCATTATATAGATTAAATTTAGTTTTCGGAACAAATAAATATTTAATGGCATTTTCGTGGAAAAGATACAAAGACATTTTCTTTTAAAAGAATTCTTTTATTTTAATGAATTTCAATTTATGACTGTACTTTGCTCTGCAGCCTTGGAAATTTCTTTCGAAAGTTTATTGACACAAATATGTTCAGCTTCATCCAGCTTTTCAGCTTTTTCATCCGATGTTTAACATTCTCTTGGCGAATTGATAAATAATCTTACACAAACTCTGGGATTTTTCCAAATGATCGCGCAATGGAAGAATCATCGGTAGGGTGGATCAAGAGCGCAGCAGCCAGAACATCGGGCTTGCAAAACCAGGAGTTGGTGATAATACGAACAATGTTTCTGTGAATTTCTTTTATCGTGTTAAGGTATCAGAGATATTATATAATGCATGGGTGTTGCCTAGTCACAGAGTCAAGAACCCCCCCACAGGCTCTTTTGCTAGTCGTAAACCAGATATCCCACCCGACTTTCGTGCTAAGGAAACATATAGCCCATGGAACAGCGTGTTACATATGCCTTGTCTGAGGCCAGTACATACTAACATCTGTGTGTATAGGGATGTTGAAAGGTCATATGAGCTTCTGCTGGTTCTTTGGAGTACACACTCAAAGATAGGATAGCGCGTATGGATGGTTGGTGCAGATTCCTATTACACTGTGAACTGACATCATTGTCATTTTTGGTCAGCTTTGAAGTGGAATGGTACAGGTGTACATTACATATATTTTGCATATTCTTTCATCTTCTTCTATGGCCCGTTATTTAAATCACATCAGCTCAACGGTCTCGACCACAGCTACCAATGCCCGCCAGTCGCCTCTGTTTCGTGCTAGCTGGTTCCAGTTGTTTAGACCAAGCTGGGCAATGTCTTTCCGCACCTGGTCTTCCCATCTCAGTTTCCCCAGTGTCTTAATTCTTGAAATTGTTCACCATTCCTGCAGCAGCTTGTTGAACAGTGGTTGCTGCCATATGGCCAAAAATCAAAAAATTAATGTCAAAATTTTCAAACCATAACTGCTTTAATTAACAGCTAATTGAGCAAACTTCACAATGCCATAGTTGTTTCGCTTTGGTTCTAGACTGGTGCTCTCCATAGATGCTCATCGACAGTGTGGCCACTTGTTCATTTGTTTCGTACAGCGCCAACAGCTCGCCACAGCATGTTAATGTTGTCAAATTAATACCTCCGTATAGAAGTCATAATAAATGCAGCTGCGTAAAACGCCATATCGCCGCCTCAAGGTATTGACTGCTGCTTCATGCAATGTGACTCGTCGACGATTCGTGTTTAATTTTGTTTAAATCGACGTTTTCGAAAGTACGTTTTTGTGATTGTTTTTGGTTCGTGTGTGAAATGCTTAAAGTTTTAAGTGTTTTGCCCTCCTTTGCCCTCACTAGTCTATTTTTACATCTTGTTTCTTAATAATTTAAGATTAAAAAAATGATTAGTTATAGCTGCAGCCACCTGCAGCTGCTCGTGTAGTATTCCATAAAGTAATGCACGTTTTTTGATTTGTCTGTCCGAATGAACGTAAGATCTCAGAGATGGTAAGAGATGGAGGTTCGACATGAATGGGACATAAGCTTCTTATCTTATCGTTATCTCGATCTTAAAAGTAACATAACGCCCGCGGGCTTTATGTCACTTTTGAAAGTGTCACAACGCCCGCGGGCACTATGTCACCTTAAGAAAGGTAAAATTCTGAGTAAATATTGTATGCACAGGTATTAACGAAACTCGTCATATTTTGTTTATTGAAATATTTGAAGAATCGTTGTTCTTATGTTGTGGGAGTGAACCAAAAAATTATGGGGTGTGATCTGAAAAAATAGTTTAAGAAATTGTTTGTAAAAGAAATTGTGCTACTTGTTTAGTAGAGTTACCCGTACTCCAAAAATTCTGAAAAAATATATATGTATGTGAACAATTTAGAATGGGCCGCAGGCAAAAAAACTTGGAAAAGATTTTTCTGCCCCTTATTTCCCATATGTTTAAATACATTTTTGCAGAATTTTTGGAGTACGGGTAACACCACAATTGTTTCATGAAGGTCCAATCCTTAACTTTAAACAACTGCTGCTGTGTCTGCAAAATCCAGCGACAAATCTATTACGCGTAAACTAAATCCGTTTGGTGGGCACGCTGCTCAGAGATCAATGATACATTAATACGGATTTTATTATGTGTATGATGTAGGAAAGATCAGACATAATGAACGTGAGCTTTCATTCAAGACCATAATATAATGAACGGTACGTTAAGTAATGATTTCTAGGCTGCAGCTTCGCGTTGGCAAAAGATATGTTGAATTGCAAATGTTTGTATTATGTCAATGTTGATAGTGTATAATAAATTGCACACGTAATTATTATTTTTCAATTTTCTACCAAACTTCAGCAGTAATGTGATATTAATATAACAGCGTACGCTAGGTCATTTCCCAGGTTATAACAATTTTGTGAAATTTGTAGTATGTACATGTGAAATATAATAAATATCTTTTGATTTTTATTATATAAATTGACAAATAATAATAACTTTATTAAAATAAAAATTGAAAATAAAAGTTTTATCCTGTTTTCGAATTTACCTGCTAAAGACATGCATCAAACATGCCATAATGTGTTTTCCTCTAGCCGTAATCGGCGTCTGAGTAATACTTTTGAGCAGGGCTTTATATTGGAACCGGAACTGGTACCGATAAAAATTTTTTTCTAAGAACTCGAATACCACTTACCGTTAATATTGGAACTGATAGTATCGGAACGTAACCGAATTGCTTGGTACCGATACAGTTTCGGTTTTTTTTACCTTTGCAGGAGCTGCGGATGATATTCCAGGCAAAGAAACTTGGTGATAAACGCGCATCATTTGTCGTTTATAAATAAGCGACTGGATTTCGTTAGGGCTTTACTCGCACTTGAACGTGCCCTCCACTGAGTTCCCAGAAGTAGCATCGAGATTTGCCAGAGTCGATTCTTTCTGTTCCAGACCTCGCAGGCTGATGTTGTTGTCGCTGGTTATCACTAGACATCGGAGTTTACATATTTGCATATTTTGAACCGCATGTCCGACCTAAGTTCTGATTCCACACATCTTATTTTTATTGAAAAACAATCTAAGTCCGCTAAAAGCCATTTTGCATAAATTGCATATTTGCATAAAAAAAATATGCAAAATATGCAAAATATGTAAAAAACCAATTTTTGTATGAATTGACATATTTCAGATACATTATAATCATAATAGGCCACGGTTAATGTATTCTTTTTGTGATTCTGTGCTCACCAAAATAAATGAAACTCGGACGATGATCATTAAATTTTGACTTTAAGTCCGTTTCACTTTAGTCATAATGATCAACTTCATGCAAATTGAACTTTTAATTAATTAACCAATGCGCGATAAAATGAAGATCGATAAAATTAAACTCGTTGTAGATATGCAAAACATGGCGAAAACGAATTGGAATCAAACTGTATTATAGACCATTTTTTCATACAGGAACGACAAGCGTATGAGTCTGTCTGGGATGCATAACTCTACAAATAATTAATTCTCGATAGCTGGTATCATATTGTCTCCATGCGTCGCACAGTGGTTTCATGCCATACGCCAACAACAGAAAATCGCAAAGGGATAAGAGTTACGGCTCTCAAACATGTTGTCTCTATCTCGCACATGTCTGAGCTTATTGATTGTATAGTCTGATTTGGGTTTCATTACAACCGTACTCTACACGCATAGCCTTCCAATGTAAGAGCATGAAATGTGTGTGGTTCTTACTGTGAGAGCTTCTTGCGATTTAAGTGAAACTTAAAACAATTAAAACAAAATTAAATCAAACTAATATTAAAGAAACTTAAACTGAATCGCCAAAAGAAAGGTGCTAACTTTATTTTTTAATAAATTAAAGGTTTTTAGTTTGTTGAGTCCTTTTATAAAAATTTATGTTTTGTCAGTACTATTATTTTGTGAAAGGTGCTAACTTTATTTTTTAATAAATTAAAGGTTTGTAATTGGTTGAGTTCTTTTATAAAAATTTATGTTTTGTCAGTAAAATTTTTTAGTGTGCCATTATCCATGTGATATAAATTTAGCTAAAGTAATAGTGATGATCCCCCTTGATTCCCCCAATTGGACTTATTTGACAAAAATTGGTCAACCTTCTAAGGTTCTAAAACTATAAAGTTTAGCTGCCGGAAAGTGCCGGAAGTTGTGTTATATTCCAAAGCCTAGAGTGTGCTTATTGTTTTGCTATTTGTTACTGCGGTGCAACTGTTACATTCCAGGTCTCTGTTGTTGTTGTGTTTGGATTCTTTTGTGAGTGTTCCATAAAAGCACAAGTCAATTCGACTAAAATCTGTATTTTAGGTACTGGATTTACTTTAAAATCTGAGATTGCAGCGATATATAGTATGTTTTATTATGAATTGGATTTTTTTTTTTAGGAGTATTTATCAACTAATTTATATTGTTTAATTTTTTTTATGTTAAGTAAAGGCTTTTATTACAAAAACTAACATAACAAAACAAAATAAATAAAAATTTAAACACAAATAAAAAATTGTAATATAACTTTTTTCTTAGAGTTGGTAAAATTGTATGGTAGGGGTGGGAGTGTGAGAGTTAAGTCACGCCCATTTAATTAAATCTCATATATAACGGTTTTATAAAGCCGTAAACAAAGTTTAAAGTCGATATATCTACTGAAAGTATTTTTGGCCGCAGTCTCCATACAAGCTGGCCCACTGTGCGTCGGCTTAAAAAATGTCTAAACAAATTTAAATTGTCTTTTATTTAGGTAGTCCAAACCTGCGGTGGCCGGGAATAAGACCATTCAAATTTGCTTAGACATTTTTTAAGCCGATTTCTGTATATATGGAAGACAACGGGAGGAAGATGGTAGCAATGGAGGAATAAAGAATAACCAAAGAAAAAACTTAGTATGTTGACAAAGGACACCAGAGAACAAGCTGGATCTTAAAGAATTAACAAAAGATTCCTACGGACTCCATCATTAAACTAAAAACACTTTAACTTTATGTAAATCTATGGCCCGATTTCTCTTCTTCAGATAAACTTACAATTTACTCTGTTATTTGCTAGTTTATATGACAAATAGCCGTATGCAGAAGTTGCGAAATCGGCCCTATATCTTTCCAAATTCATTTACCTCTATCAATCTGATTAACTCCCAAATTGATAATTCCGACCCAAGTGGGAGAATTAAAACAAAAGATAACATTTTCCATTCCACTTACCACTCTCTTGATCAGCTGGAACCAAGGCACAAGTGCATCCTAGGACTAGGAGAACCAAAGCAGTATAGTAACTCTTCATTGTAAGCCAATCCACTATGACAAACGGCTAATGTATTACTGTTCTACTCAGTTCAAAATCACCCGCTTATATAGCCTCGGATCATCAGGCGCCATATGGAATGATTTGTTGTTGTGATTTCAGAAATCTTAAGTACGCCCAACGATTATCTCAAGTGTCAATACAAAACGTGAGATACACGGTTAGAGAATCGATTGAATCACATGCCCAAGAGTTGATGGCTATAAAGCCAGCCAGTGGAACTGTGGATGTACAGTAACTCCTTAACTAACAACGAGAACACAAGTCATTCCAAAATGAGTCTAAAATGGAAGCTTTCAATGGTCATATGGCTAATGGCTGCACTGGTGTGTGTAGTCTGGAGTGGGGCGGTACCCAAAAAGGTTCTTTCAAAGGAAAACAGGCATCCTCAACTACCTCATAAAATGCGTTCCAGACATATATCAGGAGAAGATACACAGGACTATTGGCATTCAGCCAGCAAGCAACATTTGCAGGAGAAGCTTAACTTTCTAAGGAATACCCAAAAGGCCAAGAACATCATTCTATTCCTGGGTGATGGCATGGGATTGGCTACTTTAGCTGCAGCTCGTAACTACATAGGCGGAGAGGAGACCAAGTTGTCCTTCGAGGAGTTTCCCTTTACGGGTTTATCCAAGACCTACTCGGTGGATCGTATGGTGCCAGATAGTGCAACCACTTCCACAGCTTATCAGTGTGGGGTTAAGGCTAATTACGGTACTATAGGGGTGAATGGGCATGTCCTGCGTGGCGACTGTTTGGCCATGGCTAACACAGACCATCATGTCTCTTCCCTGGCTAAATGGGCCATGGACGCAGGCAAGGCAGCTGGTTTGGTTACCAACACACGCATCACACATGCCTCACCTGCGGGAGCATACGCACACATTGCAGATCGGGAATGGGAGTTTGATTCCATTATGGTGAAGGCTTGCGGAGAGCTAGCTAACGGATTGGATGATATTGCGTTGCAGCTGATACATGGTGAAGTGGGCAGCCAGTTAAAGGTTATGTTAGGTGGAGGCCTGCGCAACTTTTATGCCCCCGAGTTCTATGACAAAGGATTTCGCCAGGATGGACGCAATCTAGTGGAGGAGTATAAGGCTCTAGATGAGGGAAATCTCTTTGTGACAAGCCAGGAGCAACTACTCAATCTAAATGCGTCGGAGACGGGCAGACTTTTGGGTCTTTTTAGCGAGAGTCATATGCATTATCATCTGGAACAGTTGGCTGATGAGGAGAACAATGAACCCACTCTGGAAGAGATGACCCGAAAAGCTTTGGAGGTGTTGCAAACGGAAGAGCAGGGTTACTTTCTATTTGTGGAGGGTGGAAATATTGATCTAAGTCATCATGATACGTTGGCTCGCATTGCTCTGGATGAGACCGCCGAACTGTCCAAGGCGGTTAGACTTGCCCGTGAGATGACCAGTGTGGAAGATACCCTCATAGTGGTCACCTCAGATCACTCGCATACGTTTAGTTTGGCAGGATATCAGGAACGTGGCAGCAACATCTTTGGTGAGGCCGAGTCTGAGGCCTTGGATGGAAAACCCTATTTGGCTTTGAGTTATGCCAATGGCAAGAGTTTTGATAGCTACTTTAATACCGAGATGCATGAGCGAGTCGATCCTTTGAGTGTACAAACAGATGAGGCTAAACAGTTGTTCCCCGCCATGGTGCCTTTACTGGCAGAGACACATGGAGGCGAGGATGTGGGGGTGTTTGCTTCTGGTCCTTGGGCTCATCTCTTTACGGGAGTTTACGAACAGAACACCATACCCCATATTATGGCCTATGCCGCTTGTGTGGGTGAGGGTCAGAAGGCTTGTGATTGATTAACAGACTCAAGAGCTGCTAATTCAAAGTGTCTAGTTAACTTAAGTCAGCTTTATCTTGAAATGAATACTCAAAGATTATATTAATTATCTTTAAACAATAGACCCATCACGGAAACCGATTCCATTTTGTTTGTGGTATTATCTACCTACTTACATGCAATATTAAGTTTTAGTATACGAATAAATACTTAAAAATTCAATTAGATTAATTGTATTTTCATGGAAAGGAAATTCCCAAAAAGTTCTTAAATTTGATTGATTAAATTTTATAAATGAACTTTGCTTTGTACCCTTGAAACTTTCATGGAAAGTTTCTACAACAAAACTCAAATAATTCCAAACGATAATGAAAATGATTGACATGTTGATGGTAATGTATGATAGCTGTTCTAATACATAAAGTAGCAATTTCTTAGATCTAGAATTAGTCAATGACAGGAATAGCTGGACGCTCAAAAGTCGTAACCAACTGTTTCTGCCTGAAAGGTAACACTAGATGTTCATGAATCAGAAGTTATTGAAAAGTTTAGTCTGGTAGCTTTAAAATAGAGTTAACAAGCCATATCCCCTGGGGACCGAACACACTCGGCAATTCACACCGAATGCTTAACGAAGTCATGCATCATTGAGTGTTAGAGAGAGACAGGCCCATTCCTTGACAAAAGTAGAGTTAACACTAACGTCGTAGGTTTGCTCGTACCAGGTGTTCCACGAAGCCCACTCTTTTTATACCCTTGCAAAGGGTATTATAATTTTGCCCAGAAGTTTGCAACGCATAGAAATATTCATTTCCGACCCCACAAACTTTGTCCGTCCGTCTGTCTGTCTGTTTGTCCGTCTGTCTGTCTGTCTGTCTGTTCGTCTGTCTGTCTGTCCGTCTGTTTCTACTCCAACTAGTCTCTCAGTTTAAGCTATCGAGCTGAAATTTTGCACAAAATCTTCTATTTACTGCACGCTGCTAATTTGTCGGAACCGACCGGATCGGATGACTATATCTTATAGCTGCCATCGGAACCATCGGTCGAAAAATGGGTCTTAGTGAGAAAAACTTTTTTGTTTTCAGTCTTAGCGTTCTTAAATTCAGTCATTATCAATATTCTATGCTTTCAAACAGATTTGCAAATTTTGGTCAAGATCGGATGACTAAATCTTATAGCTGTCATAGGAAGCATCAATCGGAAAATGGGTCTTACTGAGAAAAACTTTTTTAATTTCACTGTTAGCGTCCTCAAGCTCGGCTATTATTAATATTATATGTGTTCAAACAGATTTGCAAATTTTGGTCAATATCGGATGACTATATCTTATAGCTGCCATAGGACCGATCGGTCGGAAAATGTCTTAGTGAAAAAAAAGCTTTTTGTTTTTAAGTAAATCGTTCTTAAGGTCGGTGATTATTAATATAAAACGCTTTCAAACTAATTTGAAAAAGTTGATCGACATCGGGTGGCTATATCTTATGGTTGCCATAGGACCGATCGGTCGAAAATGAGTCTTAGTAAAATTTTTTTTGTTTGTTTTGTTAGCGTCTTTAAACTCGCTGATGGCTTATTTTATATGCTTTCAAATAGATTCGCAAAATTGGGTCGAAATCGGATGACTATATCTTAAGGCTGCCATAGAGCCAATCGGTCGGAAATTGAGTCTTAGTGAGAAAAACTTTTTTGTTTTCAATTTTATCGTTCTTAAACTCGGCGTTTGTTAATTTGATAGCTTTTAAAAAAGATTCGCGAAATTTGGTCGAAATCAGATGTTTATCTGTCGGAAAATGGGTTTAGTTACAACAATTTTTGATTTTTATGTAAGCGTTCTTAAACTGTGACATTTGCATTTGCAAGGGTATAAAAACTTCGGCACAGACGAAGTTAGCTTCTCGTTTTAACTTAACCTTCCCTTCTCTGGGAATCGAACTCAGAACTTAGTTACTTAAAGCAAAAGTCGGCATCTCAACGTACACGACTGTCGACCTCACGCGGTACGTTGCGGTTAATCGCAGTAAAGAACGCAGGGATAAGGCAAAGCGCTCAGCAACCAAGAAGTTTAGGGCGGCGAAGTCGTGTGTTGGAGTCACCTTGGCACAGTGATTGTGCCAATCTAGCAGGCAATAATTTAAAACATACAATAAAATTAGGTATTATTTTTGGAATTACTTTTATAAATTTGTATTTTAACAAGAGAAATGTTAACTAGCCTTTTTTGCTTAAACTTGAGTATGGTTCATCCGATCTTTATCATTCCTTGAGCAAATTGATAAATAATATTGATTACTAAATATCTCTAGAAGGTAAGAAACATCTAACTACGAAGCTGTGGAAGAAATGACGTTTTTTCCAAATTGCGGGGGCGGCAGGGGACGTGGTAAAAATTTAAAATATACTGGATCTGCCTGCAAGTATAAGAAGTATTTATCCCATACATGTCAAACCTCTATCTCTTACCATCTCTGAGATCTGTGTGTTCATACAGATGGACAGACAGACAGACGGACATGTCTATATTGACTCGTCTGTTGATACTGATCTAAAATATATATACTTTAAAGGGTCGGAAATGATTCCTTCTAACTGTTACATACTTTTGCACAAACTTAATATACTCTGTGTACATCTGGTGCAGAGTATAAAAAACACTCCTGAGTAGCCATGGTGGCATGATGTTACTCAAAATAAATCAAAATCAAATAAAACTGATCTATGATTTGTTAAAACTAGGGAGTGCCTAAAAACTTAGATAAGAGGAAGGGGCTTCCTGTGTACGTACAACGTAGATGGGCTTAACTATCCCTCAATGAAGAGGGTGAGCAAAATATAAGTGCTTATTAATCGCAACAGTTCAAAAACCCAAGATTAAATCATCACACACTTATACATTGGGTGAGTTCAGCCCCCTGCAAAGGGTACACTGAGAGAGAAAGTCACGTATTTGGTACTTGAATGAGGTAATAGTTTTAAGGTACTCTAGACATTACGAGTAAAATTTCATTTGTGAGAAATACTTGAATTGTGAACTAGCAAACTGAAAAGTTTAACACTGCAGCTTAAGAGGCACACTAAGAAAAAAACGACCGTCCAAAACGCAGCACAAGCGGATTCCTATTTGAACGATTTCGTTCGTGAATTTATCGTTCACAGAATAAGCCCGACGTTGACGGAAAAACACCTCAAATCATTAACGAAATGCAAAAAATTGTGCATACAGAAAATTCTACAATAATTATTAAACTAACAAAAACAACACAATCTTCGGGGCCATGCACAGTGGTCGATTCTGCCAATCTGGCAGGCAATAAATTCAAATTTTAAAATTCAAATCTTGCTGTTTTCAATTTTCTTAAAATCTAACAAACCGCCAATATTTATTGCGATTTTTCTATTTTTTTTCTATTCGAGCGTGCAAAACTCACGATACTTTTCTGCCCATGCCTAAAAACATTTTCGCGACTTTTTAAGTTGCTTTGTTTTGCGCTGAGAAAGATAAAGTTTTGCGATTTGTTGTAAAGTAAGACTTTAATTTGAAAAAAAGTTGGTTTGTATTTAATAAAAAAATTTGTGTTTGTCCTGTTCTTATATCTATTAGTGGTAAATCGATGTCGAACTAAACATTTCGTATAGAGTATATTGTTGTGCGTGTCTTGTTTTAGAAAATTTTATGATGAAAATCGTAACTAATAGACCTAGAGCCCGCTAAAAAGTTCTATAACTTAAATCTTAAGGTCGCTAAAACAGTCACATTGTGATAAAATGCGTGGGCACGACGCAGTTGTTAGAAACTAAACAAAATATAGTTTCATTTAAAAAACAACAAAATCCATGTTTGATTGCATTTGGGCAATTCAAACAATTGGCGCCTGTGTTAACTGCGGGGAGAGAATTTCCCCCACTAACAACAGAAGGGCCGATACGGGTCACACACACACATACAAAGTTTCTGTGACTTGGCGTTTGCTACTGCTGTCGGATTTTTTTGCTACAAGTCTGACTTGGGATTCGCAAGCGGGATTCTTAACAGTTCTGGCATGAGGTAGCCTCTGCCAACTCATTGAAGTTGGGCTAAAAGATCGCTGATGATTGAACTGTGAAAGTTTGTGAAATAGCTATACGATCAACCAGCCTCCTTTGTGGTGTTGTGTGTGTCTTGTTTTAGAAAATGTTATGATGAAAATCATATTTAATAGACCTAGAGTCCGCAGTAGAGTATATTTACATACATACCCGCGACCAAGATATACTAACAAGGTAGCCGCACTCGCTCTCTTTGCTTACTTCTTAAAAGTCACTCTGTAAACAACCCTTGTGAGCGACGCTTCTCCGCCGACGAATTTTTTTGTGTTCAGCTTCTTATTTAAGAAGTTGTGAGAGAGCGAGTGCGACTACCTTGTTAAGTATATCTTGCCCGCGACTTTGGTTTAGTAGAACTTTTGATATTGGCCCGTATTGGTCTTAAATCTTTATGTGTTTCTGAAAATGGACCATTGTGAATCGTCAAGTGTCAGTACTTATTAGTTTATTACATTTTATAGATAAAATGTCAGTCTTGAGAAGCACATGCATGAATCTTGCATGAATCACAACCGAAAAAATAGCCCAGGAATACGATAGATTTAACGCACGCTCTATTACTGTCGTCATACCATCTAATATCGTCAATATCAAAAATTACGTCATAGTGCTCAAAAAATTACATGTAATTCGATAAAGGGGCCACTTAACTTCTGGAAAGTGTCTCCGATTTGAGCAACTTAGAAGGTGAATAACATTAATTTTTACTAAAATTTGAATTCTACTTATACCACAGCATTTTATTCAACCATGGCAATCTTAGCGAGAGGAAGAGAGAGAGAAACTTAGAGATGAGCGTATAACAAAAATGTTGCACGATAACCGCGTGATTCCTTGGATAAAACTTTGCTTGCGGGTAATATCAGGTTTCGTTATATGCTCAAAAGATATTTCTCAGCCTTGTAATACACGCGATACTGATACGCGTGTTACTAATAAATTTTTGGCGTGTACTTCCGCTGCTTCGCGAAGTTCCGCAGAAAGTCCGCCGGAGTGCCGAGTACCTGAGGACCATAAAAATTTGCCATCGGCGGTGTTTGCAAACAATGAACCGCCATCCAACCAAACCAAAGCCATCTACGCCACTGCCATTCAGTATACTTGTGTGTTTTCATCGGATCTTCACATTTGTACTTGATATATTTACGATTGTGTAAAAATTTTTTAAAAGAATCATTTTTTAATAAAGTTTGAGGGGTTGTAAAGTGGATAATCACCAACATGGTCGCACTGCAATGTTTTACCTGTTGTTCTTTGGGCTGAAGATTGTCCGCGCTAATGACGCATGTTCTTGGAAGATCGATAAAACGGAAAATGAAACAGAAAACTGCCTTAAAGATGCGTTAATTTAATTTTCCAAATGTTGAGAAAGGAAAGGGGTATAGGGTGATGGGGTGATGGGGCACCATGTGCGTCTACAAGTATGTATGTTAATGAGATTAGCTCGTTCTAACGGCGCTTAAAAACACAGACGCTTTTCTGTCCGTGTGGCATTAAGAGCAGCTTAGAACTATTTTGGGTTTGGTGAAAGTGTTGAAAACGGAGAGTTCAATTTGTTTGAATTTACAAAACCCCAATCCAAATTTCCAATCAGTCTCTGTAGTTATGATCGCGGCGGCCCACCTGATCATAAACTGAACAAAAATTTAACGAGCTTGATTGACATTTGATGCGCTTTTCACTGTGGGCTGACCCGTATTTGGGGCTTGTTTCTGGTATGTAAATAACCATAAATGTCAGAATCAGTGATAGTGATAGTAAAACTGGAGCCCAGAACAGCCATTTGTATGCAGCGGAGGAAAATGTAGATTTTCTTAAAAACCA
This sequence comes from Lordiphosa magnipectinata, assembly GCA_037044535.1. Lineage (NCBI taxonomy): Eukaryota > Metazoa > Arthropoda > Insecta > Diptera > Drosophilidae > Lordiphosa > Lordiphosa magnipectinata. The sequence goes on from JBAMBO010001377.1 coordinate 495,004, forward strand.
ATTCTAACTGGAACCCAAAAAAACCTTCTCTGCACTTGGTTTGATATAAAAACCAAAGATGAACATTGGGCCAGCTCAGTGTCAATGCTTAAGTCTATCCGGCAGCATCATGGCTTACACGCAACTCTTGGCTGTACTTTTCTTGGGTGAGTTGGGATTAAGGACTAAAGGATTCTGTGATATTCTTATATATATTGCGTTTATCAGGAATCTGCGGTAGGTCTCAGGCCTCTTTGGTGAAATGCAGCTGTGATCCTGGTCCCGCAGGTCCACCCGGACCACGCGGTAGTCCCGGCTCACCTGGTTTGCCAGGCCATTCCTGGGGTTTTCCTCCGAATCCGCCCATACAATTTATACCCGGTCCTCGAGGTTTGCCTGGACCACCAGGACCGCCAGGATTTTGCTTTCCCTGTCCCATTCGACCTCCATTTCGTATAGGAGGTCCAGAACCCTGGGGCTCGACTGGTGTTCCTGTGCCACCTCTGGTATCCACGCCCGTCACCTCGGGTACTGGTCTGGCCTCAGCTGTGGGCAATATCATAGTTCTACCCGGGGGCACAGGTCTCGGTGCCCGCGCCCAGTTCTATCGCATAACACCCGAGGGTCAAATTCTACAGATTGACTCACCCAAAGACTTACCCAATGAGCTGCTTGATACTCCGGTGCCCGTGCCTGCAAATAATTTCCTGGAGTTGCCCACTTTGCCCACTCAGGCTTCTTTGCCCGGCATTACACCGCCTGCCTTAGGAACTGCTGCACCCACTCAGCCTACACCAGGCGAGAACCCTGCCTCGCCTGAAGGTCTGGATGAGGCGTTGCATGCCGCCGCTGCTGATCGCAAGGATTTGCTACGCGGCAGTTCTGAGGCCAATGAATGGCGTCGTGTTCTGCTGCTGGGAGAACGGCCACCCAACTTCTTCTCGGCCACTCCTTCGGCTTCCAATTCAAATCAATTGGAGAACACCATGGAAAACTTTCAACGTGCTTTGGTCCAATTGAAGGAGAAATATGCCACCTTAATTCAACCACGTAACGGCGGACGTTATGCGGTTGTACTTTAAGTCATTTGTATGAGTATCCACTGTAGTTGTATAAATAAACCATGTACTGATAATTTCTAACCCAACCTCTTGGATGGACAAGATTCTTGCTGTAGTTCAATTGATTAAAAAAAAATGCCCTTAAGACGATTCGTTGACATCGATGGTTGTTCACGCACATTTTCAGCAATTGCAGCAAAGTTTTCGGTCGAGCGCACCGGACGAGTACGTACTCGAGTTGGTTTATCCACCAACATTCCAGTTTCACGAACTCGCTTCACGAATTGATCCAAAAATTGAGTTTGCGGAACATTTTTTTTGTTAAATGTTTTTTTTTTCAAATTTCGCACAGTTTGAGTCGAGGACTCACCACTTTGAAAATAAATAGCGACCCATTTCTTAAATGTCAAAGTTTTTACTAAATATTAATCGCTTTCCGAATGACATTTGACGTTTCTAAAGTCAAATTATGAATAGCTCAAATTCCAAACACTAGATGGACCACCCTGTAGGTGTCGGTCAATCGGTTTAAAAAAATTTTAACATTTGCAACAGGGCTTAATACCGGAACCGGAACCGTTAACCGAAATAAACTGTTTCAAATCACGTACCGGAACCGGAACCGAAAACCGTTTACCGTTATTAATGGAACCGATAGCACCGGAACGAAACCGAAACGTTGGTACCGGTACAGTTTCGGTTTTTTTTACCATTGCAGAGCGCATCGTAGTTTTGGTCACGATGACAAAATATTTGCTGGCGGAAGACATCTTCAACATTTGCTCCAGTTTCTTCTGCACCGGAAAGTGTGGGACTCAGTTCGGGAAATCGTACGCATATTAGAACCAGCGGAGGTGGCCGCAACTAAACTTTAAGCCGTAAATCTAGTTTTGGGTGATTTTTATTTTTCATTTGGATACACTGCAAATTGGAAATATGAAAAAATTCGTCCTCTCTAGCGAATACGTTTGTTCAAAGAAAGCTAGGGAAATTTTTGAAAACAATGCTTTTTTAAGTGGCATATTTTTTGACCCTAGTTATAACTTAACGCTAAGTACTGAGCAACAAAATTGTACTTGAATCAATCTTTTAATAAATAATTATGCGCAAATTTCGTCGGTTGCTGATCAATCACTGCTTAATGATGAATGCATTTCTAGTACTAGTAGAAGCGCCGACGAAGTTGAGGCATATATGATATTGCAGGAAAAGAAACTTGGTGATAAAAATACATCAATTGCGTCAACAAATAAGCTACTGAGCTCCATTAACTTATTTTATACTTAAGTGTGTTCGAAACCATGAAAACATTCTTAACTGGTGGTCAAAATCATCTACAGAGTTCCCACAATTGTATGTGATATCAAAAGTCTTGCTTTCTGTTCCAGCTACGCAGGTTAGCGTGGAACGGCTATTCTCTGGCGTCAAATTTAAAATGAATCTTCTAAGATGTTGTATGGCTTCAACCACAATTGAATTGAATTTTTACTCGTTTTATTACACAGGAATAAAATGGATTAGCTTTATCTCAAAATTTAATTTTTCCAATATTAAAAATAAGTACTACTTATACCGGTACGCACCGGTATACCGAAATAAAAATCCGGGTACCGTATCGAAACCGAAAACCGAAATAGAACGTTTAACCGAAACACTCATTTCGGTACGTACCGGAACCGAAATTCGTTTCGGGATTAAGCCGATATTCTTATATGAGTTTAGATTGACATGAAGACGGGTAAATCGACGGGTAAATAGTAGGTTAAGATCAAATGGACCAAAAACCGCGAAATTTTAAAAAAGTTTTAATAGTTTAGATTATACTGAAGATTGAATACATGGCAATTGTCAAGTAAGCTTTACTTTTTCGTTTTGTGTTTAAAATTCTTAAGGGGGCGTAGCAGCGGTTGCCGGGAACCTGCTAGTTTATATATAAATCCAAACTGGTTAAAAAACAATATCGGCGATGTTTCCACAAATCTATAAAGATTGTCGTATGAACAAATTAAATCTGCTTGCCTATACATATATGGGAATTTATAGAAATATGCTGGGTTCCTAGATCAGATGACGAAAGTTAAGCCAGTTGAAACCGGCTGTTCAAAGCTAAGTAGATTTATTCGAATGTGTTTCAGAAATTTCTAGAGATTTTCGTTCAAACGATTTGATTTGGAACTAAACTAGTAGGAATTTATATGTGACATGGGTCGGTAAAACCGTACGCATTAAAACTACTTGGCCTTGAGCAGTCGGTTTTAAATCGTTCAACTTTTGTCATCTAATTTAGAAGCCGGGCATATATGTGTTCAAAGTTTTTGAGATGTAACATTCTTTATCTTTTTTCGGTGAATATTGTTTAAAATTTTTTTTTTGTTGATGAGGACACATCTGTTCTTTCAAGCTTTATGTTACTTTAGTTAACAGAGGATTGAACTTTGTTTTTATTTTTGTCCTTTATATCATCCTCTTTCAGTGCTTCAAAAAGTGCCAGAACTTTGAAACTTGACTTTCTTCTAGAATGTAGTAGTAGTAGTAGTTGTCGTTATTCATCGCTATTTTCTTAAAGGTGCGTTCATATAACAAAATTCTAGACATTTTTAATTAACTTTAGTGGCTTAAACCGTCAGCCACATCTTCTTTGCTTCTCTATGCTGGTACTACACACGGCTGCCAAGATTGTCTCAAGATACCGCATCGTTCATCAGTCTTATCTAACATATAATATTACATAAACAATTCAATAAACATATATTGAATAATTAATTTAATTTAAATACAAAAAATATGAAGACTAACATAAAGTGAAACTAAAATTCTAATTTGCACGTTTTGATCAATTTTCCTCATCACTCCCATTTAAAACATCCACAATCTCTACCTCAGTTAAACATGTCTTTTTGGAAATATCTCCATCTAAATTCCCGCAGCACTGGGCATCTTCCAATAAAATGTTGCATCGTCTCATCCTCATTGAGATTACATAGGTTGCATTGTCTTGACCGGGTAGTATTAAAAGAGTTTCCCTTTAACCATAGAATGGCTCCGCTAGCCTTTATAATCCAGGATATTTTCTTCTCAGGGAAATTTTTAGAGCAAAATTCAGATCTCTTGCTATCGTCAAGGTATTTGTAAATCCTAGTTTCGCTGGCTCGTGCACTGTCTAATTGACAGTGCAATTAACTATTGATTTGACCTCTCAAGTTTCATTTGAGTTAGTAGATCGACACATATATTGAACCATTCCGTTTGATTTACTTCATCAGGTGGTTGGATATCCGAAGCTAGGTCGTCGTACCAACAAATTTTCTCTCTTCTGATTACATTTGACAGAATGTGCGGAATTCGGGTGGGTTCATATTCAAATAGAGTTGAGGGAATGTATCTAAGATGCAAATGATGTCTTCTACTCCAGTTTCAAGGTTCAGCACATAGTTCGGGGTATTCGCAGGTAACCTCAGTATTCTTCTATATAATCTTCTGTATAATCATAGCGAGACCTAGAGCAGGCAAAAACTTGAAGGTTTGATTATCATAAAGGTTGTTAAAACTTACATACTTTTCGAACTCGTTTTAGGCCTATTAAGCCTCGTATGAAGTAATGCACAGATATAATTTTTGGTTAAAATGGAAACATTTTCCAAACATTAGGGTTCTGATTCCAGGAAACTCGAACTGAAACGGTATCCTATGTCTCAGAAACGCGAATCTTGCTATCTGTTAAGTTTCCAAAGCTTTCAAAAATGGTTCAGTAAACCTCTTCTTCATTTTTCCAAATGGAATCGCTTCTATTTATGTTTTTTTTTCACATTTTTTTTTTTTTTGGTTTTACATATTGAATTTATTATTACATATTTTTGTGTTATTATATTATCGACTATTACTAAACCAGCGTCGTACATCAACTTAATTGGCGCAAATAATTAGAAGTCACAATTTGCAAAATTGCATTAGAATAGGTTGGATAAGTTCATTTGTTTGTTTTTTTCTATGCATCTAAATAAATTACATGCGGCACACATAGAGATGTATATATAAATGCTTTTTATATATACATAGACTCAGATCAAAGGGAATTATATTTTTTGGGGTATTGCAACTTTGGTTGGATTTCCTTTTTCTTTTCTTTTTGCAATTCGCACCAACCGGATATGAGAGAAAACAGGAGCAAGAATCAACTAAAAGTCTACAAAATAAATACAAATGATGGGGGGGCAGCACTTAGTCTATTTTCACATTGGAATAGATTTTGCGTACAAACAGATTGGTGCCCACATAGCCAACAGTGCCACAGATGATGCCCAGTGCGCCGCTGAATAAGGCCATGTAGCCAAAGTAGAAAGCAGTTTGGAACAGGCCAAACATTCTGGAAAGGAGAACGAGGGAATTACAAAAAGTCACAAAAGGAAAGAGAAATTGTAGACTTACTTGGTTTTAAAAAAGAAGTAATAAAATGAATAGGCATAGACATAGATGGAGGTTGAACCCGCAGCCATAAAGCTCGTCCATTGCCATCTATAGTCCTCGGCATTGAGCAGGAAATAGGTGCAGACAATGGTGACGCACACTGTGACCACTGTGAGAATGGTAAAGACCAGCAACATGAATCCATACACATAGTAGATTTTGTAGGCCCAAAATGAGGTGAAGATGAAGTACCTAAGAAATAAAATGAAACAGGTTACCGCTTTTTGACTAAGAATTGGAGCTGCCACTGACTTACATTTCAATAAAAATGGAACCAAAGGGTAAAACGCCGCCCAGCAGCACAATTATTAGCGGTTCCATGTACCATTTCTTCTCTGGAATGGGCCTGGGAACTGCATTCACACGACAAGGAAAATCTGGCTGACCATCCAGATTGCGACCCACCACAGTGCCCACCAGGGTCAGGGGTAAAATGACAAATAAACAAATGCAGGTAACTGCCACCATGGTTCCAAAGGGTATGGCCCTCGAGGCATGATAACCAATCGCAATGAAATTAATCATAAACGCAGTGCCACACACAGCCACGGGCACTGTAAAGGCGGACACCAACATCTGTCTAATCCACAGGCGTCCACCCAATCTCGCATACAGAGAGCCACCAAAATAACCATTAATGGGTGAAGTGGCCGCATACACAAAAATGGCTGTGGACAGCACAGATCCTCGTTCCGTATACAATTCACCCACAATGGCAAATAAGATGACACAGAAAACCACCGAAATCAGTTGATAGCCAGCTCCTATGAGTGCCGAAAACAGTAGGGTACTCGGAGGAGAGCGAAATACGTCGCCATGTACTTGCTTCCAGCCATATTCATCACCCAAATCACGTTCCATATCATCCACTTCCTCATCCTTACTGTAGCGTGCATAATCCTTGCGCAAAGTGCGCATTAAAATCATGGAAACTAAACCCACCAGAAAGATGACCATCATGAAGCTATTGAAAATGCTGAACCAGTGAATCTTTAAGAGAATAAATGGTAAGTTCAAGTCGTATCATTTACTCAAAAAGGTAACTTACGCGATGTTGAAAGAAATTGGGATCCAAATACTTATCAAAGCGATTCTTAAACTCCACTTTGCTGCTCTTCCAGTTAACCTCATAGGAGAAGTCAATCTTGGCACCCGCTTTCAGTTCCTCACGTCCATCTGTGGTCAAAGTAATGTCCACTATCTGCTGCCCATGGTAGCCAATGTCAAATTTCTTATGTGTAAATATATAAAATTTGCCATCTCGTTCATCCCGTTCGCCCACTTTGCCCCAAATGGGTAGACCATCGATATACATCTGATACCAGTACTCATTCATCACCGCATAGGTGAATGCCTTGGAGTTATCCTCGGTGAGGCTGACCCCACAAATAATGGATCTGGGAACATCGTTCTTGAATTCCATCTCATAGCCACTAAACTCCAGCTCGACACCTTGCAAGGCCTCGCTTAGTGTCTCATGGTAGTGCGAAATTGATGACTTTTGTCCATTGCAAAATGGTAGCGAGAAGTAGGCATAAGTCTCCTGGCGATTGTGATATGGGCCCACTGTGTTCATCCAGAGGACCACCTCCTCACGATCATCGTACTGCAATAGAGTAAATAAATGCAAATAGTTATTTGCTCAGCTGCAACCTAAACTAAAATTAACCTTGTGGGTGTGCTCATCTGCTCTGGACACGTAGCAGCTACTCAGCAACAGCAGAAATTGAATCAAATACAAATACATATTGCTCCAACTCCAGTGCAAGAGTGTGTCTGTTGGTGTGTGTGTGTGTGTGTGAGTGGGCAGGTGTGTTAAAGTCGCTGCCAAGTGGCGCTTTTTTTTTTTGCACAGCGGCGTGAATTCTTTTTCTTATTAAAAATTCTAGTATTATTAAACAAAAAGCCGACTTGGGTTCACATTTGATGATAGGGCCTAGTGATGAGCCATAAATCACGAGTTCGATAAAGTAACGAGTCGTGGTCGTGACTAGTAACCGTTACAAGGACTCATCTGTGATTAAATGTTAATATAAAGAGACACCGAAATGTCAATGTCTTCTAAGGTTTCTCGTACACAAACGCGGAGCAGAGCAGAGCTGGCTGAGTTTATGAATTTTATACGCTAAAATGAATATCACACGCTATGGGCAGAGTTGCACATTTAGCTATTTTTTCCACCAAATTTAGCTGAAACCGGAACAAATTCAGTTTTGCCCATAGCTCGTAAATAACTCTCAACACTTTTTTCAGTTAGCTCTGCTCACTTTAAAACTTTTAAATTAATTTTTAACAGCCGATATCTGGTGGGAAAAATTGGTTTCAGCTGCACATTTCTCTCTTTTTTTAGAGATCTCGAAACAAAAAGAGTAAAAGAACAAAATTAAATACAAGAAAAACGATCTGAAATAATGGCAATTTAGCTTTTACCATTTCATTGTCACGAGCACAAGTCACTGTGATCATTTTGTAACAGTTCCAGTGATAGCCAAATCGCAGAAGCTTTTTCCTGTTAAGCTTAAACGGTCACACTGACAACCGGCACAACAAAATTTCAGAATTTGTCGAATTGGAAACTTCCGGAATCATCAAAGACATTCATTAATATTTACTTAATAAATACGAATTAAATATAATAATAACCATGTCTGCCGAGGAAGGAAAGTTTGATAATATATTGCTGGCCATGGCCGAAAAGCATCGTGGAGGTGTGCCCGAAGTGAGTAAGCACGTTGTCTTTGTGGGCAACGTTTATGCCTGGAATAAATGTGCGAATTAATAATCCTCCTGCTGTTTTCCTTTAGTTCCTTCAAACTTTGGCCAGTTTCTTGCGTCGCAAAACGGATTTCTACACCGGCGCCAAACAGGCCGAATGGGAGAAAATGCTGCTCGATGTCTTTCGCAAGGAATCCAAAGTGGCCATGGAAGCGCACGAGGAGAAGTTGCGTGCCCGTGAAACCGCTCAACGTCTTAAGGAGGAAAAAGAACGTTTGGAACGCGAAGTGCGTCAAAAAGAAATGGAGGATAATAAAATTTGTGATATAAGCGATGAGGAGGCAGCGGCCATTATCAAAGAAGAGGAGGACAAGTAAGCTGAAAGGCAGAGAGGACTGTGTTAACAGTGTAGTAATTTTTCAATTTTTTTTTATTAGAAAACGTCAGGTGTTGCTAGATGGAACCGCTGCTGCAGCTGGTGGTGGAGACCCTGGCAGTGATACTTCTGCCCAGAGGGATGACATTTCCAAGCCCATTGAGAAGGTGGACGATGATACCGAAAAGGGTGAACTGGGCAAATTGCAACCAAATGCCGGCAATGGCTGTAATTTGGATAAATATTCCTGGACTCAAACATTACAGGAAGTGGAGGTAGGAAACATTTTGCTTTAATTTACTTTGTTTGTTTGTGCTCGACCTAGAAGAGGTTGTCAAGTATAAAAGGGGCTGTTGCTAAGTGGTCAGATGTCGTCAACCTTTTTTGTTGGTAACTATGGGGAAATGAGTGCTTTCTTCAGCCTATTTCACTGTATTGCTGCTTAGCGTTGATTAAGCGATCTTTATAAACAGCTGCGGGAAAATAATAGCAACATGAGATGAATTTGCATTTCTTAGGGTGCTTTTTTCTTGCTTTTTGACTCTAATATACTGTGTACCTGCGAAAGTGTGTGCTTATATGTATATAAATTGCACATCGAGATGGCTTTGAGCCTTTTAAGACTTTTCAACTTGAGAGTTCCGCTCCAGAACTTCTTCACAATAGACTTGATTCTAAATCGGTCTGTCTGGCGACCATGACGATAATTGAGTTGTCTTAAAGCAATTTCTAAGCCTTCTTGCACACACACATTGGGTGTGTGTGTTGTTATAAGATGCACAATTAATGCATTTCTCCTTCTGCATTACATGTTGTTCCTTGAAAGTTGTTATTGAGTCTATATGGCACACTCTGCTGAAAGGTCTTCCAACTGAATCTAGGATGGTATTTCGCTTTCGGTGGTCGTCTTACATGAACACAATATCATTTTTCCCAAATAAAACCATTTTTCTGTCTCATCTATCCAAAATACATTTGCGTAATTGTTCTTTGATCCATTTCAATCCTAGTTGCATAGGCTTTGCAAGAGCGGAACTTTTCTTAGGTTACAAGCATTAAGAAGACGTGCGCGGTGCTGTAGGACAATCAAATATGATTGGTACTCTACCATTTGGTTTCTAGAATGCAACCATTTGTGTGTCATATCATCCTTCAGCTCACTCATGTGAGCTTTTTGCACTTATAATATCGAAAATTATAAGCACACACGCCCAGAGATTGAGAGAAGCTTGGCCCTGGCCCTCCTTTGTAGGTGCTGTTGAGCCAATTTTACATTTACAATATCGAAATGATGTGTAAATAGACATCTCCTTCTCTTTTTTTTGGGATCCAATGACTTATTTTTGTTCCCACAACACAAAAATATATTTTTGCTGTGTCTTCGTTTTCCGACGCCAGAGGAGTCGGTTGAAGCCATCGCAAACCTCGTTTTAGACGTACCAATTTCTGAGTGGAAATAAAGTCTGTAAAAAGTTCTGAGTACAATACAATATAATATACAAAAATATCAATGATAGAACTTTTAGCAGGCTCCAGGTCAATAAGTTTTGTTTTTGTTCATAACTTTTCTAAAACAAGACACACACACACACCACAAATGAGGCTAGTTGACTATATAACTATTGCATGAATCACCACAATTCAATGATCAGCAGCAGTGTTGCCAACTTTTGCCGAGCAAAAAAATCCGTTTTCAGCGGGTCGGAGAGAGCAAAAAAGCTGTATTTTTTGACCAAAAAGCTGAAAAAAATGCGGAAGCCTTTTCCTATTATTTATGTAATTATCTACGAATTATATATGTAATTATATCGTTAAAATATCTTAGATATCTAATATATCTTCAGAGTGATGAAGTTCCTCGTCCTCATTCTTGTCGTAGACCTCAGTTGTGCCTATTAGCTTAAGGCAACTAGGGGGGGAGCTTATAATCGACGCAGCATTTCCCATGTCGACGTAACCCGTATCTGTAATTACACATACACTGCTCGCCACTTGAATAGGACACCTCTAAAGTCGGCTTTCTATAGTTAATTGCTGCTAAACCAAGCCATCTAGGAAAATAATTTTTGTTTTCTTATAAAGTTTATTTAAATGTAGTAATTAGACGAAAATTACAAAATTATTCAAAAGTTGTAAGTATACAAAAAACATTGTTAACCAATAAGTAACAAATTTTGGAGTCTTCATTTTGCACCACTTGAATAGGACACTTTATCCAAAAACCATTTAAGAATATTTCAATCCTTTTCAAATAACAATATTACTTAAATAAGAAATTACTAACATGTTTTTAAACCAAAAAAAGTTTTTAATAGTGTGTTGAGCCTCCTTTTTTCTCCAAAACCTCACACATTCGGTCTGGAAGGGATGCATACAATTTTCCCAAATAATTCAACGATATCGAGCCGCATGCTAATTTGAGAGCTGCAATTAGTTCGGGAACGCTCGAATATTGCTGACCTGATCCATATTCTTCAAGTGTTAGCCATCCCCACAAATTCTCAATGATATTCAAGTCCGGTGAATAGGATGGCCAGTGTAATAACTTCACGTTTTGGCTCGCTATATACGATTTAACAATCCGGGCCGTATGTATAGGGGCATTATCATGTTGATAAATCCATTTTAGATTTGCAAAAAGAGTTTAGAAGTGTGGAAAGGCCTCTTTCAATATACCATTATAACACAACGCATTCATGGTGGTTGGAATAAATTTAAGCTCACAGGTGCCATAATAGGAAATGGCCCCCCATACCATAATACCTCCAGCACTGCTGTGCAACTTATCAAGATGGTGTGGTTCTTTTCGAAGATCATGAAAATATTAGCTGTAGCCATCGGGGCCCTCCAAATTAAACTTTTTTTCGTCCGAAAAGACAACACGTTGCCACTCCGAAGTCCAGGTGACATGTGCGCGCGCGAAATCAAGGCGTTGTAACTTCCGAGCCGGGTTAAGAGGTGGCTTCTTCTTGATTTTTAGTCTCTTCAGGTGTGTAGCATTATTAATAACACGACGCATGGTTGTCAAACTTGCTTTAACGTTGCATTTTTCCCTTATCTTGGCCAAAGAGTCGTGCGAATTGGAAGCTTCTCTTAATATAAGTCGCTTCTCCGCGATGGTAAGCACACTGAGGGTGCGGCCCTTTATGTTTTTACCATAATTAGCCTCATTATTTAAAAAATTTGTTATGGCGTGACGGCTCCTGTCGAATTTTTTTGCTATTTTGGCAATAGAAAGGCCAGAATCCTTGTAAGCTTGGATTTTTCCTTTCTCCGACTCAGATAATGAAGTGCCACGCCCCATTTTAATTTTTTTTAATTTTATATACACTTCAATTAAAGCAAAAAGTTTAAGTAAACCAAAATTTGTGTGCAGGTGTCACCGATACCGACCAAATAAAATGCATGTTCTATTCAAGTGGCGCAAAAATTCCATTGAATTTTTGCGAATGCTCACATAAAGTGCAATCAACTTTATAACGGTTCTATTCCAAAACTTGGAATATACCAGAAAGAGCGAAGAATGCTTGCACAAAGATAATATGCAAAAAATACCGTTATTCTACCATTTCGTTTTCGAGTTACGAGCAGTTTTAAAGAGAGCATACAGGGTGTCCTATTCAAGTGGCGAGCAGTGTATTATATTTTCAATTTTATTTCAGTTTCACTGATATCCAATACCTTATACATCAAATTGAGTTGAGCGTGCTCACGTCCATTCGATTTCTGAGTTTTGATTTTACAATATTGACCTGACTGAAGACACGCTCAACTTCAGCGTTGGACCATGGCATGGACAACATCTGAATCGCAAACGAGGCTAACTCAAAAAATCTTTAATTACCTCCAGAGTCTTTGAAAGCGATTACTTCACTCTAAAACTTTATAGTTTCATCGTTTTTCTCCCATTTCACTAAATGTATGTCATTATATTGACACTTTATTTTCCCCAATATCTTCGACTGAAAATTCTTCCAAAATGGGAACAATGCTTTGTTTTTTTGGTCGTAAAATGTTGTCAACCGAAAAGATGTCAATTTGTTGAAGAATGCTGAGATTGTCAGGCAACCTGAAATTAATTAAATTCTATGAAAATCCGAAAAGCAGATCATTACCTCAGCTTCAGTTGCTTTATAAGATCAACTAAAAATTTGTGCAGCATCCTCGAATAGATTTCTCCAATTCACAATCCATTTGAAGCATCTTAATTTGCTTTTCAAAGTCATATCCTTGATATAAATCTTTGATAACAAATTTCTCGAAATCGTCTAAGTGAATTATATCAATAATAGTATCTCATGGAATATTCAATTTTTTCAGGGAATTGATAGCCATCAGAAGATAGTTTAGCATTTGCAATAGCTGCAGTAAACTCGAGAGGCATCAGTTTCATCCTTCCGAAGCCAAGCCTTAATCTCCGGGTCCTGCAGCCAGACTTCACGGCATTTTTGTTTGAAACCTTTCGGCATTTTGCTTGAATGATCTGTAAACTTGGCAAGCCCCTATATATGACTGTTAAAGGTGATAATTATTGTCGATAAATGACTGAAAATTTATGAATAATGAAAAAGAATGAATAAAGCTGAAAAAAAGCCGAAATCTCTTTTAAAAAAGCCAGAACTCCCGCTTCCCGCTGTCTGTAAATTTTTCCCCCAATCCGGTCTTAAAAAAAGGTAGAAATGACGGGAAAAAAGCTGATTTGGCAACACTGATCAGCAGTCTTTGCCTATCTTCAGCGAGTTAGCAGAAGCTACCTCATGCTAGCATTGCTATAACAGATTGGGAATTACAAAGGCAGGTTTATAAACAAAATCCGACATCAGCAACCAACGGCAAATCGCAGAAGCTTGGCGTGTGTGTGCATCCCGAATCGGCTTTTCTGTTGGTTAGTCAACCAGCCTCCTTTGTGGTGTGTGTGTCTCTTATTTTAGAAAAGTTATGAACAAAAACATTACTTATTGACATGGAGTCTGCTAAAAGTCCTATGATTGATCAAAGAGGTGTCACTAAAACATTATATGGGCATTTCCCAAATGTCGAATGCGACATTCGTACGCATTCAAAGTGAAGAAAAGTATATGCCAAAACATTGTTTTATTTTGACAAGAGACGAAACTTATAGCTCTTGATTAGCACTATGATTGGTGCTAAAGTTGATTTTGGGCAATTGTTCGTTTTCAAGATAATTACAAAAAACCAATGCATTCGCATGCGACAAAAATAGAAGTCACTTTCAAGGCGAACAGTTCAAACACTGATATCGGCGGATCCTGAAGGAATATTTGAATGCGACTAATTTTAAAATATTATGCATTGATGTATCTTAAAAATGTTTTTTATTTGATTCAAAAATATTAAGTAGTTTTTGATCCATTATACTTTTTATGTGGTTTCCATTAGAATGCGAAGAAAAACTTAAAGTTTATTGCAGTTACATTGTTTCTCATGGTTTCTTGTGCATTCTTTTTTGACCATTTGACCCTCAGAAAGATTTTAGGTAGCAAAAGTAAAAGAAATCTAAAGGCACTTTTATCAAAAAAAAGTGAAAATTTAATGTCCAAATTAGAAAAATTGCAATAGCGCGGCCGTAAATCCGAATATTTCGAAATGGGCTATGTATAAATGTAAGATTGGCTTTCATTAATGCAACTTGACTGTTTCCCCATGAAAATTAGATAAAACATAGTGTTTTTAACCACTTTTACATTTTTGGCTGCGGTTGACATTTCTGTGGAAATGCCCATATAAGAAAATAGTTTCCCCAGCCGAACAGTCTTGCAATCGAAATTTTTCCTATCTCGCTGGAACAAACGTTTCCGCACGGATTCGATGTAGCCGCTCTGTCTCCTGGCATGCTTATTTTTCTTCTTCCGGTCTAGTTCAACGTAAGACCAGCATCTGTACATCAAACCGGAAGGACGGTTTGTCAGCTTGCACATATTTCCGCACTTTGGACACAATTTTTTTTGACGGATGACATTGTGTTGACATAAGAACATCCGAGCTCATACTCTAAAAACTTGAGCAAGAATACTTGCACCCCGTACAAACGCCCATTTCTTAGCAATATTCAGCAGACTTTGATAAATTTGCACGAAATTTATTTTAAATCAAACACATAATTCGAAAATCACATGCGATTACACATATTTTGTATGTGCAAAAATGCAAACTTTGAAATTCAATTGCAAAGACAACCGCGGGTGACCGCCAACAGTTTTCTGCACGTAATTTCTTCATAATTCGCGGTACATCGAGGACATTTTTGTACCCTTGCAAAGGGTATTATAATTTTGCCCAGAAGTTTGCAACGCATAGAAATATTCATTTTCGACCCCATAAACTATATATATTCTTGATCAGGGGGACGAGCTGAGTCGATTGAGCTTTGTCCGTCCGTCTGTCTGTCTGTCCGTCTGTTTCTACGCGAACTAGTCTCTCAGTTTTAAAGCTATCGAGCTAAAATTTTGCACTGAGTCTTCTTTTTACTGCACGCTGCTAATATGTCGGCACCGACCGGATCGGATGACTATATCTTATAGCTGCCATAGGAACCATCGGTCAAAAAATGGGTCTTAGTGAGAAAAACTTTTTTGTTCTTAATGTTAACGTTCATTATTAATATTATATGCTTTCAAACAGATTCGCAAACTTTCGTCAAAGTTTGCAAAACTTTGGTCAAAATCGGATGACCATATCTTATAGCTGCCATAGGACCGATCGGTCGGAAAATGGGTCTTACTGAGAAAAACTTTTTTGGTTACAATGTTAGCGTCCTCAAACTCGCCCCTTATTAATATTATATGATTTCAAACAGATTCGCAAACTTTCGTCAAAATCGGATGACTATATCCTATAGCTGCCATAGGACCGATCGGTCGAAAAATGGGTCTTAGTGAAAAAATTTTTTTTCATGTAAATCGTTCTTAAGGTCCATGATTATTAATATTAAACGCTTTCAAACTAATTTGAAAAATTTGGTCGAAATCAGACGACTATATCTTCAGGCTGCCATTGGACTTATCGGTCGGAAAATGAGTCTTAGTGAGAAAAAATTTGTTGTTTTCAATTTTATCGTTCTTAAACTTTTCGATTGTTAATTTAATATGTTTTCAAAAAGATTCGCGAAATTTGGTCGAAATCAGATGTTTATCTGTCGGAAAATGGGTTTTAGTTACAAAAGTTTTTGA
The DNA here is from genome assembly GCA_037044535.1 of Lordiphosa magnipectinata. NCBI lineage: Eukaryota > Metazoa > Arthropoda > Insecta > Diptera > Drosophilidae > Lordiphosa > Lordiphosa magnipectinata. Next base: position 510,789 of record JBAMBO010001377.1, read on the forward strand.
TTTTTATCTAAGCGTTCTTAAAATCTGTCATTTCAAAAGCAGCTTTTGCAAGGGTATAAAAACTTCGGCACAGACGAAGTTAGCTTGGCCTTCTCATTTTCAATATTTAAGGCCATGATGGACCTATACTAAACATTTACCCAGGCTTCCCCAAGAAGAGAAGACAGCAAATGTACAAATGCTTATAATCAATGCTGCTCGGCAATATGCAGCCGCGGAAGGGATTGTCTGGAAATGCTGACTACGAAGAAATGTCTTCGGCAAGCATTCGGCTCTTATATGTGTGAATTACCGAATGCGCTCGGTCCCCTGGGGCTATGGGAGGGGAACTCTGCTCTACAACTCCAAAGTTGTACTCTCCCATAGTAACAAATTGTCCAAGATTCGTAGACTTCTTGTACTTTGTCTTAACCTCGTTTACCACTAAGTCCATCAGTTTAGACTGCTCCTCAATCTCTGAAAATGCCCTGCTTACCGCCCGTTCGTTTTTGTCGATAATGTCAATATCATTGGCGTATGCGAGTAGCTTTAGATCTTAACGAAACAATGTGCCCGATTTGTTGGCATTTGGGCACTGGCGCAGTATATACTCCATCAGCAGATTAAAGAAGTAACACGATAAGTTATCGTCCTGCCTAAAACCTCTCTTTGTATCAAATAATTCGGAAAGATTCTTTTCTATTAGGAGTGCTAAGTTAATCGGATGAAAAATAGTATTTTGCAAGTATAATTTTCCGAAATCCGGAAAAGCCGTGTCCAATTATTTCGCGTACTTTGTATAAAAGCCATATACAAACTTTTCCACAGATTTGACTCCAGCTCTGTATTTCTTATGTTGATAATATTCTACGTACAGTTGTGGTTTCCTTATCATTTCCCATGCCTTGTACTCACCTTCCATAATCAAAAATCTCATTTTCCTCGTCTGGTTAATTTTACACAATTTAAATTCTTTTTATTGAAACATATCACAGGGATAAATAACTTAATTGGCTTTGTTTTTCGATTTTGTTTTTTGTTTTTCAAACCAGAAAATACAATTTTGAAAACGATTGTTAACCATCTACATCTACTATATACATATATATTATATATTAAGCCTATATATGTATGTATGTATATTTCTCTGCTTGATATACATTTCATAATTCAGCTGCCACTTCAGGGCCAAAGCGCCTTTTTGCAATTGTTGTTGAAAATTGAAAAAAAAACTAATTTTAAACAAATTAAATTTGGTCTTAATACTCTACTACCAGACGTGAAACACGTCCACAAAAAAGGTTTCCAGTTTCGCCACTGACTCGCCAAACAAACAATTTGTTTAAATAAATAGCTTAAGCACTAGCACAAAAGATGACGACGACGACGACACGACATAAAAATAATAATAATAACAAATAAAAATAATAATAATTGGGAAAAAAACATAGCGGAATGTAATAAATAATTAACTAAAGTAGCTAAAAACAGGCTAAAAGCCAAATGACCTGTTAGCTTTTGGGCATGTCGCGCGCACGCACTGAAAAGAAATGAAGAAGAATTCAAAGAAAATGTTAGAAAATAAATTGGTTTATAAATTTTAAAAGGGGATGCAAACTGTTTGGGAATTAGGAGAGATCTACTAATCAGTTAATTTCAGACAATGACTTTTGAATTCAAAAGGAATGAATATTTAAAAGAATCGCTGAAGAACTGAGTTGAGTGAAATGAAAATTGAGATTTGCTCATTTCTCCCCCACTAGAAACAAGAATTTTTCAAAATCGCTTCTTATCGTTGTTTAAGGAAACTTTGATCCAAATGTAAGGTTAAAGGCTAAGGTTACTGACTCAGTCTGGACAAAATCGTAGTTTATATAGACTTATATCAGCCTATTAAACTTTTAGCTATAAACATTTTGATCAACTTAAATTGAATTCAGTTTTTTTTTAACTTTTCTATTAGGTTAAGTTAGCTCTGTTTAGTTTGCATCCCTAAACTTAAGTTCATCTTCTAACCAATACTCACTCTCTAGTGCATAAACCATTCCCATTATCAGCAGCAGAAATATGGTACTCATGCTAACAATTAACACCGTCACCTGTCGTCCACGATCGCAGAGACCACGTTTTGGCTTCTTAGCAGCTCCACCCTCGCCATTGACCATAGTAAAATGCATTGAACTGGCTATGGACACCGTATCGAGGTCTTTGGTTTTAATATAATGCAAATTGGGATCCCCTTCGATGGGTATCACTGCATCTTGATTTGTGGCCAAAGCTAAATTAGCATTATAATTGGTTGCAGATGAATTTGATGAACGATGCACACTGGCCAATTGCATTTTGTGCTGTTGCTCCTGTTTCTTGTGTATCTCAGCGAAACGTTCCAAATTCGCTGCCGTCAATAGCAAAGATCCGGAAGCGGCACTCTATTTATGGAAAGAATGAGTCAGTTTTGGAATTTTGCTTATGTGTGTGTGTGTATACTCACCCGTGTGCTGTTATTGCTATCACTGGAACCCTGAGAGGAACGTGATCCGCGTTTAGCGGCAGCCAGAACAGCTGCCGCTGCGGCTGCTGTTACCGCCGCACTTGTGGCTGCTGCCACTGAGGAGGTTGGTGGCACACCGCTAGCACTGCTGCGTTGAGTCAATGTGGGGGGATTTGAATTGGATTTATTTGATGATTTTGATGAGCTGGCCGAACTAATGGCCGAGCTGGTTGAGGATGCTAGCGAGGCGCGCGGTATATGCCAATAGTCCTGCATCTGTAAAGGCAAGCGAAGAATATTGTTACATATTTGACAAATCAAGTAGGCCGAGAATTGGGACGTCATGCCCAGTTGCAAACAAATATTGACCTAGAGCCGGCAATACTCAAATTCTCAAATTGCAAATATTAAAAAGAAAACCCCTTTTTTTGAAAAAAATATACTTTTAGTTTTCCATTTCTCAATCTAGAGACGCGAACGGTAAAAATCGTAGCAATATATAGAGAGAGGGGTTAGGTTTATGGGTGGGTTAATACAATTCGAAAAAAGTTATATTTGTACTTTTTGTTTTATTCTTTTGAACATTACTATGAAAATATTATTAGAAGGTTTTTAGTTATGTCAGGAAAAACATTTCGATATAATTTTTTTCTGCTGAGAATGCTGAAACTTTAAAACAGTGTTCACCAGCCAAAGCCCTTGGGGCCGAACACACTTGGAAACCAACACCGAATGCTTGCCGAAGTCATGCATTTCTAAGTGTCAGAGAGAGAGAGACATTAAATGTTTTCATCCCTGCTTTAAGATATTGTATAAGAACTTTATAAGACCTTTCAAAACGTCTTCTGTTAGGGTTCTTGGGATCCCTTGAAGAGGACCATAGCGTTATGGTTTCTATGCAATGGTCTTCCGAAACTGATCTCGAACTGGACTATTTGAAAAAGGTTCAATCCATAGTGGGAAAGAACTTAACTCAATTAACAAGAAATATGAAGAAATTTGTTTACAAAACTTTATTGTGAAGACTGATAGTAAAGAAGTCGGGGAATTTATTTAAAAAAAAGTCGCCTAAATTTGATATAAGTAATCTTCTGGTCTTAAAATTTTGAACTCAAAACACGAAACCTTGAAAATAGCCTATTTTTCTCTTTTGATTGTAACTTCTTTTTTTTAATTGGTGGTAAGTTGCTATTAAAAAGTAACAAAAAAGTTAAAATTCTTGCCTTTGGCTTAGTTTAAAGCAGGGCTGCCCAAGCCCATTCCGAAAGCCACGCATTCGTTGTTGTTTTACGCAAAGGTATAGCAGGTGCTTATGGTCTTCACGCATGCCTTGTAGGTTACGTAAAGCAACAAAAAATTCATATGCGTTGAAAATATTTAATTTTTTTTTTATTAATGAAATTTGCATTTCGAAATTATTATATACCCAAAAACCACCAAAATCGTATGGGAATTGGGTCATTTTTGGATCGGAAGCGATTTGTAGAACCTCAAATATACCTTGAACATACCTGAAAACCCATAGGATAATTTCAGGCAGAATATAATAAAACAGAAAATCTCAGTCTAATATTTGTATAAGTTTAATTCTCAAGTCTTTATTCGGCCAAGTCGACCGTTTAAATAGGGAGTTTGACTAGGGTTTGAAGTGTGAAAAGCATCAACGTCTGCTGATGAGTGAATTGTGGATAATTCCGAAACAGCCTGTCCAGACTTACCAGTTGATATTCCGAAATGTTCTGAGTTATCTCTGATTAAAAAATGGTATTGATTTGTAATAAATTATATTCAATCCTGACCTTTTTGAGCCAGCACAAACAAAAACTTTGACTATTAAATAATAAAATGAAATCTCTCAAAGTTTGGTGATTTTTCGATCTTATTACACACCAAGCGAGGGATTCAGCTAATTTTTTTTGGAAGTGGTTAATCAAAGGGAAAAGTATGTCTGAATTTCGGGTTTCAAATATTCTTGATATACATATTGAAACCTTAAAAATTTTGATGCTTAAGGTTGGGTTCGCGCAGCAGTTTTTAAAAGCAACGAACCTTAAGTTTAGGTATTGGTATGGAATCCTTAAAAATGTCAGATATACATGGCGAGGATATGTAGACGATAAGTGGAAGGTAAAGGCCTTCTACATTAAGTGGAAGGTAAAGACTTTCTACAAAAAACCGCAAGAAGATATTTTTCCTTAACACAGCTTTAGTTGCTACATTTAGATTCTTCTCAATGTCGGAAAGCAAAATATGAAGAATTGTAATACTATTAGCAATAGATTTTGCTTAATTAGGCACAGATCCAATACCTAACCATTATTTAGACGGTAAAATTTTATATAAGAAGAAGTTAAAACAAGATCATGAGTTGTGTTCCCTATTTCGACGTCGATTTCCGTATAAAAGGATGTACATATTTTACATTATAAATGTGAAGTGCGGTCAGGTCGAAAGAATATTACAAATATTTGACGATCCTAATCCGGTTGGCTTTGATTAGTCGGTTTCAAGTCAACCACTTTCTAGAACTGATCTAGTGACTTCAAATGTGAAGTTGTATGATTTGAATTTAAAATGCAAACGTTTAAAAGAAAATCGTTATCGAAATACATAAAATACAAAACCCCATGATTTGAACCAAAACTGTTTTCCTAAAAGTTTTACGTTTTAAACGAAGAAGATTAACTCAAAATTAAGAAAATTTCGAGATGTTGCTGTGAAAGCAGCTAGCATGCATATTTCTGAGTGAATTCGCATTTCTGCGACCCATCTTGAAGCCGACCCATTAAACCGGAACCGCAAGGCTTCTGAGGTGTTCGTTTGAAGATAGTTGCTTTAGAGCAGAGATGGGCGCGTCGCGACGTTCCAATGCACACGAGGCAGCGTGTGCATAGGACCTCTGCCGCGGCCGACTGCACAAAATCACACGTACGCTATAAGCATTGAAAGCTATTTATAGAACACGAATGCGGCGCACGCAAATTGTGCTTGTATGCGTGTGATAAGTGTTTCGATATGTGTGCATGCCCATCTCTGCTTTAGAGTCTTGAATCTTCTATCTTAAGTTAAGGGGCTTCATCCTAGAACTTAGGTTCTAAAACTGAGATTTTTTGAAGGATTGACATAACATTTGATTCTTCTTAGCTTCCAAAGTAAATTCTTGATTTTACATTAAAATCTTTTTGATGGTTTTGAATTTAATTTGATTGAAATAATTTGCAATACTTTCATAACAATTTGTTTCTTTTCCTTTCTTTTTCCTAACTCAAGAAAACCTTTCATATGGAATACCTATAACTTTTAACAAAAAAACCAAAAAAAACATAAATCACACACAAGCAACAAAAACCAAAACTGAACTTTCGAGTCGTCTTCGACTCGTTTGATATTTATGGTCTGGTCTTTTGGCTGCTTAAAAACGCCTGACTTGTATTTATTGCATTATTAATTCTTCTAGTTGTTGTTTTTGTTACATTTAGCTTAGATTTTGTTTTTGTAATTAGCCTTTCTCTCTGTTAATGGCTTTTGCATTTATTTATATATTTTTCGGGGAGGAGGATGCAAATAATTCTACAAAAAGTGGCAAGTCCAGTCTTAAGTCAGAAGTTAAACTGATCCGATGGGTTGAGTTTTGTTATTTATTGTTTATATTTGATATTGTGTGTAAATATGCTTTAAGCATGCGGAAGTCTTATCAGTGTCTTTATAATCATTCAAGTTGTTTGGCCAGTTTTTTTTGTTTGGTTGTTAAATTGTGTGGTCGATTGTGTTACTTACTTTTTTTCTGTTTGTTATTACAATAATAATAATTTATTTATCACTCGCACGCACAAATCTAACTAATTAGTATCACAATTGGAGATTTAAAATATTCTTTGTTACTCCGATTTGTTGTCAGTCTTTAGTTTGGTTTAAATTTTCTTCTTGATGCGTCTCGAAACACTCAGCTGTTCTCCTCGAGGGCAGGCAGCTGCTGTTTGAGAACCGTTTAGTGTGAATATCTTTGGATCGTTTCAATACTTGTCGAGCGATGCGCGACAGAACCGATCTAAACGGCTTCAAGAATCAAACTGAATTCACTTGGGCCAGCAAATCAAGCTTGAAGCTCAGAGCTCTGAGCTCGTGCGTCCGTGTCTCTGCCAGCGTCGTTAACAGGTTGTTTGCTTCGATGCGCAAACCTTTTTTTTTTTGTGTTTGTTGCTTGACTTTCTTGCCGGATTTTGCTCTGTGCTATATTTATCCACACACAACTTTTCTGATTGATTTGAAATTGTTCGCTCTTTCTTTTTAATTTGAATATGATTTTGATGTTTGCCGGTTTTTGTAGGCCCTTTTCTTTCAATGTGGGCGTTCAATATCCGTTTGCCACAAAATAAAAAAACCCAAATTATATTCTTATGCTGGTTTTAGAGTTTAACCTAATATTAAAGAATGAAAGGTTATTGAGGCTTGCTAAGTTTTTGAAAAAGTATTAGCTGTCTTTTATTTATACAAAATGCAAATTTGACATTCTAATGAAAACATTTAGCGTCGACTTGCAATAAAAAAACGCTATATCAAATATATAAATGGCCAAGCCAAGAGATAGTTCAACAGGCTACAGTGGAATCAGTCATTCAAATAATTTATCCACAAATCATAGATAAGCGATCCTTGTAAAATTCAAAGAATTTTAACATATCTCTCGACGATCTTCAAAGTCAACCAATGTGTTAGAGTTTGAATTAGAATTTAAATTTATGGCCAATTGGTTGGCTTGTCTAAAGAATCGCTAGATAAAATAAATGCCACGCCGCTCAAAATGGCTTAAAAGTCTTCCAGGGATAGCTTAGCAATTTGAAAGAACTTTCTTAGTTATAGCTCAGCTGCTAAGTGTCTAAATATTCGAATAGGAGTAACTCTATAGTGGCTTAGAAGCCAGTCTGCATACCCACACGGAGCTGAACCCCGCAAAACAAGTCCATCGAATTGAACCGGACCTATTTAATCTATTAAATTACCACCCGGACCTGAAACCAAACCTTTCTTTGGGGACAAATTTAGTTTGGTTGAAAAAAGGTACTTAAGTGTCGACTTTGGAAGTGTCGACAATATGTACAAATATATCGAAAGGTATTTAAGCGTTAAAGCCTAGTACTGAGGGCATTCGAATTTTCCTTTCGTCGCAGTATTTCATATAATTAGAATCACCTTGGCTTTGCTTTGATGCTCATGTGCTTTTAGAAAGTGTTTCTTTTTATGTAAAATACTGTGACGAAAGGAAAGTTCGAACGCCCTCAGTACTAGGCTTTAAGGCAGGCATGCCCAAAAGCACCATTCGAGAGAGCACTCACCAATACTCACAAAGATAAGCACCAATACCATTAATGAAATTGTTGTTGGTCAGTTTGCTTGCGCTCGCAAACACCAATCAAAGAAGAGAACAAAACCGGTTTTTGTTCTACGTGTCGCATACACACGAAATCGTTAGCGTGTGTGTCGTTTTGTATGCCATGCACACTGCATGTATACGATCATTGATTTCCTATGTTTGGTGAAATTACAATAACAAAACGTACCCAAAGAGCATACGTCTGGGCATCGCTGCTTTAAGGTATTTTATGACAGAGACGATGGTCACACTGTAAATAAGAATGGATGACGCTACCGAGAGTAGCAGACTGTAGAAAGACAGACACGAACGAAGAAAGAAGCTTTAAATAAAATGGACAGAACAAACCCGTACTGACAATGTAAATAGTAAACCGTATGTAAATGGAAACACTTGTAAAAAGTGTGTAAATAAAAGCCCGAAACGAAAAACTTGCACTTTTTGCCACATCTGATTGTGCGTGTCGGCGACTCGAAGCGAGGCAATCAATTTCTTATGCTTTTGATTAACCCCATTTGTCGAAAAACAACTCTCTTAGCAATGTGAGCAAAGGCGTGCCCACCACTGGACTACATAAACATATCAAATAGTTTGCTACATAAGATGAGTTCCTCATCATTAAAAATAAGTCCGAGTAGGTTTCAATTTGAACCAATTTGTTGTAATCAGGGCTGCAAACCGGTTTTGAACCGAACCGGTTCGAACACGAAATTCCGGTTTTTTGTACTGTGAACCGAACCCTGAACCGAACCACGAGGACGAAAATAGATGAACCCGAACCCGTTCCGAACCCAAGTATTTGGTTCGGCTCAAAAAAAAATTCTTCGATTTGTTATTTTCTCCTTTTCGCGCTCCCAATGGTTATTAACATACACACATACATATTGTTCATATGAAAAACAATTTTAATACGTGTATACATAAGTATACATTCATACACTTAATTGGCAACACTTGCCACGCGCTAAAAATCGAACGCAAAGATTTAATCGAAACGGTTAAGGTTCGGAAATTATGCAGGTTCGAGGTTTTTGGACACTTGGTTTTCGGTTCGAACCTTGAGAAGTTCTGACTGCGACGTTTTGACCCAATGATATATATAATTTAACATATACGAAATAGGTATACACCGTGACGCACTGATAAATCAGCATTCGTGAGACGTAGACTAAGTATGATCGATTATACATTCGAAAACGTGAGGCATTGGCGCTCGTGTCGCTGTGATATGGACTTCCTTTATTGCTAGTGAATAAATCTTCAATCCGCCGCTCTTAATTTTGTGTGTGAAAGACTGATTATAGTGCCATATTATCGAGCATAGTCTAGATCGGACTGACACAATGTTATCCGGCCTTCGAGCATTGACAGGAAATAGCATATCTCTGCGTGCGAACACAAATAGCACCTAAATTGGCAACTGCTGTCCTGTGGTCTACAATGCACTTCTGCGTTAGGTGTATGACCTATGTATTGTACTTTTGTATATGCTGGACAATTCGTGCAATGAACCATGTTTCTGAACCAGTAGCAATGCACCAGAGCCTTGAACCTTAGACTGGCGAACCATTTTGTTTCGTGAATTTGGGTTCGGACTTGCAAATCGTAGTTTTCGATCCTCGTGGTTCGGTTTGCAGGGTTTGGTTGTACAGTCAAAGAAAATAGAACCAGGTTCGGTTCAAAACCAGTTTGCAGCCCTGGTTGAAACCTTTTGCGGAACTTAAGATGCTTGTAGCCTAAGGAGTTCCTCAGAAGTCACTTAGCTGTTCGAAGCGGCTTGTAAGCAGCTTAAAAGTTCCGGGGTCGTTAAAAAATAAACTAAAAGACAGTTATAGTCGCTCAGGTTACTCTTAGCTCTAGCCTCTAGCCCATTATCGCTTAAAAGTCGCTTTAATAAGGATTAGGCTTCCCTTAGAATTCGCTCTGAAGTGCTCCGCTGGTTAGCATGATAAAATAACCCCTTTTAGAATTGCTTAGTCTGGAATGATACTTTAAATTTTAGAGACAATTATTGTCGCAATTTTTCGATAATAGACAAAAGTTGATGCTGTGGATTTTCTCAGCCTCTTCAAAAAATGTTCTGTCTATTCAGTTACACCAACGACGTATACTCATAAGCGTTAATGTTTATAACAATTGAAAGTGTTATTCCACCCTTAGGAGTCCCTCAGACGTCGCTAAGAATCGCTCAATTGCTCTTAGAGGCTAAATAAATTGCCTAAGAGTCACTTATAGTCGCTCAGTTAATCTTTAGTTGTAGAGTTGTTAAATTATCGCTTAGAAGTCACACCAAAACTGCTTAAAATTCCCTTGGAGTTGCTCTACTGCTTAGCATGTCAAAATCATCGATTGTACGATTTTTCGATAAAGCCCCAGAGGTGTTTCTACTGCATTCAGCGTCCACTTCCGCATCCACAACAGCTGATCTGGTCTGATTGTTAACCTTTGCGCATCAATCAAAATGAATTAAAGTGACTTTGATTTGCAATTGGAAAGCAACAATTGCGGCTTATGCAGTCAACAGAAAGGTTTTGCAAGTGATGAACGAGTGTGCTGTGCCGAGCGTTGCTTACGATGAGTCCCACCCATGTAATATTTGGCAATTGTAAGCTAGAAACAATTACATTAGCATTCCAGATTTGATTTCTTTATTATTTTCAAGGAATTCTTTTCTGTGGATGACAAACATTTCAGATTTTAGTGGAGCTGCTGCCTGGGACTTTTCGGTTTTTACATTTAACATTCTGCCAATTGTTGTGCCAGCTGGTTTTGTTATCAAACATGTTCAGAAATTATCGTATATCGGACGATTGACATATATCTGGATATTCATCTGTATAAATATAGAAAAAACAAGTTGGCAGAACGTCAGCATGTATCGAAAAAAGTGAACGGCAACTTATTACCGCCCCCCGTCGGACCACCCCGACTCAGCCGTCAGAACTGATTTTTTTTTATTTGGAGTAGTTAACTGCTTGCAGTTTGCCGATACAGGTACGAGATCGTCGAACGTGAACGCAGCTGTAGTAGAAACGCACTATTAGATTCCTTACTAAACTTAGTGCTTAGAGAAGCTAGCTGATTGAGTCACTCGAACGCTTTGCTCTAAACTGGCAAAGTTAAACATATCGCGTTACACGAGTACCATATTAGAGGTCGTTTCGAAATTACCTAGAGTTGCTAAATTATCGCTTAAAAGTCACACCAAAACGTCTTAGAAGTCCCTTAGAATTCGCTTGGTCAGCATGTCAAAATATATCGCTTTAGACTTAGCCTTCACTTAAAGTGCTTAACAACCCCTCAGAAGTTGCTAAGAGTCCCTTAGAAGCTGTTCCATTGCTCAGCATGCTTAAAACTGTTCCATTGCCTTGGGTTCCTTTTAAAAGTTTTTAGAACCCTCTCGGCTGCTGCAAAAAGTTTACGAAATCACTTAAGAGACACCTATAGTCGCTCAGGTATTCTTTAGTTGTATAATTGCTGAAATTTCGCTTAAAAGTCGCTCCAAAACAGCTAAGGTTTTTCTTAGATCTCGCCAAGAATCGTTTAATCTTGCTCCGCTGCTTAGCTCTGCTAAATAATCGCTTAAGAAGTCATTCTAAAGACTCTGAAAAACCCTCAATGCATTGCTTAGGCGCTGAGACTCGCTTAAAACTTGCTTAGATTTCGCTCTGGTATTGCTCAGCTATTTGCTTGCTGTTGAAGATTTTCGGAGTCGCTGAAGTCGTTTAAAATTGCTAAGCCAATCCTTTCAAATCGCTCAAAAGTTGATCTAAAGCTTATTAGTTTTGTTTTTAAATCTCCTAGAAGCCATTTGGAGCTAATCAGGTAACGCTCAGCTGTTGATTAACTAATGGATCGCTTAGCAGTTGCTCTATATATCGCTCAGAAATCCCTTTAAAGTCCTTTAGATTTGCTAAGGCATTGCCAATCCGTACAGAATCCTCTACAAGTTGTTCAATTGTCGTCTGTCGCTTAGCTGTTGCTGATAAATCGCTTAGGAATTCCCCATCACTGAGGCACTCAGGTGTTTAATGATGATCAAACATGGTTTAATAGTCGTTTAGAAATCTTTAAAGTAATTCTCAGAAGTGGCTTAAAAGTCTTTCAGACTCTGAATGGCTTTGGCGGATCAACAAAGTTGGATTTCTAGATCAAATCTGAGCAATAGTGAAATTTTCTTAAACTTGGTTTACCGAATTTTTCTTTATTTTCAGTACAAATATGGTTTTTCATTTTGTTTTATAAATATTCTAGCTTAGCTCATTGACAGAGATTTGTTCCAGGTTTTTAATTTGCTTAATTTTTAACTGCAATCAATAAAAATTTATGGCGTTTTTTTTTAACCATTTTAATAGTTATTTTTTATGGTTGGTTTCATCCCACTGTACCAGAAAGTAGAAGGGGCGGCATTAAATTCTGATCAAAGCATTGAACAATAAATAATTTGTTACAATTGTGTTGATTTAGCAAAAGCCAAACAATTTGATTTTTCTTGTCAAGCATCTTGTTATCACCTTTTAAGTGTGACAAGTGAGTGGCCGCCCGTTCCAATTGGTTGTTTTGGGCTGCTTGGCCAATGATGAAGTGTGTTGAGAGCTGTTTGGTTTTAATCAGCTGAGTTGACAAAAATATTACCTGACACTGCCAGTTACCAGCAAACGGACGCGGGCCAGAGAATCAAATGCTGGAAACCACTTCAGCGGAGCAGAAGATTGAGCGAAGGCACTTAAAGCAGTCGGCAACACTTGCTTTAGATCGGACAACATTCACCAATTCGATGAAGAAAACAAAACAAAGCCAAAAAAAAACTTAAATACAAATAGCTTGAATATTTTTTGCATATAATTAAGAATGCAAAACAGTTTTGTTGATTATTCTAGTGACGCGTTCGGCATCCGAATCGTACGATCGATTTCTGTTTCGGTGACAATAATCCATAAATTGATATGTGCTTCTTCAGCAGCAGGGGGGGAAATCCCCATTGGGTGTCTTTTTTTCACGCTTGACGTATGCCACGCTTATTTGCCCCAAAGCTAAAAACAAATCGATTCTTCTGATTGCGTATATTAAAAAAATAATTTTTATTTTTGTTAAGCGGCATTTTTAAATTATGCAAAAATTTTGCCATTTGCCTTTAGGCCACTTTTCCTCTACTCTCATCCCCATTGATGCAGAAAACTACGAGAATGTGTTGTCTAAGAGAGTGAGTCATTAATCCAAGCGGAAATACTCTAGGTGTAAAATTCTTTAAAATGACGTCACAACAACAACAGCAACAACAACGAACAAAATGACGCTTGGTTTTTTTGTGGGATTTTCTGTCTTATTCGCTTAAGTGTGTGATACATAAAAAAAAAAACTTCTCTAATTGCATATTATATAAACGAAACTAAATCGTTCACACCTGTTAAGATTATAAACCGCTTAATGGTCCGCAATAGAAACCTGACTTGAACACCGTAACATTCTTTGGCTTTGTTTTGGGTAAATGAACCTTATTAACATCCGTTTGTTGGACATAAAAGACTATTTTTGGTTCCTGGTACCACAAAACGATTGTGACAATATTGTGGTTCTAGGAAAGAATTTTTTTTTTTTAATGAGTTTTTAAATGTTTTTGCGTTTTAGTTAATGGTTTTTTGTACAATATTGTAGTTAATGGTTGGAACTATATATATGAAATATCTGTGTAATCAAAGAAAAAATTCGAGCATATGTGAATCCGGGAACTTGGGCTTACAAACCGTGTAAGAAAAGAAGATTCTCATAAAATATTTCGGGTAATTTTTCTGGTGCGCTAAAATACGTGTCCAATTATTTCGCAATAATCGGAATCGGATAAAAAAAGGAAATATTTGACACTTACGTGTATTTTGAAGACGTTTTGTTAAGAATTTTATAACATTTTTTTTCTGACTGCGGCCTTACCTACAACGTTAAACTATAGGTCCCTTTAGATAGGTAGCTTTAAAAGCACACTATCCCAGAGATTGAGAGGAAAGAGATTTTGGGAAAACAATAACATGCGTTCGGTTTATGCAGTGCACTGTAAGCAGTGTGGGAACAGAGAATAGTGATCCATCAGTATTAATATAATATACCTTTTCGTATATTATAACAAAGATAGATTTATCTCTTTGCATCAATTCTTCTTTGAGACGCTTCTAAAATTGTAATAGGAAAAGATTCATACTATTATTCAAGTTTATTCAAAAGTGTTTTATTATGATATTTGGATAGATGTGATAGATAGATTGTGCTGTACTGTACATTGATGAAGTTGATGCTGATCAACAACCCACGTTGGTCGATCGTCTCCCTTTGAGGCAAAAGTTTTCACACGAATACATTTTTATGTTTATTCACAACCAGCTATCTTACAAATACTTGACCTATACGATAAGACTTTAGAAGTTCAAGGGATGAGAAAGTTCTTAATAAAAGCAGCCTGGCTCACACTGAGCCAGTCAGTACAAATCGAAATCGTTATCAGCCGTGCTCAACTAAAAGTGTACGTGATCAAAAATGGAATAGGGTCCGGGCTCTAACTCCTCGATTTCTTTCGATTAAATTTTTCTGCTTAAACAATCAATGTAAAGCAAGCAATGGTAAAGATGCAGTATCGAATTGTTTTCGCATAAAAATCAGTTAGACTAGTAAAATAATATTTGATTTTGATTCTGATTGTTGGTTTGTGATTTGACAGTTTTTGTGTCATTTTCTGCAGGTTATCTTGTCACACCGAAACTCAAAATCAGAATTAGAAAATCACTTGCTATAGGAATACGACTATTTACACATGCGCGGTCGTACGACCTTTTTAGACTGGTATGATTGTGCACTCGAGACTGGTCGTCCGTCGCCATACAAAATTATGACAGTTGACTTTGGATACATTTGGGAACGTGTCCGTCTCGACTCTACGACCGACAAAAAGCAATACTGCCAGACCGGCTCTGTAAAGTATCTTTTTGGGCAGCTATCGTTTAGCTCCATTTTTATTTCGCTAGCTATCGGAATAAGCTCCTGCGTTCATTCGAAAGCATTCTTTAAATGGGACAGGATTTGCCTTGGGCACGGCAGCATCCCAAAAACACCCGAAACTTTTCTTCAAATAAAAATACAATGGATTAGCTAATGATTCATTCAAATGGGAATTATTGTTGTTACTTGCATCCACAAAGCTTTTAAAATTGGCTCTGATTAATAATATGCTAATTGGTAGTCACATAGCTGGTGGCTAATGTGATGCAGTGCCAGATTTCGGTTCGCCGTCCTGGGTACTCGTCGTAGGCGTGACCGTGGCCGTTGTCACCGCCTTCGGCTTAAACTACACGAATTTGGCTGAGGGCTGCACCGGCTCATGCTCCTTATCCGACTCTGTGGTTTCACGAATTAGCTGCAGAGGCGTCAACAGCTGGCGTAGATATCACAGGTATCATTATAGACCAACTCCTGTAACGATTTGAATGTCCACAGTATTTCTGCCCCGTTGGAATTTAATCATCTCGTCCGAAGATGACTCCACCCAAGACCGAAAGCCGTATATATAAAGTGATGGGTCTATCTCTACGCACATTTTTGTTGCGATTGATCATAGGGCGCGTGGTCCAGCAGAAGGATTGCATCATGGTGTGGAATGCCTATTCGCTATTCGATATATACTGTGGCAGCAGATTGTTGTCCCCCTCAACTGTGCTGTGGAATTCACTCATTCTGGCTCTGATTAGATGACGTTTGCAATTGTTCCCATTCCCTTTAAATGGCGATTTATCAGATTTTCCAAAAGCATTTCATCCTCACTAGACAAGTTTTTAATTGTATCCATTACGGTATTTTCCATTTTGTAGACATTTGTTGCAAATTTAACACCGAAACTCCAATTTAATTTAAAATAAACAAAAAACAGCTGATGACGTTTTCGACTATTTGCGACTTTTCGCTCAATGTAAACTCCAAAAAGGTCGTAGCCCCAAAAAAAGTCGTATGACCGCAGTGTAAATTCGGTAGAACACTCCTACAGTGTTAGGGGCGAATAACAAAATATTTTTAAATTGTAGAAAATTGGGGAAAAAAATGTATATACTTAGGACACCTTGTCAAAAAAGTGTACATTTGGCCCAACGTACATATTATATATGTGTCAGTGGAATCAGGCTATTATTTACTAACAATTATTGTTCGATCGTGGCTGCGGCCAAAGACTTACGCTCTGACGCGTTAGAGCTACAGATGGACAACAAAACTATCGCGTGATTACGATGATTAGTGTGACCAGAGCTGCCACATGGTTTAACTAATTGGTTTAATATGTGTAACTAACCTTATTCAATAGAACTTAACTGCTTACAATGGTTGTATGATAGAAGAGCGCGATGCGGGCGCCAACCGCGCGGAAGTGAAGCCAGTCAGAAACTGGTTGTTAGGGATGGTGTAAGTGGCACAGCGTCGCTGCTCCTAATAATAATGATTAGTGTGACCGGAGCTGCCACATGATCACAGTAGTGGCGACATCTATTTGTCAGTTTTGAAATGGTTGTGGTGAATCAGACCACTTTAATTATTAGGTTTTGTGGTTTTATGGTTTGAGTTTCACAGAATGTCAAAAGTTGAGTTAGAGATGTGAGATATAAAAGGCGCGCTTCCAACGAGTAACGAGTTGCTGAACCAGATAGATGAAGTGGATCTGTGACTAGAGCTGGATGAACTGTAACCGGATTACGATTTCTCTTGATTTAATTTTTTTTTACTCGAAAAAGTTGATAGATTATGCTTGTACCAGCTGCACACTAATATTAAAGATTATAAATCTGAAAACTACATTTTTATTGCCATTCGTCAAATGAAAATATCCCTATTTACAATATTACAATATAAAATTGAAATGAAGTCACTTTTGCATGTGCAAATGACAAAATAGTTGATCTACAGCTTTCAAGCAAGCGCGTCAGTTAGATCATTCCAAAGTTGTAGTGAATGTAAATCAGCGTGAAATTATCTAACAATTTATAACCTATATTTAAGAATATAAAAATTATACAATTTAATTTCAAATAAATCAATTAAATCATTAAAATTCTAAGCAGCGCAACGATTACCGATTAATATCAAGTGTCAATAAATTCAAATGGCCAATCAAAGAGATCATGAATGAAGTTGAGAATTGAAAGTGGGCCAGCAACAAACATCTTAAAACCCTTAATATACCATAACTAAATCCGCTTATTAGAGACACCAGAATCTCTGTCTGTGCAAATGTCAATATACAAGACAACACTTGTTGGGGGGGAACTAGTTTTCAAATAGCCAACATTCTAATCAGATTTATAAGCAAAACAATTCCCTCTCAAGTGGTCTGGGTTCCACTCCACCATTTTTGGCCAAGTAATAAGTCAGTTTAAGCCGCTTTTAATGTGCCCTTCTCCCTGTGTGTTTTTGGTCTGATAACATTATCGTTGCAAATACGCTCTACAAACGATTCTTCTCCTCTACACCCTTTGCTACCACTTCAATTCAGCTTTATTTTTCGACTAGTTTCGAATGTTTTGTTTTTAATTTAATTTTTTTTTTTTTTATCTTTTTTGATTGTTTCCACGCCACTTTTGGTGCCTGGCACCGCATCGCCGCTTTAAGCATAAATTATTTAACGAAAATAAAGTCTTCTTCGGCACACATAGAATTAATAGAAAACAGTTAAAAACGGCAGCGAAGAAGAGTTAGAGTTTCTTTCACCTAAAGTGAAAAATTAACATTTGTATTTGTAGCGAGAATTAGTGCAAAACATTTGCTGATGATCGATTATTGAGATATTTGCATAAAAACAAGCCAAACTGTCAGACATATTGTCGGCTAATGCTGCTGCTGCTGCTGCTGCTGCTTCTTCTCCTCTGCGTCTATAAGTGTGCCATGTCGTGGTCTTCAAAGTCATCATCAATATTGTTATTATTCATTAATTCATTCACGACGACACCTTTTCTCAACTCGAATACGAACTCTGACTTGGCTTTTGGGTGTTGTTTTTTTTTGTATTTCTTCTTTTTTTTTTTTTAGCCGCATCATCATGTTTATTTTCTCAGTTTGGGCTTTTGTCTCTTCCCTCTCGACTGTGATTTAATGTGCATTTAATGGCCGTGTGATGTCTCCCTCTTGTCTGTGATTTGTGTAAATTTCCTTGTTTCAAGCATAGAACGAATGTTTGCCTAACCTTCAGTCGCACGAGGGCGTTCTCTTTTTATTTTTTGGATGAGAAAGCAACGAATAAGTTAACACAAATGCCAAATGCAGTTTTTGCATTAAATTTGCATTCAATAGGGTTACGAAATTCAAGCTTTTAGAATTATTTTGCATAAAATAAAAAAAAACACCTCTACGTTCTGCACAAATCAATTTAGTAGGGTGAAGCAAAGGGAACAGCAATGGGCACAAGTTACTTTCCTGACAATCATTTCATGTTCACTTCACTGACTTTCATTTCGATTTACAAGAATGATAAGGGTCGATTTCTCTTCTTCCAAATAGCTATGTGTCAGATAAGCTCACAATTTACTCTGCTATTTGTAAGTTTATGTGACATATAGCTCTATGTAGAAGATGAGAAATCGGCCCTAAGTGCAGTGTGAGAAGTGATTTGTAATCAAAACAAGTAAACTATACTCAAACTTGAACGTTTTTGATGTGAAACATCTTAAATTTCGGTACGGAAGATTTTAGTAGGAGTAAAATTTGATTTCAGCGTCACGTGACGATGACGTCATGCATATTTTGTTTTGTTGTTTTGTGAAGTGTTGGAAAAGGACTGGGAAAAAGAGTGAAAGAGGGAAAAAGAGTTGGAAAGAGGGGGAACAGTGACTTAACCGTGACTTGACAGAGACTAAACAGTGACTTGACAGTAGAGCAGGGCAAAACATCGATGTTTTTAGCGATGTTTCAATGTTTGAAAGAAGTGGCAAACATCGATGTTTTTACTTTTCTACCATTTATAAAAGCTTCGGCAGAGGAAGCAAGGAAATTGTAAGAGAACTTATTAACATTTGTAATTCATAATATAAAAGTTTTCAATTACTGTATATGACTTAATCAAGACTGCCAAGGACTCCTATTATTCGGAAAAATTTTAAAGTGCGATAACGACCAGACAAACATGGAGTGAGCTAAAAAATGTTGGAATTGGTAAAGAAAGAGGTAAAAGTAAAATTGACACTGACATTAATGATCTCAGCAACATCCAACATGTACCTTGAAACTTTACCAAATAGAAACTTTGACAGCAGTTTTAGCTTTATGTGCGTGGATCAGTGTGATGTCCTTGAATCTGTACTTCAAGTTAAGTCAAATGCAATTGGATTAGATGATATGAATCCCAAGTTTCTCAAAATTATTCTTCCACAAATCCTTCCCCAAATTACCCATATATGCAACACAGTGCTCACTACATCGACATTTCCAAACTTATGGAAATTAGCTAAAATAATCCCAATCCCAAAAGGGAACAGTGAATATAGGCCCATATCAATATTACCGTTTTTGTCCAAAGTTGTGGAACAATTGATGGCACAACAAATAAGCAAATTTCTGACATGACTCATTATTTAGTAATAAACAGTCTGGTTATAGAAAACATAGAAGTTGCACCACGGCAATACTGAACATCACTGAGGACATTAGAAAACAAATAGATGATGGCAATGAGACCTTTCTGATACTACTTGACTTCAGCAAAGCTTTCGACACGGTTAATCACGAAATATTAGTTACCAAGCTAGTCAAATTTTATAATTTTACTGATACAGCCATTAAATTAATAAAATCCTATTTATGCGATAGAAAGCAGGCGGTGGTTTCGGAGTCCGGAACCTCATCCATACTGTATCTTAAACGTGGTGTTCCCCAAGGTTCAGTTCTTGGTCCACTTCTTTTTTCCTTATATGTAAATGACCTTCCTGACCTGCTAAGTAATTGTAATGTCCACATGTACGCAGATGATGTCCAAATGTATGTTAGTCGTCCTTTGAGTAAAATAAATGAGTGTGTCAATTTTTGTAATTGTGATCTTTTAAGTGTTAATGAATGGGCTAAGTGTAATGGACTGTCATTAAACCCAGCAAAGTGCAAATGCCTAGTTATATACAAAAAATTCATTGAGTACAAGAGATCTTGCGAAATTAATAATTGACAATACACCATTAGAATATGTATCGCAAGCCATTAATCTAGGCATAACATTTAATGACACATTAACTTGGAATGATCAAGTAACTAAAGCTGCAGGGAAAACCCATGGAATTCTAAGACAACTATCCTTCAGTAAGTGCTTTTTAACTACAAATATCAGACTTCTAATCGCAAAGACTTACTTGATACCAATGCTTTGCTATGGGAATTGTGACGCTGCCGCTCAGAGAAGATTAAACGTAACATTCAACAATATTGCTAGATATGTCTATAATAGAAGACAATCGGACCACATTACGCACTTCGCTAACCAGATATACGACCTTGACTTCAGAACGTGGACTGGATTCAGATCTCTAATACTGCTGCATAAGATAGTACATACTAAACAGCCATCCTATTTATATGATAAATTAAGCTTTGCCTTTTCAACAAGAACCATGAATTTGAAAACAATGCGACATAAACTAGCCAGCTCAGAGAAACATTTTTTTGTGAATACTGTTCGGTTGTGGAACCAACTCCCACCCTATTTAAAAAATATTAGTAGTGCAACGCAAATTTAGGGCCAAATTAAATACTCACCTTAAAAATTAAAACTTGTAGTACAAAAAAAAAAAATATAATCGATAAATATATAAATATTATTATTAATAATCAATCAAAATCAAAATTAAATATCAAAATTAAATTAAAATTTGTAAAATTATAATAAGTTAGGATGCTCTAAATATTTTCGCCTGAGAATTGTTTTTGTGACTGGTGCAATAATCATAACTTTATACTTGTAGCACCAGGAATATTGTCAAATAAAATTAAATTAAAATTAAATCGGAGGATCGAAAATAAGGACAAATAAGCCCACATAATGAAAATTTTATCTAATATAGATTATGTCGACTAACCACAGATTGTTGGACATTGAGGGCTACAGAAGGGTATATTACGGTTACTTGCCATTTTATAAATAGCAATTTTGAATTACAGTCGATAGTTCTGTTTACTCTGAAACTTTTAACATTCACAAATCATACGGCAAACAACATATCAGAAACTCTGCTAAGTATATTGACACGAGAAAGTTGTAACAAATGTAACTGATAATGACGCTACTATGAAGAAAGCATGTGAGTTACTAAACCTTGATCACTTACCATGCTTTTCCCACTCGTTTAACTTACTCGTACCGGATGCTTTAAAATGGTCATGTCTTAAAGGTATTTTGACCAAGTGCAAGCTCATTATCGCTTACTTCAAGTCAAGCGCAATAGCTAATGCAAAGCTTAAACAGTCGCAGGTAGTTGAAAGTAGGTGAACCAGCGCATAAATAAAATATACAAATATTATTTTAAACTTATATCAAAGACACTACATCAGAGAACTGCAGCGAGCTTACACATGTATGATCAATCACCCATACTTCATATGCGGTTCGAGTAAACTTAAAGCTCAAAGCTCGTTGACCATTTTCGTGTAGCATACACATAACGAAAAATTCAAAAGTGATCGTGTATTGGCGAGTCATTGTATTGGCGAGCTCGAGTACTGCATAGTAGAAATACCTGAGATGACTCGTACCTTCGGCTACAAGTCACCGCAAGTACTTGTTGCCGAAATCAATGATCTGCTGCGAATCTCGTTTACCCTTGCTACAAATGCGATACAAGTAACAACAACTCGGCGCGAACAGCACGATATCGTTTGTATCAACGTCCCTCATGATGATCACAACCTTGAAGAGCAACGCACCGTTCAAATAGGGACAATACGATGGGTCGATACGGAGATGAAGTGCATCCGGGAGGAAACAGCCGAAGGACTCCACAGCAAGGAAAAGCTTTCGTTAAACAACACCGGAACGGACGCGCGTTTTGCATTTGCATTTGGCGCACGGTTCCCTCTCTCCTTCTTTGGTAAAGAATGTTTTTAGAACTTGTGACTCCTTTATTTTTTTACAGCAACTGTGGCGGGTTAAATTACACGTTTGATTTCCAAAGGCCTTTAACACCTTGCAGCAAGTGCGACAGTAAACGAAACATGCCACTACAGTTTCGTCTGGTCTTAGAATTTCACACACCACATTCCACAGAAAACTTTTTCCTTTGCGTCGGCCAGACAAGGTGTAATTGCCATTTGCAATTTGCCCAGAAATAAATTCTACATTTTCTGTCATTATGCCACGTAGAGAATCCAAATTGCAATAACTTTTTAATTTCTGTCATTCACCCGCTGCTCTGCTACTGCGTAATAAGTGTGATGCAGTTGCATTTGCACATCATATTAGCCGAAGCTCGCCGTCAACAAACCGAGTAAGCGTTCGTGTGTAAGAATGTTGCTCGCTTGGGGCTTGTTGTCAACAAGCCGAGTAAGCTTGGTGATTTTATGTTTAAAGCGCGAGTCACTAAAAGTACTCGTCAGTGGCGGCATAATATCCGCTGCCATTCGTTCAACCGCGAGCTTTGACAAGCTTGTTCAATTATTACAAGAGTGAAAAAAAAGCTTATCGCGTTCTGACTTAATGTGCTTTCGATCAGTTCTTGTGTGTCACACCAAAGTGACGTGCACAAACAAGCCGAGTAAATGCGCGAGTGTACACGAAAATTAAGTACTCGTTGCAGGTCTCTGCACTACATATATAGATACCGCATCTCGTATTTTTTTTGTGTTTGGGATCCAATGTCAGCTCCCAAGAAAATCGTTTTTTGGTTTACGCATGCGTCATCTATAATTTCTATAAATCTTTGCTTATAATGTAGTATTACTATCAGAAACATCGATGTTTTAAATCGATGTTTTTTTCATATCATCGAAGACATCGATGTTTGGGAAACATCGATGGTGGCGAACATCGATGTTTTCCCTGCTCTACTTGACAGTGACATCGACAGTGACTAAACAGTGACTTAACCGTGACTTGACAGTGACTTAACTGTTGGTTAACAGTGACCTAACCGTGACTTGACAGTGACTTAAGAGTGGGTTAACAGTGTGGGAAACAGTAGGGGAAGAGTTGAGAAAGAGAGGGTTTTAAATTATTTCAATTTTTTGCTATTTCAAGTTTGAGATTGTTATTTATGCCTGTTATTCCTTTGATACTGTTTTTGTTTTCATTTATCTATGCAGCAGCAAAATAATGAAGACTTACAGAAAAAAAAAACTTACATCAGCAAGTGATTTTGTTGTGGGTATTTCTACTCCCTGTAAGTTCAATTTTTCTTCTTTTTAAAGATTGCGATTGCTGATTTATATACCATTGAGAGAGCTTGCATCATATTTCACATCAAAGCGTCGTGAGTGTTAACAACACTCAGACTTTTTGTTTTAGAGTAATTTCTAAATTTCATAAGATTCCATTAAATTTAGAATAAGAGCAATTGTTGCTATGTCTAACGCCCACGTCAGCAGCAACTGTCAGCAGTCAATCACAGCTGCTTACACACATCCGCGTACATTTCAATACAAAAAACAATGATCATTGACATCCGCTTCAGTTTCAGCTTTTGACACATATTCTTAGACACCTCAGCTTAAATGTAAGATGCACAGCCCACATGGCAGAAGCTCGCTACTGTTGAGTTGACATGAGCCGCGTGCACACACACACACACACACACACACATGTCCTTGGTTTAAAATGCTTCGTGAGATTTTAATTAAAGGTCCCCTTCATTGTCTTAACACACATGCACATGCTTGCGTTGTTGTTTGCTAATTGATTGCATAGACTGTAGTTTTTAGTTGTCTAATAACTTGGGTTTTAATTATGCTGCTTGGAGTTTTCACACACACACACACACTTAACTAAAATCTATTCATTATTATTAATTTTTAATGGGAAAGGTGTTAATATATGTATGTTGTGTGGGATTGTCATTATAATTAATTGCCATATATAGACGTATAATTCTGGGTGCCAGTGTAATTACTTCTAAACTTGAAGGCTAGAAAGGAAGGGGCATATATAGAATTGTAGTTTTTGAAAATCGAAAGAATTTAAACCAAGAACAAACATTTCTATTGAAGACCCGTGCTCAGAACGACAGAAAATTCCTTTAGTCACAGTATTTTATATAATTAGAATCACCTTGGCTTTGCTTTGCTTTGATGCTCATGTGCTCTTAGTAAAGTTTTCTTTTTATTTATGTGAAATACTGTGACGAAAGGAATTTTCTGCCGTTCTGAGTACGAGGCATTGTTTATGGCCGTTTACTTAAGAATTAAGATAGCTTTAAGTTACGCATGACGCGTGATGCTATGTTTTTTCTAATTAGATTTGATTGTATGTTTATCTGATACAAAGCAGCTACTTCGAAGAGGAGAAATCCTTTACTTAAAATATGAGTTTCGGTTTTTTTTAGCAGTCTCAAAATAGTAACAAAAATCTAGGCTATCAACCCTGCAGAACCGGTTTAGTTTAGATCTTATGAGTCCTTCAAACCGGAACACAAATTGAACCTTATAAACATAAAATCTCCCGAACCTAAACTCAAGCCGGATCTTATCAGTTTAAACATGGGTTCGGCTCGAAAAATAACTTCAGTCACATTTATAAAACTTATATAATTTTCTGTGCATTTTGTAGGAAAGATTCAATTATAAGTTGATCACAAGTTCGAGAAGGAAATTAAAGCAAAAGTAGCATTTTAAGCAACATAAAAGGTAGAGCCTACCTTTCAATTTCAAAGATCCAACACTATTGGAAGCACTGGAATAGGTCTTTATCAAAAATAATGAATAATAAAGAACAATGTCCATTCGACCTCAAGCAAATTAATACTGAGCACTTTTACCGATTCCTTCACATTTACCCAAAATGGGAAAATTCCTGAGCGACCTGAGAAGCTATGAACCAAGGTTCGAACCAAAATTACAGGTTCGACAAGCTTAAGAAACGGTCTGCGAACCGAACTCTTCTTGAAGCGTTTACGATACTTTAGATCAGGCATGCCCAAAAGCAGCATACGACAGAGCACTCACCAATACTCACAAAGAAAAGCACCAATACTAATAAAAAAATTGTTGGAAATGAAACACCAATCAAAGAAGAGAACAAACCCGGTTTTTGTTCTACGCGACGCACACACACGAAATCGTTTGCATGTGTGTCGTTTTGTATAGGTCGCGCGCTGCTTTAGAGCATAGGTGCCCAGAATGAGCTTACGGGCGCGTGAATACCAATACAAATTCACAAATATATCTCAAGCAATAACAACAAAAAGAACCCACCAAACAATATGTGCGTTTTCTGTCACTTTTCTGACACTTTTATGAGCATTCACCGAGTCCGAGTCACCGAGAATTCAAGAGTCCGGAATGAGCGTTTTTTTTCTATGAAACCGGTCGCACTTAAAGTGGAAGATTTCTGAGTCCAATCTGACTCTTTTCTGACACAGATATAAGTGCTTTCACCCTCCCAATAAAGCTTAGAAAAACCTCATAAAATACACATAAAAGTAACTTTTCTAGGCACTTGAAGGGCTACTGAAAGGCTCTTTCCAGACGCATATTGGAGTGCAGATCCGGAAATGCTCACCCATAAGTGCTTTTTATGAGCCCGTGCCTAGATAGCACTGAATTAGCTTAATATATGTGTTTACCCCATAAACGTTCTTAAGCTCGTCTCTTTTCAGACACATAATTTGGAGCGCTCCGAACTTGGTTTGCCGGGTAAATGGAAAAATAAACCCGATTTTTGTTTGGGTGTGTGTGGTCGTTGCTGTCTCAAGCAAACGCGCGCAGCAACATTGTTGCTGCTTTTTAATTTACCAGAGACATAGGAGAGAAAGAAGAGAGTTACATATGATGTTGTTGTAGGACTGCACGCGCCAACAACAAAACCTTAGCTTGAAAAGAAAGAGAGGAGAGCACGCATATGAAATAGTGGTTGCTTTTTACAGGGCGCGTAGAACGTATGCGAGCGAGCTATTCCTTGAATAGGAATGGAATTCATGAAATTCTAAAAAAAAAGCTAATATTTACAGGTTTTTGCTAGGAAATCGCCGAACCTGTAGTGAACCCAAATTTTGGGTTGGGAGCAACAAAATTATATACATTCTGAAAAGTAGCAAATTTTTTGGTATCTGGTCAATATTGACTCGACTTCACTAAGCCCCTTCGAATGTATCAGATCTGTTCTAGTTTTGCGCAAGAATTGTGATTACCAAGAAACGTCAAATCTGTGGGAGATATGATGTTTTTTTTTCAAATTGCTGGGGTGGGAGGGGGCCTGGCAAAAGTTTGAAAATAAACTTGATCTGCCTCGAGTAGTTGATCAGTTTTTTTCCACCTTTAAACTTGATTTGTCTGATTGAAATTCAAGAAGCTCTGAATATTATGTTGTATATAAGACACATTAATTGCTTCTCAATTACATTTGAGTAAAACATGGTCCGAATCAAATCTTCCAAGATTTGAATTTTTCGAACTTTACCCTGGGTAAATTTTGACTCAATCCGGGGAAGCGGAGAGTTCCAAAAATATATAATTTAAATGAACTAATAATACTAGAAATGTGACTGTTTTTAATACCTTTATGATAATCAAACTAGCAAAATTTAGGCGGCTTGAGGTCATGTTATGTTTGCACATAACTTTGGAATACCCAATCGGTTATAACAGCGCCGGCATGAGGAGGCAGCTGCTGACAGGCAACGACCGCTGAAGATTAGCATCTTTTGTGGTGTCATATGTTCCTGTTTAAAGTTATATGCAATCATAACGTGACCTCGAGCCGGCTAAGACATACTGAAAATACTAAAAATATCAAAACAGCAAATGTTTTGTAGGCAAAACATCGTTAAATCAGGCTTTTTTTTAAAGTCCGTTCTTTTGGGCCGGAGGTGGGCTGTTGTTTTGTCGCTTAAATGGCTTGATGCCGCTTAAGGTCACTTAAAAGCTTCGAAGTACCAACAGAATACTTGTACCAAACCTTGAAAAAAATACCAGAAAAATACTAAAAATGACGCAAATTACAGAAAATACTAAAAATGGTAGAAAATACAAATAATAATATAAAATCTTACATTCAGCCTCATGAAATTGCGCCCAATGAGCGAGAGAAAGAGAAGAGGAGCAATAACAAATTCTTTTTATTTTCCAATATTCTGTATCTAATTAGAAGCAGCTGTAAGAAGCTGCTGAAATGGTTAATTCCCCACCGTTGATTATAACTCAGCATTGCTAGCGCTTCTCTTATAACATTTAAATATTTTGCATTATAAATTCAACTTGTTAAAATAGGTCTCGCTTCTGACATTTCTGCGGCCATTTCTTGTCACCTTTTAAAGTTGGCTCTGCAGCCAACCTGTTGAGCCGCATTCCAATACAATTCACTCCTGTTAACCGGATCTGAAACAACCGCTGTACGTCCTTGAACTCCTTCTCGTCATTCAAAAGGCGATTAACTTAAATTCCCGTTCTAGTTGGTGAAGGGCTTCCAGAGCTCTAGATTGCAGCTGGCCTGATAAAGGCAAAGACGAAGACGTGCCTCTTGCCTTTAGTTATTTATAGATCATTATTAGCAGCAGCAGCATCTCTCATTGCCTCAAGGTTGCCATACATCCAATGACCAAAGTCGGCGGCATCATTGTTTGACTTTGGCTTACTAGAACTCAATCTCTCGATCATTAATCACAAAAACATTACATGGCTGGCTCATCATTAACTGAATTTTTATTTTCAGCTCAAGATTCCCTTCAACGTGACATTCGCTTTGCGTGCCCGCGATCTGGTGGTCAGCATTGGCAAGAAAACATTAAAAGTGGGCCTCAAAGGTCAAGAGCCCATTATCGATGGTGAACTGAGTGGTGAAGTCAAACAAGAGGAGTCGGTTTGGGTCTTGCAAGATAGTAAAACTGTCTTAATCACATTGGAGAAGATTGGCAAAATGAATTGGTGGAATCGTTTGGTCACCACCGATCCTGAAATCTCTACACGTAAAATAAATCCAGAACCCTCCAAGCTGTCGGATTTGGACGGTGAGACGCGTAGCATGGTGGAGAAAATGATGTATGATCAGCGTCAAAAGGAAATGGGTTTGCCCACCAGCGAGGATCGCAAGAAACAGGATATACTGGAAAAGTGAGTGTGGTAAAAGGAAACTAACATTTGATTTTTATTTCGAAATTCTATACTTTTGCAGGTTTAAGCAGCAACATCCCGAAATGGACTTTTCCAAGTGCAAATTTAATTAGTTTTCCATCTTAAATGTTTAATAAAACAATTTGTATTACATTAAATGTTTGCTTCTTATTTTCTTAGCTATGACCAACTGGAATCAAAGCTGCCTCCGATCTCCGTCCGGTGATAAAAGTAATTTGTTATTTTAATTGTTGCTTAAAATGCAATTAATTTTGTGCTAATTTGTGTGTTTAGTTCTCAGATTGAAATCATAAACCATTGTGGGGGGCCTGGCCCTGCCTTTTCCCCCCTTTCAGTAGTTCTCTCTCAATCTCATTGGGTCATTGCTCTGGCCAAACGTGTGTTGGCTATTTTGACTAATTTTTATTTAATTCCCCCCCCCCCCTTTTAACTAATTTGGCCACAATTTGTCGGAGCGCTATAAAAATAAACAGCATACTGACATAAATCGAACGATTTGGTTCAAAAGTGACTGTCTTTATGTGCCACGTGCCAACGTTTCGGTGTTTTGTTAGATTCGAGTTTGATTATGTGAGAATAAAGTAAAAGTAGAAAACTTGATTAACTATAATATCTTAAGATAATTTTTAAAACTATTCCAAGCTGAAATAGTAGGAAAGTAAAGCTTGGCAATTGATTTATATAATTTTCACCTATTTCACGGTGATCACTTATAAGCAAAGGATAGGATTTTCATACGAAATGAGAGAGTTTATACGGGAATCTCCGTCAAAATGTAGAATATACGCAAGGTAGCGCACTGCAGCTTCGATTTTCTCAGATAGTTTTGGTTCGATGACTCTCGGTTTGTTTAAGTTATTAACATTTTCTTCATTCTGAAATACTTATAAAAATGTAAATTATTAATTTGCTGCTACTGGGACTTGAAATCAGTACCTCGGGGGACTGAACATACGGCATGGCCTCTTAGCTCGCTTTGCCATCGGGCGTCGCTTTTAAGGCGCAATCAGTCGCTGTATAAGAACCGAGATTTCTGCCAGCTGAGTTCTTATACTGCCACGGGTTAAGCCTAACAAATGATGCCCGATGGTAAAGCGAGCTAAGAGGTCATGACAAAAGCTTCAACTATGTGTCTTAGAACGATGAGGTCGTGGTTTGAGTCCCAGGAAGAGAGGGGTGGGTTGCATTGCAACCGAAAATCGTTTTTTTTTTTAACGTTTCGCTGTTGAATTCTTATATTTTTAATTTAGAAAACAGTTTTTTGAAATAAACACTAAGAATTAAAAAGAATTAAAACGAAACGTGCGCAAATTTCAGTTACCCGTTTTATATTAGGACAGCAATCAATTCGAACTTGAGAATCACAAGCAAGCAATTATTGGTGTTTGATTTTGGTCAGATTCAATACAAGTAATATCTTAGATGCTCTGCCTTAAACGAGCGCTGTGGTGCAGTTGTCTAAGATGGTCCAATGGCTCTGAGTTCAAATTCCCCCAGAGTAAGTAAAAATTAAGTAAAACCAGAAAGGAAGTCGGTCATGCCCGACTGTAATATACTCTGTACATTGGAGTAGCAGCGCTGTGGCAGCGAATTTTAATAACTTGACCAACAGATGGCGCCCCTACTTGATGTCAAAACAGACCAGTAGATCGCGCCACTACTGTAAACACTGGAACTGACTTGAGTATCGTTCATCCGATCTTTATCATTCCTTCAGCAAATCGATAAATATTCTTAATTACTATATATCTCTAGAAGGTATAATATAATGTTTTTTAAAAATTGCGGGAGCGTAGCAAAAATTGAAAATAATCTTGATCTGTCTGCAAGTATAAGAAGTATACATGTCAAACCTCTATTTCTTACCATCTCTGAGATCTCTTTGTTCATACGGACAGACAGATATTCTGATCAAGAATATATATACTTTATAGGGTCGGAAACGACTTTGTTTTTTTATTAATTTGCGATGATGCATAGCGAAATAATTGAGCTTTAAAGTAGCATATAAACAAAAATCAAAAGTACAGACATTTTTTTTTTGTTGTGTTTAAATGAAAACTTACTACACATTTTCACCGGGATTTTCAACCCATTATGTTTATGTAGCTTTTCTACATGCCGCGTTTACTTTTCTCATTTCAACATTTGGCATGTAGCTTTTCTACGATTGTCAAATTATGCGGAATCCAACGCAAACAAACCTTTTTTACGGCAAGGTGTCCATGCAAAATCTTAAATATGCTGGTGGAACTAATGTTTAGGGAGGCCTCAATTTACGGATTGTCACTTGACGATCTTCCATTATCAGTTCACGCACAGCATCGATGCTTTCAGGCACATCAACCGATTTTGGTTTTTTTCTTTAAAATTTAGATTTTAAAGCCAAACTGGTTTTTTCAACTCCCGTTTTTTTTGGTATTACCAGATTTAAGTTGACATTAGTGTAACCAGTTTCTAAAATATAAATAGTATCCCACTTTAACGAGGAATTTAGAAAAGCTACAAAAAAGTAATGGGTAGAAAATCGCGGTCAAAACGAGCATACAATTTAATTTAAAATTTACATTTTAAAAGCTGTACCTCAGAAATTGCAAGTACACGAAAGCAAAAACGATCAAAATGAAACCGCATATTCAAAAAAGAAAATCGATTTCTTTTTCACTCGGAAACGGGGAAACTCATAATGAAAACGATTCGGAATTACAATCGTTTTACTTTTTAAGACCACTCGGAAATTGGAACAGATCTGAATATTTGTCTTTCTTCATAGAATTCAAACTGTTACATATATCGGCTTTAGCGGCTATACTGATGAGGAATATACTGATGGCGATGCTAGTTTTTTATAGATTAACAAAGTTAAAGCATTTTCTGATTGAAATGTTTGGTTCTTTCCTAATTTCAATACAATAAAGAATACATGAAGAATAGCAAAGATGTTGTGTCCATCGATGGACACAAAAATTCTCAACTTCATGAATGCATTTACCGATTAAGACTTATTCCAATTGATGACTCAAGTTTATTCTTGGTAGCATTTCCATTTTTATGAATTTGCGAAAACTGAGATGAGTCAGTTATAAATTTATAGAAAATTTTGACTTTTTGAGGCAGCTTACTTTTTAATCAAATCGAGGTACTAAGAACTCATCCAACTCTAGTTGCTATCCGCACATGTCCAAACATTTGTTACGCCCCAAAAAATATAAATGGCTATTATCTCATTAATTAAATAAAATGGTATTTTAAATTGTGTTTAACAAGCCGCAGAAAAAAAAACTCTAATTAATTAATAGTTTCCAGACAATGGGAAAGATCATCGTTGTATCAAACGAATCATCTTTTCTTGTGCGAGTGTGTTTGTGTGTGTGTGTGTGTGTGTGTGGGAGTGTGTCAGTCGAGCGTATGCTTCAATTAATTACTAATTAATATAATTAATTATTATCGTACTGGGGGTGCTTGCCAAAAAATGTAACAAATTGTTATTCAAAGTAGAACCGGACTTTAACAAGTCAGATTTCGAATGGGAAAGTACAAATTATGTATCCGCTTAGGTAACCGGTTCAAATAGAGAAAGACTAAAGAAAGAGAAAGCCAATGAGCCCACATAGAATTGCAAATTATTGGGATTGACCGTTATATCATACTCAACTCCCATAAATAGCCCCGAAATTGATGGAAAATTTCTATTGAACTGTTAAAATGACGCAGCACGTGATGAATTGTCTGTTGAATCAATAAAGAACCCAAAAATTGACTTCTACTTGTTGCTTGTTCTCTGCCTTTTGTCTGAATCCGGGTGCCCAGACTCATTCAGCTTATTATTCTTGCTATTATTATTTTTGTTTTCTTGTTTTTTTTTTGATGTGGGTAATTTCGAGTGTTTCCCACATTTTGGCCAGCAACAATGATGATTCCTTTGGGGCATTGCTTGATGGGTCGCGTGGGGTATTTCAAACTCAATTTTCGATTCGTTTGTTATTTTTAGCATTTGTAATGTGGCTTCGCCCATTAAGTATAACTATTTTTATGCCAGCGTCATGCTCCGCCCTACTCATTGTCGTTGTCTCGCCCCATAAATTCGTCTAGACCAAACAAAAGACTTAGGCAACGAACTTGCTTAGAAACTCATTTCGCTGGAAAGTCTTAAAAAATAGCAAGCAGCTTTTCGTCGGTCGGTCAGCCAGAGACAGGCCAGACTTGAAGGTCAGCAAAACAGCTTACAAAATTAATAACATTTACAGAAAAAAACACAAAAAATTCAACGAAAATGTAGGTGGGGCTCCCAGTGTCACAGCTTGGTGACCAACTGCAGCAGGCAATAACAGTAAATATCTAAAAATGAATCGATTTATCAAGTAGAATAAAGTCGTTAGAGATGCACACGTGACTGACGAAGCAAGCGTGCTTGTAGCTGAAGGAAAGGTGAACACGACCCAATTAAGAAGTTATAAACAGAGTTTCGGCAATATAATGACATGCTATCAGGTTGGTTTCTTACCCGGAGAAGAGGCGCTAAGCATGGATGCTAACGATCTGGTTGATCATCTTCATTATTGAAATTGACCGCCAAAATGTATAAATGTATCTATAATTTACTGTTAAGGTATTTTGTTAGAAATTGAATGATGGTCACACTGTATATAGAATGGACGTTGACGAGACCGAGCAGAAGAACGCAGTAGTAGTACACAGACAGACAGATGGACAAAGTAGGACGCTCTAAATAAGAGACAGACAGACAGAAAGAAAGACAAACCTGAATGGAGACCAATGTCTTATTCAGCAGAACCACTTGCTCCCTGATTAAGTATAAATTTTCACTGATCCTCCTGCTGAACTCAAGTGATGCGCTATCATGATAGCCAATTTGAAGTATCATGATAGAGGAGCATGTATCGAAGAAATATTATGCTATTTTGAAGTGATATTGCTCATCATTTTTGATTTTGTTTTTGACTTTGCTTTTGTTCAGTGGCGTAAGTCGAAGCAGCAGTACGTATTCGCTTTCAGAAGTCAACGGCAGCGCCAGCGCGACAGAAGTCTCTCACATCTCATTTCTGCTTTTGCATTTTGCTGTTTGCCGGCGCGTTTTTCCTCTCAACACACACAACAATTTGTTTACCGTTTCGCGTCTCGGCTCGGTTGAAGGTAACAACAACAGCGCGCTGAAAAAAACAAGCATTCTTGTTTGCGTTGCGACAAAATGATGAAGCTACGACATCTACTGCTGTTCTCTTACTCTCAATAATCGTTTTGTGCTCCTGCGTTCCACTGCGGCTTCTGTTTTAATCAAAAGCCGAAGCAAAAGCAAGAACTTCATATGAAGATCAAAATTAAAATGAATGTAGAAGCTTATTTGTTTAAAAGAAACGCATTGGTTGAGGACGTGGTTTCGTATGTTGACTGACAGCAATTAAAACACTGGAATCTGAAGTGATCAAGTGACTGTTGACAGAGGAGGAGGAAAACTTGAACAGCCGCCTATTCAAAACGAAGCAGCCTCGCGTGCGCTCCCAGTATGTGATCTTTGAAGGCTGACTAGTACAAAATTACAGAATGGACAAATTCAAGGATTATTTCATAATAGTCCCATGACATCGTTAAAGACTCTCAGCTTAGTTGCCCATTAAATACTTTGATTAAAATAGAACGATTTGCAGAACCCTATCTTTGCTTGTGCCCTGGATGAGACTAGATAGTCTGAAAGTAACTCTTATTTTATAAAACCCAGCGTAATGTAGATTTGGCTGCTGACAAAACACAGTGAGTTCTTCATATGGTACTAAATGACCATTTTGAAATAGGAACAAAGATCTGGCCATCAGAGTATTCGAGTTTGTTGTGTTCTCGCAGGGATTAGCAACAAATATTAAATGACTAACAAAATTTTGAGGAAAATTTAAGGGGATTCTAGGAGCAGTTGCTGCTGATTGACGACGTTCATATAATATTTAACAGTCCAGTTCTAAATTTTATTTAGCAATTAAGTTGCCAAAAATTCAAAAGTTCCGCCAACCAAAATGATATCGATGACTCTGTTGCCTTTAAATTCTATCGAAGACACGTTCAGCCAGCAGCCAAACACTTTTTTGTTGATTGATGATTCCTATGTTAGATGCTATGGTGTAGGGCTGGTGATACGCGCTACAATGACCCGAAACACACTTCAAAGAAAACGAAGGATTGGTGCTAGATCGCGCAAAAGTACAGTGTGGTCTGCACAATTGTTGGATCTTAATCCAATAGAACACGTTTGGATAGATGTTAAAAAATGAGTAAGAGATACTATGTTTAAGAATACTGAAGAGTTATGGCAAGCAGCAAAAAAAAAAATACTTGGGAGAATACTCTCACTCTTATAGCTTCTATGAAGTTCAGATGTGTCGAAGTAATCAAAAATAATGGCGGAGCTACTTCATATTAAAGGTTAAAGCCTATTAACTAAAAATCGTTAAGCAGCTTTTACACTTATCATATTTCTCTAAAGAGTCGGTTGTCAAAATTCTCTAAAGAGAAACTCGTTAGAGAATCTATGATTAGCTATTACACTTTTAATCACAGAGAATCTTGAACTAGATGTTAAGAGCTAGTTCAACGAATTCAGTACTGGTTCAACAATTTTTGACACAAAGAGAAAAAAAGTAAGACTTGTTTGTGTGAAAATGGATAACAATCAAACTAAACGTTTTGGCTAAATATGAAATGGATGATCCGGGACCAAAAAGAAGACGACATTGTAAAAAGCGTTCCATGTGAGGTCGGCTAAAGGCAAAGACGCAGCTTATCA
This sequence comes from Lordiphosa magnipectinata, assembly GCA_037044535.1. Taxonomy (NCBI): domain Eukaryota; kingdom Metazoa; phylum Arthropoda; class Insecta; order Diptera; family Drosophilidae; genus Lordiphosa; species Lordiphosa magnipectinata. The sequence goes on from JBAMBO010001377.1 coordinate 545,694, forward strand.
TCAACTTTTCACAAGTTGCTTGAGTTTGTAAGACCTAAAGTTCAAAATAAGGATACATTCTTGAGAGAAGCCATTCACACACAAACACGGTAAACAGACAACTACATTTTCCAAACATGGCTAAAGTGTTGCTCTTTCAGTCTTCTTGTGACACTGCGATTTCTGCGATCTGTTGCATTCAGAATTTTCCAACCGACAATTTCTAAAATTGTGCCAGAAGTCATGAATGCAATTAGTTCATCCTTTTACAGCATATAAAATCAATCGCTTCTAAAATTTTGTTTCATTTTCTAGATTCCTCCTCAACCACAGCAGGAATGTCGAACCATTAATCAAAAATCGGCAAAATGTGGAAGTTTCTTCCACTTTCCACTTTTTAACATTTTTTCTTTAGATGGCAAAGATAGAGCATTTTGGAGCTAGAATAAATGACGAATCATTTTATTACAATTATAAGGGATTCAGCAACATTGTGCTTCTTGCTCTGGTAGATGCAGAGTACAGTTTAGTTTATGTTGATATTGGCTGCAATGGAAGAGCAAACGACGCCGCCGTTTACGGCAATTCCACGCTTCTTAATCTTCTTATGTTCCCGGATGATGAAGTTTTACCTGGCGGTACAAGGAATGTGCCATTTGTTATAGTTGCCGAAAAAGCATTCAATGACATATGTTTTCATCTTTCAGAGTTCTCAATTTAGATAAATCGATAAATAAAATCGATTATATCGAATAAAAATGTTGTATATTTTTTGGGAAATGCCAAAGCCACAAAATTGACAGCTTTGTCTCAGCCGAGTTACTTTTATCAAATAGAACAGGTTCTATTTCATCCAATTTCCAAAAGTTTCTCGTCAGAGTTATATGTTTGCCTATTACACTATAATATTGTGTCTTTAGAGATACTCTTTAGAGATATATGACAAGTGTAAAGACTGCTTTAAAGTTTTTCAATTAGTTTTGACTTATTCAAACAGAAATACGCCAGAACTGTTCACTTTGTGAAATCACACACGCATCTCTAGTGGCAGTTTTAAGAACCAGTCTCTGACTCTTGTCTGTTTCTGGCTACTTCTTGACGCTTGGTGGGCTTGTCAACTGACTGCCTGCCAGCCTGCCAATGAACTGTTGAGTGTCTCTGTGTCTGGCTTTGGGGTCTCTGGCTTGTCTAAAGATGTGCAGTCAAGTCCAAGAGATTAATGTCTTCATCGTATGGTGGCTTATTCCACAGAACGTTTGGCATTTCATCAGCCAATTGGCAGTTGGTTGGTTGGTTGGCTGTTCTAAGTGGCCAATATCCGGCTACGTTCCCGGACCTGGGACTTGCAGTCGCCCACGTTGCGTTCACTTTTGTTGGCGAATTGCCTGCAGGAATTTGCAATTAGCTTGGCTTATCGCACAATTTGCATATTGTTTCGTGCCTAACAATTCGCCACTTTTGATTTGGATCTATTAAATGTCCAGTATTTGGGTGAATTATGTTTATGACTAATTGAAAGGTATTTAGAGTGCGGGCGATCGGTCAACACACTCTCTATAAGCATATTAAGTAATCAGATTTATTAATAAAACAATAATATCATTGGTTGTTAATCGTTTTGATCATCATCATCATCATCTCGGGGGGTGGAATGTTGTGTGAAAGGCAAAATGATAATGAGGCATTGAAGCATCTCTCATAGCATAGAAATGCAGTGAATGTAATTGCCCAGATGGAGGAAGTTCTTGTTCTAAATACTTTAGTTATTAGTTGCATAAGATTCTTGTTTCAGGTGCTTAAAGACTAAATTGCATAGGCAAAAAACCAGTTTAGTTTAGTATAGTAACATTAATGCTGTAATTAAATATTGTAAATTGTGTATGCAAATCGAAAAAATTATAATAAAGAACTGTAAATTTGATTTATCATATATGTTTTTAAGATTAAAGCAGTTTTCAGAGCCATTAATTTGTGACTTGTCTGAGTATTAGCCAAATAAATTATATTACTTGCATTCCAAGACAGAAAAGAAATAAATATGCTACACCTACACAAGGAAATGTAGAAGCAATTGCTTGGCCGAACCATAGCTTATATCTTGTCCCAATGTGGCAACTTTTCTAAAGTAATTAACAACTCTGAACTCTCCATATATCTTAATTGCATCTTGCATAATTATTGACACTTACTAAAACAAATAAAAAAACGTAAAAACATGACATGGGAAATGCCCTCCTTTGTATATGTTTATCCAGCGTCCAACTTTTGAGTGCATTTTGATTTTCTATTTACTTTGACAGCTTCACGGATTGTCTATTTGCCATTTGCATGGCAAATATGTGAGAAAAACAAAAAAGCGGGGCCAGCGCCAACTGTCATGTATTTGCCAAGCTCTCTCGCAGAACAGCTGAGCGTTGGCTGAGCGACCCCCCCCCCCCTATTTGCCGCTTAGCGTGTTCATGCAAATTTGACCTTGACACAATTTCGTTTCATAACAGAAAAGCAAACAAATGAGGCGGGGGCGGGCGTAGCTGGAGGAGAGCATGTGTGACGATGACAGCGACACACATTAAGGCGAAACGGAGGGCGGGCGAAACAGAGAGTGAGAGAGAGAGAGAGAGATGGAGCACAGATAGAGGCAGCCAACTCGTGTAATAACTCAGTCTCAGCCTTAAGTGCGGGCCAACTAAAACATAAAGCGTTGCTGCTTTTTTGCGGTTTAATTTTAAGCTTGCACTGAGCGAAATTAGGAGTATGTTTGTGATACAAAACTTTTTGTTTAAACCAGGGAATCAGAAACCGAAACCAGAACCGGAACCGTATACCAAAAAGAACCGTTTAAAACTCAGAGCCAGAACCAGAACCAGAACCCATGTTTATAATTTTTTATATACCAGTATCCGAGAACCGTTATGTACCGAAAAGACCGAAAAGAACCTACACTCAAAAAAAAATTAATCCATACGGAATCAAATCAATCTTAATCGGTTATGGAAACCAGAGAACGGCTTCGTTCGATTGACAAAACGCTCACAATTCAACACCCGAATAAACAGGCTTCGCACTCTATTCATCAAACTTGCACTCAACATGTTCGCAGCAGAGTTTTATTCGAACCAATTGTTGGCACTCTGATTATAATCATGTTCGACTTCATTCCAATCAGTTCGGCTGATTGTTCGTTTGGCTCAACGATGATTGTTTGGAGTGAGCGAAAATCACCTCGTATGAATAAACTCTTGCAAAGACGCATAGGCAGTGACGGCACTGCTGACAGCTATGAAAAAGAGAGAGATGGAAAGAGTGAAACCTCTCGCTCAACGCGGTGGCCGGTCAACGCTGAGTTTTGTTCGATCGAACACATTAACGTTCGATCAAAAAACTCTAGCTCAACCGCTCGATGCGACTGCCGGTATGAGCTGAATATATTCAACACTGAGTTCTGTTCGATGAATAAATATGAACACACACGTTGGATCAGATAACGCCGCTCTATGCGATTCCGTTGTGAGTTGAATATATTCAGCTCTGAGTTTTGTTGATTGATTAAATGTGAGTAAGAATAAAAGGGAGAAAAAAAGTTATTTTCCAGTTCTCTGATGGAAAAACGTAATCCTGGATATTCTTTAACCGATCCGAGAAAGGATTGAGTTGATTCGACTTTTTTAAGATTGAGATAAGATCCTGGGGTAGTCTTAAAACAGATTGAATTAAGCTAAAAATTCGACAACAATTTAATCACAATTAAGCATGTTCGAGGTTGTTTTTGCAGCTCGGTATGTAATATTGATTTGATCCCAGGCAAGATGCCTCTCTTCTTCCTTTCCTTCGCCATATTCCATAGGAAATCCTTATACACCTTCAAGAGAGACACCGCAACACCAGTTTAGTCGTCACATCTCAAAGGTGCGACTTGAAGTTTAACGCTATCACTCTCTTGTGTATGATACAAGTGATCGCAAAGGCTTGGGCTAGTCCCTGAAAGCTTGACATTGTGTAGAATGATCCTGTAAGTTCGAGATTGTATTTTCAAGCCTCACAGCCGGGCTTACTTCAAGTTTAAAAAGATGGAAAATATCCTGACATTTTTTTTCTGTGTAAACATTGTATCGGTACAGTTTCAGTTCTTAGTGCAACCACTAGACTGCAAAGCGAGCACTTAGTATTGCGAAAATTTTCTCGTCATTTTCTCGGACCCACAATATAAAACCACTCTAACCTCTGAACAAAAAACTGCCTGGGTAATTACTTTTGCAGATATGTACTTAAGAATTTTATCGATTTCTTTTCAAGTTCAACTAAATGAGAAATTCAGCTCTGACACTTTATCTGAAAGTGGAGACGAACTCTACTCACATTTCGATAGCTAATACAGAATTCTCTATGGAAAATACATCTTTTTGCTTATAATCAACCCAATTGGAAAATATGACGTCTTAACAGAAAACCGTAAAATCTTTAAACGATATCGCCTGTAGGACAACAAAGATATGGGCATTTCCAAACTGACGTGACGTTACGTTCGTAAGAAAAGATGTTTTTAAAAAATATGAAAATTTTGAATTTTTAAAAAGATTGTTCTATATTTGGGTAGCAATTAAGTAGCACTATAATCAGCAAAAACGATGCCATCAATCGATCGTAAGGAGTTAAAGATATAAGCAATCATATATGCTGGCGTGACGTTACATAAAACGGAAGTGGGTTTTGACTTCTGTTAGAAAAATGCAAAACTCTGCGAATTGGGCAAAGCTTTTTGTATAAATTTTTTTTAGTATGATTTCAAATAGTACAAACTTATTTTGCAGGTTATCTTATTCAAAAATGTTTGCCCAATTTTTTTTTATTTGCATAAGTATCTGACGTGACGTTACCTGACGTTACGTTACTTAAATTTCCTCATTATATTTATGTTGTTTTTGTTATAATATAAAGCAGAAACTTACAGTTAATTGCAATCATATAGTTTCTTAAGGTGTCTTCTGCATTATTTTGTTACACTTTGTACCCTTACAAATAGTTTAGAGACCAAAAATCAATGCAATCTAAAGGCATTTTTATGACAACAAAACGTATCCAAATGAGAAAAATGGCGCTTGCATGACTTTGCATTTGAAAATCTCGAAATGGGTTATGAATATATTTAAAATTGGCTCATATTAGTTCATTTTGATTATTTCCCCATGAAAAAATGATAAAAAATAGTGTTTTTAAGTAGTTTTCATTTTTTGGTCTCGGTGGACTTTTTTGTGGAAATGCCCATATATCGCTCTTGTTGGATCATGAAAATGAACCTGTAAAATGGAAAAAACACATGTTCTAAGAGTATAAAATATATCAATATGAAAATTGTGCACCATATAAAATACAATATAGCTATTATTTCTGCATAATTAACTCAAAAATCGTGATTTGTGACTTATGACAGTCTTAAAGCAAGTGATCGATATATATTTAGATGAACAGAAATGGGACAATACAAATCGGGGCTGCAAATAACAATACAATAGGTATACACTTGACGCCTAGATACATTGTAAGACTGTAAGACTGCGAAATACTAAAGATAAAAAGTCGACAAAGTTTTCGGTAGGAGCTGTCAAAGGTCTTCAAAAAAGTCACATCTTTAAACTCAAAATTACAAAAATGTCTTAAAATCATCATGTTTCCCCCTCATTTTGTACAGTTTTTCAACTTTGATCTTGAAAACCATAACGAAGTTGACTAAGCAATGAAGGACAAAAACGTAGCTTAGACTTAAAAAAACAAACGGTTGGAGACATACCAACTTCATTCGATTGGTCCTTCATATAGTAACGGGCCCTTAAGCATGTAGAATTGTAATCAAAAGTCGAAAAATGGCCATTTTTGGTAGCAATAGGCTGACACAGTCAAAAATTTCGATTGTTTTGTATTAAATCAATGAAACAGTAAAAAAAAATATAACTTAAAAACTGAAATTAAAAAAAATTTAGTATTTTTACTTTTTTACCGAAAATGTTGGTTTTTTCGAGTTTTTATGACAGTTGTACGTGCTTGTGGGCCTATAACTATATGATGGAGTAACTAAATGAAGTTGGTATGTTCTAACAGTTTTGTTTATTTAGGTCTAAGTTACAACTTTGTTTTAAATTACTAGTCCAAATTTGTAACGGGTTTCACCATGAAGTTGAAAAACTGTTAAAAAAAATGGTAACAACTTGGTTTTTTTGAGAAACTTTTGTAATTTTGAGTATGATGATGTAATTTTTTTGATTTGCTACAAAGAAATGCTTTAAGGGCCAAACCAAGAGCAACAACTTTGCCAAAGATATTAAAGCAAAATTCAAAATAGTTTAGGAGATATGAAATCGTATATTCTACTCTGAAGCGAAAAAGTTCAAAGTGCAATAAAAAGAAAACGGCAGCTAATTAGACTAAAACCCAGACAGGGTTTTTATACTATCATCATACTCTTTCAGAATATTTTTGTCTCGACGCTATCAACTTTTTTGAGTTCAAAAATGTGTCACATGTGTTTCCTAAGCAAATTGATAGAACTAGTAGAGAGTTGTATTTTTATATCAAATTTCGTATTTTTCGTTGAATACTTTATGGGGCTAGTTTGGTAAGTAAGTAATTTATTTGTGCTAAGAATGAGTTTTACCTAAATTAGATAGAACGAAGATACTAGCATAAGTGTAAAAATTGTAATTATCATTATCGACTTCACTTTTCTCACATAAAACTGTTTGTCTCTCAGTGTAGCAGGGTCGTCACACATCGCCGGCATTCACACATGGCCAATGGCTTATAGTAAATACCATTTGTTTGTTGCTTGTGTTTTGTTTGTTTTGGAAGTCAAACTCTCAGTTTCGAGAATTGCATGCTCTGTACTCTATTTTTTTGCTTTTTTTTCTTGTACTTTTGCAAGAAGACTTACACAAGCCACACATATTAAGCATGAAAAGAGAACAATAATAATTAAGCAGTGCAAGCTCATATTGCACAGCTGTAGATCAAGAACATTGCTATCAATCAATTCAAAGCCGCAGAAACCTTTTTGTTTTTTTTGTTTTTGATCAAAGTTGGAATTGCCGACAGCGAATCATCTTGATTTGAATTCCCGGTCCCGTGCCAAATTGGCTGGCAAAACTCTCAATGGACTCCTAATTAGTTGCTTCTACCAATTTTAATTTCTATAATTAATTTGCCAACACATTTCGCACATTAGCGAACGGAGATGTGGAGTGGGGGCGGAGGAGACCGGCGCGGCGGCACGTGGAAGCGTTTTTTCATAAATATGCATATTCCGCCGCATTTGCCAGGCCGTGCAATCACAATAAAAAACTCTCTGGAGATGTTAATGGAAATATATTCAAATGACAATTGGCTATAAATAAGAATGAGTCCGCGTGAAGACGCCTATTTGGAAAGGGATTTGCATAGAATAATCGATTCATAGTTGGCCCTGCCCTGTCTTGTCTTTTAAAATTGTCCAAGACAAAAGGCCCAAATATCGAAAAATAATGATTTTGGCCAACATTAATTGCATTCAATTTATTTTGTGGCCGTGTTTGCTAACCTTGTGCACAATTCTCAAAAAGCAAAGTAAATGTTAAATGTTGGGCAATTTTTTATTAAGCACGCGATTTTTTTAATTTTGTTTTTTGTTTTTGTTTTTGATTTGTTCCTAATTTCAATGGGCGTTTACCGCAAGGAAATTCCTCATTTTAATTTCCACATTGTCACACAATGATTTGGTATTTTGATACAATATTTATACACGTGGGTCAACCCACCTGAACGCATTCCCAGACAATGTTCTCGGCTCCCTTCACTTTGTCAATTTGCCACTCGAAATTTGACAGATATAAAAAAAATAAAATATATCATAAACGCCTACTGATTCACATTTTGGGCAACAAGAATGGGGAAGCAGCTCAGAATCCAATTAAAAAAAAACTCTGTAAGAGATACATAAATAAACATTTTGAAGAGTTGCCTTTTTTGTGCAGCTTGTTGTGGCGATGTCTCAAATCGGAAATCTGAATCCGAATGCGTATTTTATGGCCTTTTCACTTTCGAAATCCAATTAAATGTGGCAGAGACAAAAGCAACAGCAGCGGCAGTAGCAGACGCAGCAAGTTTGTGTCTTAAGTCTTTTGATTGAGACAAAGTTATGACATTCTTTATGGTTTTTGATTTGTTGAGAGCAGAATAGGAAGTGCTTGCTATTTAGGGATGTTTGTAATAAGGAAATATAATTTTAATTATGATTTATCTAGTTTAATTTCCTTTCTATGGCTTCTATAATCATTGTCATGTTTGGGAAAAGTAAAACATGGAATTTGAGTTCAGATTATCTATAAATCTGTTGTGCTCAAAAACTAAGTAAGCTATTTCTTTAAAGATCTGGTTAGTTTAGCAGAATTTGCTCTAGAGAAACTGACCAGAATCATAAAAAGGAATAGAACTATTACACTCAGAGAAAAAATACAGAATTTCATACATGGATCAAGAATATTCGATCTCAGAATTGCAGTAAGAATTAAAATTCTAGATCCAAGAGCGAAATTCTTGATCCAAGAATGAAGAAGATTTTGATCCCGACATTCTTGATTCAAGATTTTTAGTACTTGATCCAAGTCCGAATATACTCAAAACTAAAGACATGTAAAAAAAATTTTTTTAATGAGGTTGAGGGTGACATGCGATCGACCGACGCACAGTGTAAGATTTTGCCAATCTAGGGGGAATTTTAGCAAAAGTTGAACTATTTTTGAAGTTGAACTTTAAGCAGCACTTTTAGAAATGTTCAACTGTTACGAAAACAGGCACAAAACAAAACAAAAATTTTTTTTTGGAAGATAACGGTTTTTAAAGCTGTGCATTAGAAATGCATGCAAATTTGCACTGGGAAACGAGCATCAGTTGACAAAGTTTAGTCTTTTCAATTGCATCGCGTGATCAGTGGGAGCAGCCAAAAGTTATTTTTTCCATTATCATTAGGCAATTTTTGATTCACTTTCAAAAACAAAAATATTTTATTTGAACCAAAAATTTGTTTTTCATTTTTTTGAAAAAAATGGCAAAAAGTAAGTGTATTTTTTCATATTTCCTTTTTTTGGTGGAAAAAAACTTACATTATTCTATCGTATTCTATCCAACCACAACATACATCATTCGCAGGCATTCATTCTGATTCAGAATCAAAAATAAAATCTTGCCATATTTTGCCCAAAGACCTTCAATTTAGAAATGAGTGAAATAAGCAAGCTGAACAGAGCCAATACAAACAAAAAACTACAGAGGATATGTCAGATGGTTCGATATTATTTATATCAATGGTTCCTCTGCAAATATTTTCTTTAAGTGGAGCGGCGAAGTCTGTATATTGGCAAAATCCAGCTCCTTCGTCCACACGATACAGCCGACCTATAAGATTTGTTTTCACAAAAGAAACACGGGATGTAATCAAAGATGAGGTGAAACATTTCCAGAAACAAATATCATTTTTGATTCCCACTTTTATTAAGTCGAAGGATTTGAAATTTAATATTAAACCAACACTTGTCTTCTGCATGATCGACGGAAAAGTCTGCAATGCACTGTCGACATATACATCATCTCAAGTTTGTTATATATGCGGAGCTACACCAAAGATGATGAACTCTTTAGCTGCTTTAGAGAATCGTGAAGTCGACATTGAAATGCTTGCCTTTGGTCTCTCACTCCTACATGCGTGGATTCGATTTATGGAATGTTTGCTGCACATTTCGTATAGAATTGACATAAAGACTTGGTATGTGTCTGGCGAAGAGAATAAGGCAAAGCTAGCCGTACGAAAATCGGAAATACAAGACTGCTTTAAGAAAGAAATGGGCATCTTTATTGATATGCCCAAGCAAAAGGCAGGTAATACCAACGACGGCAATACCGCAAGAAGATTTTTCTCTGACGCTGAAACGACTCACGATCACACGAATAAATATTGATTTGATAATCAGGTTTCGCACAATTCTCACGTGTATAGCGAGCTGTTACCCGATCAATATATCAGCTTTTCAGCTATACCTAGCTGAAACTGTAGAGCTCTACTTGCGGGAATATTCATGGTATTACATGCCAGTAACTGTGCACAAAATCTTATTTCATGGAAAGGAAATTATTTCTACCTGCATCCTTCCCATTGGCAATTTCTCAGAGGAAGCCCAGGAGGCAAGAAATAAGGAAGTGCGAAGTTTTCGTGAACATTTCACTAGGAAAACGTAGCGCGTACACACAAATACTGATCTCATATGCACAGGTTACTGATATCATCCGATCTATTTATAGCAAGTTTGCGAGCACCACCAAAAACTAGACACTTAGAGCTTCCAGAAGATATGACCCAACTTTTATCACAAGATGGATACAGTGACGACAGCTGTGACTCGAATTCGGAGTCGGACTAGCTTCTTTGAAGTTTGAATTGTTACCATTTAAAAAAAAAAAAAATCTTAAAAATATTAACCAAAGTTTTTTTGTTTTTCTAATCAATTATCTTCAATATAAAACCTTATTTTCAGCTGTTCAGCTTATAACATCGAAGTTACAGCTAAAATCATGAGCATATAACCAAAATCGGACATTTTCAAAAAAAAAAAAATTGTCTCCAAAAGTTAAAAAAAAATATTTTTAAGTTTTCAAAAATTATAACAAAAAACACGAAAATAGTTAAAAGTTTCGAAAATTTTTTTTTTATATTTTTATTGGGGTTTGAATCTTTAAAAAAGCAGTTTTTTTCATATTTTTACGCCCCCTAAAGTGCCACGCCCATTTTTTTATGTCCAACATAATCTTTGGGCTTACTAGAATATTCACTCCAAATTTCAAGCCGATATCTCAAAAAATACGACTCCTACTGATTTAAGTCCCCCTAGATTGGCAAAATCTTACACTGTGCGACGTGATGATTTAGGAAATTTCAGCTTGGCTCCTATATTTATATTGTACTTTAACTGAATGTGAACTTGAGAATATGATTTAAAACTGAGAGACTAGTTTGCGTAGAAACAGACAGAAAGACAGACGGATGGACAAAGCTCAATCGACTCAGCTCGTCGCCTTGATCAAGAATATATATGGTTTATGGGGTCGGAAATGAATATTTCTATGCGTTGCAAACTTCTGGTCCAAATTATAATACCCTTTGCAAGGGTATAAAAATAAAGAGCATACTTTGCTGCTGCGACTCACAATTGTTTTAAATTAATTGAAAAAAATAGTTTTGACGCAATTTTTTTGGATGGAATCCTATCATTTTGGTATGTTCTAAACGCTATAACATATGGAGGCATTCGTACGGCATCCCAAAAATAAAAAATTAAAAATTTGAAGAAAATTCAACTTTGCAAAGCCCTCCCAAATTTTATTTAGATTTGCTAAGGCAGCGGCTTTGTGCAGCTTGTAAAGCCATTAATTCCGCTTCTGTTTCACTTTGTCTCAATGTGCACATTTACGCATAAATAATATTCATAAATAAATTTCATTCCGTTACTAATAAAGTTAGACCAACCTGTCCCTACGCTGGATAACGGGACACAAAAACATCCCCGGAAACGAAATGGCTAACGAACTGGCACGCAAGGGTGCAGCCACTGCAATGGTAGGACCAGAACCCTACTGTGGCATAGGCCAACACACCATTAGGGAGCTCCTTAGAGAGAAAGAGAATACGCTTAGAACAGCCTCCTGGGTAAACACCAGGGGGATGAGACAAGCGAAAGCATTCACAATGGACCACAACCTGAAAAGGTTCCAGAAATTAATCCAACAAGGAAAGAATGCCCTCAGGATTCTGACAGCGCTTTGCACGTGCCACTGCAGGCTGCGGGGTCACCTGTACAAGCAGGGAATAGCAAACACCCCACTAAGTAGATACTGTGAAGAGAAGAAGGAATCCTCAAAACATATACTAGCCCTTTGCGATGCTCTAGCGAGGCGCAGATTCAGCAGATTTGGGGAACACAGCTTAACCCCCAACAAGATAAGTAAACTAGAACCCACGAAAATCCTGACATTCGTACAGGAAATAGGGCTGCTAGGAGAGTTGTAAACTAAGTATGGGGGCACAATAGATCAGTATTGATCGCAGTGCGCTATTCCCCAACAAACCATATATATACTAATAAAGTCCATTATCTGCTGAGGACTATACAGGACTCAAAACTAGTTTTGTTGTTTTTTCTTTAAACAATCCAACAACTAACTAAATTTAAAAAAAAAAACTTAGCATGTGACAATCGCTTTCTTCAGCATGTCGCACTAAAGATAATGCAATAATGATTAATGCTGATGGGGTTAAGAAAATTGCAATAACAGACGGACAGATGGATAGCCAGACAGGCTGACTGGGAGACGTAAAGCAAAAAAAAAAACAAATATTGGAAACACGTTTTTTTTTTTGAGATTCGTTAATGGGCCAAGAGGCGTGGTATTTCTTCTTTTTTATTATTTTGTTGGCAACTTGTCACGCACTTTTTGTTGTTGTTTGTTTGTTATGGTTGTTGTCTGTAGCTTAGCCTAGTTAACTTGTTAAAATTGCAAGTAAACGACAAAGTTGGTCTTAAATAGTGTTTTTTTTTTTTACCTGCTTGGGCGCATCCATGGTTGAGAAAGAGACGGAATAGACAGTGAGAGAGAGGGGGAGCTGTGTTGAGTGGGAGTCACTTTTTGAACACTTTATTTTTTTTTGTATTATATTTTTCGGTTTCCTTTTGAAGGTTAGTTGCAATGTAATTTCAAACTATGTCACTTTTTCGTAATTCGTTTCGTTTACAATAATTTGCAGAACTTGCATTTGGAAAACAATTTTGAATTGAATTTTCAACTTGTTTGAGCCGTTGGACACCACAATGAAAATTTTCGCAAAAACTAGTTTTCAGTTATGTTATTTTTCGAAAATCAACACTTTTGGCGGTTTTCTAAGACAAGTTGCTGCTGGCGCGTGCACACTCCGTTGCGGCTGTGCTAAGACTAACTGCGTCGACTGCCGCCAATCGGCTCAAGTATTAAAAAAAAAAAAAAAATAAAATTATACATTAAAACATTGTCGGTGGAGCTGCACAGAGAGAAACCCACAAATACCCACACACTCAAACACACACAAACACATTAAAGATCAACTATTTTTTGCACTTGAGTAAAGTGGGAGCTTTTTTTTTTTTGGAGTTGTACTTAGAGTGGGTGGGTGGGTTGGCAGCTGCATTTGATTTTTTGATTTCACACTTGCAGAACAAAAGCAAGGTCGAGTTGGAGGAGTCTGCCTATTGGACTTCCGTTTCGTTGCGGTTTTTTCTGTTTGATTTATGCTTTGGCTATGGCGCAATGCAGTTAAAAGATACTTAAAAAAAAGTGGAAAAGATTCGGCTTTTGCCTTACATTGTGAAATTATGTATGTGTGTGTGATTTTTTTTTCTTTTTTTGCCAGTTGTTGACCGGCGCGGCGGCACGTACACAAGAGAGTAGACTCGACCTTGACACATTTCTGTGCGATGAAGTCAACGACCAGTTGGAGAAAAAACGTGATGTTACATTTTGCTAAAGCTGGATGACTAATCGACAAGAGTGGGATAGGAAGAAAGAGTTGGGGACTGCGTAAGGTGGTTTGATTGTGGGCAATGGAACTTGTTGGCATTATTCGATTGAATTCGAAATTTATTTAGAATTTGTACTTAGCCTGCAAAACACCAAAATTTTGAATATGGTTCGTAAAACGTAAGGCCAAGCTGATGTCGTCTGTGACGAAATTTTTATATACTTGCAAGTGCTGGTCTTGGAATATTAGATTTCTAGCACTAAAATTAAAAATTTTGTCTTTCTAAGTCCCGATTTCTCTTCTTTCAGATACATAGCTCCTATGTGTCACATCAGCTCACAATTTACTCTGCTATTTCTAAGTTTGTGTGACATATATAGCTCTATGTAGAAGATGAGAAATCGGGCCTAAAACCCATTTTCCGGCTGATGGTCCTCCGATTTTTACCCAATTTCGCGAATCAGTTTAAAAGCATTTAAAATTAATAATTACTGCGTTTAAGAACGATAAAGTTTAAAACAAAAATAAAGTTTAAATTTTTTTCGCACCAAGAACCCATTTTCGACCGATCGGTCCTATGGCAGCCATAAGATATAGTTATCAGATTTTGACCAAATTTTCAAAATATGTCTGAAAGCATTTAATATTAATAATGGAAGAGTTTAAGGCCGATCAAATTGAAAAAAAAAAGTTTTTCTTACTAAGACCCATTTTTCAACCGATCGGTCCTATGGCAGCCATAAGATATAGTCATCCGATTTTGACCAAATATAGAAAATCAGTTTGAAAGCATTTTAAATTAATAATGGCCGAGTTTGCAGACGCTAGCATCGAAAACAAAAAAGGTTTTCTCACTAAAACCCATTTTCCGACCGATCGGTCCTATGGCAGCCATAAGATATAGTCATCCGATTTTGACCAAATACAGAAAATCTGTTTGAAAGCATTTTAAATGAATAATGACCGAGTTTGAGGGCGCTAGCATTGAAAACAAAAAAGTTGTTCTCACTAAGACCCATTTTCCGACCGATGGTTCCTATGGCAGCCATAAGATATAGTCATCCGATTTTGAACAAATGTTGCAAATCTGTTAGAAAGCATTTTAAATTAATAATGAGCGAGTTTAGGGCCGCTAGCATTGAAAACAAAAAAGTTTTTCTCACTAAAACCCATTTTCCAACCGATGGTTCCTATGGCAGCCATAAGATGTAGTCATCCGATTTTGACCAAATATTGCAAATCTGTTAGAAAGCATTTTTAATTAATAATCAGCGAGTTTAGGGCCGCTAGTATTGAAAACAAAAAAGTTTTTCTCACTAAAACCCATTTTCCGATCGATGGTTCCTATGGCAGCCATAAGATATAGTCATCCGATTTTGACCAAATATTGCAAATCTGTTTGAAAGCATTTTTAATTAATAATGAGCGAGTTTGGGAACGATAACATTGAAAGAAAAAAGTTTTTCTTACTAAAACCCATTTTCCGACCGATGGTTCCTATGGCAGCCATAAGGTATAGTCATCTAATCCCTTTATTTCCGACATATTAGCAGCGTGCAGTAAAAAGAAGACTCTGTGCAAAATTTCTGCTCGATAGCTTTAAACTGACCGACTAGATTGCTTAGAAACAAACAGACGGATGGACAAAGCTCACTCGACTCATCTCGTCGCCCTGATCATGAATATATATATATAGTTTGTGGGTTCGAAAATGAATATTTCTATGCTTTGCATACTTTTGGGCAAATTTAAAACAAGGTCAAAAAAAAAGGAACATCTGGTTTTGTGTTCTACGTTTGTGCCAACAAAACACATATTTCTGGAGTTTAAAACTGTCGCTGAGAGTGCTCAAATGTTCTTGGAAACATATGGGAATGATTATAATGATAGTTATCCATTATCCATTACGAAGTGGTGAATTTTTCAAGAAAGGCAACATAAGGCCAGCATAACCATTTGAAGCGAAAAAAAAAAATGGTTCGATTCTTAAATCGATTCAAAAGACGTAAACTTTCAAAGTGAAATCTTTATGCTGCCTGAAAGATATGGAAAAGTCGTTTCTAGCCATGGACCGTAAATCCAAATAAAGCTGCAAAGTTATCAAAAATAAACGCTTAATCCAAACTATGTCCTTGTTTTTTTATGCAAACGACTTTCTCAGTCTTAAAGATATCAAACAGAAATGTAGACAACTGGCCCTGCTCCTACATATACTCAAGTGCACGTTGGTTGAACATTTACAATTCTGCCTATTTGCATTGTATGAAGACTATCAGATCTATCAGAAACGACTTGATACCACTCAAGACGCTCTTTGTTTGTCAAGCGATGCCAGCGTGAGCTCACCTTCTTGAACTCAATACGAGAGTCCTCATCAAGAGGTACCACTAATTCTCTATTTTTTCTCTGAGTGTATCATCTGTTCTCAGTAAACACCCCATTGTTAGATGTTTCTCCTTCTGAATTCCTTAAGCAGGGCCAAATAGTTAACAAGGAATATTATTTAAGTGTTATGCGGCGTTTGCGTAAAGCTGTTCGCCAAAAATTGGCCGGAGTTATGGGATGAGAAGTTATGATATGATGAGAATTTGTCTAAATATGCCAAATTCGCGAACTTCTCGGCCATATTTGACTATATTATAAGTGAATGTTAATGTTTTCAGTCCTGCAAAATCTGCAATCATGGCTTTTTAGCTAAATTTTCATCAAAACTTCTTAAAAATTTATCAAATTATTTGCCTGTGTGAACTTAGCTTAACATTCGTTGACATTTAAAGTTGGTTTGTTTCAAAATGTTACTTTTGAGTATCAAATTAATATTCTAAAGATCGAATTAATACCAAAAATATCAATTTGTTACTCTCTAGGTTTAAATGGGTACTTGAAATGAGCTTTTTTTGGATTGATACACGAATTTTAGGATTGTTTGAAGCCTTTCATATTTGTTTCAAGTAGAATCATGTCATTTCGAAAGTCGAAATCAAATCCATTTTTTGAGGATCAAAGGATCAAATTGATACCAAAAATATCAATTTGATGCTCTCTAGGCTTAAATGGGTACTTGAAATGAGCTTTTTTTTGGATTGATACACGAATTTTAGGATTGTTTGAAGCCTTTCGTACTTGTTTCATGTAGAATCATGTCATTTCGAAAGTCGAAATCAAATCCACTTTTTTGAGGTTGATTTTAGCTCGCCTTTTATTCTGTGGAACTTCGGGAACTGAATTAATCGCCGGCTTTTAAAGGTCCATAAATTTTTCAAAGAATTTTTCTCTCAAATCGCCAATTACAGCCTCATCCGCTGCTGTTTTTGTCCATACATCTGCACCATTTGGCTTATACTGCGCTAATTTCGATTGTCGAAAAAAGGACTCCTTACTGAGTCATAGTCATAGCAGCAAATTGCAAGAGGAAATCTTCTTGGAACCTTAGAGCTGACACTGTTGTTGTCGTTGTTGTTGTTGTAGCGGCTGCTGTGGATGAGAGTAAGGTACGCATATGTTGTGGGTAAAAATAGAAAGAACAGATTAGAGTGGAAAAATTTTGAAGGTAGAAGGGGGGGAGTGTGTAGAAGGTGTTGTGAGCGAGTTCGAGTCGTCCAGGTCCAACCCGAGGAATGTTGCTGCTTGGACAGGGTTTGTCCAGAGGTGTGTTGTTGTGAGTTGTGTGGGGGCGGCTGGGCAGTGGAAGAGGTGATAAGTGTCATGCGGAGATTGCCTGCATTTGGGACACTCATCAATCACTGCATCGTTTATCCTGGATAAGTAGCTGTTTAGCGTCGCAGAGTACCCCTAGCGAAGTTGTGCCAAAGTTGTCCGGGTGCTGTTGTTGTCGTTTGTAATGGCTGCTTGAAGAGGAAACTCGGGATTTCCCTACTTATGTCATTAAATTGGAGTGAGTTTTGATCTCTTATTCAATGTTCTTCACCTTTCAATCTGATTCTACTGCTTGGAACATTGTCATCCTGCTGTTTCTATTTCTCATCTTTTGTTATTCTTTTGTTGTTTTTTTTGGACAGATTTGTTTTATTTGCCCATGACAAAGCACATTTTCCCTGGTCAGTTAAAGATGATTGCTTTTAGTTTATTTTTAGTAGTTAACTCTTTTAAAATGCCTCGTTTAACATATAACTGCAAATTGTTGTTAAATTATTAACAAAATATTTGCAGCACAAAGTGGAGTGGAGGTTCAAGCCCAAGAACCTTGATAAATGTGCAAAATGCAAATTAAAAATAATATTTTCTTTACAAGCGATGAATTAATGTCAGTCTTAGAGCTTAGAGAGCTGAATGTGGATGCGAATTAGCAAAGTTTATTTGAGAAATGCCAAGCGCAGAGCCTTGGCAGCAACTTAAATGCAGTTAAGCAGTTAAGTCAGCGCGGTCTTTAATTACAGTTATGTCAGCTAGCGGCTAGCAAAAAATTAGCCAAGTGCAAAAGTCAAGTTCGTTGCCTAAGTCTTTCGTTGTATCTTAAGTCCTCAGGGAAAGAGGCTGGCATAGTAATTTAGCTTACCCTTCACTTGGGGCCTTTGTCCTTTACATTTTTTTCTAAACACTTTTGAAGGACAGTTTATCGAAAGCAACACAAATAGAAATCTACCTAAATTAACGTAAATGCTAACCACAGTTGAAGGTTTCTTCGCACATTACGTGTATTTTTTTTTTTTCTTTTTTTGTATGTAAATAATTTGCCCAGCTCGTTATTCTTGTTATACAATAGTTTTTGCAATATTTTTTTATTTTTGCCAGTGTGGTTGTTTGTGGTAGTTTATAATTTTGATTGAGCTACCGAAAAATTAAACAAGGCGCGAGCTGAACCACCTCAACATTTTGACAGCTGCACGTCAAATGAATTTGTTTTTGTTGGGCGACTGACAGTTGAGTTTATTAATATATTTATTATAAAGTTATTCACTTTGAGCGTGGCCAATTGATTTGCAAAAAATAAATAAGTTTTTTGGCGCGTTCAATAACCGATAAGCTAGCCGACATTGATCCAAGGCCAATTGATTAGCACCTGTTACCTCTTTTTATTATGTAAATAAATTACAATCAACAATTTGACTTGCGTTGTGTAGTTACCGTCAGTGACCGCCTTCTATGCGCAAAGGAGTTTGTTAACAAGGAATTCAGCTTTTGGGAAACATGCATGTCGACAATGTTGACTAACAAAATATTCTCTGAAATGCAGAAATTTTTGGATTACTTCAAGGAAGCATTTTGAAGGAACATGAAGGAACAACAAGGCGTTAAATGTCATATTCAAAAGACACAACCTTACTCATAAACATGTCTCTTTGTACTAACTTTAAATTTAATTAGCGTTGCTGACAAGGATCAGGATGCACGTGAAACCATAGGTGAAGAGGCACATTAGACCAAGCCACTAGACCAGCGCAGATCATTTATATTCACGTTGTGCCTTAAAAACACATCGTTACACTAAGAAAAAACTAGAACGAATAATTTGAGTACGAACGCTCTTGAAAAAAAAATTAGTCGCTCTTGAATTTTCAAGAATTTTGCTCTTGGAATCGAGATAAATTCGTTCTAAAGGTTCTCAATTTTGTTTTTTATAGGCAAGGGGGGTGAGGGTAACTTAACTTTGAGAGAGTAGCGTTGGAGTCGCTCTCGCAGAGAGTGAGGGCGCATGCGCAGTTGGTCGTTGAGAGAATGAGAGCGCAGAGAGTGAGAGCGCATGCGCAGTTTGTTGTTGTGCGACGAAAGGCAACTGCGTTTATTTATAAGTGTGATTTCGTCGCGTCTTCTAGCTTAGGGAAGATAGCTGAGCTCGTAAAGCTGCCCGTCGCCTGTGTATGTTTCAGTCTTTCAAGGTACCGTGTTCAAGTCCCAGAAAAGTAAGCAAAAAAAAAAAAACCTGTGGGGTTATCTCAAAATCAATCTCACAGTTTAAAACAAAGTTTGGTGGGTGGTGGTTGGGGTTGCATTGGTTGATAATGGTGAGTGGGGAGGGGCCTCCCCCCACTGAGACGGACAACGTCGGTCGGGTCGGGTCGGTAGTGTCTCTACCACACCCCCACCCCAAATATTCTTTTGAATTTTTTTATTTTGAGAATTATTCGTTCTTGAATCAAGTACTGAAACTCTTGAATCAATAATTATTCATACTTGGATCAAGAGCTGAAACTCTTGAATCAGGAATGTCGGGATCAAAAATTCACTCTTGAATCAAGAATTTCGCTCTTGGATCAAGAATTTTCACTCTCACCGTACTTTTGAGAACGAATGCTCTTGATTCAAGAGCGAAATTCTATATTTTTTCTCTGAGTGTAGCTAAGTTCAACTTTATTTATTTATTGTTGTTTAAAGTTTATCAAAGTTCAGTCCAACTATTTACAATTATGAATTCGATCCAGAAGTGTTTAAATAACAAGCTTAAATCAATCCCGAGTGACTGTGAAAACTGGTAATTTCGAGCTCAAATCAAGCTAAGCGCAAGACAGAATCAAGACAAGAATTACAGGATTAAAATATCCGTACTAAAGTAAATTCTTTCTTATTTGGTTTGACAAAATCCTGGATCGACACGAATTCTGACATCATTTGGGATTGATTTTATTTCGGATATCTCGGTTTTTTTTTCTTTGTGATATACTTAAGTGTATTTTGTTTTGATGTAGTGTGACCAGAGCACAAAATTGAAATCAGTTAAGCTGCCTTTACACTTGTCATATATCTCTAAAGAGACTTTCAAACGATAATGTAATGGCAAAGCAAATAACTTTAAATATTTGATGAAATAGGACAGGTTCTATTAGATAAGAGTTTCTCTTTAGAGAATTTTGACAGCCAACTATTTAGAGATGTATGAAAAGTGTAAAGGTGGCTTCATAATTATGTCAAATTTAGTTACCAAAATCTTTCTCTTCAAGAATATTTATATATACTTTATGGCAGAGAACCCTATTCATAGACCCTGCTTGTCAGAAAGAGTTTGCCACAGATTTGTTGCCCGCCTTAAAGCAAACAGCTCGGTTTTCTTTTTGTTGACAAACAAATTCAGAATATTTGCTCGTAAGCTCTTTTCTTCTTGTCCTCTCAGCTTATAAGGGTCCCATCCCATGAAGATTCGGAATAGTATGAGACAACTTATAATTTGTAACGCATATATATAACGCCTCTATTATTTAATAACTAAATATTTAATGCATATTCAGTTCATTCTGACATCACAATTAGCTAACATTGCTCTGCTCAGTTTATTTTTAAATTTTTATTAGCAATTCCCAGGTACAAGCACAAACAGTTAACGCTGATTAGTATTAATTAATTTTGATGTTTGTGTTATGGTTGTTACAATTTAAAATGTTTTTAATGAAAACATTGAATTTAGCATCTTTTGTTATGATTAATTTTTAGCATTTGTTGTTTTGGAAATCTCTTCCTGCTCTTTGTCTTGTGGTGGTCAGTGAGACCCCGGCGCGCCGTCTAATGGCCAATTTCAAGAGCTCCAAAAACCTTACTTATTCACTCAGCTAATGGACATTACTCATATAAAATACTTCAGTAATCTTTTTTGCGCTTGGCGACCTTCACAAGTGTTTTGGTGTGGGCGACTGGACACGCACCACGGAACTGGAACTGGACGAGTCGGAAGTAAGCAAGAAGACTTTGCTTGGTTCGCTGGGCTTTGATTTATTGCAGAAAATCTGCCCAACTAATTAGATGTAATGTAGAATTCTACTTCCCCCCCGTGTGGATGAAGGCATTTCCTCAATTTCAATTGGAGGGTCATCAATGCTCATTCCAGTTCCCACGCGAATGAAAGGCTTTTGACATGTTAAATTGTTATTTCTTATTAATAAACATTAGACAAGTTCAAGTTTTATTTTAAGGCGCGAGCCAGTTTGTGAACAGCTGTGGGGTGGCAACAGCTCTGCATCTGGGGTAATTAAAGTCGAGTGGGCGGAGGGCCCGCAGAGCGAAAAGGGTTAAACGAGATGGCAAAATCACAAAATCATGGCAATTATGAACGGGCCACTTGCAATCCGTTGACGCGACGTCGGCGTTTTGTTCGCGTAATCAAAAGGCTACAAAATTAGTTGACTTGGCAAATGCTACGTGTATTAATTGCTGATCGGGGGAGATGAGGCTGAGGCGAGGTGTGCCAAATGGGGAGCTAGTTTCAACAGGTGGTGGTAGGGTAGTAGCTGCAGCTGTCTAGCTGTTGCTAGCTAAAGTAATTTTACACTAAGCTGCAGGGAAGTTCTATATATAGAAAAAGTAGATAAAGCGAATTGGTTTTAAAGATTTTAATAATTTGTTTTCTAAAGTGAAAGTAATTAAGAAGTTGGAAGAAAGAAAATGTATAAAAAATCGAAAAACAAAAACAAAAACGTTAAGAAAGAAGCAAGAAGCCATTAAAATGAAAAGAAACTAATGGAAAAGTAAATGACAAATTTTGGAGAAAAGAAATTCGAAATTAAAAGGCAAGAAGTGAAAAAAGTAAAGGAAACAAAAAGGATATAAAGAAGAAAAGAAGAATACAAAAGCAGTGTAAGAAGAAAGTAAAACAAACAATAAGAATGATCAAAAAATGGAGAAATCAAAATGACTCGAAGTAAAAATGGAGAAAAGAAAAAAGGGAAGTAAACGATAAAACCCTGGGGGAGTTGACAGATCGAGGTAGTATAAGGTTGTACATGAAGCACTGGTATGACTTTGCTTAGGTAGCCCTGGTATATATCGATACTCCCGAGAACCCTGTTATCGATCAAGGCTACACACGAGGTTTATCGATATCGAACTTTGGTCACACTGCTTAAGGCGTCATCCATTGAAAGCGAAACAATAAAAGTTGTACAAATTAAATTAAATCAACCCGAGTTTACAATAATAATGAACTAGAAAATAAAACTCAAAACAAGTGACATGCATAGGGCGAATAAAACAAGCTCGGAGAAATTTAGAAAAGAAAAGTAATTTCTTTGGAACGATGATAGAAATGTTTAATAAAAAAGAAAGAGAAAAAGGAAATGAAAGAATCTATTTTTCAGTATAAAAAGTGTTATTTGATAACGAAAAGATGATTTTTAAAGCATTTTTGAAAAATTTAAAAACAGAAACAGAATGCAATAGTGAGTAAAATTTTATTTGGAGCGATACATCAATGCCTGCCATTTACTTTTAACGTTAGAAAGTTCAGCCTAAAAGCTTAAGCATACCGGTAAAAGAGTTGAAAGCATTTATTGCTTGTGTATTTTTGCTTTCATTGCTTTTGCAGTGATTGTAAGGAGAGACAGTTGGCAATCAAGCTTTCTTTAGCAAAAAGCCTACTGGTGATTGAACTGGGAGGTTCATGATACAGTACTGTATAGGCTAGCAGCTCTTCTTGGTGTACAATGCATAAGTTTCGGACCTCGAGCCAGCTAATCCTGCTAATTAAACATTTGAAAGGTCGCCAAATAAATTACAAATCATTTGAAGATTATTTCAAGTAAATGTTGCCAGCGACGGCTACGCCTGAGGTGGTCCGTCCGTAAGCTCCAATTTTGGTATCTCAAATCACATCAGCTTTACGGCCAATGGACTGGTCCAAAACGTGAGATTTTTGTGAGTAATTACCAAACTGGCCTCTCAATCGGTCCTTGGTATCGCGTGCCGTGTGGCATGTGGCACCCTCTTGTTGATAACACACGTTAACCAAGTCCAATTTTTTCCATTCTGGGCAAAAAATAAGGTCGGAAATCATGGCATGGCTCTTTACTCCATTTACTGTAACGTTGCTATTTTCAAACCGTACCAAACATTGCATATTACAGAATGCACTGCCAGCTTTTGAACTGCCTCTGGCTGCTTTTCAGACCAAATTCTTAAACAATCTGCAGACTACATTAAGAGACTCAGAGGACACTCAAATCGGCTAGCAAGGCAACAACTTCGCAGAAGAAGTATAAATGGTGTCAGAGTCAGAAGAAGACTTTTGAGAATCTTCCCCTGGCAACTTCCAAGACGACGTATCTGAACCTGCCGTATCATTTAACATCTAACACCAATCCAAACATTAATTGTACCATACGAACGTTAAACTTTTACTGTACATCGTAAGTTGCTGACAAAAAAGATGTAACAATACAAATGCTAAAAATTTAAAAAAAAAAAAAAAAAAACCAAATTCAGTAATTCTGTTTGCTGATGCACCCACCCATTGAGCCAAAAATGATATTCGTCGCTGAAAAAATTTTTACAATAAAAAAAAAGTGGATCTTCAATCAACTCTCCTTCGAATTTCGATGAATGGCAAGCGCTGTTCATATCTTAGTCTATTCATGATGAAATGGCAAACCTTACTGAGTCTTTTTTAGCGTTGCCACTTGCTAATCACGTTTGGGGTGTCAAAAAATTTACACTGAAAAACCAAGTTGCATAAAAATTACGCTTTACAAGTTTAATCCAGGAAAAGTTTAACTGAGGAGTCAAATTAAACCCGGTTTGCGATGGGGATGGTTTTGCAGTACGGATGAAATGGATATTCTATGAAACTAAGCTGAAATCGATTAGGGAAATGGTATTTCGGCAAAGCTAAGAAGGGATCAACATTTTTGAGTTTTAACTACACAGACTATAAGAAGATCAAATTCATATTGATATTCACCTTATTAAAATGAACTTTTCAAAAATATAAAATATAAAATAATATCTTCTGATTCAAAATAATATCAGTTACTTAAAATGATATTAAATAGTTTCAGAATGATACTAAAAATGAAATTAGAAATGTTAAAAAATATCAATATAAAATTTTCAACATATTATATTCATATCGGCGAAAAATTGATACGAAAAAATATCATTTTTATCTAGTTGTATTAGCAATTGCGGGATCAACCCATTATTGTCACCGCTTTGGCTTGATTTTTTTCCAGTGTAGAAGGGAAGTTTATAATAAAAGATGATAAATGGAGCAAGGTAAATGGGAACAAAATAGCGACAGAGCAAGGAGCGAGGATTTTATAGCTCTTGTATAGTGAAAAATACATTTTGTATACACTTGAAAAGCGTATTATATCTCCGATCACATCTGTATATATAAATCTCTACGCCCAACTAACTGTTTACAATCTCACAGACAAGACCTAGAGATCTAAGATTTGGCATAGAACTTCGTTTAGTAATGTAGGCGCACGCTATGAAAGAAAATTTGACACAGGAGATGGTAAAAATGCAAAAAAAATACATGAAACTTATGGCACGTACTAAACACAGCGAGATCTTTAACATGGTGTTCAACGGTTTTCAAAATTAGGGAGTTGGAATTTCACGAAATCAACCAGCCAAACAATTTGTTAAGCACGTTTCTCATTTCTCACTTTGTTCTTCATTTGGTTAGAGGTTGATACTAATATCAAACCAAATTTCGTTATATTGATGGGCAAGGTCGTATACGGCCGGCCGTGTTCTGAAATTTTTTTTTGAAAAACTTGAGTTGCTAGTTAAGTAAATATATATTTTTGATCAGCAAGGCGAGCTGAGCCGATTGGGCATTGTCCATCTGTCCGTCAAAAATATTACCCTGATTGAAGGTAATTGAATCCTGAAAATGGATCTGTTCCTCTGCAACTCTTGCATAATATTAAATCTCCAGTCCACACCCAAGTAGCCTAGTGTTACTTTACACTTTTGCCATAAGAAATTCAAATATGTGTCATTTGCGGGCGCAATAATTTTTGTGTTTTTTTTTTCACATCTGGTGCTGCTTCTGCTGCTGAGTTATGAATGCAAATGCAAATGCAGTTTGTGCAATTGTATCTATATATCTATCGATGTAGTGCATCAGCCTCACAGATGTGTCTGAATAGCAACAAAAAAAAAAAAAAAAGACAAAACTACAAATTAGACACGATTCGCAGCCAAACACGATTCCAAGATATGCAAGGCAAAGCTAGCTTAATAACGACCATTATATAGAATATATATGCTTCACATATATATATATATATATATATATATCGGATGACGAGACAGCTTTTGCAGTCTTTAATTAAACATAGGGTGAATGCTTGTGTGTGATAATCACCAGTTACCCTTTTTTGTGTGCTAATTGGTGTTAAATTGCACTTAAGAGAGGTTATGGGGGGGCAGCGGAGGGCGGATGTCTAGGGCACAGCTGTGTGCATTTTGAATGAGATTGATAGTTATGGCCAAAGCATCACTGCAACTGATTGCAAAACTCGGCTGAGAACAGCTGGCTGCATTTATCCCCGCCCCCAAATCCAATCAATCATTCGGATGACTTTTTTTTTTTTTCTTGGGTTTTGCGAAATGCAATTGACCCTGAAGTATTTAATTTGTATTGAACACATTTGGGAAATGATTCGGCTCGATTCCCGTCCACTTTTGCAATGAATCAGCGTGAGCAAGTGGCGCCGGTAAATTAACAAAAATGCAAATTACCAACATTTTTGTGAGTTTTTTTTTTCGGTGTGAATTCTTATGCGCATTCTGAGGAAATCTCAAGCGTAAAAACCGCAAAATTAAATTCCAAACGAATAACGCACAAAACAAAATAATGTAAGTTTCTGTTATGCACGAAAGGTAACATGATTTTATGTGCGGTTTGATTAAATATTGGTTTTTAGATTTGTTGAATATTATTTGTTCATAAACTTCACACAAAATTTGTCTTTAATTTCTGAGAATAAGGACAGAAACACATTTAGGGCCGATTTCACAACTTCAGATCACATAATGTAGTAAATTCTAAGTTTATCTTTCTCATAGCATCTCTCTAAGAGCTGAGAAATCGGACCTTAAACCGCTTCGAAAACGGTTCATAGCTTAAATAACTTCTAAGATCAGGCTCTAAACCACTTTTTAACCGGTTCGAAGGTGGGTTCGATACTTGTCCTGATCCAGTATAATATCCATTTCTATATTACTCACCTTTCAGACCAGATTTCAAGTTGATAGTTTAAATAGCTTCTAAGATTTGGCTCTAAACCACTTTTTAACCGGTTCTATACCGCTATCTAGCAAAATATCCAACTCCATATTACCAACCTACAGACCAGATTTCAAGTTCATTGCTTAAAATAGATTCTGAGATATGTCTCTCAAACACTTTATAACCGGTTCAATACCGTTTCTGATCCAGTAAAATATCCAACTTCTTATTACCAACCGATAGCCCAGATTTCAAGTTCATAGATAGATTCTGAGAAATGCCTCTAAAACACTTTTTAACCGGCTCGATACCGGCTAGGAACCGGCCCTGATCTAGTAAAATATCCAACTCCATATAAGCCACCTACTGACCAGATTTCAAGTTCATAGCTTAAATAACTTCTGAGATGTGGCTCTGAACCACTTTTGAACCTATTTCAACCGGTTTCGAACCGTTTCACAGACTTGGGACATTGCCAATGACTTTTTTCTGATCGACATGAATATACTGTGGTACAAACATACTTTCACTTTTATGTATACTCGTATGTATGTATATACATATCGCTCACAACTCAAAATATTCGATTTGGTAAAAAAAATCGTTTAAAGTTCTCATTGGATTTAACCTAGAGAAATCAGTTCTTTAAGTTTTGAGTTAGTCTAGTAATATATTAGTAATTTAAAATGAGCATTGAGTTGAAATCCGAAGGATCTTTGTACAATATCGACTGCAGGACAACTGAGATATGACGCTTTTGCATTAAGGTGAAAATTAACCTGTAAAATGAAATAGCGACTTATTCTCATCTCACATTGAAAGTATACAAGAAGTCAATATGAACATTATACAAAATATAAAACACAATACAGCGAATATTTCTGCATCATTAAATCAAAAATCGTATTTTTGAGATATGCCAGTCTAGAAGTAAGTGAGCGATTTGTATATACTTTCATACAAGGCTGCAAACATGTAAAATTTTAGTGAAGGTTCGGTCGGTAATCGAATCAAAGGTTTAGGTTCGAGTCTGCCTCAACATTGAGTCAAAATTTAGAAATATGTTTGATCAGGAGAACGCGTCCAGATTTCCAAGCAATGTATATGATTCGTCAAGTCGACTGGACCACATTCCTTATTGTTATCATACACAGGTGTTCTAAAAGTTCCTGGTCTTAGAATTTTGTAAGCCTTACCTTCTACATACATACCCGGCCAGCATTTTATGAAATTTCTGATCACTTTTTGAGTCCTCTGTCTGACTAAAATAGTCATAAATGATACTTTTGTCGGGAGAATATGGTGCCCAAGCCGCGAATCTTCTTAAAGAGTCGTTTATAGCCCATTTTTCTCATCAGTTTTGACTCCATTTCAAGTTATATTTCCAATCATTTGCGATTCTTTTCTAGTCGTATTTCAATATATCACGTTTTAATCATATCATTTCAGTCATTTCAGAGTCTTCTTTAAATCGGACATGAATTTAATCTCTTTAATGTTCAAAAGAGCTTAAAAAGGACTCATCTGGGCGATTCTTCTTATAATATCTTTTCAAATTTGCTTTGCTTTCCCCCTTTGCGAGTATACTTATGTTTTTCTTTCTTCTCGAATTCTCAATACGGATTGGATTTCTAAAAAGCATTTTTAATTAATAACTGAAGCGATTCTGAACTATACTAAAAAATAGCTATAAAATAGTTTTTCGGTCATAATATTGAGAAAACTAGAATAGATCTAAAGAAGAACCGAACCCTCTTTTTGTATACAGGGACTCGGTTCGGGGGCTCAAATATATTCATTGAGATTTTCTCGTCTGTGTTCACTTTCGACACTGCTTCTCTCGGTTTCGAGACTATAATCTTGATTTTAGATTGAGTTTTTTCTCAGTGCAGAGTTTAAGGAGCAGTCAAAGTAGTAGTGTGGTCGGGCGTGGCGTATCAGTTGTATGTGTGTCTGCTGGTGCGGGAGGTTGTGGGTTCGATCCCGCCTCGGACCATCTAATAGAAAAAGTTTTTTCTTTCTTTAGAAAAAAGCTTTTACACACCCGATCACCTTCACCAGCTACTGGCGCCAGCTGTGAAGTAACTAGCCATGAAAAAGCAAAATTCTCGAACTATTGCCGTTCGGATTCGGCGTTAAACTGTAGGTCCCTTTCTCTTGTGCGAAAAATTATAAGCACACACGCCAAGAGATTGATTGAGAGAAGCTTGGCCCTGGCCCTCCTGGAGGTGCTGTTTGAGCCAATTTTACTTTACAAAGTAGTAGACTTCTCTAGACAGTCATGCGGCAGTTTTTTGGATGCTAAATTGGTCGCCGCTAAAAATTATCCAGCGCTGTTGGACAGATTTAACAATGCCATACTTTAGATTCATCCAAGAGCGTACGCAGGAGGAGGCAGGGGGTGGGAGACCACTTAAACTAAACTAATTAAGTATATGGGGTTAAGTGACCTGTTTTTGATTTAAGCCAATGTTACAACTGGCTAGCTCAAGGTCTTTGGTTGATTATAAATCTTTATAACCAACACAAATCAACAGATATTAATTACAACAAACTAATTAAGGATTTAAAATTATGAAAAGATTTTAAGTTGGGCCTTAAATACTTATAGCACAACTTGGTAATCTTGGAAACTAAAGTTTCGTCATATATGCTCAACCATTGGCTACAAAGTCCTGTTCAATTTACGGACATGATCTCACAAATAAAAACTTGGATCACTTGTATCAAAATATAGTTTTTAATCATCTAATTAATCACTAAAAAAAAACTTGATTTAATACCTTTTTATATAGAACAAGAAATAAAGTCGGTCAAGCCCGACTATAACATACTTTGTACCAGAGCGGGCAAACAAACGAAACGAAACGTCTCTGAATCGTTTCGTTTCTTTCTTTGCACAGAGCGAAACACTAACAAAACCCGATAAAATGCAACGGTAAAAAAATGAGTTCCGTTCAGTTTGCGTTCGTGAGAGCAAACTAAACGTAAAGCGAAATGCTCTCATCTTGTGAAGGGAACAAAGGGAATCGGAACGATATGCAACGAGGGCGAATAGTTCGGAAACGTTTGCTGCTCAATTTGTATACACTTTTTTTTTTTACTTCTTTGATTCTCTCAGCTTTGTTGTTTTGCATATATTTCATTCCCAAACGTTTCAAGGCAGCGCATCTGTCGCGAGAACAATATTCCAATCGTTTCGTTTGCGCTCTTCGGCAATATAAAGTTAGTGGTTTCGTTTTCCCTGACTATAGTAACCGATACAAAACAAATGAATAGTTTCATCTCTTTCGCGAACGGTTCGTTAAACGTTCCGTTTGTTTGCCCGCTCTGCTTTGTACCCTTACCCTCGGGTTGGGTGGATGTTAACTGGTCGTTTTTTGCTCATAACTTGAGTATCGTTCATCCGATCCTTCACCAAATCGATAAATAATTTTGATTACTAGATATCTCTAGAAGGTACGAACCATCTATCATCAAAACTGTGGAAGACATGACGTTTTTTTCAAATTTCAGGGGCGGGAGGGGGCGTGGCAAAAATTGAAAATAAACTTGATCTGCCTGCAAGTATAATAAATATATGTCCCATACATGTCAAACCCTTATCTCTTTCCATCTCTGAGATCTGTGCGTTCATACAGACGGACATGGCTACATCGACTCGGCTGTTGATGCTGATCAGGAATATATATACTTTATAGGGTCGGAAATGATCCCTTCTCCCTGTTACATACTTTTGCACAAACTTAATATACTCTGTGTACCTTTGGTACAGTCGATATTCAGACTGAAATTTGTACCTAAAACAAGTACAAAAGTCTTCAAACAAACCTAAAATTGTAGTATCAATACGGAAAAACTTATTTCAATACCTGAAAATCATATTTAGTACAGCCATGTTCTCAATTCTACTTTCACAAAAATTTAAAACCAGTCTTAGTACTAGATTTGGATTTAAAATCACAAAACCATTGTGGACGTGAAATTGAGAACATGGCTGATAATTCGTACTAAAATCAATCCTTTCTGCTTACCTAAATGACGGAGAGAAACTTGACAGACTTGCTCACTCTCTCAACAGAACACTTGATTTTGTTTTCTGTTTCTTTTTTTTTTTCTTTTTTATAGTTCTTGATAAGAGAAATCCACGAAGCTGTTTTTACGATAACAGCTTGATGGGGATAGTTTCGTTCGGCTCTCATTAGCTGAGCATAAGAACATGAATTGTTGTTTTTTGTTATTGTTCCGCTAAGTTTTTGCGGCAAAGCGTAAAAAAAAGGAAGCACGCATACACACTTGCAGTTTACAGAGGCACACCCGTAACGCACATACATGTGCAAAAGGCACTTTCAAAAGACAGCTTAGGCACCGCAAAGTGTCTTATGATATCAAATGCACAAAGTAGGCGAAAAATGATTCTTTGATTGAGAAAAGACACGGAGATTAAATGTCATTTCGTTTCCCTTTTCCATCGTGTCTGTGGGTGACTGTTATTTTTTTTCTTGACCGCCTGTAAAAATTCTTCCTGACCCTTGCCGACTTGCTTTGAAAAAATCCGTTGCTTGTGGCATGATTTAGGATTCATTATTTTGATTGAAAATTCAATTTCTATGGTCCAATTTATTGAAGAAGTATTAGGTTCGGTTGGTGGACACATTTGTTTTAGCATTAAACCCGACTAACAGTAATGTTAATTTTTTTGTCAAATTGGTAAAAATTCAATCATAAGAGATATTTTAAGTAATAATTTTGCCAAATTAATATTGTCTTAATTTCAGGGTATATCTTAGCTTCGTTTGTATTTTTTTTTAGTATCCATTTTTTCTCTTTTTTTTGAGTTATTTAAATTTTTATTGCACACAACTTTAGAGTTGGTTGATAATATTGCGGTTTTTGTTGTAAGATTAAAGCGTGACGCAGTTTTATTGTTTCAACTCTTGGTTATTGTGGCGGCTGATTGTTTGGTCAATGAACGCGTTTGTTGTTGATGAAATTTCTTAGCTTTGGGTTTTGTTTGTTAATCATCCAAAATGTTGTTATAATTAAATAAAGTCTGTGAGTTCTTTTGGTATGGTTGTGGGTGCCTTTTTGGTGACTTGCCTTCGTTTGTTTACACAACTGTATTTGGTTATTAGGAGGGCACGTGCTTGACAGAATTTCGTAATAATTTTTTTTACATTTACTTGGAACTTTAAACAAACACAAAACTTTGCGCACAACTCGGATGACAACTCCCGGTGTCGGACAACGTCAACTGACAACTGTCAACCAAAACGTTTAATGGCCAAATAAACGCGACGACGATGCGTTGCCAGTTCATCAATTTTTCATTTAATTTAAATTTAGCTACGTGCCCTGAGCACTGAGTTACAATTGGGTTTTAGTGGGCGTTCGGTTTTTTGGAGTCTCTAAAGCGCAACGAATTCTGTTTGCCTTGCATTCCATTGAAGATGACGTGTCAAAATAGCTTCTCGACTAACCAAAATCAAAGTTGTTTACGTGCCAAAGTTTTCAATCAATTAAAGTTCATTTGAGGCTGGCAAAGTTTTTGTATGCATAACGAGGGGAACATGAGAAAGGTCAAAGCAAAAAGAATTGAACGACAAGTTCGTTGCTTAAGTCTTTTGTTTTGAGGTGTGATGAGTGTGTAAGTATGATTGCACTACCGGAAGCAAGTGTTGGTGATTTTGATGATGTGTTGTGGTAATGAAGCCTGAAGTATGTGCTAAAATATTGCAACTTTAGTTGCTATTAAATATTAATGAGAATTGGGGGGAGGGAAGTAATATACATTCATTCAATTGATTAATTCTGGTCTGAGAATAAATAAAAAATTCACAAAAACTATTGCATATTTTAAAGTCTCAATCTTGTACATTTCCCCTTGGTCTTCAACAGTTGTAACTTCCTTTTTCATAAAATGAAATCTAAACATCATTCTAATTTATTCAAATCATTCCTCTCTGCTTACACAACAAAACGATCATTCAACATCTGTTCTAATTTGCCACTTGAGTTGGAAAAAAAACCTAAGCAGCTTACATAAATGGTCAAAAAGTAACCAACAGCTATTACAATGCAAAATAGCTGTCAGTTTTATTATATAAAATAGCCGATGACTTTGTGATTACGTGCACGGCCACATGAAACTAGAAGCTGCCAATGATCATTCATAAATTTCGATTTAATGATCTGTGCGAAAAATAAACCCATGTCGAAACATTTCAAATTGTGTGTGTTTTTTTTTTATAATTAATTAAGCTTTTATGTAGAACAGCAAAACTGAACATAAAACAGAAGCCGTTTTGATAAGCAGGCCAGAGGCATGATAAGGCGGCCAGGGTTGCCCCAAAAGCCACAACGCTTCCTGTTCGTCTGACATTGAATAACCCCTTAAGCACGTACAAAATAGCCAACTACAAATCTAGGTAATTGTGTCTGCAGTTGTCGCTGTTTTGTCGTTTATGAAAATTATTGTACACTAAAGTGCTTGAGTTCTAGAAATAACAAAGCCGACGAAGGTTTTCACAGCTTGGAGAGCTCATTAAAAATTCTGAGACGAAACATAAAATAACTAACACAATACAAAAAAAAAAAAACAAATCATCAGCGTTGTCATTTATAATAATTTTTGTGCTCTACTTGAAGGCGTCTGGCATAATGGGAGAATAAATTATACAGTCGAAAATTGGCTTCAGTTTGAGTGGATAATAGTTATTTGAAATATATACAAATAATCTGGATTTTGTACGCCTTTTTCATTTTAGTAGTATGTTTTTTTTTCTATTTTAAAGTTTTTTATGCAGTAGATTTAAATTTAAAATACTAATTCTGAAGTTTAACAATTTACAAAATTTGAATGAGAAAAAAAAGCAATCTAAAATCTAGATCAGTGGTGTCCAAACTCACACAATCAAATATTGCGCTTGTGTGCTTAGCAGTGGAACACGAAGTAAACGTCACAACAAACAAATGCCACGGAAAAATGGCTAGTAAAGTAAAACAAAAAGACGAGCATCGTAAAAGAGCAAGCCGCCGAGCGTGTTATTTATAGAACACACGTATTCTCTGTCTCTATACGTGTGTCGGCTGCGGCGCCGGCAGAATTTAAAGTTGCTATCCCATGGGATATGCTTTTGGCAATTTGGACACCACTGAAACATTCTTCAACTATGAGTTCAGTACCAGTAGTGGCTTCAGTATTCTCAGACCCTTTCTGGTGGTCGCCCAGAAATTTCTAGTCATAGTTTTTCTGGATCTAATGGGGGCGTATGTAGTGAGGTAAAGCTGCTGATCGGTTCAACTTGGCGAACCCAGCGCGATCCTGGCTTACTGCGTCTCAAGTCGACTCACACCTCCTCGTTGGTGACCACTGCAAACAGAACGCTTTGCATCCGCAAAGCTTCTGGCTAACGTGAGCGGCGAGCCCTCCCTACAGGGTACAATATATAGGGTTATTGCGTCGGGTTTGGTACCCACCGCCGGATACGATCCGGATACGGACCCCCTCTGACGACGACCCACGCAAACGTTTTAAGGACCACGATGCTACTACGGGCTCAATAGGGAGTTCAAGAGCAGAGCCTTTTCTCGAAGAACAAAAATAGCGCTATACAAGTCGCTCATCATCCCAGTCCTGCAATACGGCGCAGATGCATGGACAATGACAGCAGCGGATGAGGAGGCGATTGGCGTGTTCGAGCGAAAAATCCTTGGGAGGATCTATGGACCTTTAAAAGTTGGCGATGGATACCGCATTCGAAAGAATCACGAACTGTATGAGCTCTATAAGGACATCAGTCTAGTCAAGCGCATAAGGCAACTGCGGCGGCGCTGGTTAGGACATGTAATCCGGATGGATGAAGAAGCTCCAGTAAAAAAGACGTACAAAGCGAAGGCGGCTGACTTCGTAGGACAAGACAGGAGGGGTCGCCCACCACCAAGATGGGATGATCAAGTGCGGAAAGACATTTCCAACCTTGATGTGAACAACTGGTGCCAGCTCGCACAATGCAGAAGCGAGTGGAGGGCATTCATTGCAGAGGCCAAGACCGTCAAGCGGTTGTGAAGAAGATTCTCAGACCCGAGATTTCAAATTTTGCTTACAAAAAACAGTGGCAAAGCAACTGACTCAACTTCTGATTGTGAAGAAGAGTAGCTTATAAAATCGTTAGAAAGCAATAAAAATATCAAATATAAAAGCTGTGAATGATGATATAGATTTCTTTGGAAATTGTCAAAGAGCACACACATTACATCCATCGACAAATGTTTTAAAATTTTGGAAAGGTCATAAAAACGAAGACTTAAAACAATTTTGCCTTTACTGTTTTAGCTGTTCCAGCCATTCAGGTATCAGTTGAAGGAGCATTTTCAACACTTAAGCCTTCTACGCAGTTGTGAAGTAAGAAGAAGTAATGTAAAATTTTCATATTTAAATTTTGACAGGACGTAAAATTTTTTGTATGAGATTTTTACCTTACTTCTCGTTACGTCACAACTGCTTAGAGGGCTTAGAGTTTGTTCTTTCTGATTTAAGAGCTAGTATAGATGAACAGCTCCTTAAAGACATAATGCCTAAACTAAGCAGTTCCTCAAAATTGTTAATGTCAGCTAATGGATTTGATAATCATTTGATTATTTGATATGAATAGAATGGTAACAAACTATTCTTTTTTTTTCAAGCGAACCAAGGTTCGAACCAAAACCTTGGGTTCAGTGGTTCCAGGAACCGGTCCGCGAACCGAAAATAGGACTTTACAATGGGTTCGAACCCCCGGACCGAACCTTCTGCAGAATTTTAGAGGTTTGCAGCCTTGAAAAAAACAAAAATAAACCATTTTCGGTCGCAATGCAACCCACCACCACTCCTGGGACTCGAACCACGACTTCTTCGTTCAATAGCACATTGGCACGGCCGACTAGACGATTTTGCCGTAGGGGGTCAATTGCTAAGCGCAGCCAGTTGCAGTATAAGAGCTCAGGCTGCAAAAGTCTCTGCTCTTATACTGCAACTGGTTGAGCGTAACAGTCGTCGCTCTATGGTAAAGCGGTGGTGTCAGTGTTTCAGTGCGCAGAAGGTACTAAGTTCAAGTCCCATTATCGGAGGTTTAATAATTTACAATTTATATAAGTTTTTCAGAAAGAAGAAAATGTTAATAACTAAAACAAACACAACACATGATTTTACGCAGTTGACTTGTAGGCTCCTCTTTTGGCAATCTACTCTACATATAAAACAGTTTGTCCTGATTCACCGACTGACTGACTGATTCACTGATCGGCAATCAACGCATAGCGAAAACGGTAAGAGAAAGAAGGCTGATATTTGGACAGGAGTTTTCAATAGTGGTAAAAGTGCGTACTAAGGCGGGGTTTTGGAAAATTCCAACCGGAAAAGCGTCGGACAAGTTTGTATGGGAAAAATTTAGTTTTTCATCCGATTCTGCATGCAAAAAAGTACTTTTCATCCGATTGGCTTGAAACTCGGTTTGTAAAGATAGAATACAAAAAAATTTGAAATTTTTTATTCCAGTGTCGGAAAATCCGCCCCCCAGGCGTGAAAATTCCCGGAAAATTCTGTAGGCAGTAACTATTTTTCATCCAATTGGCTTGAAACTTGATTTGTGAGGATAGAATACGAAATAAAGTGAAATGGGACGGTAACGGTAACGGTAACGATAACGATAACGATAACGATAACGATAACGATAACGATAACGATAACGATAACGATAACGATAACGATAACGATAACGATAACGATAACGATAACGATAACGATAACGATAACGATAACGATAACGATAACGATAACGATAACGATAACGATAACGATAACGATAACGATAACGATAACGATAACGATAACGATAACGATAACGATAACGATAACGATAACGATAACGATAACGATAACGATAACGATAACGATAACGATAACGATAACGATAACGATAACGATAACGATAACGATAACGATAACGATAACGATAACGATAACGATAACGATAACGATAACGATAACGATAACGATAACGATAACGATAACGATAACGATAACGATAACGATATCGATAACGATAACGATAACGATAACGATAACGATAACGATAACGATAACGATAACGATAACGATAACGATAACGATAACGATAGCGATAGCGATAGCGATAGCGATAGCGATAGCGATAGCGATAGCGATAGCGATAGCGATAGCGATAGCGATAGCGATAGCGATAGCGATAGCGATCAAATAGAGACATTGTCTGCCCAAAGACCCTAGAACACAAAAATGCGTAACGGCAAAATTTGGATTTTCGATGTGTATTTTCGATTCTAGATTTGTATGCGATAGCGATAGCGATAGCGATAGCGATAGCGATAGCGATAGCGATAGCGATAGCGATAGCGATCAAATAGAGACATTGTCTGCCCAAAGACCCTAGAACACAAAAATGCGTAACGGCAAAATTTGGATTTTCGATGTGTATTTTCGATTCTAGATTTGTATGCGATAGCGATAGCGATAGCGATAGCGATAGCGATAGCGATAGCGATAGCGATAGCGATAGCGATAGCGATAGCGATAGCGATAGCGATAGCGATAGCGATAGCGATAGCGATAGCGATAGCGATAGCGATAGCGATAGCGATAGCGATCAAATAGAGACATTGTCTGCCCAAAGACCCTAGAACACAAAAATGCGTAACGGCAAAATTTTTAACGTGGATTTTCGATGTGTATTTTCGATTCTAGATTTGTATGCTGTGCGTGTGTATATTTGTCGAGCCGACTTCGGTTTTTTGGTGTGGTTTTTTGCGTGCATTGCTTAGAGGGTTTTGTTGTTTTGGCATTTCTGCGCTGCCGCTGATATGGCTATGTCTGTTGGATTTAAAATGAACTTATTATACAAATTTCTTAATTCAATGCACAGTTGCTGGAACAATTATTTTGACAAAATATGTTCGTAGATTTTGCATTATTTCTTTTAAACAGAAAACTCGAAAATTTGAAACAGAATAACCTAGCCTCCGAAGCATGAACAGATACTTCTGCAAACGGACTCATCAGAATGAACACATGTGTAGTTGCTACAGCGCAGGTGATATTCTGCAAAGAGACTGTCGATTAAGGCTGCGCGAACACTTTCAGAGTGTATAAACAATTATGACTTGGCAGAAACCATTACGAGCCTAAGCTTCGCAATGGCTTCGAAATGGGCCTCAAATAGGGCAACAATTTTAAACTTCGAACTTGTCCAGAAGGGCTCCAAAATTCGTTTCAGTATTAACCGCTGATTGTTATTCAAAACTTCTACTTAACCATGAAAATTCTTATTAAAATTGTATGAATTAAATATATTTTACATTAATTGTTTGCTTTCATTCAAAAATGTGGAAAATTATGCTTTTGCCAGGCGTTTCGATTGATGATTTATTGATTGACAGCAATGCGGAACCAGAGCTTATGCGAGTGCCAGCGCACAGCCAGCTCGAAGAGAAGCCGCCACCTCAGTAATTATGGCTAATTCGATGAGTTCTGATATGATCGTTTGGCTTCTCTCTCGCAAAAAATCAAATAATCATTAATCATAATTTTTTTTTCACCCAAAATTTTTTTATTTGTCACAAACCAAGCAATTTGCAAATTAATGGTTGTAATTTTTTTGTATTTTTAGCTCAACATTTTTGTGAGTGGCAAAGTTCACAAATGTAAAACACGCGACTTGGCGGCAGATTTAGAATAAAATGGGGCATGACCCGGAAGTGCGTTCCCTGCAGCGATAACATGATGATGATGATCCATTAACTACGCCCCAGAAGTTTGGGTTTTTCTGTTTTAAAGCTTTTGCTTTGATAATAGTTTTCCAAAAATGGTGTAGAAATATGAGGCAGAGCATGATTTCTGCTTTTTTTTGTTTGTTGAAGTAGATGTGGAATTAAAAGAGCAGAAAAAGATACTCTAAGATTTAGAGATAATTGGAAAAAAAATAATTATTAGAGCGAAGTTCTTTTACGGATGTTCGACTGGGGGACTAAAACTTGAAAAATGTTGTCTTTGCGACAGATTTCTTTGGCTACGCTTTTGGTCTTGGTATATTGTATTTGCAAAGTCAGCCGATTTTACCATTTGCCGCAGCAGCAGGTGGATTGTG
Organism: Lordiphosa magnipectinata; assembly: GCA_037044535.1. Lineage (NCBI taxonomy): Eukaryota > Metazoa > Arthropoda > Insecta > Diptera > Drosophilidae > Lordiphosa > Lordiphosa magnipectinata. Next base: position 584,299 of record JBAMBO010001377.1, read on the forward strand.
TGCATCAGTTTGTTAACAGTGGTGTTGACAGATGAGTTAACAGTGACTAAACAATGAGTTAACAGTGGGTTAACAGTGAGTTAATAGTGGGTTAACAGTAGGTTAACAGTGACTAAACCATAAGTTAATAGTGAGTTAACAGTGATTTAATAGTGGGTTAGCAGTAGGTTAACAGTCACCAGTATTTAAATTTACAATCAGATCAGAGAGATAGCCATCTCCCTTAGGGTGTCCTAAAAACAATTTTTTGTTTTCTTTTAAACTTCATCACTAGTTTTTTTAATTTTCATAGAAATTTTAAGAGGAATAATGCGTTTTTAACAAAATTTATGAAAAAAGGTAATATATGCAGCCATGCTTCCATTTTCACTTTCGCAATTTGGAAGCAAATTTGTTCCAAAAACCGGTTTAAAATCGCAAAATTTTTGCGAAAGTGAAAATGGGAGCATGGCTGATGTTACCTAAATGAGCAAAAGCATAGCCAGAACTTATGGTCAGTGATTGAAAAGGTACTCAATTTTCTTGCCTAGGTAAGGTACAAGGTAAATGTCAAAAAATATAGCTAGGTAAGGTAAAAGATATACGAAATTTCCAGTATCTAGGTAAAGGTAAAGGTACAAAAAAGGTACTTTTAAATTTAAAGGGAATGGTTTTAAAATGGGATATTGTGCTTAATGTCTTATATGCTATCTCGATTTTTTAACGTAAAAATCTTCGAAAATTTCGTCCCCTTCGTCTGTTTAGTTTTTGTGTATTTGACCTCCACATCTAAAAATTCTTTCAAGAGAACATTTCAAATATTTTTATACTTAAGTAAAGATTCAAAAGTTAAGGCTACCATTTCAATATTGGAATTTTCATCACAATTCTCAGTTTCATTCAATCTTCCATAACTGGCATCTTAAAAGACTTCAGAATCCTTTATATTTGAAGTCTCAATGACAACAGTTTCAAAATTTTCTGTAATTTCTTCCGCAAGCCAATATTTAAAACACTTTACATATGGTGATATGGAGTTCACGTCAATTTAAATTTTGGAAGTATCATAGTGGACAAAACCAAAGTCTAAGGAAGAATTCAAGAGCCTGTTCAGCATCTTTCGTGACAGCTAAGTTAAAGGTGTGTGATGCGCATCTAAAGTGTATTGGCCAAATAACTTCTTTTATTTTTAAATCAGACTCTTCTAAAAACTGTACACTATTAATGCTTTACAGAAGTTGGATGAATTATCTGTAACTGTTCCACATATATTGGTATTTCTAAGTCCGTATTTGCTATGAATTTCAATATAGTAGCAAGTATTTTATGTGTGTGGGAAAATCGTACACGTTTATAATCGATCACGAGAGAATGACGATGTAGATTGCTATCTATGTATATTGTGGCCGGACACACGAAAGTAACTTTTGTTATTGCAACTCCAGATATCGGTAGTCGTACATATAAAATGAGTATTTTGAAAAATACCAGCGGTATTTTTCTTATACTATTCTATTTTCACTTTCGTAAAAATTTCTCGATTTATAACCGGGTTTCAGTACAAAATTGGTCTTTAATTCGCAAAATTTTCGGGAAAGTGCAAATGGGAGCACGGCTAATAGTCTTCCTTACTCTTATCTAGCTAGGATCGTATAGTTTATGAACAGGGAAAGTTTACTGGACGTCCAGTGATAGCCACAAACAGGTCCCTGATACTTTTTTCTTCAACATGGCAGAGCGGCAACATCTTGGCTATAATATAGTTTTTCTTTAAAAATTTGAAATTTATGATTTGAAAACTGAGAAAATCGTGGTTATTAACCAAGTTATAAGTAAAATTCAAAAACAGTACGGAATACCCGATTTTTGTGGAAAATTTGACTGTCGCGACCTCTAAACGTCTTCCGAAAAATCTGAAAAAAATTCTCAAAAATACTTTACTCTATAAAATTTCAGAAAATGGTTGGGCAAAAAAAAAATTTTTTTTTGGGACACCCTAATGTTTCTCCGTCTGACCGTCTTTTTCTATGCTATCTCCTCCTTCAGTTTTAAAGCTACCTTAACCCAACTTTGCACGAAGTCTTTTGGTACAAATACGCTTCTCATTTGTCGGAACCGGCCGGATCGGATGACTATTGCATATAGCTGTGATAGGAATCACAGGTCGAAAAAGAAGTTTTAGTTAGAACAAAATGTTTGTCTTCAACGCAAACTTCCTCAAACCTCGTATATATAGTTCTCTATGGTTTTACACAATTCCACAAAATTTTATAAAAATCGGTTAACTATATAGTATAGCTGTCATACAAAAGATAGTTCTGATAAAAAGTCTTAGTAGGAAAAACTTTTCTGTTTTCGATGCTATCGCTGCCAAACTTGTTACTGGTCAATATTATATGCTACCACACAATTTTGCTAAGTTTGATTCAAATCGGATGACCATAGAGAATAGCGGCCATAGGAACGATCGGTCGGAAAAGTAGTTTTAGTGAGAAAAACTTTTCTGTTTGCAATGCAAACGTCCCCAAACCTCGTATTTCCAAGTTTTCTATGCTTTCACATAATTTCACCAAGTTTTCTGGAAATAAGCCAACTATATAGTATAGCTGCCATACAAAAGATATGTCTGAAAAAAGTCTTAGTAGGAAAAACTTTCTGGTTTTCAATGCTATCGCTCCCAAACTTGTTACTGATCAATATTATATGCTACCACACAATTTGTTTGGCATCGGATGACTAAAGCATATAACTGCCATAGGAACTATCGGTCGAAAAAGTAGTTCTAGTGAGAAAAAATTTTTTATTTCCAATGGTAGCGTCTTTATACTTATTTATGACTATAGTTATGAATGTTATCAGTTTCCACACAAATTTAGGGAGTTTGATCAAAATCGGATATATATATTGAATAGCTGCCATATAACAAAGTGGCAAGCAAATGGTCAAAATAGTGATGGCATTTATTGCTGAGCTAAGAATGTTGGACGAAATTCATTTAAAACCTTAATTTATATAAATTATGCAAGCTACAAGGGTATATAAACTTCATTCGAGCCGAAGTCAGCTTTCCTCTATTTTAAAATTAAGTTTAATTTTGAAAATTAAATTGGTTTATGAACTAAATGGCTCCAATTGGGCATAGATTTCTTACAAAGTCTCACTACCCTTTAAATAGAGTATGCTAACTGTTTGCAAGTATGTATAACAACTGCAAATACACTCTTCAGACTCGGCTTAAATGTTCTTATGCTTAAAGTTCAAACATCTCATTGAATTTATTGTTTTCTTTGTGTGTTTTTTCTGTTGTTTTATGATTTTTGTATTTCTATTAATCGCTGCAAAGTGATGATGGCAAAAATATTTTGTTGTCTTATTATTATCGCCTCCTTTGTTGTTAATGATATTGTCAGCATCAGGTGGATTTTTATTTCATTGATTCTTGTTCCTTAGTCTGCTGAGATGAGAATGCTTTTAGCTTGGGCTTTTGTTTGGTTTGTTGATGCTTTTGATGGCGGCTTATTGTGTCTATTAGATAATAAATTAATTAAATAACATTACAGTGTTATTTTTTTTTTTAATTTTACGATTTCCGTATTTGAAAGAGGTCACTGGGGCGTTCATTGATAGTTTTCCCAGAATTTATTAGGGGGATTTTATATTGATTGATTGCCATAAATTTTACAATCATTTATTCGTCTGTATTTGTAATTAGTCCATTAGCTTATTTTTAGCTTTTTTGTAAGATTCTAAAAATAAATTCCTTCTTGATTTGGCTTAATAGCCAGCAATTTGTTCTCCAACTTCCGCTTCATCAAACAAAAAGTTATGATTATGAGCCGCAAAAGTACATAAACTTTTGTTCATTATTATTTTGTTGTTCACTTAGAACTTTACGTTTGAGAAAACAAAAAAAAAAAAAAGAGTTTGGGTCAAGTGCGCTCACGTTTTGTGACTGCCTAATGACACCTCATTAATTGTTTAAGATATTTAATTGTATTAATTAAAATTTATGGTTTAAATGCAACATTTTATTGGCTGGCAAAGTGATTAATCGGAAAACGATTTTGGGTGACGAATTGAAAGCACTTTGTGAGGGGTGACCTGTATAGCTGGCGTTGGCAATTTTTCCGGTGGATTTGAACCGGGCGGGTTGCCCTCCTTGAAAAGATATTTTTCAAAATTGACAATTATATTTTAAATTATTTTTTTTTTTTTTTTTTAACCGAATCAAATTGGTTTATTTCAAGGCTTCCCCGCCTAGCATATACACATACATCATAGATAGCCCCCTGCTTAAAAAATAAATCCTAGGGCATAAATGTAACAGTTTTTCGGGTTTGTTGTGAAACTTAAACATTTAAAACAAAGCACTAATCATCAACTTTTAGTTAAACATAGATTTGAGTTTGTTTAGGAAGCCTCCACTTTCGCTTAATGTGGCGTTTCCTTCGCTTCGGCCTGTTGCTTCTTCTCGGGTGACTTTTTCACTAGCTACTTTCTGGCGGCTCGTGGCTTCTTCTTGTCCACTTGGTTTACTCGCACGTTGCTTTCTTACTGCCATCTTTACGCTGGGCAATGCCATTTATTTGTCCGGGAGTATCCTGCTCCAGTTCAGCATAGGCTTCAATGATGGAACGCTGCTCCTTTGTTAGCTTCTGGGGCACATCGATTTTGATGTGCACATAATGATCACCGTGTCCATGGGCATTCACACGCTTCAGACCTTTGCCCCCAATGTGATGCGATGAGGTGCCTGGTTCAATATTGATCCACTGATCCTCGTAAACGCCCTGAACACGCACTGTGCCACCGAGCACAGCCTGGGAGAGGGAAATGGGTACATCGGTGTGTACATCGGCTCCATCCCGTCGAAAGTAGTCACTTCTTTCCACGCGGAAGGTGATAAACAGCTCCTTATTGCCCACCTGCATGCGCACCGTTTGTCCATTCTCTATGCCCGCTGGCACTGGCACCGTAACCTTGCGTCGCTGCACCGTCTTGCCCTTGCCCTCACACTCGGCGCAGGGATATTTGATATACTGTCGCGTTCCCTGGCAGTAGCGGCATGTGGAACGCATCACAAAGGGGCCGGTAGAGATGGTGTCGAATCCGGTACCATTGCAGTACTGACATCGTCCTGGCTTGGTGCCCGGTTCGCATTTGGAGCCACTACATTTGGGACACTGATCCACCACATTGACATTCACATCCTTGTTAATGCCTCGAGCAGCCTGCGCAAAGGTCAGATCCATCACCAGCTCCATTTCGTCCATAAGGCTTACAAACAAATCGGTGTCGCAGCACTTCAAGAGATTTCATTTTCTCATTTCAAAATCTACACCGAAAAAAAAACAAAATTGGCTAGACGGCGAGTGTAGAAACGTCAATGCTAAACGGAACGTATTTCGCCCTGCTAAATTATACACGCTAAATTTAGAATGCAGAAAAACTATATGCAACATGTAGAAATAAAACAAGTAAACGCTGCATGTAGAAAAGTAAAAAGTGGGCAAAGGCAAAGTCTACACGACATTAGACAATCAGCTTATTTCCAATTAACTTTTACATTTATCATGCAACAATCTGAATACCACCTGAACGCTTAAGGCTTTCTACATTAACGTTTGGATATTGAAATCCAACATGCGTCTGTGGGAATTCTTAACGAAAAATGTAGCTCTAGATCAGTACTGAATTCGTACATTTTTTATTTAGAAAACTGCTTGTCACACGTAGCATGTAGGCTTTCTAAATTAACGTTAAGTTTTACAAATGCTGAATGCTAAATGTAGGAAATCTACACGAATCGTGCGCATTTTTCAGTTGCCCGTATATAAATTAGGAGAACATTGAATTCGAGCTTGAGAATTACAAACAAGCAAATATTGGTTTGTGCTTTTAGGCAGATTCAATATGTGCAATATGCGATATATTCATCCGATTTTGACCGAACTCCCCAAAATTGTGTGGAAACTGATATTGTTCAAAACTGGAAGGTATAAAGACGCTACCATTGAAAACATAAAAGTTTTTCTCACTAGAACTACCTTTTCGACCGATCGTTCCTATGGCAGCTATACGCTATAGTTATTCGATTTGGATTAAACTTGGCAAAATTGTGTGGTAGCATATAATATTGATCAATAACAAGTTTGGGAGCGATAGCATTAATAACAAAAAAAGAGTTTACTACTAAGACTATTTTTCAGACATATCTTTGGTATGGCAGCAATACTATATAGTTGGCCGATTTTCATAAAATTTGTTCGAATTATATGAAAGCATAGAAAACTGATAAGTACGGAGTTTGGGAGCGTTTGCATTGAAAACAAAAAAGTTTTTCTCACTAAAACTAATTTTTCGACCGATCATTCCTATGGCAACTATATGCTACAGTCGTCCGATTTGTATCAAAATTGGCAATATTGTGTGGTAGCATATAAAATTGATCAGTAACAAGTTTGGGAGCAATGCCACTGAAAACAAAAAAGTTTTTCCTACTAAGACTTTTTTTCAGACCTTTCTTTTGTATGGCAGCTATACTATATAGTTGGCCGATTTTCATCAAACTTGGTGGAATTATGTGACAGCATAGAAAGCTAATAAATACAAGGTTTGGGAACGTTTGCATTGCATCCGGTCGGTTTCGACAAATGTACAGCGTATTTGTACCAAAAGACTTTGTGCAAAGTTTGTTTAAGATAGCTTTAAAACTGACGGAGGAGATAGCATAGAAACAGGCACTTTCCAGAAATTTGTTCTCATCAAACTCATCAAAAGTTTAAATTATGACTGTCGAGACCTATTTCAAAGTGGAGGGCCACGAGTGGACATCAAAGCACTACTTCAAGCTTTCTAATACTCAACCACCTGTATTTACAGTTCACTAAAATTACAAAAACCAAGCATCCTACAAAGTAAGAGAACTAGACATCAGCACACCCGTCTTTTTCCAGGTAGGATTAGCTGATAATACGAAGATTTACAGACACCATTGCCTTCCAGTGCCTAAACAATTTATTTAACAGCATCATACGAATGACAACACGGTCTTTTGGCTCGATTTAGCACCTGTTCACTATGCCAAAAAAAAAAAACACTGGAGGCACTTGATATATTAAATATACAATATGTACCCAAGTTGCAAGCCCCCGGAAATTTACTCCAATTAAGACCAATTGAAAAATTTTGGGCCAATTTGAAAAGAAAGGTCGACTGCAAAGAATATACGCCCAAAAACATCAATTGCTTGATCTTAAAAATTAGTGAGTTTAGCTGGCTCTAGGTCCGAAAAAGTTGCGTATGTTCACAACTGTAAACAACTTATGCATTGTACCACCAAAAAGAGCTGGTAGAGAACTGTGTCATCGTTATCCCTAACGACTCTTCAGTAGGCTTTTCGCTAAAGAAAGTATGATTGCCAATTGCCACTCCATACAATCATTGTTTAGATCAGTTGGGAACTGCTAAAAGCAATGAAAGCAAAAATAGACAATCAATGAGTGCTTTCAACTTTCTGATGGTAATGCTTAAGCTTTGAGGCTAAACTTTCCAAATGTAAAAGCTTGAAACTTTTGAGCGAGCTTAGAAGTGCCCGTTAATTTTGAAATGATTTGAAATGTTTCTTGAAACTTTTGTTAGTTTCGTTTACAAAAAAGATTATATAGATATGTAATTTATTTGGCGACCTTTCTAATGTTTAATTAGTGAGTTAAGCTGGCTCTAGGTCCGAAAAAGTTGCGTTTGTTCACAACTGTAAACAACTTATGCTTTGTACAGTTGTGAATAAACGCAACTTTTTCGGACCTAGAGCTAGCAAAACTCACTAATTAAACATTAGAAAGGTGGCCAAATAAATTAATGAACTTAAAAATCAAAAGTTAGCTTGAGAAAATCAATACAAGCGGAATTCAGGAGGCGATGCGCAAAGTTCCCCAAAATATAAGGAAGGCTGATCTCTATGGGAATGAAATTTTTTTGTAAAATAACTTTACTTTATTTAAGTTTCTCTTACATCAAATGTATTTTTTCCAATACTTAAACAATTTGTTCGCAATTCATTCCGCCGAATACCTAACGCACTGCTCAGGTATTCGAGAAACGGGAAGCCAGATAGCAAATCATGCAGCATGCTAAGTCAAATATTGATGCATTCCATAACGATGCTAACTCAAATTATAGTATTTTTCAATAGGAAAAGTAGTTAAGAAAAAAATATCAATATTTGCATTTGCCACTCAAAACAGTTTTCAAGTTTCATTATCAATATTTTTTTTCATATATTCTTCCCTCTGGCAATCAAGTTACCAAAAGTTTGACAAGTTGGTCAATGGGTTATTATGATAATGAACTCAATTACAGTTCAGCTAAGCCCCCCCGAAAGCTGGCCAAGCTGTTGTTGTTGTTGTAATTTACTTGGCCTTGGAACGCGTACGGCTAGAAGATTTCACAGACCAAGTGGGGAGAAACTTTAACTTTGTGTCTATGTATTCTGTTTTACACAATGCCAACCGCGAAATATGATGATAATGATGAACAAGCCACAGCTGGCCGGAGGTCAAACACTATGAACAAATCAGGTTTACATAGTCTGCGCCAGTGTCCGGGGCATTAATCCGCACCTCAATTACACAGCGAACGGTAGCCAATTGTGATAAGAATCGCCGAGGCTAATTAAAAAAACTCAGCAGCAAGATAAAGCGTCTCCTTCTATTCTATTAAGAGTGCCAAAATGATTTATGTGCATTTATATCTAATTTGAACTTTGTAAAGTAAACGAAGTTCAAGTACAAGTAGCCAAAACTTGTTAAAGTCAAGTTCCCCAATTGATTTGATTTAAACGAATTCGGAATGCTCTCTTGCAAATGGCTAGACGACTGTGGTTTGACATCAAGTTGATGTACCCCTCCGAATTTGCTACTGTACCGAGTGGAACTTGTTTTTGGATTTCTTACTTTTTTTTTTATTATTTGCCAGAAATCAATCAGCAAAACAAAAAGGTATTATTTTGCATTGACCTTCAGTCAAATCATAATGTGTGCGAACTTGACTAAACATTGAACGCAATTACTGTCGCAAGGCACCGGCAGGGGACAAAATTGCCTCGAAAAGTTTAACGACTTGCTCCCAATTAGGGCTGAGAGAGATAAGCTGCAGGCTTTAATTTTCTAAGGCTTTAATTGCAGATAATGCCGGAAAAGATTTCAACAATTAAAGTCAAATGCTACATCAGGGACACTGGAATTGATGGAGACAAAATTAATATTATTTGTCAAATTGTAAGATTCATATTCAAATATGCCGCCAACTGAAATGATCGATAAGCGATATTGCAGTGTGATCGCATCTGGTATATAAATTAATACTTTACAGTATGGTCACTCTGTGCAAGAGCTGAGCATTTTAGTTCATTTTCAGTTCAGTGAACTAGAACTGAAACTCGCTCTGGTGACTTGCTATGGAACGGAATGCAAATAGTAGTGGTATTTCTGAAAGCAATTTAGATTTGATTTAGTTTTCGTGGAACAGCTGTTCACACCTGCTACATACAAAATGCCCAGTGTAGCCTGAAAAAGTGAGGAAGTTAAGGTCATACTAAAAGATTTAACGAAAGCTTTCTGAAACTGCTGATTTTGTTATCCTTCGTAATTTGACAAATTTTTAGGAAATTTAAATAAAAATGTGGCTAAATAGAAATGATTGCAGATTTTTTAGGACTTAAAACATAAACCTTGGTTCCGCTCTCTAATAAATTAAACAAATAAGACCGAGAAGTTCGCCAATTTAGCCAAATTTTCATCAAAATTTCCAAAAAAAAATTTTAAACTATTTGCCTGTGTGAACTTAGCCTTATAGCCTATTCACATTGGGCTACATCCCACATCCACCATCCATTGACTGGATGTGCCGTAAGTTTTTGCCGTGCCGAAAATTTCTCATCCATTTCAACATTCACGATGGATGTTCCTATCTCACACTGTTCGACTAAATTTTCAGCCGATAGTTTTCAAATGCAACACTAAAAATTTGTCATTCACTGTGAAAAAGTTGGAAATCACAGTGAAAATGTAAACAATGTTTGGCTAGAATGTTTGGATTAAGATAAATGTCGAAGTCAGCAGCAGCTGGTGTGTTTGATAAATAGGCATATTTGTTTTTATTTCTGTAATTTTACAATTTTTTTTTTTCTTAGAGCCGGAAAAAAGGAATCGCGAGCAGAGTGAAAAGGTTTGACTTGCGGCAGGATAATATTGAGGGCCAGGAAGTACTCCCATGTGTACACGGAGATGGCCCAGTCCATTAAGGACGGCGGGATGGGCATTGCCTGGTCGGATGTTTGTACAAAGGTAGACATCCTGTCCAAAAAGTACAAGTAAGTATTTTACTTGGCTATGAATAAGTTGCAAATGTTCCCACAAATAAAACGGGTCCATGCGGTGGGCCTCCATTCAACGAGAAGCTGCACTCGTTCTTGGGATAATGCTAGACAGTTAAATCAAATAATTTGATTGTTTCCAATTTATTAATATAATGCGTTCTTTGCAGAGATGGGCCCTGATATGACTGGCTGCAGTTCGACCTCAATGATATTTAGCCATCAGTCCCAAAATAAAATGAATTAAAAATTCAATAAAATTTTGACTTATTGTTTTTATTGGCTTCTGTTTGACACAATTATTTACTATAGCGGATCTGATCTCCTTGGACTAAAATTTGCAGAAGTATTGTTTCGATGGGGTTGTTCCCGTACTTTACCAATTTTCGTTAATTTGTCTCTCACGATTTTAGTAGCATTTGGAACTAGAAAGCCATGCAAACATTTCCTCTTCGTTGAATTCTTCAACTGTCATTTGAATCCAGCGCCACTATAAGTTTTTGTAACAATTAATATTGTTATTAATATTTCTTACCTTTTCTTTCTTTGTTTGCAAACTAAGCACATTGCCGATGGATGGTGGATGTTGGATGTAGCCAGTGTGAATCGGTGTTTCACATCTTTCAAAAATTCCATTCGTTCCCCAAAGATGTGCTCAGTGTGAAAACCATATAAGATTCGATTTCGTTTGCTTGAAAGTATGACCGTTCTTTTCGAATAAAATTACGAGGTGATCTTGATGTTTGTTCAAGTTTCTGCATTTCATGTTTTTATAATTAAATAATTAGTTATTTAATGAATTTTAAAATTAATACGAGTCTGTTTAAAGGGAAGAAATACCAGTGGTCTACAATGAACGGAGTCAAGTGTTCTAGTTTTTAGAGCTCGTGCTTGTGACTTATAGCCTATTTCCACCAAAGAAATGAAGGCTTCATTCCTTGAAATGACAAGAAAAATGATTCCCCACGAAGGAAATTGGTATTTTTTACAAAAAGGACTCGCTACTCTCTGGCACTACTCGTTACCCTCTGGAAATAGAAAGTGTCATCACCAATAAACTGTTGATTTGAATTTAAAAAAAAGGCGCAATTTGGTTTAAAATATAAATCAGTCAAAATAAGTAGTGTATTTTGCTTTCTGCTGATAATTCAGGGCGATAACAATGCGTTCGCCCCGCGTAATTGCTTTCCTGACGGGTATGTCTTTTTTTGGGTAGTTATTGAAAAAAGGCCCCGTGAGTTTGAAAGTGGAGCCTGTTGCTTAAATCAGACCATTCAGCTGTTTTTGTCAACGTTGCAGCAAGTCGATATAGCCATGTCCGTCTGTCCGTCCGTCCGTCTGTCTATATGAACACCTAGATCTCAGAGACTAGCAGAGCTAGAGCAACCAAATTTGAAATGTAGACTCCTATTGTCTGCACGCAGATCAAGTTTATTTCAAATGTTGCATACTTTTTGGCTGTCCCACCTCAGGTACACAGGAAGGCTATTAATCATTTCTTTCCATGAGTAACGGGTACATCGAAGTCGGTTAAAGCCGACTTTAACTTACGGTCTCGTTTTACATATGACATGAGAGGTGCGCGTAAAAATGAACCGATTGAAGTAAAACTTGTCAGAGACTTGGTAAGGTAATTTTAAGTAGAATTTTTGCAAATAATGGTTTTCAATATCTCTTAAATATATCAAATTTAAAAGAACTGTTAGAAACTAAAATTATTGGTTCCATATTTTCGACTGAAAAACATCTCAAGAAGTTATTGGAGCATACAAGTTTTCAGAACCAAAATTGTACCAGTATTATGTTTCGGTTCCTTGCGGTACTTTTGCTTTCGTTTAATTCAAAATACAAATTCCTTTTCTAGTTGTGGTACTGAGATTTAAAAGGTTCTTTCCGCTATACGGTTCCGAAACGAATGATTCTATTGAAAGCAAATCTCTAGATTAGGTTCTTTTCATCTGTTTTTTGATTATTTAGTCGATCTTCTGGCATGCTTAGTATACCCTTTTAAAGAGGAATTCACGAATTGATCTATTCTGATCATATGCCTCTGGAGTCAGCTGCTACTCCAGGTACAGAGTATGATATTACAGTCGAGCTTGACAGACTTTCTTACTTGTTCTCTTATTGCGAGAGCTTAAAATGTAAATTCTGTCCGCAGGTTTCGCTATCGAGTTCGCCACTCTCTTCGGGCCACTTTGCGACACTTTTGGAAGGTAAGAAACAAAAGATTTTGGTCGATTTGAAATCACTTCAGTCCACAATATATCAGCATGGGCTTCGATGTAGACGATGTGAGCTCAACTGCCCGATTTGTGCAGATGTTCTTGAAGACGCGGTCCAGTCGAGCAGCTGCGAACATGCGTTTTGCCGAGACTGCATAGACACATGGCTACTGCAGATGCAATTTAAGGAAATATAAATAAAAAAAAAAATCAGGAAATGTTACAATACCGTCAACGACGATGCACTGTGCAATTGGTTTATAAAACGAAATGCAATTTAAAAAATAAAGAAAGGAAAAAATAATAGTTGTTCACCTAACGAGTGCCAAAGGGTGAATGAATATCAAACTTTGTCTGCTGAAGCATAACGAGTTTACTGTAAATCTTGGCCTACTAAGAAATGTAATAAACTTGCAAAAATAAACATGTATCAAATAATTTCTAATATTTTATAAACTGCACAACATTTTTTTTTAGCATTTAATCAGGTGCGATTCGCTATGCCGCGAAAGTGGCCGGTTTGGCCGTTTGGAGCACTGAACTTAGATGATGCAGTCCCTTGGATGAAGCTGACTACCAGAGATGCGCTGACGCACTACGGAAATTTATTTTTCATACCACAACTGAGTATTTCCACGAAAAGCTCGGATACATTGACCAGAGTGTGAACCAAGGAATTGCACTATGGAAGTGTTCTAAGTCTATTGAGAGACAGCCAATCCAAAGACTTCCAGTCCGGCGGTCTGATATACACATATCGTAGATGAAATTGTCTATGGCCTTGAGCGATGCCAGTTTCCGCCTGTACTAAAGATGTCGTCAAGACTAAAACTGAGCCCAAACTCTCCGAATGAACTGCATCAGCAAATCTGAGACCGTTAAAGACCTCGGCATTCTACCATTTTGATAGAGACCACCCACATAGGCTCACACAAATCGTCTCGATAATGAGCTATAGACTGCCCGCGTCCAATAATGATAGAAGAGATTGAAGCAATCGTCAACTAGCTGAAGCTTAATAAAGACTTTGTTCGTTTTGCAACATCACTGTTTCTGCAAAAGTTAACGACAGCTTTCAACTAGATATTTCAGACGGGAAATATCTCGGACGTTTAAGCGAATGGATCTCAAATGAAGATGTTCTTACGGAGTACCAGGCTGGCTTTTGAAAAGCATAATCGACAATTGGCAATATATTTTGCCTCTTCACAATCGCCAGATGCTATTTAGATAGCTGTAGAAAACTGTAAGCTTTTTTTTTTTGATTTTAGTGCAGCTTTTGACTCTATAGACCAGTGGTGTCCAAACTCAGACAATCAAACATTATGCTTGTGTGCGTAGCAGCGAAACACGAAGTAGACGTCACAACAAACAAATGCCTCGTGAAGTAAAACAAAAATACCGAATACGCGCATCGTAAGAAGGCAAGCCGCCGAGCGTGCTATATATAGAACACACACAAAAGGAAAAAATGGAGAACATTGGACTCAAGCACAAACGTTACTTCTTCAGCGAAAAGCTTACTGAAGAGTGGTAAGGGATAACGATGAAACAGTTCTGTATAAGCAACCAGCTCTTTTTGGTGGTACAATGCATAAGTTGTTAACAGTTGTGAACAAACGCAACTTTTTCGGACCTAGAGCCAGCTAAACTAACTATTTAAACATTAGAAAAGTCGCCAAATATATTACAAAGTTACTAAAAACAATGCATGAACGTTATTTCTCAGTTGTAGTACCATGTTCTCACATCAAGAACAATTTTTTGAGAACGCAAAAACTGAATTTGGGTTGATTTTGTTCCGTTCAAGAACATTTTATACTCGACTGCGAAAAAAATTTGATTAATATTGGATCGATCAGGTGTGGAGCGGGGATTCCTCACATTTTGAGGGCTTCTCGAAAGAATAGGGAATGGGACATAACCTCATTGGATTGGCAGGGAAGGGAGGCGGCGGCAACTAAAAAACTAACTAACAACTACAAGCGCTGGATAATAGTGTCTGCGGCTTCTATCACCCAAATTCCATATAGGCTCAGAGGGGGCACCGCTTGTACAACAAACTTCAACGGCCCACTCTTTATCCGACTTGTTTCATTTAAGTCTTTTAGAAAAACAGAAAAATTTGGTTGGGCTTGACTGAAAGTTACCTTCTACACTTAACGAACAACGTATGAGTTTTGCAGACTCACATCTAGAGGGCTACTTATACTTCGTTGAGCTGACAAGAAGTTGAGTTGAAAACAAACAAGAGAGAGAGATCAAAAAGAGAGCCAACTCGCTCTTTCTCTGCCGGAAACCGGGTTTGGTTTTGTATAAAGCAAATATTATCCTTATCAACTTGTTCTTATTTTAAGTTGAAGCAAAGACACTACATATATAGATACCGCATTTCATACAAACTTTTTTGATTTTTTTTTTTGGATCCAATGTCAGCTCCCAAGAAAAATCGTTTTTTCTTTCACATGCGTCTTCTATATTATCTATAAATCTCTCTCTCAGCTCTCAGCCAATACCCATTTATTAAAACGTATATCTAAATTTCAATACATATAATATATTATTATTATTATATATATATTATTATTATATATTCCTCGTAAAGGCAGCGAGATGCAAAAATTGGGATCCAGTGTCAGCTCCCAAGAAAACCATTTTTTGTTTCACATGCGTCATCTATAATATCTATACATCTTTGGTTAAAGGCAACTTATTTTCTGAACAGGGTTTTTTCCTCTGTGCACGTATTCTCTTTCTCTCTCTAAACGTGTGTCGGCTGCGACGCCGTCAGAATTAGAAGTTCCTATCCCATGGGATAGGCTTTTGGCATTTTAGACACCACTGCAATAGTTCGGTCTATTATGTTCAAACTAAGCAGTATTGGCATCTCTTCGAAGTTTTTCAACACGCTCCAAAAAATGTAACTTGCAATTCAAACTGCAGTATGGGACGGGATCTCCTCTTCAAGGTGGTTTCCCAAAGAGTCTGGAGTCCAACAAGGTTGCCTTTTAAGTCCAGTGCTCTTCTCCTAATACCTAAACGACTTAAAAACTATCTCCGTAAACGGACACCTTCTATCTTCTTTAGCTATGCAACACTCTATAGACGCATAACAGGTGTACT